>OZ020489.1:4302504-4902504 GCA_963971405.1 Psococerastis gibbosa
ATCAGCTACAATACAAATTGCCTTTCTTTTTGCACCAACCCATTCACTCCAATGGATCTCGAAAGATCTCTCAGCAGATCTGTTGCGTAGAATCTGCCTCTATGCACCGGGCCTTACGCTTACTCCTGAAAATAATCACGTGATAGTGGGACTCCCCCATTCGTCTGAAATTTTAGTTATTTAAACAAGCATGAGATCTATTATGCAACAATTGTGGGTCACCGGCACATCTGCCATTATTCCACACCACCAAATTTAATTTAAGGTCAACGGTGCCGTTAGTCTCATGTGAATTGTAATTTGATTATACGTATACTAGTCTGGTAGGTAGAGAATAAGCATTGAAGATGATGGGTTAGTTTTCCGATGAGAAGGAACCTGTTTATTTTCGCAGTGATAGTGACAGTAAAAAATAGAAATATATCTTAGAGAATTTTTTTTTTTTTTTTTTTTTTTTTTTTTTTTGCGCAATGCCGTTTAGGCCGTTTAGGCGTTTAGGTATATTGAAAAATTAAATGGTTAGGTACGGTAGGTTAGGTTCGTTAATGTGATAATATAATAATAATATAATATAATAATGGATATTATAGGAGGTTGATGAGATTAGTAGTAGTCAAAAATGAGAGGATAGTTCGGGTAGCGGTTTCGTCGTCACGTAGTAGGGTTGAGAGGGATGTTTGTGGGGGCCAGGTTCTTTAGCGGGTGAGGTTTTGGCATTCGACAAGGATGTGGGCAACTGTGTTTTCTGCACCACAGTGGCATAATGACGGGGTTTCTCCCGCCATCAGAAAGCCGTGTGTGAGCCGTGTGTGGCCCAGACGTAGCCGAGCCATGACAACTTCCTCATGTCTGATGTTTCAGGTTGCTGTGGTCCAGCCTCCTATCCGCGGCTTAACTCTTAGAGAAATAAAATCCTGTCAGTTTGAGGACAAGCCAAGTATATACTAATAATTAAGTATATTTAGTATTTTTCCAGATTTATGGTATCTGACGGTATATATGGGGTACCTGATATCCGAAATACATCGAGTAGTTTGCTCACAAATCGACAAACAGACGGACAGAAAACCCGACCGACAGACAGACATTTCGTAAATTCCACTTTTTTTTGTTACTGAGAACTCAAAGCAAGTAAATCCGGTGAAATCACAAAGCTTTCCTTACTCTAACGTACCTAGAAATGGGAAAGCAAAAATGAATCCCTGCGGGTTCGAATTCACGTCACCCGGGTGACAGTCCAAATCGCCTACCACTTCACCAATAGCAGAACCAAGATGGCGGAAGGAATGGCAAAGCACAAGACATTGACCCGCAGCGCCGGTTAAATATATGGGATGGTCAATGAACGTGGAGGCACACCTTCCAGCGTCGCTGCGACCTTGACTCCAGCGCAATGCTGAGCTTATGGTGACGTCTTATGGTACACCTGTTGCATGACTCCACCATTCATTACCTTACATAAACAGACAACAAAATACGTGCACGTCTTCTGCTATAAACAAACACGGCCGGCTGACAAGCGTAGGCGATATTATGGTGCCTTATTTAGCAGTCAATCAAGAAGCTGTCTATAAAGGCATATTCTACGGCAACAGATACGCAGCAGATCTGCTGGGAGGTGGTGCACAGCTAGCTAAAACCGGCTGCAGCAGATTGTGTGTGCAATAACCCATTTGCCCCAAAGTACGATATCTTGACAGATCGGCTGCGTATCTGCTTCAGTTGATTGTGTGTGCAATAACCCATTTGCCCCAATGTACGATATCTTGACAGATCTGCTGCGTATCTCCTACAGTAGAATCTACGTACATATGATCAGTGATCACCAATGGTTATCCACAGATTTGCTGCGCATTTGTTGCCGTAGAGAGTGCATTTATTTGATCACCAATGTATACCTACATATCTGCTACGTATCTGCTGCAGTAAAATCTGAATTTGATTACCAAACACATCGATAGATCTGTTGCCGTAGAATCTGCCCTTCTGCACCTGGCCTTAAGGTCCCAATCATGCCTCAAGTAGCGGCGAATCCGATAAAAAAATTTCAAGACATGTACAAACTAGGGTAACATTTAATTTTTGTAATTAAATTAATTTAAATTAGTCAGTTAATTTTAATTAGTCAGTTTCGAGATGTAGAATGTCGACGAAATTGCGTTGGATGGATAAAGGGAGGGCAGCTGCCCCCCCCCCCCAAATTGGGTGAATCTATTGTAAGTTAATTTATTACGCTCTGATTTAATTAATATTACAATACATAATATGTTTTTCCTATTTTGACCCACAACTCCCCCCCCCCCCAAATGGGCTGGATCCGTCCCTGGTTAGATAATGTTTTGATAAATTAAGTAAACATATTTTTGATAGAATTAGCCTATGAGTGCAGTAAATAAACATAGGCTACTCATGGAAGAATTCGTGGGAAAAATTCAGAATTTTACATCAATCACTTCTTGTTGAAAATGATGCCCTATGTATGTTTTCGTGTAAAAATAAATCCAAGTGCATGGGCTACGAGCTACCCTACTTTGAGTTGTATTTATCAAATGCAGCGGTCTATACACCTACAAGTCAAGTTAACCCACTTGTAAACGACGAAGCATGAAAATATACGTATATTATTATTATTATTACATACTGAGCGTACAGTGTTATATAGAAATACCATTAATACACTTACCCCCCCCCCCTCCTCCCCAAAAAGGGCCCACCCACAAATATCTGGCTTCTTTAATTTCATATGCAAGCAAAATATCAACTTTACCCCAAACGCCAAAATTCAAGCAGATGCAATACAATATTTTCCACTGAAAAAAATTTGTGTCGGGAAAGGATTCGAATTGGAGGCAGTATGAGCCACAGGCAAGAGCGCTACCTATTGAGCCAATGCAGGAGACTATGGAGGTAACTGATAGACCTTTCCTCCACAACTCACATAACGGCAGCCAATTAAAACTTATGACGGATAAGGATTCGAACCCAAAACAGCAAGAGCCGCAGACAACCAGCGCTACATATCGTCAGGAAAATGTGTAGAGCTGTGGTACAGACTCCGACTTTCACCCGTAAGGTTGTTGGTTCGAGTCTCACTTGCTACATTTTCTGGCCATGCTTCGGAGGGCATGTAACGCAGGCGGTCCCAGGCTTTCCTAGTTGAGTGTAAGAGAGGACTTATTTATTATTTATTTATATTGAAGCGACTTATTGTTTTAGGTCAATCACGTTTTTCCTTAACAAATCATATAACGGCAGTCAATTAAAATATAATAAGATGCAAGATGATTCGAACCCAAGGTAGCACGCGCCACAGACAACAGCGCTACCCATTGAGCCGTAACAGCCGACTTATAGTGTAGATAACACTGTTAGGCCTATCACGTTTTCCCTTAACGGCACATGACGACAACCAATTCTAAAGCCACTCCGGATTACACAATATTCACGGGAAGAATGATAAGAAGTTACAGATAAAAACCAATATTCCGTTCAAGTTTCAAGATTCAAGAATGCTGTCCGTAGGTTAAAAAAGTTTTCGGTTATAAATATTGTGCAAAATAATGTTTTTTATTTTTTATTTATTTCGTTCTTACTGGTTACTTCACCAAGTGAGGGAAACATATTGAAAGAATCGGTCCGAATTTACTCGAACATGCTTTCCAATTTATCAAGTAGTAGCTAGAGAAAATGAGTAATATCATGGTAAATAATTTTCCTATAGTTAAATTTCCTATATTTCGGGGGGGGGGGGGGGGTTGTTCACCTGACGTCACTGGAGGTGAGGTAAATTCTAGATAGGTCAGACCAACACATTACCACACAGCAATAATGGCAGGGCACGCAAATGCATTTTACCGTGAATTTTCATTTTTTCAAAGACATTGTCCTGTCCGGTTTCGTTACTCAATTGAACACCTAAAGCATGCCTGAAGGTAGAAATTATCGATTGAAAGGTTTCACAGAAAAATTATTTTTTAGTCACTTTTCATTAAAATTTAGTTCTTTTTATTTTTTCACCCCCAGAAGCAAACTATCAAGGGGCAAGCGACCCCCCGCATTTTGTCAACATTAATAACGACTACAATATATGTGAATTTAAAAGAAATCGTTGGAGCCGTTTTGGAGAAATATTTTTTTTAGACGTTTTTTATGAGTTTTTTGAAAATAAAACACCCCCAAGTTGGGTTAGCCCAAAATTATTAAAAAAAAAATGGTCCCGAGGTATGATTTTTGTGAACCTACATGTCGAATTTCATCAAAATCGACCGAGTAGTTTGCCCGGAAATCGACGAACAGGCAGACAGACAGACAGACAGAGCAACAGACAGACATTTCGTAAAAACCACTTTTTTGGGTTCCTGGGACCTCAAAACGTGTAAATCCGTTGAAATCTCGGAATCGAAAATTGCGACCATCACAAAGCTTTCCTTATACTACGTATAAATTGGAAAACAAAAATAATGAGTTACGAAGAGGATATCGCCCCAGGTACCTCTGGATGGAACATCCAATGAGGCACTGGGGTCCAAACAAATACATGCCATAACTATTTTAGAGATCCCGTTTGTGACGGGTTTAATGCTAATAAATACATGCATAGGTAAGTAGCAATATTGTACGAGAAAGACTAGAATTAATAGCAAAAGTAATAGACTAAAAGAGAGTTATGAGTTGCTGTACGACTTGGAGCCATTTTTTTTTTTACTAATATTTTGACTTGTTGGTCCCCCACATTGTTACATGTCCTGGCCATGCTTCGGCGGGCATGTAAAGCAGGTGGACCATGGTCAATCTAGTTGCATTGACCTCCACCAGGTTGTCTTAGTAATAGAACAAGAAGCCATTATTGTTTTCCTATTATTTATACGTTAGTATAAGGAAACCTTTGTGAAAATTAAAATTTCAAAATTATCGAATTCAAAATTCTATTTACACGTTTTGAGGTCCCATGAGGTTTTTAAGAAATGGCTGTCCGTCTGTAACTTGATTTGTGGCCAAACCACTGGATAGAATTTGATTAAATTCGACATGTCTTCTTCTGTAGTTGCAATCTAGCGATTGGTTTGCAGCAAATCTTTCCACCTCCTTCTCCACTCCTCCCTGTTTTGGGCCGTTCTCTTGAGTTCCAAGTAGGTTCCGTTCGACATGTAGGTTCGCAAAAAAATTGTGTAGAAGACTACTTTATGCAAAATATACTACGGTATTATTAATTTTTGGCTTTGCAGTTTTTTCATGGTATATCTATTTTATGTGAAATTTTAGCCCTTAGTCATTTTTATGAGAAAGCTACGGTACCAAAAATTAATACCCTATTATATTATGAATTAACTAGTCTTCTAAAACTTCACTTAACCAAATATGTAATATCGTGCTTTGTTAATTATATAAAAAATAAGAAGTCTGTAAAAACAACTGATCTTGGGGTACCTATTTTCCTACGGGACGTACTCTCAAGGGTGGATTTTAGGGGGGTCAGGGGGTCTGGACCCCCCCCCCCCCAAATTAAATGAACTTACACTAGATAATATGGGTTTACAGTGGGAATTAAAAATAATAATGTTTTTTAAATGTTATAATCCACTGAATCGGCCCCCCTAAATTGGAGGCAAAATCCGCCCTTGCGTACTCTTAGGTATGAAGCGCCTAGAGGCCTAGGGGTGTAGGTGACAAAAATAAATATTCAAGATAATTGACGCTAAAGTTTGTAACTCAATTGAAAATGTACATTAATTCTAGCATTGTCAAAATGACAGATCCGGATGCTCTTGATGGTTTCTAGGATAAAGAGCAGTAACAGCAAGGTGCACTTAACTCCAAAATGCAAAAAATGTCAGTTACTGTACATCCCCTGGCTTCTAGACGCTTCAAATTAAATAAAATATATATAAACGGACCTATTTTGGGGTAACTCAGGGTGGAAAATATCAAGGGTCAGTCAGTTTTTTCTTTAAAACATTAACCAAACAAAACCGTTCCTGTTATAATCTCCCAGGCATCCCAATACAATACACACTACAATGCGGATGCCATGAAGTATGTGAGACGCTTGTGGATAAGAAAAATACCCAGTGAACCATAAAAGTCCAAAGAATTTCTGATAAATGAGACCGATAATACTACAATGGCTCGAAACGGACGTAAACAAGCCATTCATTCAGGGAAGCTAACCCAATGGGTACATGCCTACTTTTCTGGGCACGGCCAACCTTTTTATGCGGCGCCAAAAGTTTTAAACACTTGCACTCGCCTTATATTTACCACAAAATAAATATTGACTTTTTTTCTATTACTAAGCCAACCTAGCGGAGTTGGGCTTGGACACACAACTAGGAAGACCCTGCGTACAGTATTTTATTCTTTACATTTGCATCAATCGATCTGGTTCATATTGTTACCAAAGGGGGCGAAGCTAATTAAATATTCGCCGCCATGCTGGGAATATTTGTATTAAATGTTCAAAAATATTCAACCTAGCTCGAATATTATTTTCTAAAAAAAAATCAATTTTTTTGTCACGATTTTTGATTACAATAATTTGTTTACGGCTTAGACTGACATCTTGGAATTGTGACGACTAACGGTTAGTGTTATATTTTTTTGGTGTAGCTTTATATCGTGTTAATTTTTTCAGTTAGTTAGTTGACGGCGTCCAGGCGGATCTGGCGACCCTTGGCGTCGACGCCTGGCGAAGGTGAGCGCAGGACGCAGACTGGCGCAATGTGGCAGAACACGCCAAGGCCCCTCACGGACAGTAGCGCCAAGAAGTAAGTAATTGTTGTTATACCATAATATACAATATTCAGAGCCCTTATGTTCAAATTTCGGCCCCTACCTATTACGTATGGACTTCGATGGCATAGTGGTAGCTTGTTCGTACTTATGCAAGTCTCTACACATCATGCGATCGGTGACCTGTCGCAAGGCCGTATTTAGGGGGGGGGGGGGGTTTCCAGGGGTCCGGACCCCCTCGTCGTGAAACATTCTATCATCCACAACGTATTTTCCTATACTTTCATTCTTTGTCAGTCCCTTCAAAAGGTCGTTTTTAAATTAATAAAAAATAAATTTGCTCTGTTCTTTCTAATTTCCACTTGTTGTGTTTACCAAAATTCAGTTTATTGCTATATTGCTTTCTTAATCTCGGTATAAGCTACCATGGTAGCGTCGGGCCTTAGACTAGCTTACCCCCCCCCCCTGTCGCAAATCTATAGCTACGGCCTTGACCTGTCGTAACTCAACACAGGTATTACCTACAGCAGGGGTTCTCAAAGTATGGGTCGCGAAAAATTTCCAAGTGGGTCGCGGCGTGGTCTCCTCTGCCACTTATACACTAGATAGAATTGAATTGATTGACAAGTTTTTTTTCAATTTAAGTCATATTTTCTAAAAATTGGCGGGAACGGCATTGGAGGCCAAAACCGATTTAAAAAAAACGGAAACCCACCATTTTCTGCTCTCAATGGAGTTCTTGCGCAGGTAAATCCAACAGGGATGCTATACATGGAGTCAATGTAGACGTCATCGGACAACTATTGGTTGCTGCTTATGTTTTGCTTATGTAACTTTCGGACAAAAAAATTATTGGTGATCATGTGACGTCACTACGCAAGTACTCCATTTTAAAATAAAAAAACCTCCTGGGGAGACAGCCGGGCCTCCTTTTTAGAGTTAGAGCTATTTTTTTAGGAAGGAAATCGAAGTAAAAACTTCAATGTAGAATTTAGTGGGTCGCGATGCAATTTTATATCATTTAAGGGTCCGCGACGAAAAAAGTTTGAGAACCTCTGACCTATAGAGGCGACTGAAGAGGTTATGCGGAAACATTCATTGAATTGTTTGTATGCAAATCATTTTTTTTTCTTTGAGTCTTAGTATGGAGACGCCAAGCGATCGGATAGCGAGACACCAAACATGATCTGTTGAATTATGGTCATCGTCTAAATGTATAACGTGGTTGAACGAGTTTTCGGCGAAGGACAATCAACTGACATTTACAACCGTTTCGGACTGTTAAGTTGGCATTTCTGCTTTGTAATATCTTACATGCGTAGGTCTATATAACAGTCCACACTAGAGTTCTAGTCCACATCAAGTCATCAAGGACATCACCTCCAGTTAAAACCAAGGACTCAGAAGATTTTACAATTATGGCTATTCACTCGAGAATGAATTTGCCACATACCAAATTTTTAAATTATCTAAGGTTTATTACATTAAATACAATTTCTGCAACCCTATCTTTCACAAGATCTGCAAGAACTTCTACATGAACATCAATGAGAATAATGATGTTTTGTTCGGTAAGTACCATGTCGTATACTTACTCGAGAATGAATCGGGTACATGCAGAGGCTTGAAGGAATTCGCAAGGTTTTATTACATGAAATACTATAGATGGAACAAAGTCAGAATTTGCAAATCCCGCTTCAGCAATATTTGGGAGGACCTGCGCAAGAAATACAGGTACTCTCTAACCTATCACTCAGGTGATACCATGTTATCTACTTCCTCAGCTATGACTTTGGGGTATAAAGAAGATCGAAGGACCAAATTTAAGAGTCTTTTTATGCAGAACTGATGGTTAGGTAGTTTCTGCAACCCCCTCCTCAGCAGCACCTACAAGAACCTGTAGTACCGTACAACAACCCTATAACGTTTCGCTCGGCTGGTACCATGTCGGTTACTTCCTCAGCCATGAATATGACCTTCATAAGGACTTGAATCCAGATTGACCAAATAAATTCTTAATACATGAAACCCTGCAGATGGAACGTAGATTCTGCAATCGCCTCATCTGCGAAACTAGCAAGAATCTGAACAAGAACAACCCTATAACGTTTAGTTCGACTGGTACCATGTCTGCTACTTCTTATTTTCTTATCTTGAATTTGGCGTATACAGAAGTTCGAAGGGTCAATTTTTCGAGCCTTAAGTACGAAACTGTATTGATCTTCAATCCCTCTTCAGCAATATCTGCAAAAACCTGCACTATAACATTCGCTTGGCTCCATCTAGCGGCTACTTCCTCAGCCACTTATATGGCCTCCAAAACAGCTTGGAGGATTCGCGAGGTTTTATTACACGAAATACTGTCTTTGGAACAAAGACAAATTCTGCAACCCCCTCCGCAGCAATATCAGCAAGAACCTGTACTCTAGCAACCCTATATATAACGTTTCGCTCGGCTGGTACCATGTCGGGTACTTCCTCAGCCATGAATTTGGTGTATAGAGTGGCTGTTGCCCCCGTCGCATGACACGCAATTAGCTTCGCTTGGCTACCATCTTCCAGTCCACCGTGGCCCTTCTCCTGTTCTTTAGGACATTGGCCTTCTAATCCGCAACTATTCTCATAGAATCGACTGGAGTTCTATATGGGAGAGATGGGACCTTTGCCTAATCTATTTTTTTTTAACCATGTTGTCACCTGCTACGGCTTTTTAATGGCTGGTCATAGGAGACATCCATAAACAAATAAATAAACATTGGTGTATTACTGACCCAGGTTATAGCGTACTTGGGGGCTAAAAAGACCTCTTCTACAGAACATGCAACTAGAACAAGGAAACAAAAGAATTGTGAGACTCGAACCGGCAATCTTTCGGGTGATGAGAAGACGTCCTTAAGATTACACTATAATGAAAGTACATCCCGTAGTCAGTCAGACACAAAAACCACAAGCTCAACATAGCATACCCGTTTTTCTGGGGTTTATCACAATACTTTCAAAAATTCGAGATACAACAGATCCCTGAAGTCCTTCTAGTATGGTACCTCTGGCTGTTGGGGGTCTCCATCTAATACATGTTTCTTATTTTGTCTACCCGCTTATCTGAGTCATTTGTTGTAGTACAGGGGCCTGAATGTCTGAAGTTCAGGGAGATAAGATTTACAGACGATAGAAAGCATTCAAATTAGAGTTTTTAGTCTTTAGTTTTTAACTGTTTATTTTAAATCTCTATTATTCTATTATCATCCAAGTTTCCCAGTTCTCTCACCCTTTTCTGTAATATACCTGTATATGTTATAATTATACACGCTGTTACTAGATTTCCGAAATAATTTATAGTGCAATGCCTTTCTATTTCAATACAAACCCCTCGGGGGCACCATTAATACATAACTTACTGAAAGTTCCTGCATTGTCAATCATTATAGTAACAAATAACTTTGGTTTATGACTAATTGAAGTAAAACTGTATGACTAATATAGATTTACGGGTCTCGCCCATATATACTGATTAATTCTGCGTGGGTATGCACTTAAAAGACACGCTATAGAACCCTTCATATTAACAGAGGACTGTTAAATATGTTACAATAGATTTTGATCAAGTACAATTAAATTTGGTAGAAATGAATATGGTTGTCTTTTATCATGCCCGCATGTGGTTAACCCCCTGGTGCACAGATTTGAAAGGGGCTTGGAAGACCCAGGCTACGATGGGAGAATGAGCTACTAGAAATAAACCTTATAGGGCAAATTTTAAAATGCTCCCTATCAAATCAAATCAAATCAAAAAGCTGTATATTTTTACAAGTTTTTTTTTTACAATTATAGGGGTGACTTACCGCAGGACTAGTCCGTGTGCGGTTTAGGCTTTTATACAAATAACTCAATAACTACAAATAACTGTATGGAAACCAAAGTAGAATTATGCTTGTTTTGTTGTTGTGTTAGTGTATTAGTATAATCACGTAGGCTTCCATGGCCGGAGTCTGGTGAGGAGACAAAGGGATGCGAGCTAATAGGCCGTGGTCGATCCGCTCGTACTCCTCCGTCTCCTCATGTTAGTGTATTAGTAATTAGTAATATGTTAGTATTGTGTGCGTAAAAGGTTGGAGATATTCTGTGTGTTATTTATTGTTTTGTCTATCTTATGCATCTATTTCTTGTTTTACCCATATTTTTTAATTGTTTTTTGAATGCTGTCATGTTTTCAATTGCTTTTAAATTTATGTTTAATCTGTTGTAGTGTTTTATTCCTACGTATTGCGTTTGGTGTTGTATTAGTGTGGTTCTTGCACGTTGCTGCTGCAGTGGGCGTGTATGCTGCCTTCTTGTATTATAGGGGTGTTCATAGAGGGGTATCATATGACGATTTTTTTGTATTTCAATTATTGATTCTTTTATAAATAACTGTCTGATGGAAAGTATTTCAGCTGTTTGGAACAACGTTACACTTCACTTTAGACATTTTTAATTAATTTTGACTAAATTTGTGGGCAATGAACAGTTGCATCCGATTTATTTTTAACTCTAAGCGTCGCGATCATATTAGCCCACAGTACAAAATACTAAATTTCCTAACCACTGACCAAAGAACACAATACCATGCACTGTTGCTAATGTATAAAGTAACCCACTCAAACGCACCTTCCTACATTATTCAAAAATATACAAAATTACAGTCACAGCGCAATGGCACAACATATGAAATACCACTACATAAGTCCACAAGACATGGGCAATCTACGGTATTATACTCGATTCGTCACTGGAACCGCCTACCATTGGAGATCAGGGCAGCTAATTCACTCAGTAGCTTTAAGAAAATAATTAAACAGTATATCTTGGATAACGCTTAGACTCTCTCCGGCCCTGTAATGGTGATGACAATGGATTCCCCCCCCCCCCCCCTATATCTTTTATCCTTCTTTTTTACTACTCCTCTGTTTCCTTCTTCTCTATTTAATTTTAATTAAGTTATAATAGTTCACAATGGTTTTTTTATCTGGTTTTTAAGGTTAGCATGAAAACAAGACTTTATAGTCTTATTGTTCGCCTTTTGTTTTGTTTACAATAAAGTCGTATTTTCATTTCATTTCATTTCATTTCATGTTTCGATCTCAAAACTATTATTCCTTAATTTTTGACGATATATTAAATGGGTTTCAGAGCATAATTTTGCCATTATTTTTTCAGTCACTGAATAAATAAATACACCTGCTTCCTTTAAATTTTGTAGTGAGCGGTAAAGGGAAGTTGAAATGGCAGATCCTACAAGTTAGAGGAATTTATGGAAAGACTATAGATTCAGCGGGCCTACTACGGCGAGTATTTTTAGTTTTAACCTTCGATTAAAAATGTAAACAAGATAATTTTATAATGGAAAGTGCTATTCAAAATTGCTTTATTTACATTTTTTAACCCCGAGAATAAGGTAATAATAATAAATAATCCCACAGAGATGAGCGAGTACAGCTAGCGGATTTTGGAGTAAATGTTTGACTTTTTTATGTACATAAAGTATTGCTAGTTTACCAACATTGCCTAATTTGCGCTTGAACAACCCTTTCTGTTGGTTTTTATACTAAATCCTCCAGTATATACGCGTATCACAATGGAAAACCCGGGTCGGGATAGACGAACAATATACAAGTACAAATAGCCGGGGGTTTCGCAGCAAGTGTTTGACTTCTTTATAGTATTATATAGGTACAAAGTATGGTATTACTATCCGTGTAATCACCAACGTTGCCTAATTTGCGCTGTGCCGAACCACCCTTTCTGTTGGCTTTTAAACTAAATCCTCCAGCATATAAGCGTAACACAATGGACAAACCGGGCCCCGGGCCACACAATGAACAGGCAGCCGGGGTTTCGCAGTAAGTGCGGTTTAACTTCTTTGTACAGCCGTTCCGCGCGCATTCGGGCGTCTTAATTGGCCCGCCACGGCCCATTTGTTGCTTTGTGCGCCAGTGAAAGTTGGCAGTCATTACTCATTATCTAATGATCATGATGATGAGGTTGGGGACCAAGCGGGGGAGGGAGAGCAGTCCACTCCAAAAGGAGTCAAAAGGAAGGAAAAGCTATATATGAACTGTATAATAAAAAATTGAACATTTCAGTGGAGGTTATTTTGAGAAATGTACTCCAAATGGGATCAAAAGAAAGGGAAGACGCAAAAATCTGTACCTCCTGAAGATGGAAGCACGTAAAGGCGACTGAACAGATAGGGGACTGAGTTTGAGCCAGAATTAACGAAAAGCACCGTCTTCTCTGTGCAGGGCACTCTTTTGTCCAGGGGTTGGGAAACTGGCCTCGAAGGCGGAGGAACTCAATGAACAGTCAACGGCTTAAGGATGCAGAAGGCAATGGGAAACCACAGCACTAAAACTCCCTTGTATAATCATCATGACGTCCATTCAGGCGCGGATCTACGGGCTATAGCCCCCCCCCCCCCATTAAGTTCCACAAAATGCGTAAAACCCCAATATTTTAACCCTATTTTTCAAACATTTTCACCCGGGGGAGACCCCCGGGCCCCCTTTCATATTTCCGAACCAACTGGTTCATGCGCAAAGGACACGAAGGTCATTAATTTAAACGCTGCGTACGTCCATGAGAACGGCTTTCCCCATTTTATACACTTTTATGAAAATGGTTGGAGGGGCGCCTATTATACACCGCTCCTTCGAAAACCTATCGTTACGCCACTGACAAGTGCCTCCCCCTTTTAAGAGGTCTGGGACCACCTCTGATTATATTGGCAATTTTTTGCAATATTCATCTTTTTTAATAGTATTTAATCTTAGCCCCCCCCCCTTGGTCTCATTCTAGATCCGCACCTGCGTCCATTGCCATGATGATCGCCAATCTTTGATAAAGAGGCATTTACAGAAGGAGAGGAAGACATCGCGGAATAATATAGAGGGGATTAATATCGGGTGTTCCCGACATTATACGATATAAGGGAATGAAGACAAATCAGGACAAAGAATTTGTTATTTATCTGCTTCCACTTAACATAGGAAAACCTACAGTTGGTGGGAACTGCCCTCCATGGTTAAGTGTAGGACCAACAGTTTTAACTCCCCCTATTTGACGAACCTAAGATGGACGCTTCCCACCTACCTAACTGTCAAACCCTGATACTCGACCCGCCGACGGTGTTAAGACCAACTTCCAGTAGGAATTAGCCTAACATACCGAGCCACCGAGGTACAACCTTCGAAGTCTGCGCAGTGCCACTGAAGATGCCGACCGCAGATGTTGACGAAACATTTGGAAGTTCACTTTCATATCGAATAGTGTTACCGAGAAGAGTTATAAAGAGGTGACCTGCAATTATATTTGCAGATAGACGAATCGCAAGAGTTCTTGGGCGGATGATGTTTCTGATTGTATCAATCATCAGCCCGGATTCAACTGGTTCTTCATACGACTCCGGCCGTAAAAGCCTTTGCAGTTACATTAACATACGCACTTATTTATACGCATACAGTATTATACTCATATAATATGATCTAATGAGTAAATACAGTGGGCCTTAATCGGACACTGCCTTCTCGATTGGAGCAGTGATTGGGGTTGCACTGGAGTGGGGGACCAATCAGCTCAGTATTGTTATTAAGGCCCATAACCGTCTATATTTTTGCTTTCCAATTTATACGTACTATAAGGAAAGCTTTGTGATGGTCGAAATTTTCGATTCCGAGATTTCAACGGATTCAAAAGTTTTGAGGTCTCAGGAACCCAAAAAAGTGGTTTTTACGAAATGTCTGTCTATCGCTCTGTCTGTCTGTCTGTATGTCTGTCTATATGTGCGTCGATTTCCGGGCAAACTACTAGGTCGATTTTGATGAAATTTCGCATGTAGGTTTACAAAAATCATGCCTCGGAAAAAATCTTTTATTTGGGGCTAACTTAATTTAAGGGGTTTTATTCTCAAAAAACTAAAAACAAACCTATAAAAAAATTAATTCTCAAAAACGGCTCCAACGATTTCTTTTAAATTCACATATATTGTAGTCGTTATTAATGTTAACGATATGCGGGGGGTCGCTTGCCCCTTGATAGGTTGCTTCTGGGGGTAAAAAAATAAAAATAACTAAATTTTAATGAAAAATGACTAAAAAATATTTTTCTGCGAAACCTTTCTATCGATGGTTTCTACCTTCAGGCATGTTTTAGGTGTTAAATTGAGTAACGAAACCGCACAGGTTGCTTTCCCAGAAAAGCATTTGGTTTTGTAAAAAAAATGTTTTTTTGAAAAAATGATAGAAAATTCACGCTCAAATGCATTGCGTGCCCTGCCATTATTGCTGTGGGGTAATTTGTTGGTCTGACCTATCTAGAATTTACCTCACCCCCAGTGACGTCAGGTGGACAACCCCCCCCCCCCTCGAGGTATCGGAAATTTAACCATAGGAAAAGTATTTACCATGAAATTACTCATTTTCTCTGTCTACTAATTTTGATAAATTGGAAAGCATGTTCGAGTAAACTCGGACCGGTTCTTTAATATATGCACAACCAGACCACTTTTAACATACAGCCTGTGCGGTTTCTTCTCCGAACATCTTGAGTACAACCCTTTCCCGTGCACCCAGTACGAGCGGTAACAGACGGAGAACAATAGCTTCGTGGAGAAATCTCGACTATACTGGTCAGCGTGTCACCAAATGGCTAAGGGCTAACCTGTCAAGGGTGGGCGTTGGCTAGTAAGTAAGTAGTAAGTAAGTAAGTAAGTAAGAACTCCAGCGCTATTTTGAAAACTGATGGCTCTCTATTGATTCCCATAATATCGTATACAAGCAAAACAAACAAAATTCGGCATGTGAAAACCTCATATAAACAAGCGGCATTCCCGCATACTGAATGACCAATAAAAATACCTAAACCTTCATAATATATTTTTAATGAATTGACATTATTATCAAGCAAACATGGCATTTATGTAGTCGCAACTAGTAGGCTATTCACATCCCGGAAATTTTTTTGACTACGCAAAAAAGACGTGTGAATCAACCGATGCCTGAATTTCAGTCACAGTTTTCTTATACTTCCAACAGGTAGCTCGAAAAAGACGTGAGAAACAACCGGTAAATGAATGCCAGGGGCGGTTTTCTTACACTACCAGCCGCGGTAGTTCGTTCAACTCAATGGCTGCTGGAGGGAAATAGTTGGCTGGAGTGAGTGCAACAATGAGCTATGTGCGGAATGTCCGATAACGGGACTGTATTGGAGGTACCTAGTAGCCGCATAATCACAAAGCCATGCGGGCACTCAAAGAATTGTATATAGCATGAATGGGCCAGTCTTGCTTGTATAATGTGGAGGTGACCTGGAAATGTCAAGTAAAGCCGGCGGGCGCATTTCACTTATGCTATTTTTTATGCGAATTTTCATGAGGGCTGTGATTGGACGATTGAATGGTTTATTGGCTTTGGTAGGTTATGGGTTTCAATAACAATAATGACTTTTTGTTGTATTACTATTGTAGTCCAGCGGTTAAGACGACGTCCCGGTTAGGCGTAGATCGTGGGTTCGAATCCCACGAAGCCCAATTTCTCTAAATCCTCTAATTTTCACTTGTATTAGCATAACCTCACAGATCAAGGCCGTGCCCAGGTTTTTGTTTCGGAGGGGGTCCAAACTTATTTTAACGTAATTTATTAATGAAAGTCCATTCTATCCAGTGTAAAGCCCTTTTATTTCAGAGGGGGTCCGGACCCCTTGGACCACCCCCTGGGCTTGACACAGACAGTCTGGACTATTGCACACTCTCATAGTTTTGCGGCAAAACAAAAACGTGTAGAATTCACGAAAAACTCTATTTTAAAACTACGTTTTCCCCTCGACAATGGAGAACAGACAGCTGCAATGGTTCGGCCACGTCCAAAGGATGGACGAGAACAGGAACACCCGGAGGTTGGCGGAAGCAAGGCCACAAGGAAGAAGACCCATCGGCCGACCGAGGACAACCCTCGAGGAAAGGAATGAACAACTCGCCGGAGCAAGAGGGAAAACAATGGCCGAGCTCAAGGCGTTAACGTCCGACCGGGGCGAACCCCCCCCCCCCCCCCACGCTGCGCACGGGTCATTAAGGGGGGAAGAAGAAGAAGAAGAAGTTTTCCCCTCGACACCTCCCTACGAGGGCTTCCATAGTTTACAATTGAAGGAGAATCTCAGGGACTCGTTCCCGAACTTGGCAAAGTCACACCCAAAGTCAAAGTTTGTTTCTTCGTGTCAATGGTAAGTATGTTTCAGTTTGTCCATTGTCGTATGCAGTCGATTTGGGTTGACATCGCGGAAGTATACCAGCCGAAATGGAAACGTAAACAATACCAATATAGTCCAATTCACAAAATGTTTATAAATCTACAAAATAAATAAATAAATAAGGACTTTTTATTGTTTCTATTACTAAGCCTACCTAGCGGAGTTAGGGCTATAAAGCCCTCTCTTACACTCAACTAGGAAGGCCCGGGACCACCTGCTTTACATGCCCTCCGAAGCATGGCCAGAAAATGTAGCCAGTGTGGGACTCGAACCAAAATATGTTCATTGACTGTGTCAGACTTAACACACTTACTACTCGCTAGTCTGATTGGGAGTAGGCAATCTGTGTGAGAGGGTTATTGTTCTTAACCACTGCTATGGTAGGAATACCCAAACCATACCTAAGCGTATCTTACAAAATTGCACAATGCCTCTGGGTATCATGCAAAGGATAATATAAGAAAACACCGTAACTACAGTAGGCAATGTAAGTCTAACTAACCCTTTGTTAAATAATATTACCCCATTGCCATTAACCTTTACCAATACACCGCAAGTACACACCAACCAGTGCATTTACTCAAAAGAATCCCGATCTTAGATAAAAATACTACTACTATGTATACTATTTTGCAGAAAAACCTGTCAGGGGCGGAAATGTCTTCTGGGCTCGGCGCCCTGGATCCGCCCAAGTTCAGAACCTAGCTACGTACCTGGGAAGGCCAGTAATAAAATTTAAATGCCCATTGTGCTTAGGCATGAACTAAACCCAGGTTGTGGTAGGTCGTAGTATTGCCTAGCAAAGGGGCGTTTATATCCATGACAGGTTTACGACCCTCAGCCACTTTCATGACTATTCAGCTGGGTGGTTTGAGTGCTACGCGACCTTTACTGTTGTTCTAATTTAGGCCTTGAAAAAGTCTATAGATTAATGTACGTAGTGAAAGGCAAAAATTAGAGGGGGAGGGGGCGGAGTTGTTTCAATAACGTTAAATAAAATTAAGTAAAACTTCGCCGGAAATATTTCTTTCTCTTAAAAAAAAGAAGTTAATGAAGGTATCGAACGAAGTTTATCGAATTTCCCTGTGAAATTTAATTTTTTACACTCGTAAGGGTTTTCCCTCTCCGGCCATCTCTTATTTCCCCTCAACTTTTCACAAATCCCATCAAAACCATCCGAATGTACTCTAAGCTATGACTAATTAGCAATTTAGAACACATACAAGTAAAATAGTAAATAGTAATGTAAAAATGTAAAATAGGCCAATTGCTGACTAATAAAAGGGCATTTACGGTCAAACCAATGCAATAACGGTACTTATATACAATTGTCTACGCAATTGACGCCTACATTACCTAGTTGCAGTTTTAGAACTGGAGCAAATAGCTAGCCTAATGCATTTTTAGCATGAATACCGTTCTACCGAACTGTACAGTAGTATATGCAGAAGAGTTATGTTTGTTTATAATTACGCATGCGCATTCTAGAGCCTACCGATCAATGACAAACCTAATTTTGAGGTCACCGCTGAATGGTCTCATCGATCTGTTGCGAAATTTTATGTTTAGCTTACCTGAAAAATAAATAAACACAATAAGAAATTTGTACTTTGGATGTCACATTTATTTACATAAGTTTTAAAGGAATCTATGATCTACCATGGCACTGTAAGTTCTGTTGACCGTATATTTCCGTCCAAAATTGCAGAGCTTTGGGATAGTGAAAATGGCAGCATAAAAACATATTCTGGATAATAATTTTTAATTTTTTTAAAGTCGAACTCGTATCTGTACTTGTTTCAATCAAGCTTTCGCCTGCACACTCGTACAATTGAAAGGGGAATCTCGTATAAAACAGAAAAAAAATCAAAGCTGTAGGAGGAAGTTTTCTTCTTATTTCCTGCCGTAATAGTATTACGCCACAGGAAGCCCTTCGCTCACTTGGAGGGCGTCGCTGACAGCACTTAGCTACTCTACTGCTTAATTTCCAACACTGCTGATTGCCTTCTGAGGTCACTGGACAAAAGAAATTTTGAAATTCATACTGCTGAGTCCCCATCCCAGTCACACTGCAACAATTCAATCTGTCGAGAAGGGGGGGCGATATACTCCATTACCCATACTAAAATATTTTAAAAAGGAGCCCCATACTGCTCATCTTCTTCTGAGGTCACTGGACAAAAGAAATTTTGAAATGCATAATACTGTAACACTTAACTGTCGCTCCACGCATTCAGCGGTCATTTAATGCTATGGAAATATCGCTGTTTCATGCATGCCCAAGAAGAATAGAGAGGAATATGATTTTCATATTATACTTAATCAAATATTGTATATTGCCAACGGCCTTTCCATGTTGAATCCATGAGAGCAGAGCATGTTTCAAACTGCGGCAAACATGGTAGTGTGCACAACGTTGACAGGGGAACATGGTGGGACATGATAACGCGCTGAGACTCTACCAGTCAGTCTATGTGCGTGTCGAGTCCTGGTCACCTCTAATTTAATCGTGTGACTTTACCATGTTCCCCAAGCGATTCGGAATCCACTATAATCAGGAGGTCCACCCTGTCAGTCAACTCCCCTTTCCCTCCAGGCGAAAGAGTCTGCCGTTAGGGTGCCTCAAGCTCACAAACAGACTCACTCCCCCTGACAGGGTTGCTTAAAGCAGAAATGCTAAAAGCAGGCGTTCGAAACCACAACCACTATAGTGAAAGAAGAAGTCCCACATTGCTGATTGTCTTCTGAGGCCACTGGACAAAAGACATTTTGAAGTTGATTGTGCAGAGTCCCATAGTATAGCATATTATTTTCTGCTATGAAAATAACAGTGTTGCATGCACATGAAGAATAGAGGGAAGTGAGGGTTCTCCCATACTAGGAAGAACGTAAAAATAAAAAGCAGTGAACATTTAGGACACCCAGCCATACTGAATTTAAACGTCCTTGAGGTTAAGAAAAGTACCAACCTACAGTACCTAGAAGAGCCTAGTAATAGCCGAGGGTGCAACCTCGGTGTCTCTATTAACGCCCCCCTCTTCCTCGGGCATCCCGTAACTCTTCAATGCATTCTATGGATCTTGCTTCAAAACCTTCTTAAGAGCCTAGTAATACATTAAATGTACTGTATCTCTCGGCTCCTACAGTACGTCCGAAATATAAAAACAAAATCCCCACTCAAATTTTGGTCACCCCTATCAGAGAGAAGAAAATACGCAGGTACCAATATACAGGAGCCATTCTAAGTACCTATAGACCCGAGTAATAACTATTGTCTCCTTGGTACCTACAGAACATACTGTACATATAAAAAACCAGTGCTAATTTTGGACAGCCCTGTCATAAAACTGAAATGTTCTTGAGGTTCAAGAAAATACGTAATTACCTATGTACAGGAGCCATGGTAAGTAGGTACTTATAGACCCGAGTAATATCAATACATACTGCACTATATAAGTATTTGTTTGGTACCTATAAAAACCCAATGCAAATTTTGGACAGCCCTGTCATAAAACTGAAACGTCCTTGAGGTTCAGGAAAGTACCAATATGCAGTAGATTCAGGTACTGTACCTATACTTAGCTGTGGTACCTAGAGCCTAGTAATAGCCAAGTATGCAACCTTGGTCTTTCTATCAAGAGCTTGCAGGCATATTGCATGGCAGAAAGTACTTATAAGATAGAACACATACGAACCTAGGTACGGTACACATAACTAAGCAGCCTATAATAAAAATCTAACTACGTTATCGTTTGTTTCACCCGTAAAGGTATCAGCAAGTCGTTGGGAACTGGCGCTAGAAAATGTTGTAAGGGATTCCAGTGCAAAAAAATAAAAAAATAAACTGTAGGTACTGACTGAACGAAACGATTAACACTCTATCGGGGGGTATTTCACATCAACTGTCCACCCCTTTTCTTTCAGTTATTAACTACAATATAGGAATGGGGGAAAACAATAATTAGCTACTTAATAGGGGCTCAGTTTTCTTATTTTTTCCTTGGGGGGGGGGGGTGGCTAATTTTATTTGGTTTTACCTGTTTAAGAGCAACAAAGTAATGTAAGTAAGTAAACGTGTATTGAAATTTAAAAAAAAATACACAATAATTGTAGAGTCGCTAGAAATACGGTATAGTTTTCTTGAGTTACACCAGAGCTTTGACGCCAGACGCGGTCACCTCATAGACTCTTAGCAGAGGTGTATATGATTTTAGGGGGGGGGGGCAAGCCCAGATCACCACTAGCTATCAACTATAAACATGGCGACGTTGGAGGCAGTGTAGCAGCGTGCTTGTACTTGTGCTAGTATGTACACACCTTGCGGTCGGAGACGTGTCGTAACTCGACACAAGTACCTATAAGGTGACTTAGTGAGGCGATTGAAGAGATTAATCGGATACATTCATTAAATTGCTTGTATGCAAAAAAAATTACACCAAACAAACCGCTTACCGCTCACTGTTAACCAAAACGTAAATAAATAAAAATTGACTACTTGGTCTGATTACCAAGCCAACCTAGCGGAGTTAGTGCTATAAAGCCCTCTCTTACACTCAACTATTAAGACCCGGACCGCCTGCTTTACATGCCCACCGAAGCATGGCCAGAAAATGTAGGAAGTGTAGGACTCGAACCAACAAGCTTTCAGGTGAAAGTCAAGAGTCCATACTACTACTCTACATGTCCTGACTATCTATTAGATTAGGAAAATTGTGCATTACAACAACTCACATTGACGGATACAGAGGGGGGTGGCTGCCCCCCCCCCCAAAAAAAATTGGTAGATCTATTCTAAATTAATTTATTACGCTCTAATTTAATCAATCCTACATATGTTTTTCCTATTTTGACCCACAACTACCCCCTCCCCTCCCGCCAAAATGGGCTGGATCCGTCCCTGCATTAGTTATGGTAGTTTCTTCTTATATTCTCCCATTTCGGGGGGGGGGGGTGTATACATACGCCACTGCTACATAGGACCGTACGGCCCTGAACTCACATACACATACACTGAATGGCAATAGTACAGTATCGTATTCGGGGAATGAGACATAAACTTTACATAAGTCTTGAATTAGGCCATCGATTTCCGCTCACATAATATTGTATTTACAAGCGTCGTCGGGTCACCAGTATGAAGGACAATCCGCTTGGCCGACGTTAATAAGATTTTTGCTTTCCAATTTATACGTAGTATAAGGAAAGGAAAGCTTTGTGATGGTCCAAATTTTCGATTCCGAGATTTCAACGGATTTACACGTTTTGAGGTCCCAGGAACCAAAAAAAAGTGGTTTTTACGAAATGTCTGTCTGTCTGTCTGTCTGTTCATCGATTTCCGGGCAAACTACTCGGTGGATTTGAATGAAATTTGGCATGTAGGTTCACAAAAATCATACCTCGGGACAATTTTTTTTATTTTGGGCTAACTCAATTTGGGGGGGGGTTTATTCTCAAAAAACTCCAAAAAACGTCTAAAACAATTATTTCTCAAAAACGGCTCCAACTCCAATTTCTTTTAAATTCACATATATTGTAGTCGTTATTAATGTTGATAAAATGCGGGGGTCGCTTGCCCCTTGATAGTTAGCTTTTGGGGGTAAAAAAATAATAATAACTAAATTTTCATGATAAATGACTAAAAAATCATTTTTCTGCGAAACCTTTCTATCGATGATTTCTAACTTCAGGTATGTTTTAGGTGTTAAATAGAGTAACAATACCGAACAGGTTGCTTCCTCAAAAAAGTATTTGGTTTAGTGCAAAAAATTATTTTTTGAAGAAATCATATAAAATTCACACAAATTATTTACTATGAAATAACTCATTATCTCTAATTACTAATTGATAAATTGGAAAGCATGTTCGAGTAAACTCGGACCGGTTCTTTTGTTTTGTTTTAAAACGCTACCTAATGAGATCAATTCCCGTAAATTTGCAAATGGCGCCTATTGAATATGGGGACTGTCGAGCCAGGAAGTAAAAGACATGAAACCAAGGACGGATCCAGCCCATTTTTTGGGGGGCGGGGGTGTAGTGGTGGGTCAAAATATCACGTGATGGTATTAATTCAATTATTAAAAATAAATGAACAGTAAAATTCAGAATTTTTTAAATTGTGATGTTGTCAATACTGAAGAACTGAACTGACGTGACGCTGCCGCAGCAAATATAAAAATCAAATATGAACACATATAGCACTAGAAATAAACAAGTTTTAATTTTGAATTAATATATTAAGAATTATAAATAATTTGTCGAAATCTAAGGCAGAAAAAAATTTAAGAAATTGACCAAAAATACAGCCGAAGATCATTTAATCGTTTAAATAGACACAATTAGCACTCTTGGGACGATTACCAACAGCAAAAATTTAAAAATTCTGACATTTACTGTTCATTTATTTTAAACATTTGAATACTATCACATGACATGGTATTATACTAACCCCGGAATTAAAATCGCCATGATCGAGTTGCTGGTAGGGAGCCATGGAGGAATGAATAACCTTGAATTAATAACTGAACCAGCCTAGCGGTGTTCAAGTAAAGCCCCCTGCCCCCTACATTCAACCCTGGTCGGCCTGCTTTACATGTCCACCGCAAAAATGCACCTAGTACGAGACTCGGTCCAACAACCTTCAGAGTGAAAGCCGGAGTTGATACCACTGGACTAAAAGTCAAATAATTAGTGTTACTTTCCCATGGCAGTTCAAGTTCATGATAAACTGAAGAACGCAGCCAACCATCGGTTAGGCTTACATTTTCCATACGATTGTAACAATACATTCAATGTCAGTATGCCATATATACATAGTTTATGTATGGCTGTCCCTGACTTGCAGTTCAAGTATTGTTCTCCGCACACTTGGGAATATATACAGTACATATATTTGGAGCAGAGGTTCTCAAAGTGCGGTGTGCCAGGGGGTACACTGTCACCGTACCATTTTTAGCACTAAATTTACATTATTGCTTTCCAAATTATACGTAGTATAATGGAAGCTTTGTGCTGGTCGAAATTTTAGATTCCGAGATTTCAACGGATTTACACGTTTTGAGGTTTTTACGAAATGACTGTCGCTCTGTCTGTCTGTCTGTTCATCGATTTCCGGGCAAACTACTCGGTCGATTATGGTGAAATTTGGCATATAGGTTCACTAAAATCATACTTCGAGAACAATTTTTTTTATTTGGGGCTAACTCAATTTTGGGGGGGTTTTATTCTCAAAAAACTCCAAAAAAAAAACGTCTAAAATTATTTCTCAAAAACGGCTCCAACGATTTCTTTTAAATTCACATATATTGTAGTCTTTATTAATGACAACATAATGCGGTGGGTCGCTTGCCCCTTGATAGTTTGCTTCTGGGGGTAAAAAAATAAAAATCACTAAATTTTCACGAAAAATGACTAAAAACTTATTTTTCAGCGGAACCTTTCTATCGATGATTTCTACCTTCAGATATGTATTAGGTGTTTAATAAAGTAACAAAAAGATATTTGGTTCTGTGCAAAAAATTATTTTTTGAAGAAATTATGGAAAATTCACGCTCCAATACATTGCGTGCCCTATCATTGTTACTACTGTTACAATGTATTGGTCTGTTCGTTCCAGAATATGCAAAGGGGTTTTTAATATATTGAGGTGCCCCCCCCCCCACCCAAGGTATCCGAAATTTAACCATAGGGAAATTATTTACAATGAAATGGTACATCTATCTACTATTTTATAAATTGGAAAGCATGTTCGAGTAAACTCGGATCGGTTCTTAAGTAACGTAATTTTTATACTCGCCGTCAGTCATATTTTTCGTATGAGGGGGAGGGGTATGCTAAAAATGTATGGGGGGTCCGAGGCAAATGAAATTTTGATAACCCCTGATAAGAGTATATATATTACCCGACCACGATAGGATGGTACTTGGAACACTTTGTTTCTTCTAGTCTAGGCGGAACACCGTGTTTACTCGATTTTTATAGGCGTTCCAAGTGCCATCCTATCGTGATCGGCTAGTACAACATAATTCTATAGTGTAAGAAAAGGTTGATATTTGTGAATCTCGTACACGATGGGATTCGCCAAGCAAACCACTTCCTTCTAAGCTACGATTTTGTGCCTTTAGGGCGGTTAACGTTGGTAATGGAGAGCTAAAACAAGTAATATTCGTACATACAATTAATACAAAAATGAACAGAAACATTTCTTCCGTCAACCGAGCCCTCAACGACTGTTCTACAGCCAATAACTGTTGTGAAATCGATGTGTGAAGTTAATTTTGTACAAAAATACGGTTAGAGGTAAGAGTAAGGTAAAAGAAAAGAGCCTGAACTGGTGGAGACACGTACTACGTAGAGACGAAAACCAACTAGTCAAAAGAGTAATGAACCGGCAGATATAAGGAAGAACACCGCCAGGGAAGCCAAAAGTTGCACAGAAGAAAGATCGCCGGAGATATGAGAAGTTTGGGGCTCTCAACCGAGGACCCACAGAACAGGACTGTGTGGAAACGCTGCTGTCGTGCCGCCGACATTCCATTAGGATAAGGCGCAGTAAATGTAACAGCAGACGTAATAAGAGTCTTCTGGACGTGCCCCCTCCAGCCGAGTTTTCTTTCACCCATTTTCAGGTTGACATCAGCAGTCATTATCTCCATCCTTAAGTCTTCATTTTGTCAGCAGTCTTGCAGGGCGAGCCACACCTCACACGACCTTCGCAGCAGTCGCATCTCCGCTAACCTAACACGTCCTGTCTGAGTTGGCCGCGTGCAGCAGGAAAAAGTGGCAGATCTTTTGCGCTAATAATGCAGTCATTACAAGTACCAGTACCAAGTATCTAGGTAGTACCGTAGCCAGACTTTCTCCCTTCACTCGCATTCCACCCACATGCTGCGGCTAACTTGTTGCAATATCTAAACATGTCGGCTGCCCGCATCTGATTTGTGAACCGCGAGCGAAAGAGACTGGCCATTTATATCAGGGAGTCGGATTCAGTTTTGTAGGGGGCTGGCAATTATGCGGAATAGACCAGTTTTTAGAGAACTACGAAACGAAAGGTCGAGGTTCAAGACCCGACCCGTAAAACTAGAGAAATTAGAGGATATAGAAAAAACTGGACTTGGCGGGATTCGAAACCACTATATTTACGCCTATCCAGTGTGTCGTTTTAACCGCTAGACCACAAGTGCAGTTCCCTCTAAATCCTCTTCTTATATGCTCTTATTGACAAGATTCGTCTTGCTAGACAGGTTAGCACAGCTACACAACTATCTAACAGAAGAGGTCTGTGAGCTTACTTTATTACATACATTGCAGTATTATATAGCATGGCACTGACATTAAATTAACTTTTTGGTTGATAATCGAAATTAGAGGACACAGACTTGGCGGCGTCGTCTTAACTAAAATCAGTTTTTTTTTACCACAAAAAACAAGCCGTTGTGAATGTTAAAAATTAAAAATACTAAAAACGTATTTTAGTTTTTTTTTTATCTTTAGTAATTTTTTTTTTTACGTCTACATTAGTTATTCTTCTTCTTCTTCTTCAGCAACGCCCGTCCTGGGCTGGTAGGTCATTTGCCACCGAGCCGGATTGTAGAGCTGGGCCATCCCCTCTTGTGTCGTACTTCGGTTTTCTACCTCGACTATGCCATTGCAGCTGAATAGGTAATTTGCGTTCAATTCCCTTTGGAAGCAGAAGGGACATTTCCAATAGTTATGCAATATTTAACAAATGACTGCATATAGGAATCAAAATGGCGGGTGGCATACCCGGGCGTATAGAGTTTTGTTTGGTTAAACTCTTGTACCCTTCGCAATTGCATCTTCAAAAGCCATTAGTCGCTATTCAAGTTTAGTGTTTGTCATTGGAAATGCAGAAACACAGTAGTTTTTAAGTGGTGGCATCCTTCTGTTGTCAGATAAGCGTGATATCACTGATATCCTGACTTTTGTTATCAAAATTTGTGGTGATAACACTGCGTGATCGGCTTTATCATTTCCACAAATCCCCCATCTCAATGACACCTTGTGCTGTTGCTAGGACTTACTTTACTTAAAGCCGGCTTTCTTCTTCATCTTTTAATGCCTCTTCTCTTGAAGATTGCCGATCATCATGGCAATTTGGACCTTCGGAGACTGCTGCTCTGAAAAGGGAAGTCGTGCTTTTCCCAAACCACTGCCTCAGGTTTTCCAACCACGATGTTCTTCTGGGTTCTTCTTTATTGACTGTCCCTTCTATCGAAGCTCGGCGATCATCATGGCAATTTTAAATGCGTAGCTACCGTACTCCCCAAAAGGAAGTCAAGTATGTAGAGTACCGAAGGTACTTAGTCATCATGACTACTAGGCAATTGTAATGCAGTGGTTTCCCGTTGCCTTCTGCATCCTTATGCCGTTGACTCTTCATTGAGTTCCTCCTCCTTCGGGGACTCCAGGACAAAAGAGTGTCCTGGCAGTAGTTTCTTATTTATTGTCGGCAACTATTCGCCCCGTCACATAGCCATCCTCGGGCTACTGTGACTTTTTCTAGACAAGCCTGCACCACCAGACTTGCCACCACACCCTCCGATTATGCCGGTGATTGAACGGGGACTGGTTATTCGTTATATTCGCAGCTAGCCGTTATATTTGCAGCTAGCCGTTATATACGCAGCTAGCCGTTATATTTGCAGCTAGCCGTTATATACGCACCTAGCCGTTATATTTGCAGCTAGCCACCATACTCGTATCTGGTGGCCTTTTCGAAATCCGCCACCCGCGACCCTGCTAGTAGCCTGCAGCTCAGCTCCAGTGATTATTACATGATAAAGGCGATATGTTCGGGTGATTTAGGGGTGGGCAATGTCAACTGCGAATCGGACAGCCCGTTTCATTTTTTTTTTTCAACAAAATAAATTTTAACGGAAAATATTGGCTGTAGAGCTACCTACAGCATATTGTACCGGGCTGAAAACGTGTAATTCAATTGAAAAATCAAAATCGAACATTTCGACCATGAGAAAGCCTTCTTTATGTCCTAACGTATAAATAGGAAAGCAATAAATATATCTGCAGAAAACCAGTAACCGACAGAACAATATAAGCAGCAAAAAAAAAAAAAAAAATGGCGATGATAAACTGTAGATAACATAGCGTGCGGTAGGGAGACACAGGAACTACACCCGATAATATCCAGTGTTATAGTAGTATTGTATTGCACATGGCAATGAACCTGAAGCCGATTCACACAACTGACAGGGCAACTGGGCAGGCCACAGAACCGCTGGAAGGTCAAGGCAGAGCTCGATCTGTCTTTCTAGCTTAGTGGAAGAGAGAGAGCTTAATAGCCCTAACTCCGCTAGGTTGGCTTAGTAATAGAACAAAAAGTCGTTATTGAAGAACCACTAGAAGATCAAGGCAGAGCTCGATCTGGCTTTCTAGCTTAGTGGAAGAGAGAGAGCTTCATAGCCCTAACTCCGCTAGGTTGGCTTAGTAATAGAACAAAATGTCATTATTAAAGAACCGCTAGAAGATCAAGGCAGAGCTCGATCTGGCTTTCTAGCTTAGTGGAAGAGAGAGAGCTTAATAGCCCTAACTCCGCTAGGTTGGCTTAGTAATAGAACAAAATGTCATTATTAAAGAACCGCTAGAAGATCAAGGCAGAGCTCGATCTGACTTTCTAGCTTAGTGGAAGAGAGAGAGCTTAATAGCCCTAACTCCGCTAGGTTGGCTTAGTAATAGAACAAAAAGTCGTTATTAAAGAACCGCTAAAAAATAAAGGCAGAGCTCGATCTGACTTTCTAGCTTAGTGGAAGAGAGAGAGAGCTTAATAGCCCTAACTCCGCTAAGTTGGCTTAGTAATAGAACAAAAAGTCGTTATTAAAGAACCGCTAGAAGATCAAGGCAGAGCTCGATCTGACTTTCTAGCTTAGTGGAAGAGAGAGAGCTTAATAGCCCTAACTCCGCTAGGTTGGCTTAGTAATAGAATAAAAAGTCATTATTAAAGAACCGCTAGAAGATCAAGGCAGAGCTCGATCTTAACCCCTATTAATTTATAACAGTTAAGATTGTTAGAATAATGCGGACTCGTATATGTACTTGGTTAAAATTGCTATAAAAATGCAATAAAAAAGAAGACAGAAAAAAATTGCGACTAGTTGACGATGCTGATGTCTGCACCCTATAGGATTCTTTGCAAGGGCGGATTTTGCCTACAATTTAGGGGGGGGGGGTTCAATGGATTATAACATTAAAAAACATTATTATTTTTAATTCCCACTGTAAAACCATTGTTATCTAATGTAAGTTCATTTTATTTTGGGGGGATCCGGACCCTCTGACACCCCCCCCCCTTCTAAAATTCGCCCTTGATTCTTTGAGCTTTGGTAACTATGGTGACGGAGCGGTAGTTCATCAACCCGGATCTTCTAAGGTATTCTAAAAATTTCGACAAGGTCTAAAAACCATAACCCATCAACCGTTAACTTCTCCTTGAATACATTCACCGAGAACCTCTCAATTGATCCGACCCATTCCAAGTCACAGCGAGTACGTTTACAACTCAAATCTAAATCTCCACTTAAAGTTCCTCTTAACCTGTCCCAACAATTTGTCAAACCAGTAGTTATAGAGATATGTAAATGTCCCTCGAAAACTCGGCACCCATACAGGTACCATAGGACCGGCTCAGGTCAATGCCTCCAGGTCCAACCTAAAAAGCTCATTTCTCCCGATGCCATCAAACGCTTTACCTACGTCTAGTAATAGTGTTTCAGTCATTTTGGGAAAAGCCTGCAAGTATACATTGTAAAAAGCTTGTTCACGCCGTTCCTATCGAATGCTTCGGCAAAGTCTAGCAGTAATGTTGCTGGTCATTTTGGAAAATTTGGAGGTGTAATTTTTTGGGATTGAGGTTCGAGGCTGGTGGTATCAGGTACTAAATAATGAGTAGGCTTCTTTCCTAGTACTTTAACCTATGTCATTGACTTTTTGGCCTGGCAGCCGCTTAGGAATAGCCGAATTGGCAATACAACTAACTTATAACTAACATTTTAAGGTTATATGTCGGTGTTTGGACATGGGATGGAGATTTGGGAACTTGTGCATGAGATCCTGTATTTGGCTGCAAGCTGTGCGCGAGTCTCGCGATCGGAGACGTGTCGTAACCCAACACAGGTACTAACCTACAGAGGCGACTGAAGAGGTAAATCGGATACATTCATTAAATTTTTTGTATGCTATTAACCTCTTAGTTTAAAAAAAACACAGTCATTGAGACAGAATGTACACAAGGCTTCGTTTTTACACTTTCTCTAGGCTACAATACTTACTGTTACAATATAGGTAATTATTGGTAGTGGGACATTTGAAAGGCATTAAAATTACTGTATAGGGATAAGGGAATTGTAGGAATAGGGCTATCAGAAGATTTCTTGTCGATTTATGAAGCTAGCGTGTCTAGTGTAAAATAGCACACTTTCGATATTGCATGAGATATTTAATTTCTACACATGTACAAAAAAAGAACCTCCCCGAAGATCGCTTTTTATACACTTGGATAAAAAGCCGATAGGGCACACCCCGGGCTACGATAAGTGGAAACATCTAGCGGCTAATCCTTTCACCACCGAGAAGAGTCCAAAGACTTAAGCGACCTTTGGGTGTGCACCGACCATGACGTCAGGTTGGCTAGGAGTCTACTAGGAGTCTCTACCTCAGACACGAAAAACTAAAACTAAACTAACTCAACACTTGTAAGGATTGTCCCTGAAATTAGTCTTATTTTCACTGGATAAACGGCGATTAAAGTTTTATTTTTACGTTTGTAATCATCTACCAAATTACGAATGCTCACATTTTATTAGGAATAATTTCCTCTGCAATAATGTACAGCATACTCTCTCTTAATTAATGAACACACTCTTTCTCTAGCATTGCTTTAAATATAAAACTCGTTAAAATTTTATTTTGTAGCATCAACAGCTAATTATAAAGATTTCCTTATTTGCAAAATACTTGAACTTGTCATATCCGCCAGATAAGGTAAGGGGCAGATAACGGGTCCACGCCGTTAGACTCAGATACTTACTTACTTAACGTGTCCAGGTGGCACACGTTTTATTGATTGGTCCAGTATATAGCAGCCTGGACGGCCTTGTCGTTGGCTTCAGCCAGGTCAGCAGCTGTGCAAGGGGATGGCAGTAGTCTACATACTAGCATGTGAGCCGCGTCTTGGATCTCTCCACATTCGCACGCCGTGTCGTCTTCAGCGATAAAACCCCATTTCGCCGCTGTTGTTTTGCAGAGTGGGGCGCCAGTTCTCAAACGATTCAGGGTGCGCCAGATTGGGTATGGTAAGTTGTGGCCCGCCATCAGTTCTTCCTTTGGATCGGGGACTTGGGGGTAAGATCACTTCCAGGCATCGAGTCGGAAGGATTGGGCTGAGGTTGTGATAGGCTCGACTGTTTGGAGGAAATTCTTCCTGGATGTGAGGCGTTTTGCCTCAGATAATGGCTTTAAGATAGACAGTGGTATCAGAACCCCTTGTCTCATTGTTAGGCTTACAGGTATACCAACATTGTAAGAGGAAACTGGCCATAAAATGGGTTCCCGTAATGGAGACCCTTTTTTACTTTCTTATTTTAATTTTTAACTTTTAAGAAAATCAGGATAGATATTGACCAACCTTGGATCACCCTAAAATCATTTTAATTTTTTTACTTAATTTATTATAAAACCTATTAAGAGGGAGCGAAATTAGAGGATTTATATTTTTAAAAAAACTGGACTTGGCGGGATTCGAACCCACGATCTACGCCTATCCGGGGCGCCGTCTTAACCGCTGGGCCACACACCCGACAAGTACAGTCCCTTCTAATAAGTAGAGGATTTAGAAGGCACTGTACTTGTCGGGCTCACCGTTGCCATGGCCCCCCAAAATAGGTTGGCTTGTATTTTTTATGTAATATAAGTTAATACTTGAGTTATAAAGATTTCAGCCATTCAATTGGTAGCCGACTATGTCACACTGTAATGTATATCAGAATTTATTCATTTATGTTGTTAGCCTAATGGTAGGGCTCTATATTAGACAGGTATTGTCATCCGCCATTTTTTATCCATTATAAGTCTGGTGTATAAGCCAAGCATTGGGAGTTTACCCATTTATTATTCGAAATTTATCGTTGTTTATTTATTTTTATTTAAAAAAACGTCCTACTAATTAGGGTAGTGTTTAATAAAAATAATAATAAAACGTGTTTTCGTTTTTTTCAATCTTTTGCATTTCTGAAAAATAATTACAATACTTAACATATAGAAAATATAGGATAAAAAATGGCGGATGACAATACCCGGGTACATAGTGCCTTACCTAATGGGAATTATTGACCCCCAATCACAGCAGGTAATTCTATAGGAAAATTGTCCATTAACGAGATATTTATATTGGTGGTATTGGAAAATTAACGGCATACTCCACTAGCGGTGTAATCTTCTCATATATCGGTGATCTTCTCAAATCAATACATACTTATGGCATTATTGGAATAAACAAAGTGTTTCGTTCGTATGTATGCATGCGAAGTAGTCAACAGGCTCAGTACCAGAATGTTACTCTTGGTAACCTACTAGTTACCAAGGCTATAAGTTGTCCATTAACAAATAAAAACAAAGGTTCGAGATATTTAGGTTGGTAATGTTATGTTATGATATTTATGTTGGTAATACAAGCATAAGCAAACATAGCTATCGACCGTGCTGAAATAAATAATGTGAAATGTTTTCCACATCTTGGCAGCTAAATAACACAAGAAAGGAAATATCAAAGCGGATACACTTAGTCAAACTAGCCTTTAACAAATACAGTAGTTAAAGGTATTCGAACCTAATAACATCAACCTAGATATAAGAAAAATACTTCTCAAAATCCTTTTGTAGATTAAGTTCATGTACGGAAATGAAACATTTATGAACAGAACAAACAAAAAAACTAGAAACCTTTGAGATGTGGTGCTATAGAAGAATCTTGGAAATGTCATGGAGAGACCATATAACCAACGAAAACGTGCTCCTTAGACTAAACGAAAAGAGATCTATTATTGCCGCCATTTCAATAAAAAGAGGCAAATAGATGTGACATTTTCTGAGACATGAAGAACTCCTCAAGAACATCATCGAGGGTATGGCCGAAGGCACCAATTCAGGAGAACGACGGAGGAAGGAGTACATGGATGACATCAAGAAGGACATATGATGCGACACCTACCTTGCGCTAAAACTCTAGTGTGGAATGTGCTCTTGTACGTAAGTGAAACATGTTGCGTTTATGAACAGAACAAAACAAAGCTAGAAGCCTTTGCGATGTGGTGCTATAGAAGAATCTTGAAAATGTCATGGAGAGACCATATAACCAACGAAAACGTGCTCCTTCGAGTAAACGAAAAGAGATCTATTATTGCCGCCATTTCAATAAAAAGAGGCAAATAGATGTGACATTTTCTGAGACATGAAGAACTCCTCAAGAACATCATCGAGGGTATGGCCGAAGGCACCAATCCAGGAGAACGACGGAGGAAGGAGTACCTGGATGACATCAAGAAGGACCTATGATGCGACACCTACCTTGCGCTAAAACTCTAGTGTGGAATGTGCTCTTGTACGGAAGTGAAACATGTTGTGTTTATGAACAGAACAAACAAAGCTAGAAGCCTTTGCGATGTGGTGCTATAGAAGAATCTTGAAAATATCATGGAGAGACCATATAACCAACGAAAACGTGCTCCTTCGAGTAAACGAAAAGAGATCTATTATTGCCGCCGTTGCAATAAAAAGAGGCAAGTAGATTTTCTGAGACATGAAGGACTCCTCAAGAACATCATCGAGGGTATGGCCGAAGGCACTAATTCAAGCGGACGATGCAGGAAGGAGTGTACCTGGATGACGTCATGAAGCAACTAGGATGCGACACCTACCTTTTACTAAAAAAAGGACCGCACAAGATAGACCCGAGTAGAGAAGTAGATTGCTGACACTCCAGAAGAAGAATACTGGAAAATTGGCGGAATGCTTAACTAGCGCTGATCTTCTCATAGATCGGTGATCGCTTCATTTTAATATATACCTAAGGACTTCGACGACAAGCTGGTAGCGTGCTTGTACTAGTGCGAGCCTCTACATGCCATGCGATCGGAGGCGTGTCGTAACTCAACACTGGTACTAACCTATAGAGGCGACTGAAGAGGTAAATCGGATACATTCATTTGATTGTTTGTATGCGATAAACCTTTTATTAAACAAACAAACATTTATTGGAATAAGCAAAGTTGGTAAGGCGGCTATTCCACTTGTCAATATTCAGTCATTTACCTGCGTGCATCAATAATAAGCCTCTACCATATTATAACTTAATTTATAATAGATAAGTTAAGTATCTACATAATAGTCTCGTTAAAAAAAATCTCATCAATTACTGATGCACAAAATACGGAATATTGACAAGTGGAATAGCCGCCTACAGGTAATGGCAATGGTGTAGTACAATTTAACAATGTTTCGTTTGTATGTATGTATGTATGTAAAGTAGCCAACAGGAACAATACCTGAAAGTTGACCCAAGGCTACAACCACTGTAAAAACCCAATTACCCAGCACTGTACCTAGGCATTTTTCTACTGTTGACCACACACTCCAAAAGCTAAATATGCGTGTCGGCTAGGAAAGTTTTACAGAGGGCATCTTAAGGACTTTTAATAACGATGTTTAATAAAAGCGATAAGGTGCAGGCACCATTAATTGCAGAAAGGCTGTATAGGTACCTTTATTACAACCTTGGTCCGTTTAACTACTGATAAGGAAAACGGCTGCAGGAATAATAAATGCTACAGTGGGTTTGCTTTTGTCGAGAGAAATATAGTTGGCCTTCGCATTTATATATATAGTTATTGGTATAATTGGGGTATTCACTGTGTTGGTAGAAAATATAAAAAGGGAAAATGGGAAAATAGAGAAATAGCTCAGCGTCAGAATACCTCCGCCAACCATAGAAATAGAAAAACCTAGCCTGACTTACCTCCAAAGTTTATTTGCCTTTTTCTATTAAACTTATGAATATCTGCTGTAATCCACCTCTTGCCACATGTTTCCTTTAGTTGCTTTTTTATTAATATGTCATCGTCATATGTCATTAATTTTTGAATTAAATAAAAAAATAAAATAAAAAGCAAAATTCAAAAGCAAAACAACAACAAATATGGCCGTTTTCCATTCCCCAAGTGCAGTTTACCCAACCTAGGAATTGGGTAAAGTGGGAATGTTGGGAAACACGTTTCCTTATGACATCATTTTATATTTTTATTATTACATAGTAGTTATTACTTTTCCTCCCAAAATCCGATTCTATGTCAAGCCATTTCATTTCAGGGGGGGGGGGGGTTGAACCCCACTCTGGCTACGGTCTTGTACTCAAATAGTCTCCTACAAGTTGGATGGACTGCATCTGTAATAACTTGCTTAGTAAATTTAATAAATACAAATTCAATAAAAACATCCGATTTTCGTGTGCAAATTTTCGAATCCACAATAATTAATCCTATGGTCTACTCGTCAAATATGTAATTTTTTTTATAGTAACGAAAAAGTTCAAGGAGGGTCATCAAGAACTATCGAGCAAACTCTGCGACTTTGTCGCCACGTTGCCACTTTCCTATCGCTTTTCGTTTTTCTTTTGTATCACCCTTCAACTTTCAATAAAATAGAGGGTCAAGGTCAAATTGTTTTTTGATTGACCCTTTTGAAATTCTCATGTCACGTTTGTTTCATCATGTTTTGATCCAGAAAGTAGTTTAGGCCTACCTACCACATTTGAAATGGATGTTATCTTAGACGTAGGTAGTACGGGAACGCAGTTTCCATGTAAAATATCGCACACCTTCCACCCAGTAGAGTTACTCAGAGTCAGACACTATTTACTTATTAAACTTTTCCGGCACTGCAATGAGTTCGAGGAAGCCCGGGAACACGTGGTTGAGCACTGTCCAGCCCTGTGACGGGCGCGTTGGACTGTTTTGGGGCTGCCTACATCGACCAGGTCGATCTGATTGGCTTGCCATTGAAGGACGTGACTGTCTTTGCTAACAAGGTTAAGCTGCTGTTTTTCAACAGTTGATGAATTGGCAATGGTCATAGAATGAATGATTGGGATATGATCCCAATAATTATGCTCTGCAAAGGGTACCAAGACCTACATATGTCAGCACAACTCTCTAGATAATAATAATAATAATGTACAATACTTTTACATATTTTTTTATTTTTATCTTAACGCTACACCCTTTGGGGCTTACGCGTTTTAAGTTTATGTGTAGTGCAATATTGCGGTTATGAATGGGGGTTGGTGTGGTATGCACTAGTGTCGTTTGGCAAACTGCTACAAAGCGCGCTAGACAACGAGTTGCCCAGGTACCGTCTGCAACAGTTTTCCTTTGTCTATTGTACGATTTAAAGCATTAAAAAATAAATTTTAACTGTGTTTTAATTGCCATATGTTCTCAAGGACTAAAAATGTTATTACAGGACGGTATATTTGACGCCAAGGTGCCAAATAAGATTAAATAAAATCGCCTACTTAAAAAATTATCAATATGCCTATACGATATCATTATGTAGAGTCATCAAATTGATAAAGCCTGGTAGCCTAATCAAGATATTGTTATCATATAAAAGCATCTAAAATAATTAATAAAAACCACTCTTAGGCAGTTAGGTCATAGTGTAAAAAAATGTGTATTCTACTATGACACACTTGACAGAAAAACCTTTTCTATTACAGGGAAACATTTTAACTATTGTACGAATCAAACACTTGTGCTGAATAGCAACTACAGACAACGAGAAAGAAAAAAGCTAGAAGAGCGTATATCTCACTCTTCTCCGATATCCAATATACACCTAGCGGACAACCACATCCCCTCTGGCAATCAGTTTTCTCCAAACACCTAGAGGACAACCGCAACATTACGGCATCCCCTCTAACATCAAGCTTTCTCCCGACAACTAGGAATACCTAGCGGACAACCGCAACACTTGAGACATCCCCTCTAGCAATTACTTTTCTCCCGACACTTAGAGACACCTGGCGGACAACCACAACACTCCCGACGACTAGGGACACCTAGCGGACAACCGCAACACTGAGACATCCCCTCTAGCAATAAGTTTTCTCCCATAATCTGCATAATTTTGTATTATATGTATCATACAAAAAATCATCAGCCTAGGAAAGGTTTATGTGCGTTTTGAAAGCCTAGTGTTTTTCTCGGATTCCAGCAACCCCTTTATTTTTTGGAACTCTTCAACAGCGTCACCACATTAGAACTTGTGATTCATCGATATGACTAATTAATTTTTAATTAAATTGACAGACGCTTTATTCCGTTTATCTCGCCACTTCAGTCGCATTGTACCCTGAAAAGTACATGTATAGGACGCATGGCCATGCATCGTTTAGAAAATATAGAACAGAGGACCACCCAAAAATATTGGAGGATCCTATAACAAAAGGTTTCTGCAGCATGTGTATCAGTGGCAAGGACGGATCCAGACCAATTTTCGGGAGGGGTAGTGGTGGGTAAAAATAAAAGAAACTAATTTAGTATGGATTAAATTATAACGCAATTAATTTACTCACAACAGACTTACTAAATTTGGGGGGGGGGGGTGCAACTACCCCCTGCCCCCCTCTATATCCGTCCTTGATCAGGGGTCTACAGAAACTCAGTCTGTAAACATATTTGTTGGAAAACTGTGTACTAAACTCGACAAGACGCATTGTCATTTTGTGTCATTTCCAAAAATATTTTTGACAGGGGTCTGTGGCTGCAAAAAAGTTTAAGAACCCCAGCTATAAATTATAGTGTGGTTGGTAGCTCTAGATAAGGTCCAGTACACACGGACGATTCACGGTAAATTTCACAGTCACGACCATTAGGCTAACAAATGCGTATGCAAATCTTAAAGGTTATCAAAAATTATAAGTATAAAAAAATCTGCATCAGCAACTCAAAAAATGATCAAATTTCGCTGAAACCCGAAGATTCGGCGAATTACGACCCTCCTTGAACTTCTGAACGATAACTCTTGACCCCAAGGTCACTGCTGATTATACAGAAATTACAAATACTGAAAAAAATCGAAGATTTGATAGGCAAATTTCATGGAAGTTTTATCGCATAAGAAATGGTTTTCTCGGAAACAGTTGTTTTTCCTGTTGCATGATCTTCGTCGTAGCGTCTTAAGGAGGTATGACTTAAAAACTCTCGGAATACGGCATGCCACCACAATACATAGGTACATAGGTAGGTGCCGTGCAGCATTTCTTACTGATACTTTTTCAAGAGATGGTACTACCAGGACTTAGAGGGTCCCACCAAAAAGGAGAAGCTATTCCTGAGGGAAAAGCTACCCGCTTTCGAACTTTGCATCTGAAAATGGCGGCTATATTTATTTTTATTTCGAATTAATTGTATAGGTTTAATGTAATTCCCTAAGCAAACATAATATATTTCTTTGGCTGTGACACTGACATCGGTTCTGGAAATTCAGCACACAAAAAAATGTTCAGACCATTTAATAATATAGCAAAAAAGTTTTGGTATATTCACGGTATCATAGTACAAAAAATTGAGGCCAATGCACCATAAGACCCAAGCTTACCTGTGGCTAGCGTTTACCGACAGGAAAAAACTGTCTTTGAAAATCTCAACAACATAAAAATGTCATCGAAAAGGTTAATTAAAAGATATACAGACCACCCACTAAGTTAGGAACACATGTTTAAGAGGGTGAGTTCCTTAACATGAAAGAAACTGAATACGACATTCTGAAGAGTTTAAAAATACGTATCCAATGCTTCGAATATGTAATGCAAGATTTACCTACACATCAAAATTATTTTGACACAGAGGCAGCTAGCAAGAAATGTAGAATAAGGCTTTCCTCCCCTTCCAGACACCTTTTTTTATGTAGCCCACTTTTGTAAAAATTCATCATCATCTTTCGTCTTTTATAAAAGGATAATCGCCTGCGGACAATTCAATGAATGTATCCGATTAACCTCTTCAATCGCCTCACTAAGCAACCTAATAGGTACTTGGGTCGTAGGTGTGTAGAGACTCGCACAAGTACAAGCACGCTACCACTTTCCCACCGAAGTCGCTTAATTATTTACAAATTACACCTACCTTAACAGCCTAATCCATTTCCCTACAGTAATATAGTAGAAGCTGTTGTCAGATTCGTCAATCACAACTTACCTGAAAAAATAAAAGGTAATATAAAACTCAATCATCACATTTTACACTACAAGTACATCATAGTCACCTAGAGCCTCAATCATTATTAACATTTACGGTCTATAAAGGAACTGCATTTTCAATAAAGCAATAGGCAAGTCATTGATTAGAATAAGAAATAGTAGAGGCCCAAGGCTGCTCCCCTGAGGCACACCACTCATTACCAAGATGAGTTTTGAAGCATAGCCATTAAATAAGACGAACGATTGGAGAGGCGGGACTTTGAACAAAGTGAAAGACAGACGTCCACGGTAAATAATTGTCAGGAGGACAATCAGAAGAGTCCCATGCAGTCTGGTCGGGTTCATGCCGGTTGTGACAATGATAAACAAGTCCTAGTTTGTCCATTGTCGCTTGCAGACGATGTGGGTTGACATTAAGAACTTGTACCAGTTTGCAAACGGCCAAAATTCATACGGAAACAAGACCAGTAATGTCCGAAAAACGCAGGGAGTGACGGATTTGGTCAGGACCGGATATCTGGTTAGAACTGAAGTTCTGAACCGAGGACCAAAGAAAGGAGAATCGAACCCAATATCGGACTGAACGGAGGATCAAACCAAAGGCCGGACTGAACGGAGGTTCAAACTAAAGAACGGACCTAACCGAGGACCGAAGAAAGACGGATCGAACCCAAGACCGGATCGACCAGAGGACCGGTCCGAAAATACATTAATTCTAAAAATCGGTGGGACCAACCTGACCGGACCGAACAGAAGATATTCGCTCCTGGATCAACCATCGCTATAGGCAGGGCAAGGTTAAATAGGCTACTTACAAGACCTACATGAATAAAAAGCCTAGCAAAATATAGGATTGTCACGATCGAGCGAGCACCAGACTCAGGGATTTAGACGGCTTCAGTGGCAAGGTGGTAACGTGCTTGTAATTGTGCGAGTCTGTACACACCTTGCGATCGGAGACGTGTCGTAACTCGACACAAGTACATATTAGGTGACATAGTGAGGCGAATACATTCAATAAATTATTTCCATGCGATAACCATTAAGAAATAAAAAACAAAATCTTCTTAGTATTAAGGGGGGCCCAGCACGGGAGAAATCCTTTGGGCCACCCCTACTTCATTATATTCTCACTGTATATGTAATATTGAAGAAACACAATACATTTATTTATTCCTTAAAAATATAAAATAATCATAATTTTGCAGAGAACCCCAAATGGAGAGCTATGCCACTTATACTGCTACTGGTTTTTACAAAAAAGCTAAGTCTAGACAACGTGAGCTGTTATCAAATTGGTTGTAGATGGCACCTCACTCCCCAGCAGGATTCCGAGAATGTGTTATCGGATGGGGCTTTATCTGAATACAGCGGGGTTCTGGTGCTAGCAGTTGCGACATTATTTTTTATCTAAAAAAGTGAGTAGGGACTGACATCATTCGAAATTTATGCCTTCACGCAATCAAGAAGATAGGCCCTAGCTAAAAGGCCTGCCCACGAGTTTCCTGACAGACAGGTGTCTAGTTAGGGCGAACATGTGTAGGGAAACTTGGGTAAGGTTACCAGATGTCCGGATTCAGTACGGACAGTTCCGCATTCCAGGTGCCCAGTCCAGAGTCCCTAGAAATTTTTGAAAATCCCGAAAATTTCCGGCTTTTGAGAAAAATGGAGAAAATTGCTGCATTTGAGGGCTTTAGGAGATGACAAAAACTTATTTTTTATAATGAGTTGAGATTGAGATTAATTTTCAACAGCATTATCAGTAGGTATAGTCCACGCAAAATGAGAAAAGTATGGACATGGAATGTTTTGATCCTGTGCAACACTGTAAAAATATTCCTTGCACCATTTTGTGTTATAGTCCACGCAAAATGAGAAAAGTATGGACATGGAATGTTTTGATCCTGAACAACAATGTAAAAATATTCTTTGCCCAATTTTTGTTATGCCCTGCATCCAATGCAACAAGGTAACACAAAATGGTGCAAAGAATATTTTTACAGTGTTGCACAGGATCAAAACATTCCATGTCCATACTTTTCTCATTTTGCGTGGACTATACCTACTTACTTATTATGGTCCATTAATCATTGATAAATTAGAACATGTAATATTTATATTTTATATAATATGATGTAGGTATAACCAGTTTTCTGCTCGAATCTTAGTCCAATAAATTTTTTTGACTTTGTCCGGCTTTGAAGTTTCAAGAATCTGGTAGCCTTAAACTTGGGGGTATGGACAACTTGGACATAGAATAACCTGCTGTGATTGGGTTGTCAACTACAATAACAGTGCCCAGGATTCTTCTTATGTGGTTACAATCTCAACGATTGGTTGGCAGCAACTCCCTGCATATCACCCGCCAGCTCTCTCGGTTCTGCGAGGCGATTATAATACCGGTATTTATTTAATCCCCTGGTATTAAAAATGTAAACAAGATTTTATAATGGAAAGTGCTATTCAAAATTTGTTTGTTAGCAGTTATAATCATAGGGTATTTATTTAACCCCGGTATTATAATCGCCTCGATCAGGCTGCAGCTCTTGGTACGTTCGAGCTCCTGTGCCCATATCAACTCTTCAATCGAACGTGGGAACCGCGCTATGTAGCAATGGTCCCACATACATCCAATCTATGTATTTCTTAAATGGCCAGAGGACGAAGCTCTAATCAAAACAAATATGCGCAATACAAACTTGGAAAAGATAATACATGAAATAACGGTATTAATCGGTATGTAGAGCAAAGTTACATAGGAGTGACTGTGGCCTATGACATTTTACCATGTCTGACAGCGCAAGATTTATGTTCGCATTGCACTTTCACTACGCTAATGCACTTGCAAAAAGTTAATCAGCCGGTACAGCCATGAGGACTATAGACGTTTCGGCAATAATTACATATAGTACAGCAGCGTCATCACCAACACCATTCTCATCTCCGAGTTTCATACTTAGCTTACCTACCCGGACGTCAAGTTGTTGGTACTCAATGGAATCGTAGCAGTGCCGTGTACAGATTTTTTTCGGGGATGATCTATGGCACATTATCAGTTAGGGGTATTAAAGAAACGGCTAAGGCTTTAAAACTCCAACTTATAGACTTAACATTCTAATACAAACCATGTCGTTTCCTTGATCTAGAATAGTTATAGTAATAGATATATAAGTTATTGTAGTTATATTAAGTAATAGTGCATAATAATAAATTTTTAATAATTATAATTTCTCTTGGGAAAAATATTGTTTATCAACGTTTGCACTTCATGGCGATCAACATGTCTACAGGCAAACCTCTGGTTTTTGAACTGTACTGATTGCATTTTCTATCGTGTAAATTAAATAAATAACAAACCCAAAATGCCCTTCCAGGAGGAGAGTGGGGTACTAGTGGAAATTTAAACAAAATGGGGACACCCTCACCTACAACACGAGGCAAAGGGGAGACCTTGTAAGACCAGCGCCACGCACAGCCAAGTGTGAGCGACTGGATCCTATACTACAAGGTTTCACCTACCTTAGACAACTAGAAAACTCCCGATTGAACTGAGAGCGGAGAGAAATGCTTTTAACTTCCCTAAATTGCTTAGAAACCATCTCATAGAGAAAGCTTTCTACACTGTCACTGAGGCACTAGCACTATGACAATGACAGAACAACCTGATTTTGACGATGTTTCGACGATTTTACTTTATACTTTCTTGCTGATTACTTTGTTGTGATTGCTGATTACTTATGTATAATGTACCAGAATAATTGATTGATTGATTTATATTTATATCGTACATGGTCCCTACCTAATTAAATTTGTAGAAAGCTGTAAAACAGGGGCATTAGAGATATGAACAAATTGCCGGAAACGGTGTTCGAACTAGAGTCTCCACCGGGGTGGCCATTTCTCCAAATCCGCACGGTGGGGTCTCGGGTTCGAATCCCGCTTCCGTCTATTTTCCCGTATCTTCCTTTGCCTGACAACAATGCTGTGACGCATCTTGAAGTAATACAATTTTTATTATGAAACTTGGGACAACTCAATCCCAATCGGTACTTCAACCTCACTGGCAGGGGAAAACACGGCTGCCTTCCAAATAGATCAATAGCCAAGAGAAGAGAGGATCTTCATGCAGTGGGTTCGTCACTGACGTAAAATTCGTCGCGTCGGTTCTCTTTTTCGGGGTCTCAAAAACCATTGCCATAGACGTCATCTTACAACGAATGCCATCTTGAAGTCAGCAACATTTTTCTATAATACTATAAGAATTGGCGGGAATTTAAACAGTCGGCTCTCCAATTTTTCAGGATCTCTCAGAGCTGCTCTATACCAGTGAAATCGAGTCATAACTACTCTCGCCTCAAGTCAGCCATCTTGAAGGAAACCTGGAGGCCGACTGGAAGACCCTGGACTCTAGAGCTCTGGACCTGGCTGAGAAAAGAGCAGAGTTAAGGCAGGACACGGCCGCATCCGAGAAATAAATAGGTCAAGGCATTGTACCCAGCCTGGAACAGGCTCTCTACCTAGGCTGGGTCCACCTCAGTGGTGGTCCAGTTTAATATTATTTAATATTTATGGGGAAGGTTATCGTACTTACCGTAGACTTTGGCCACCCCTGGATCACCCCAAAAACTGTTAGTTTAGACAAAAACAACTGTGGCCAATCAGGTTCTGTAGGTTCTGACAGTTTTGGTCACTAGGTTCACTGACGACAAACCGATATCCATATTGGCCGCCGTTTGCATGTGAAAACTAAGCTCTTAGCATCTAATTAATTCTTTTAATATTTTTTATTATATTTTTACTATGCCTGGACCTTATTTCGCTGCATATAATTTAATATACGTAATTAAAAATCATTTTGAAATGGTATTGAGGCTTATGGAAAAATCAACGCTTTGATATCTTAGCAACTGGTGCTGCCATCTACAAAGTGACGTCACAAATGAACCTCATTCGTTTGTTAGTGACGAACACATTCAGTTGCCTATTTTCAAATGGGTCTATCTCCGTTTAACCTTACTTTTCAGGAGAGGTAGAAAACCGATTCTCTCTCTCAATCCCTTATCCCACTTAATTCGCAATTGATATGTGGGATTCATCTTTGTTGGCGGACGCTGATTGGCTGTGGTGGAGCTAGCACGTTTTGATCTAAGGAAAGGATAGAGATACATTTTTTAAATAAGTCTTTAGAGAAGCATTTAACATGGAAGATTTTTTTTGTCTATCGATAGGCCTTAAAACAATGAATCCAATCAAAAATGTCATATTCCAAAAAAATTGACATAGGCTCATTTGAAAATAGGCAACTCAGTCTAGTAGAAGTATGGTTGGACACAGTCCCAGGCCACGGTGTGGGCCCATAGGACAGGAGACCTCCTGATTATAGTGGATTCCGAACCACTTGGGAAACACAGTGAAGTCACACGATTAGTTCGGAGGTGACCAGGACAAGTCCTACCATGTTTCCCTACCGGCACTGTGCACACGACCAAGTTATCTGCATCTTTAAACCTGCTCCGGTCCGCTGGATTCAACTTGGTAATGCGGCTGGCTTCAACTCAGTCATAATGTACATCAAAATATAGAAGAATATTTCTTCAAAATAATAACAAGTTACATGTTTTACAGCTCATCAAGAATTTGTATTTCAGGTTAACGTTTCTTCAATATTTAGTTTGTTTGTTTTCCAACGCCTGCTTTTAGCACTTCTGCTTTAAGCAACCCTGTCAGCCTGGAGGGGGGAGGGGGTGAGTCTGTTTATTAACTTGAGGCATCCTAAGGGCAGACCCCTTCATCCCGGGAAGACGGGGAGTTGACTGACAGGGTGGACTTCCTGATTATAGTGGATTCCAAACCACTTGGGAAACATAGTAAAGTCACACGATTAATTCGGAGGTGACCAGGACTCGATACGCACTTAGATTGAGGATGATATGCGTGGTGTTGCTGCCAACCAATCATTTAGATTGTGCCCTCAGAAGACTGTATGAAATGAAATGAAAAAACGACTTTATTGCAAATAAAACAATAGGCGAACAATAAGACTATAAAGTCTTGTTTTCATGCTAACCTTAAAAACAAAAACATTGTATTATAGATGAACTAAAATTAAATGTAGAAGAAAAAAAAAGATAGGCATAGTCATAGTGGAAACAAAAACATAGTATTATAGATGAACTAAAATTAAATGTAGAAGAAAAAAAAGATAGGAATAGTCATAGTGAAAACAAAAACATTGTATTATAGATGAACTAAAATTAAATGTAGAAGAAAAAAAAAGATAGGAATAGTCATAGTGAAAACAAAAAAAATGTATACGGGGGGATCCATTGTCGTCACTATTACAGGGCCGGAGAGAGTCTCAAGCGTTATCTAAGACATACTGTCTAATTATTTTCTTAAAGCTACTGAGTAAACTAGCTACCCTGATCTAAAAACTACTAGTACAATACCGCACTTTCTCCCCCAAATATTAATGAATTAAGAAATCTAGTATTTCCTTCAAGCGTGAAATAAATACAGAGTACAGCATTTTGAAACAACTTTCACGGCCTTACCAGAGAGCCAAAGCTATTTTTGTCTTATGAGAATGCCCGCAAAAATCTAACATAACATGTTATATATATTACAAGAACAAGTGACATGTAATATTGTATTAATAGTTAAGTGGTTTATAAATTCCAAGTATTAAAATGAAATTGTTACATAAAGTCCATAACATGAAATCGAAAGCACCGAACTAATGCCTGAAGACATAGGTACACCATTAAAATTAGATCTAATGAATGTCATTCACGTCCGGCTACGTACTTGGTAATTGAAATTCGAAGGCGATTGAATTCCTGGGGACATTTAAAGTTGTGTCATGCTTAGGGGTAGGATAGACTCGAATTCGCTTGTTAAATTGTGTAACCATTATCTCAGCTTGCTCATTTATCGCTTATAGCCGGTGTAGTGGTTCCCAATCATTGTATTTATGGTATCAATCAATCTTTGTCCATGACCCATCTAGGTGGGATAGACGGCGTTGAAATGGAGGGATGGACTTTGAAACAAGCTGTGGACAACAGAATCTGTACATTTGAAATCTGGATATACAGGCGAATGCAGTGCATACCCTGGAGAGATCGTGTCCCTAATGCTGAGGTCCTGAGACGAATGGATACAGAAGCCGAGTTGCTATTGACCATGTAATGGGACAACACACTGAGTATCAGCCAACGGGCTATAGGTAAAGTTGAATCCATCAGAACAGAGTCTATTCCAAACTGCAGCAAACTTGGAAGTGTGCACAGTGTTGGCAGGGAAACATGGTGGGACATGATAACGCGCTGAGACTACCAGCCAGTCTTGAAGCGTGTCGGGTCCTGGTCACCTCCGAATTAATCGTGTGACTTTACTTTAACTGGTTCGGAAACCACTATAATCAGGAGGTCCACCCTGTCAGTTAACTCTCCTTCTCTCCGAGGTGAAGGAGTCTGTCCGTAGGGTGCCTCAAGTTAACAAACAGACTCACTTCCCCCCGTCAGGCTGACAGAGTTATGCTTAAAGCAGAAGTGCTGAAAGCAGGCGCTGGAAACAACAACTTCTAGTTACAATACTATCGTCTACTGCTTGGAACAAATAATCTATTGAAACTACAGAACTATATAGTTATTATTTATTATCAAAATGTAGATATATTGAACGTACTGTTTCATCTAATTGTTTTATTACCGATCACAATCAATCATGGCCGTGCCCAGGGGGGTGGTCCATGGGGTCCGGACCCCCCCCCCCGAAATATTTTTTTTATGTAAACCAGTATGGTTTGAAGAATTTATGTATTAATTCATTATTAAATTATGTTTAAAGAAATTTAGACCGCCCTCCCCCCAAATCAAAACCTGGGCACGGTCTTGCAATCAATAATCCCTGTGAAAATTACTTTTATTAAATATTTAATTTAAAAAAAAAAAAAAAACGGTAGTAGGATATCTTATGCAGTTTCTTTTATATTCCACAAGAAATTCCTCCACATTACTAAAACTGATAGAAAATGGCCTTGGCAAATAAGGGGTTTCCCGTAGTTAGATTTATTCCAACGAGATACGTAGCGGGGAATCCCCTTCGTCCAAATCATTCGATTCGATTTCGAGACAATTCAATTACCAACCATCGACCGATAACGATAGAACCCTGTAAGCAGAGAACGAATGAATGAACCATTTCCAATCTCTAAAAGACAATATACATTACAAAAAAAGAACAGCTTTGCCCCATGGGCTAAGCCCGTTTCAAGGGGGAAAATTTAATTTATACAAGGTCAACTGATTTAAAACAACTTTAATTTATTGGAAGTAAATATATGTAAGAATGTATGTAAACCTAGATAGAGAAGTGCAATGGGGTTCATTTTGTAGATGGCAGCACCAGTTGCAATGATATCAAAGCGTTGATTTTTCCATAAGCCTCAATTCTATTTTAAAATGATTTTTAATTACGTATTATTTTATAGTGATATATTTCTATAGATCAAGGAGAATATATATATTAAATTATATGCAGCGAAATAAGGTCCAGGCATAGTAAAAATATTATAAAAAATATTAAAATAATTAATTAGATGCTAAGAGCTTAGTTTTCGCATGCAAACGGCGGCCATTTCGAATAATATGGATATCGGTTTGTCGTCAGCGAAGCTAGTGACCAAAACTGTCCCTACAGAACCTCATAGGCATTGTTTTTGCCGATCGTTCATCGGGACCGCTAGTTTAAAAAATATGTAATTTACAATTTATTATATACTATTATTATATTTATATATTTTATTAGAGTTTAGTCATTGAATATTTAACTGGGTCTATATGTACTCAATGGTTTAGTCCAGGGGTTCCCAATCTTACTTGTCCGTGGACCACCATGGGTGCCAGAGGAAAATCGTCAAATTCCAGGATGATTTGTGTCTACAATTACATGCTAATATTTGATTAAATGTCATGAAATGTAGAGTAGTGGTACGGACTCTGACTTTCACCCGAAAGGTTGTTGGTTCGAGTCCCACACTACCTACATTTTCTGGCCATTCTTCGGATGGCATGTAAAGCAGGCGGTCCCGGGTCTTCCTAGTTGAGTGTAAGAGAGGGCTTTATAGCCCTAACTCCGCTAGGTTGGCTTAGTAATAGAACAACAAAAAAAAGTCCTGATTTATTTATATGTTTAGGACGGGTATCGGTTGGATTTTATAGATCAGTGCCAAGACTTACTGTATTTTACTTCAAATTTCCAATAACTCAGCTGATGTATTTTCTTAATTCTTACTTTGGTCCGTGGGCCACCTGATATATGTCTGTTGACCACCGGTGGGCCATGGACCACAGTTTGGGAACCCCTGGTTTAGACTATTCTAGTTGTATAATAGACTGTTTCAAATATCATTATCAGAAGGTATGGAATTGGAAAATGGAGCTTTTCGCTAGGCCGGTGGATTGGTCATCGACCTTATACAGTAGCTCCTGGACCGGCAATGACCGCTAGATAGATTCCAGCGGCCTTCAAGAAATAGATTGGCTAGATCCCAACAATTGAACATTGATCGAAAGCCAGTTTCGCTATTTAGCATTTCGTATTAGATTTCACTCAAACGCTTTGAATTTAGCTTTATTTGGCAGGAATACAATTTAAGGACAAGGAAAATGTTAATATCCTTAGATGATGATTCCGTATATATATTTATTTATTGCTTTCCAATTTATAAGTAGTATAGTATAAGGAAAGCTTTGTGATGGCCGAAATTTTCGATTCTGATATCTCAACGGATTTACACGTTTTGAGGTACCAGGAACCCGAAAAAGTGTTTTTTACGAAATGTCTGTCGCTCTGTCTGTCTGTTTCGATTTCCGCGCAAACTACTCGGTCCATTTTCATGAAATTTAGCATGTCGATTCAAAAAAATCATACCTCGGGACCATTTTTTTATTTTGGGCTAACTCAATTTTGGGGGGGTTGTATTTTCAAAAAACGTCTAAAAAACGTCTAAAAAAATTATTTCTCAATAACGGTTCCAACGATTTATTTTAAATTCATATATATTATTATATTTATTTATTATATTATATTATATTATATTTTTTTAACAAAATGCGGTGGGTCGCTTGCCCCTTGATAGTTTGCTTCGGGGGGTAAAAAAATACAAATAACTCAATTTTCATGAAAAATGACTAAAAAAAATTTTTCTGTTGAACCTTTCTATTGATGATTTCTACCGTCAGGTATATTTTAGGTGTTCAATAGAGTAATAAAACCAAATAGGTCGCTGTCCCAAAAAAGTAGGGCACTGTGCAAAAAATTATGGAAAATTCACGCTCCAATACATTGCGTGCCCTGTCATTGTTGTACTACTGCTATATTACAAAGTATTGTTGTGTTCGTTCAAGAATATGCAATTGAGTTTTAAGGGGTTTTTTATATATTGAGATTGGCACATTATGATTGATTGACACATTATTAGAATATGTTTAATAAATTATAGTAAATAAATAATTAATAAATCTAGGCCTATATTCAAACCATTATGAAACATACATGTATACAATATACTGTATATGTAAATGTATATACGTCCCTTTGGAAATTGGCAGCCGAAATTTAATAGTTCTTATTATTTTTTTTTTTAATTAACTAAGCAAGCTATTAAAATATTGGTTCGGCCTAAACAATTCGAGGGATTCTTATCCGATACTTGCACACCGGCTTTACAACAAGCTACCATTTTTAGTTAAGTCAGTTGGATCCAGCTGGTTTCACAACATACATTAAGAGCAGACTTATTGACGCCTCACTATATAATTTGGATGAGTACGACCCCAGGAGCTGGACTATTTAAGTATCTCCTTTTTTCGTACAAAACCCTCTCGGGAGGCTATTTTTGTTTGACACGGTCGCTCCGGCTCTGGCTGGTCAGGGACTCTAATTTTTGTATTTGTATTTGTTCATTAAAGTTGAAAAGAATACTTCATGTATCATATAATAGCGTATTGTTATTGCTTTCCAATTTATACGTAGTATAAGGAAAGCTTTGTCATGGTCCGAGATTTCAACGGATTTACACGTTTTCAGGTCCCAGCAACCCAAAAAAGTGGTTTTTACAAAATGTCTGTCTGTCTGTTCGTCCATTTCCGGGCAAACTACTCAGTGGATTTGAGTGAAATTTGGCATGTTGGTTCACAAAAATCATAACTCGGGACCATTTTTTTTTTGGGGGGCTAACTCAATTTGGGGGGTTTTATTTTCAAAAAACTCCAAAAAAACGTCTAAAAAAATTATTTCTCAAAAACGGCTCCAACGATTTCTTTTAAATTCTCGTAGATTGTAGTCGTTATTAATGTTGACAAAATGCGGGGGGTCGCTTGCCCCTTGATAGTTTGCTTCTGGGGGTAAAAAAATAAAAATAACTAAATTTTAATGAAAAAATGACTAAAAAATGCGAAACCTTTCTATCGATGATTTCTACCTTCAAGCATGTTTTAGGTGTTAAATTGAGTAACGAAACCGGATAGGTTGCTTTCCCAAAAAAATATTTGGTTTTGCCCAAAAAATTATTTTTTGAAAAAAATGATAGAAAATTTGCGCTCAAATGCATTGCATGCCCTGCCATTATTGCTGTGTGGTAATTAATGTGTTTGTTTGACCTATCGAGAATTTACCTCACTTCCAGTGACGTCAGGTGGACAACCGTCCCCCCCCCCCCCCCCCCCGAGATATCGGAAATTTAACCATAGGAAAAATATTTGCCATAAAATTACTAATTTTCTCTATCTAATAATTTTGATAAATTGGAAAGCATGTTCGAGTGAACTCGGACCGGTTCTTAATTTTTGGTTTGGCAGTTCATGATATCTACTTTATTATATACATGAAATTTTAGCTCTCAATCATTTTTGTGAAAAAGCTAGGGTAGGTACCAAAAATTAATAATAGCCTACCCTATTATGTGAAGCATGAAGTAGTCTTCTACAACGTAATCTTTAATAACTTGTTGATTATAAATAGAAAATAAGAAGTGCTGAAAGGGTCTAATGTGAGCTATGTCAGCTAATTAATTATACATAATAATAATATGACTCTACGATTTTGATTTTTGTGAAAATTCGATTTGCTCATACATGGCCGAACACAAACCTTATCTTTCTTTCCTTAACAAAGGGGCCAAGCAAAAAAAATTGGCGCCACTTTTTGGAAAAATGCGCAACAATTTATTTATTTATAACCTAGGCTACCTAGCTATCTTTTATCAGCCAGTAAACGTAAACAAAAATTTGCCGGCAGGTTACTATTAAAACTACCTAACATATGTGCCATAGGCCTAAAACCATGTCTCAGTATAAAATTCTAAAAAAAAAAACTAAAGCTCAAAACACAGGGACGTTGCCCCACCCGCATAATACAGTAGAGTAAAAGCTCAACCAACAACACATGCTAATTTCTAACCTCTAAAAAAACTTACCGCTTGTAAATCCGAATCCCAAAGCTCCAGATCGCTGGAATCCCCGGCCATCTCGTAGAGACTCTTGTCCGTAGCGAAGCTTTCCATCGTCGTCAGAAAATCGGGGGTAGCACTCACAAAAACCAGCACACTTTATAGTAAACAAGCATCGGAGCACCAAAAAACACAGTAACACAACCACCTGTAGCGAGCACTGGGTGCGTATTGCATGCCGCGCCGGCCGGGTCAAACTGTATCATGCATACTGCGCGTGCGCCGTCCTTTGCGATTCTTCGGGTTGGTTGCGCGAAGAAGGCCACTAAAGGGAAATTCCGCAAGGGATTTTCTTTCAGTTTTTCCTCCATGCATTGATAAGGTACCGCCAGCGCGTAACCACGAGGGCGGGGGGCTTCTTGGCTTTGCACAGGATAGAATTGAACTGTCCAGCATTGGCGTAAATTGCCAAAATATCCGGGGAGGGGGGGGGGGTCATTAGGACCCCATGTGTACCGTGCGCCTAGTTGTCAAAATACGGGGGGGGGGGGGGGTTGGAGGTTTGTTACACAAAAAACTTTTAACATATTATTAATATCCATAATTGCAGTGCAGATTCAACACCCCCCCCCCCCTCCCCAACCTTTAAGACGCGTTGCTCCCTTTCCAATGTTAGTCACCATCATGGCACCAGATACTTAAGTAGGGAGCCACTAAAGGTCCCACATCCGAATTCTAAACTGTTCATGAGGTCAGCGTTACACATTGGTGTAAAACATTACACAATGTCCTACCTTTGATATGCCATGCATGTTTGGTAGGAGAACATGATGGGACATGATAACCCGCTGAGACTATACCACTCAGTCTACGTGCGTGTCGAGTCCTGGTCACCTCCGATTTCATCGTGTGACTTTACCACGTTCCCCAAGTGGTTCGGAATCCACTCTAATCAGGAGGTCCAACCTGTCAGTCAACTCCCCATTCCCCGAGGTGAAAAAGTCTGCCCTTAGGGTGCCTCAAGTAAATAAACAGACTCACTCCCCCCGCCAGGCTGACAGGGTTGCTTAAAGCAGAAATTCTGAAAGCAGGCGCTGGAAACAAGAACACCTTTGATATGCCGAAGTTCTGGAAGTCCATATATTATAAAAAAGGAAATAGCTGGCTATGTTAAAGTCGTTAAAGAGCGTGATGTTTTCGACATTTGATACTTTGTAAAGTCGATTTATAACAATATACAGTTGTATACAGTGCTACTACAGTAGGCCTAATATGTGCGAAAAACAAAATTAAACATGAGTATAATTTTATTGTGGCCTAGCTAGCAAACGTTTACCAATATATAGTATTTCGTTGTGTTAACGGATGTAGGCCACACTCGGGCATTTGCCCAGTGGCGTGATGTTTATAAATTGTTGTAGTATTGTGTATTGTTGAATTGTATTGTAGTATTAAAATATATTCATATTCATATTATATACCTACCCTAATAACGCGCTTGCTCTCAGCCTCTCAACTGCGTTCGTTGAACGGAGCTTCTCCACTTTAAAACCGATCAAAAATTATCTCCGAAACAGGATGGGGAACGAGAGGTTGACGGGCTTGGCTCTTTTATCAGTCCATGCTGAAATAGCGCCAAGTGCCGAAGATGTTCTGGATGCAATGGCCCGAATAAACAGGAGACTGCTTCTCTAAATATCTAATAAGGTTAATAATTAGTGCTTTTTGTAAGAAATGAACTCTTTTTATATTTACCGCTGATGATCGTCATTATTAATTATCCTCCCAGGTTTATATAGATATAGGCAGGCGCGGGGGGGGGGGGGGGCTATAGCCCCCCATTAGGGTCCTCAAAATTCGTAAAACCCCACTATTTCAGTCCTATTTTTCACAAATTTTCTACTGGGGGAGACCCCCGGGCCCCCCTTGCGCTCAATAGTATAATTATCTATAATATAGAGCCCCTATTGCTCTGAAAATGCGTAAAACCCCAATATTTCAGTCCTATGGAAACAGACAATGTCTTGGGATAGATTATGGAATTTTCTATAAATTGTACTTTTTGTTGATCATAATATAATAATAGGGTAAAAATGCGGCATATAGGCCTACAATATGACTATACGACATCTTATTCATAGCCCAACGATAGAAATTTCGTGTGTAATGATTTGGTTTTCTTTTAAATTTAATGCAATATCAGAATCTCATTGCACAGTTGCATAACCATAAAATTGCAGGAGATTACAGATTTATGCCCGAAGTATCTTCCGGCCCAGACTTGAATCAGTTGAATCCTCTGGACCATTAAATAAATAAATAATTAAGGACTTTCTTTCTTCTATTAGTAAGCCAACCTAGTGGAGTTACACTCTTAGACTCAACTAGGAAGGCCCGGGACCGCCTGCTTTACATGCTCTCCGAAGTATGACCAGAAAGTGTAGCCAGTGTGGGACTCGAACCAACAACCTTTTGGGTGAAAGTCAGAGTCCGTACCACTACTCTACATGTCCTTACCATTCCATATGGCAGACCATTGAAGAGAATTCCTGCGCAAAGCCACATAATATTTGGAATCGCTGACGAAGACCATTACGAAGGTAGGAAATAGGCATGCAAGCAGTGCGTACAACCTTCGACGATTGCCCCCCCCCCCCTCCCTCATCGTCTTTGGGCAGGAATAATGAATTTTTTTTCATGTGCTCTTTGACAGCTGTTTTTTTTTACGATTATCAAATAAATTATTCCAAAATATATTATTTCACTGACGTTTTCCTAGTTTTAGTTTTGACAGAACTTATTTACCGACTAGGTAGAATACCCTACGGCCTACATTATAGATTATAGAGACTACACTAGGTACCATATATGGCAGCAGGCAGATGTCAGAAGAGGTATTGGCAGGGTCGTCGACTGCATTACAGCAGTGTCATACAACATTTTTACTGCTTTCTGTCACTTTGAGGCGCGAGCAGGTATAACCAACAGCTCCAAACCACCAAGAATATGTACAATACGTTTAATACCAACAGCTACAGCCTACAGGTACAGCAAGTCCTGCTGCGGGATGAGAATGGTGTTTAGGTATCTGTTTGCAGATTCTTTGCTTCCGCGGAAAAAATCTGAGACTCGATTGTGGCTCCTTGCCTCCTACATCTGCTGTTCTGTTGTTATAAAGACTAAAATAACATTGTTTTACTGAATTGAAAAGACACAATATGGCTGGTCTAATGACACGTCAGAATTGGCGCTATTATTCAAATGCAGCACATACTGTATGTTACACCTTCATCATCATCATCATCATAATCAATTATTTAATTTAATCAATCAATCAACATCATCATTATCATCATTAATAAATATATTATTCAGTTACGTTATACGATCAAGTAATCAAACAAGTACAAGTAATCAAACAAGTACAAGTAATCAACAAGAAATCAACAATCAGCTCCAGTTGTCCTGGTGTGATATGTAAGCCTCCTCCACTCCATACTGTCTCTCCACTTCTGATTATTCGACACTTTTTTTTTATTAATTCCTGCCAACGCACTATTAAATTTTGTTTTAAATTATTTGGAAGTAAGCAGGTCTATTACTTTTATAATATTATTTTGTCCAAAGGGTAAGAGTGGGCCTGAAAAATGTTAAAAAAATAAAGTCTATTTTTTTTCTTTCTTCTTTCTTAGCCTACTTCCTCTGGTAGCCTACTAGTCCCACCCTTCTGAGATGGTCCTCAATCTGGCATCAGTATCTCTGCCCTGGCCTTCCTCATCTTCTTCGTGTTCCCTCACAATTTCTTACTCAAACCATTTCCACGTGCACCTGCTGTTACGGTATCCCTTCGCATTACGTGTCCGAAACATTGCATTCCCTTTCGCGCTACGTCTTCTCCACGAATGGTTTTCATTCATATCGAACTTTCTTCTAACCACTTCCCATCCCTACTCTTTCCGATAAACATCATCTCTTCTGCCTTTTGTAACACATTATTATGCGGTACCTATGCATTGTATGGCTAGGCCAATAGTGAGATTCGAGGTATACCAGTGCTGGCAAACCCCCCCCCCCGACCTTGGCAACACCCTCCCCCCTCTTCCATTGTGGCCGGCCCTGCCTATAGATACCAAAGGTCAACTGTACCTGTACAATGAGGAAAACTCTATGAGAGAGGTGACCCAGATGACCAGATAGGTCTATCAATGTTAAGAACATCTAGTCCTGCCTACCTTGTTAACAATAGGCTACTGCAGAACGATTATGCATTGATAATTGTGCTTTGATATCGTGTGGTAGGCTAAGCCTAGCCTAGCCCATAGTGTATTTTCGTATATTTTTTGTTTCCTAATGTAAGTATACATACTGTATTATATTACCATTTATTGTCTGTATTATATGCAGGGGAACATGGTGGGACATGATAACGCGCTACGTCACGTCTACGTGCGTGTAGAGTCCTGGTCACCTCCGATTTAATCGTGAGACTTTACCATGTTCCCCAAGTGGCTCGGAATCCACTATAATCAGTAGGTCCACCCTGTTAGTCAACTCCCCTTTCCCCGAGGTGAAAGAGTCTGCCCTTAGGGTGCCTCAAGTTAACAAACAGACTCACTCCCCCCGCCAGGCTGACAGGGTTGCTTAAAGCAGAAATGCTGAAAGCAGGCGTTAGAAACAACATTTATTATCTAACACTGTATTACAATCATACTGTTGATTTGCACAGACATAGTATTTATGCGTGTAAGTTTTGTGATGGTCAAAATTTGATTTCGAGATTTTAAAGGATTTATATGTGTTGTGGTCCCAGGAACCAAAACATGTGGTTTTTACAAAATGTCAGTCTACCTGTCAGTCTGTCCGTCGATTTGTGGTCAAACTACTCAGTGGATTTTTATGAAATTTGGCATGCAGGTTCACAAAAATCATATCTCAGAATCATTAATTTTTTTATAAATATAACTAATTTTTATATTTGTTTACAAAATAGTTTGTAATCTGGTACTTTCTGTATTTATCAGGTACTAGGAATTATCAGGAATCAATTGATTTAATGGAAAAGACGCACTCGTCATTAATTTGTTCACAAAATAGTTTGAAATCTGTGCTGGAACCTACTGTATTAAATTTGATTTATTTTTGGCACAACTCCTGCTTTTTACATCACACGATAGATACACTTCTACTATAATATTGTACTACGCTAAATTTTCAGTATAAGAGCGAGCAAGCGGTCAGCATGACGGAGCGTTGGTTCTGCTTGCTAATTTTCCTAACGCTCATAACATATTCGTCAGCTGCAACCCCTTACATCAACGAGTCACTTCCATCAACCCAACAGCACCATTGTTTTCTTCAGTCAACTCCCAGTGAACCTGGAAGACATGAAATACTCCTCAGGCAGGAATTCCTTGAAGTACAGAAGTACTTTGCGCGTTCTCAGGTGTTCGAAAATGTGAAGAACCCCGAGTGTAAGAAACAGTTGGAAGAATTCACGAACGCTTTGGGGAATTACTCATTATGGGCCGTTCAAAGTAAGTAGTTTTTGCTTTCCAATTTATACGTAGGGCCTAGTATAAGGAAAGCTTTGTGACGGTCGAAATTTTCGATTCCGAGATTTCAACGGATTTACACGTTTTGAGGTCCCAGGAACCCAAAAAAGTGGTCTTTACGAAATGTCTGTCGGTCTGTCTGTCTGTCTGTCTGTCTGTCGCTCTGTCTGTCTGTTCATCAATTTCCGGGCAAACTACTCGATGGATTTCGATGAAATTTGGCATGCAGGTTTATAAAAATCATGCCTTGGGACCATTTTTTTAATTTTGGGCAAACTCAATTTGGGGGGGTTTCATTCTCAAAAAACTCCCAAAAAACGTCTAAAAAAATTATTTCCAAAAAACGGCTCCAACAATTTCTTTTAAATTTACATATATTGTAGTCGTTATTAATGTAGATAAAATGCGGGGGATCGCTTGCCCCTTGATAGTTTGCTTCGGGGGGTAAAAAAATAAAAATAACTAAATTTTAATGAAAAATGACTAAAAAATAATTTTTCTGCGAAACCTTTCCATCGATGATTTCTAACTTTAGGCATGTTTTAGGTGTTAAATTGAGTAACGAAACCGGACAGTTTGCTTATCTCCAAAAAACCGTTGGGTTTTGTGAAAAAAAATTTTTTTTTGAAAAAATGAAAGCAAATTCACGCTGAAATGCATTGCGTGCCCTGCCATTATTGCTGTGTGGGAATGTGTTGGTCTGACCTGTGTAGAATTTACGTCTCCTTCAGTGACGTCAGGTGGACGACTCCCCCCCCCCCTTGATATCCGAAATTTAACCATAGGAAATTTATTTACCATGAAATTAATCATTTTCTCTCTCTACTAATCGATAAATTGGAAAGCATGTTCGAGTAAACTCGGACCGGTTCTTTCCTTTATACTTTCTTGTTGACTGCTAACACAATTGTATAGCTCAGTTTGTGAAGAAATCAGCACTAATCCGCTCCAGTGGCCCGGTTGTGACATTTGAGCTCGCAGGCCTTCTGTCCTTCAGGGCAGCGATTCCTCCTGCGGCAGTCGCAACCTGTCCTGAGATCGTCCTCAATTTGGTTTCTGCACCTTTTCCATGGCCTTCTACTCCTTCGTGTTTCATCTATCGCCTTTCTCAGTCATTTCTTCGAATCTTCGCGCACCAGCAGTTTTTGAGTGGTGCAAAACGGGCCTTCTCCAGTTTTACAATTTTTTTTCCAGAGTCAAAATACCGGTGAATGACACAAAAAACGTTAAATGCAAGCCAAAAAATTAATTTAAATTTACAGTGTTGGACGCCTCTGCCAAATTCCCAATTGGATTAATAGTGGCTAATACATACCAATCGGGACACTACGACGAATGTGTGCAGATATCTACAGCAGCTGTTAAGGGAAAGTATTGTATAGCTGACCTCGAATTTCGCCCTAACGAGCTTAAGTATCCTGACTACTACAACGGTTACGTCGAAAACGAGTTCAGCCTGCATTACGACCCGTATAAACCTGTTTGGGAAAAATTTAAGGTAGGTACCAACAAATTATGTGCACGTTGCAAAATATTTGAGATTTACTAACCTGTGTATATGTAATTCTGCATATATCCACCGCCGCTATACTCGTACGTACCTACTACTATATCGTACCTATGTACCTAGGTATGGAAATTTTATTATTAATCATTTATTTATTTTTGATCAGCTGCTGCTGACGGTTGAGAATCGGAAACTAACATACTTCAGCCATGTGATGAGGAACGAAACGTATCGCCTTCAGTGGCGGATCCCCTAAATGAGTAAATTCATAAGATACCTGGTTAAAAAAAAAAGAATTGGATAAAACTCAACTTTTCAACCAAAAAATTACCTTTTAAACTTACAAAAAACTTGTGACCCCCCCCCCTAAATTTTCAGCTGGATCCGCTCTTGATCACAAAGGAATATAGGGGAATATGAATACAAGGGAAGATAGAAGGGCAGAGACGTACAGATCAAGTCAAGCAAAATCAGAAATGTTCTGCCGGTTCTGGGTTCCCCCACTCCAACAGACATCTTTCTGCACATAAATCCCACAAAGAGCAGTATAGACAATGAAGAAGATCCTCTGTGTGGGTTAATTGTGAGAGTGGGCCGAAAGGCCCAAAATTCGCCCATATGGAAAATAAAGACAATTTTCTTTCTTTCTTTTCTTTCTTTCTGTCAGTCAGTTGGCTTGAAGCCTTGATGGGCTATATTGCCACGGACAGGACCGCTCAGGTTGCCTCGATGTGGCAGAACAGGCAAAGGCCCTTCACGGGCCGTAGCGCCAAGGTTTATGCAAGTAAGTAAGTCCCACTGTATGCAGTAGCATAGGTTAAACACGATTTTCTTGGTGTTTTAGTTAACGGCAGATCCATCGAAGAAACGAAGAGATAAATTTCACAGCGGAGTCTGCATACCCAACCATTGCACTGCCGAAGATGTGCAGCCCATAGTGGAGTATATTGCTAAAGAACTGGTGTCTCCTTTTGGTTACCTGCTGAATGTTACAGTCAGCGAGAATTCATGCTCGACTTTGGACCAGACGCCACTGCCTGGATCAGCCCAGTTTCTGTTGTAAGTTAAAATTAGGGTATACCTACAGGCACTGTCCTATAAATGGGCAGACTGGGCATTTGCCCTGGGCACCTAAATTCGGGAGGGCGGCAGTCGAAATGAAAAAATATCTCATACGAAATTCATGACACTTGGGAAAATAACATGAAATAAAAATAAAAAGCACCCATCGGACTTCTGGCATCTGAAAATGGCGCGAAGCATGAGTTTATTATGCATGGGATGAGAGAATGCACATGCGAGCGGGCTAAATATTATTAAATAAATAAAATAAAATAAATAAGGACTTTTTTGTTCTATTACTAAGCCAACCTAGCGGTGTTAGGGCTATAAAGCCCTCTCTTACACTCAACTAAGAAAGCTCGGGACCGCCTGCTTTACATGCCCTCCGAAGCATGGCCAGAAAATATAGGAAGTGTAGGACTTTTATAAATTATATTATATTATATTATATTATATTATATTATATTATATTATATTATATTATATTATATTATATTATATTATATTATATTATATTATATTATATTATATTATATTATATTATATTATATTATATTATATTATATTATATTATATTATATTATATTATATTATATTATATTTTACTTCGGTCGTATTTATTACAATTTCCTTTCGCAACCCTTTGTTTTAATGGGGTAGGGTGCATGAAGGCCATTTTCTGACATTGTAGAGCGGCACCTTGTACCCACACCCCCTTTGGGTGTAAAACATTTTCATTTTTGAAATTCATTCTTTGCACTTATGCATAAGTAGGCCTACATATTTTCTGTATGATGAAAATCTAATTCTATCTAGCTCAAGTTTGTAGGCCCTATGCCTAAAGATATACTGTATATACCAGTATACAGTGCCTACCAATATATATATATATATATATATTTTACTTTTTGCTGCTTAGGTATCTCTTCATTCTTCTTCTCATTAGCGTAGCTGCCTGTACCACATGGGACATCGTCATTCGGGACAGAAAACGAACCGATCTTTGTGAGTTTGTCAGATACATTGTTAAAGTCTAATTCTAAAATTGCAGGAAGGGGGGAGAAACTCGTGGAAAAAGAGACCAAGGCAAAGGCTTATAATAGAATTTTTGTGTAGGTAAATCCGTACCAGTAAGCTAATGCAGATTTGTTACAATTATCATTGGTAGTTTGGCCTGTATAATATATTCTAAATATGAGAGATGGGACATTTGAGTGCGACAAAAATATGTCTTGAATCCTGGAGCGTTTTTTCAATGGCTTGCCATAGAAGACGAGGCATCAGGCTACCCCAGTATTCAAATAATATTGGAGCGCTCGAATCTCCCATCTCAGCTAAACAGTTTGGCGAATGTGGAGGAAGAGAGCTGGCTGATGATTTAGGAAAAGATAATAATCTTAAATAAATCTAGGCCTACTGGTTTTCAAAAATTGTCAAGTATAGCCTATTGCGCAACGTTTTCTTTTGACCAATTAGAGAACACATTGAATGTTATTTGGATGGTCTAAGGTTGGTAAGGATTGGTTGAAGGTAGCACCAGAAATTCAAAAAATATCCCTGTCGGGAATGTTCCATATTATCTTCTATAGAACTCTAACGGTAACGAAGTTTGTTTCTTTTTATAGCTCCAATAGAAGAACTCTTCGAATCATTCTCGATTCATCGAAATATGGTGAGACTGTCAAGACCGGAGACTTCATCCGAACTCAACGTCTTTAACGGGATGAAGTTTTACACGATTGTTTTGATTCTCCTCGGTCATCGTTGTGTACATTCTTATGGAGCACCCTTCTTCAATCCCCAATTCTTAGAAGAGGTAGGCTAAACAGAAACAAAATTAAGTTCTCTAGTGGTAACAGGGTCTAGTATCCGTGAGGAAATTCCAAGCTTGAATTTGATATAGGTTCTCCTACGCAGCACCGTGGTGTCAAGCTAAACTCCTAACTTATCTTAAACCTTGGATTTGCCCATGCTGATGTTGTCGCTACACGCTGTAGATTCACTATTAACAAAAATGTTTAAACAGCAAAATAGTGTTCTTTTATTGGCAAAGTTGGTAGCATGCTCGTGCGAGTCTTAGTTCTCATCATGTGATTGGAGATCTGTTGTTGTAACTGAACCCAGTTGCTACCTACAGAGGCGCCTGAAGAGGTTATATTCGGATGCATTCATTAAATTGAAATTAATTAAACTTGTAAAAAATGTATATATAATTAATTACATAAAAATTATAATGAACGGAAACACTTCAATTTTGACAAAGTTGCTACAAGTGGTCAGTGGAATAATAAGGTACATACGTGTATGGTATTATAACGCATGTTGTAAGGCTTTCCCCCTAATGCAATTTATTACTGATTCATGACATATATCAATGTCACACTTCTGGTTAAGATTACACTGCCTACTTTCAGAGATACCGAAAATTTCAAGACATGTTTCTCCTCAACGGCTCTCTCATCGTCGATACCTTCTTTGGAATAGGCGGATATCTCACAGCTTACGCTCTCTTTAAAGAATTGGACGCTGGACGGAAAGTCCGTCCTCTGCAAGTATACCTGTATCGATGGCTGAGGATTACGCCGATGTACATGCTCGTTGTATTCATTTATGGATATCTACTGGAACATTTGGGGTCTGGACCAATGTGGGGGTTGAAAGTGGGGAGAGAAGCCAGAAGGTGTCGTGAAAACTGGTGGACGAATCTGTTCTATGTGAATAATTATGTGAAAAATGAGGAAATGGTAAGAAAACGGTACCTACCTAGTTTTTTCTGATTTGTCCTATAGAAACCAACAGGATCATAGGTATCTGTCATTTTGGCAATGCTAGAATTCTTGAGAAAGAGTTAGACCTTTGCCTATATTTTCCTTTGAGTTACAAACTTTAGTCTAAATTATTTATTTTTAAATAAATTTCTAAGTAGGCCCTATTTATTTTTGTCACTTGCACCCCTTGGTCTCTAAGCGCTTCAATTCAGTTTTCATTGATTTTTCAGATGCATTCGATTGCATTCTAAGCTATTAAGTGAGTATATCCTAACAGTGAAAACATTATGTTTCAGTGTATGTTTCAATCTTGGTATGTGAGCTGTGATATGCACTACACTCTTTTGGCACCTTTCATTGTGAGGGCCATACACAAAAATCCAAAGAAGGGCTTATCATATCTGTTTGGAGTAATTGCTGCTGCCACTGTTATCCCCTTTGCATATACATACTACTACAGACATGATGGTGTTCTACGTGTTTATATGCAGTAAGTATAGTGGGCTATAGAAGAGTGGCTCTCACCAGTGAAGGATAAGCTACGGCAAGTGTATAATCTCAAGGAAGCCACCATGCATTGGAATAAGAAACAAACACGATGGCTTCCTTTGGATTTCTTTTACCGCGGGTTTACCTACGGGGGGCGCCACCTTTATGCACAATAATAATTGTAACCAGGCCCTTAACCAGGGGGCCTTAATCCATTACCTTGATTCAGACTTTTGTTAAAACAAAAAATGTTAAAATAATTAAATTCCGATTTCCTACGTTCTGTTTTAATTTAATTTATTTAGAAAAATACATAACAATAATATAATAGTGTTATTTTAACTATACTGCTCATTAATCCTCCTGTTACACATTAATATTACGTCACTCCCCTAATGCTGAACCAAATGGTTTTATTAGGGGAAGCCCACTATCTCATTACTTATGTACTGTAATGTGATTTTTCATTCTTATTACTAATTTGTGGGATACAGAGTTATATTTTGATTTTTGATTTTTTTATGGTGTTATGGATCGAAATTTTTTGGAAAAAATATTTGTGGCGGGAAGCATCACATCTGTCCCATCTCTCCAATATGGAACCATAAGTAAAACACGGCAGAAATCAAATTTGCCTGTTAGACATTACAATGAGACTAAATTGTGTGGCATTTGACTGTATGGTATGCAACAGTGTACGTTTGTCTTTTGTGCATCTTATCCCTCAGCACAGCTATTTTTCTGACTATACTTCGAAGGGCACGTAAAACAAGCGGTCCCTGGCCAAGGACAAACCTAACTCTAATGACTATAATTTTTATCTTCTTCTTTTACAGAATCTTCGAGGATTTACCGGGTAACCTGACATTTTCTGAAATGTATATCAAGTCACATCATCGAGCTGCTCCCTATTTCATCGGAATGGCAGGTGCCTACATATTTCTTTACCTCACGAAGATTGATTTCAAATTCCGCATGGTAAGCTAAGTACTGAGCTATCGTTTCTGGCAGAGCATGTACTCTATTTCTGGGCACATACTCGCTGTCACAACAGCATTTAAGTACGGGAATACATAGAGATTTAGGCGACGATGGATTTGGTGCAGTCAGCATACCACCCCGGCAAGGGGGAGACGGGTTCAAATCACGTTCCCGTCCATTTTTTCATGTCTTCCTTTCTCTTTTTATCTTTACTTTATCTAACGCCCACTCTTGGCGTTACCGCCATTGTGTGCCGCGCCTGCTAGTATATAGTGCTGTGATGTCATTGTTAGGACTTTGGATCGATTGACACGTTAGAAGTGTTTATATATGGATGGAAAAATTTCTCTAGGATAGAGTCTATAAATAAATAAATAAATAAATAAATAAATAACGGCTTTATTTTTACCTGGGCGAACCATAAGACTAGGAAGTCTTTTATGGGCTAACCCAGGTAAGGCAAGGAATGGTTAGTATTACAATAATCAAGATTCTTAAGACTAGTGTTGTTAGTATTGTCCTAAAGTTTCCCTAATTCAATAAAAACACAATCAAAAACAAAAACGAGAAAAACAACAATAAGTATTGGCCTAGCTGCCCAAAAAGAACTCAATACAGCATGGACTGTGTCAAGGCCTAATACTGGGATACCTAGTTGGTTAGTTCCCATGGCCTACGACAAAGGCGTTATTAATATATTTACTTTACTTTGTAATATGTTAAATGTAATTTAGTTTTAATTTTTAGTTTAGAGCCTGTAGGTGAGTTATGCCATCAGTTTTCTACTCAAACTTACATGTACAATAAATATTACTTCGATGGCAAGGTGGTACAGCGTGCTTGTACTTGTGCGAGAATGTACACGCCATGCGATCGGAAACGTGTCGTAATACAACACGGGTACTAACCTACAGAGACGACTCGAGAGGTAAATCGGATACGTTCATTACATTGTTTGTGTACGATTAACCTCTTAAAAAAATACATGTATACTGTATATGCCTATATTACATACCTATACATAGCCCATAGGTTTATTGCAATACAATAGTACAGTAATAATAATAATGAATCGTAGTTTGGGTTTGGTTGCATAACCAAAAATCTGCAGGAATTCCTGTTTCCCATTATGCAACATTTAAATTTGCAGTGGATGGTGTTAACGGGAAGTTTCTTCAGCACGGCGTTCTCGGTGTGGGCCATTTGGGGGGCGTGGTACTTCTACATTCCTGGCAGACCCTACGACCCCTTAGAGAACGCAGCCTATGCTGCGGTCCATAGATTGGCCTGGGCTGTGTCCATGACCTGGATACCAATTGTTGGTGGAAGAAGAGCATTTGGTAAGTTGTTGTTTCCAACGCCTGCTCGTAGCATTTCTGCTTTAAGCAACCCTGTCAGCCTGGCGGGGGAGTGAGTCTGTTTGTTAACTGGAAGCACCCAAAGGGCAGACTCTTCACCTCGGGGAGAATGGGAGTTGACTGACAGGGTGAACCTCCTGATTATAGTGGATTCCGAAACACTTGGGGGATCATGGTAAAGTTACACGATTAAATCGGAGGTGACCAGGACTCGACACGCACGTAGACTGACTGGTATAACCTCAGCGCGTTATCATGTCTCACCAGGTTCCCCTGCCAACGCTGTGCTCACTACCAAGTTTGCCGCATTTTGAAACATGCTCTGCTCTCATGGATTCAACTTGGTAAGGCCGTTGGCATGTGGTAATTGCCTGCTGTACGAAAGGTATGAATCAGAAATAAACGAAACCACCCATCGAGGACTCAGACCTGAGGAGTGAGGACTGATAGAGAATCCAATTTCTATACAACTGTCTAATTCGGATAATGTGGGCATTCACATTTTCCCCTACCGATGAAAATTACCCTGAGTCGATACTCGTATCTGTACTTGGTTAAGTCATGCTTTCGCCTGTTTCATGAAAATGCTGTGGTGCCATTTATGATACAACCTGCCCTTCTTGCAGATATAGATGCAACCACAGAGTTTTTTTTCTCCTTATTCGAGTAATTGATAATGAATAAAGAAGTTATGAATAAAAGCCCCATACGGTTGGTACCTACTGTACCTATGTCTTATTTTTATGACCTGAATTATGTTCCAGGTATAATTCAGCCTATACTTTCTAAGCAAGCATTAGGGCCGTTAAGCCGACTGTCTTTTGGAGCTTTTCTTGTGCACGGGGCTGTCCAACTCTACTTTGTCGGCAGCATGAGAGTACCTGAATACATTTTCTTTCCAAAATTAGTAAGTACCTTCCCAAATTCTCGTTGTTGATTTCACCCCCCCCCCCCCTCAAAATAGAGTTAAAAGTTAGCAGCTGTCATTCTGCCATGAGCCCATCATCTGGGTTTAAATTAATTAACTACCAAGGTCAGATCCGACGATTATATACTCGTAAGTACTTAACATTTAAGTGACGCTTATTTCGTATCATTTTTGTTATTATTATTTCGCCTGACGTACTGGTTAGCCTATGTGAAATATTAATTTATTATCATAACAAGATAAGAATCACTTCAAGGATAAGTATCAATCAGTCGTTGGATCGGGCCTAAATGTGTAAATTCGAAAATTATTTATGGCAGGAAAGAAATCGTAGCCAACCAGCAAACAGATCAAGGATTCTCCATAAGCTAATTATGGGCTCTATAACAGTTCTAGTAATTTCACAGGAAAGTTGTCGATTGTTGTTATTAATATTAATATTTTTATTATCGAAGTGTTAATTTTTTGTAGTTTTGGATGACTGCAGGAGACGTAATTTTCTCATTTCTGTTCGCCCTAATTTTGCACTTGCTATTCGAAGCCCCAGTCGGTGGGATCCTCAAATTGTTGCTCACACCAACACGGAAAGGTAAGACTTCAGTTATACTGTGTACATATAATATAGGTAATGTCCGAAATTAAGTTACTTATTTTTAATTACTTAAATTACTTACATACTTACTTAATTACAGTATCATGAGTAGAGGAAGAACAACGCAATGATCCACAGTAAAATACTTTAATATTAACTATTAATGTAACTATTAATATAACGTATTAAAGTATTTTACTGTGGATCATTACGTTGTTCTTCCTTTACTCATGATGTTCTCCAAGTTCCACGAAGTCACCAAGGAAACTCTCACAAGGATTAATTACAGTAGTTAGGTTGGCTGGGAATAGTCTAGTTGGTAGAGAGCTGAACTATGAAACTGGCTTCGTCATAAAACACTATGCATATTGTAACCGAAATTAGAGGATATGGAAAAAACCGGGCTTGGCGGGATTCGAACCCACGATCTACGATCTTCAACCAAAGTTAATTTAATGTCAGTGTTATATATACCATATAATACTACAATGTAACTATGCATATTGTGTTGTTATGCCAAGCGACCTGATGCGGCCCCTGTCACCATGGAACCACAGCAGAGGGCCTATCAAGTTCCAAATGCATATCGTCAGTTGGGTTGCAATCAACCCTGGCCGCTTGGGCAACCTACATAGTACCTTTCTCTTGAATTCTAAAATGATTATTATATTTATTTATTTATATTATTATTATATATATGATATTATTATATTTTATTGTTATAGAATTAATATTGAATTTAAATTTAATTTTCAGGGCCAAAAAAAGGAATCACAGCTGGAGACAATGCGAGTCAAAACGCGGTAGAACTTAAAGAGAAGAAACAACTATAGGTGCGTCAGCGAAAAACTGATTTGAATTTTCTATATAGGTAACTTAGTACTATATTTCGAAGTAAACTTCACCTAGTCATTCGGCTCATTCCCATGCCAGAAAGCATGCGAAATGAGAAAGGTAGAAAAGCTCAAAGAAAAAAAAGAAGCAAATAATAAAGAAGGAAAGTGAGAAAGGATGAAATAAGGTTGTCTTTATTTTTTATTTTTAAAGAATTAGAAGGTTTTCAAGGATATCCCTATATTTAGCTTACAGTTTGATTTTGATATACCGTACGACATGTCGGGACATGTAGATTAGTGGTGGGCCTACAGACTCCAACTTTCACCCGAAAGGTTGTTGATTCGAGTCCCACACTTACTAAATTTCCTGGCCATGCTTCGGAGGGCATGTAAAGCAGGCGGTCCCGAGCTTTCTTAGTTGAGTGTAATTATAGCCCTAACTGCGCTAGGTTGGCTTAGTAAAGTATTGAATGTATTATAACTTAATTTAATTTAGCGTATTTAAAGTTAATTTTAATTTTGTCATCTTATGTATACTTGTCTTGTTGGAAAAATTGGAATAAATATATTTGATTGATTGATTGATTGAATAATAGAACAAAAAAAGTCAATATTTATTTATTTATTTTTACGACAAAGTTAATGTGAAACTTTGGCACGCAAGTTTCTTACATGTTGATGTGTTCTCGGCTTAATGTTCTTGTTAATAGCAATTCTAAAACTCTTAAGTCACTGTAGGTATTGTCGCGGACCATTTAAATAAATAAATAAATAAATATTGGCTTTTTTTGTTCTATTACTACGCCAACCCATTTGCCAGAGTCTCGCGGACCCCCTGTTGAGAACCACTGATTTACAATATATATAAAAGAGTAATATTCTCATAATGTATTGTATTGTGTATTGTATTTATTGTATTGTATTGTTATGATATATTGTATTTTTCTTTACTTTCCTACCGTATAAAATAAGAATGGATTATTTGGTATTTTGTGTCATCCTTGTGTCCCATCTTGTATCACCTTTTCGTCATCTTAAATTTGAGTTCCCCATCCGGTGCGTACATGAACGTAACATTGTATTGCAGAGGTTTGTGCAGGAATTCCAACTTGTATGACCTTATAAGCTGAAAAACAAAAAAAAAAAAATTATTCAACTCAACTATGTGCTGAGGACGTTGACCTAAGGTGTGGAGAATATAATCAGTGAATTTGAAATGTGGAAATACAGAAGAATGCTGAGTATATCTTGGAGGAACCGTGTCCCTAATGCTGAGGTCCTTTGGCGAATTGATATAGACGCCGAGTTGCTTCTGAAGGTTAAGAAACGGAAACTAGCATACTTCCAAAATATTTCCTTCTGCATATGATAATGCATATGATAATCCAAGGGAAGACTGAGAGCTCCCGGCAGAAGAAGAACATCCTGGTTGAAAAACCTGCGGCAGTGGTTTCTCAATGTTACTGTCTTAAAAATAGTCAATTTGATATTATATTTTTAACCAGTTTCACACATAGACAAATTTTTCTCGAAATATTAATCGTAGAGACATCAATCGACCAATCAATAAATCAATCAATCAATCAATCAATCAATCAAGACATAAACTAGAAGAAATGTCTCTCTATATATTTTGATTAGGTACATTGTGTATACATTGTAGTATGTGGCCTTCACATACACCAATGGGCCACACCATTGGAACTCATTCCACCTGACATCCTCACGGTCCATATTTTTTTACAAATTAAGTTGGCCACAGTTACTGTGGCCATTCAGTGTCTGTGACGGCCCAATTATCATGTCAGGACATATATAGTAGTGGTACAGACTCCGACTTTCACCCGAGTGGTTGTTGGTTCGAGTCCCTCACTTGCTACATTTTCTGGCCATGCTTCGGAGGTCATGTAAAGCAGGTAGTCCCGGGCTTTTCTAGTGGAGTGTAAGAGAGCGCTTATCAAATTAAGACGAACATAATTTTCTTCTTCTTTTATGGTTCTACGATATTTCATTAACAATTTGGATTTGTTCAAAAAAAATGGATGATGGGGAGTTGCTGTGAAAGTTTTATATTACCGTACTTCTTTTTATGAATTCCACTGAATATTTATTGGTTGCTTACCTTAGCTAGTAGGACTTGCATCTCCAGATCGGCAAACCTCCTTCCCAGACACATCCGCGCTCCGTGTCCATAGGGCAATGAGCTAAAAGGGTGGAACTGGAAGGAACCCTGCTGGGATTTGAACCAGCGTTCCGGCAGAAATTCTGAAGGCCTGGTTACGTACTCCTCCATGTTACCCGTGACAATTGTTGGAAATACTATTTGAACCTGAAAAATTTGAAATATTGCTGATGAGGTCTTCTTCTCGAGTTGCAATCTAGGGATTGATTTGCAGCGAATGTTGTATTCTTCTCCTCCACTCTTGTCTGTTTTGTGCTGATGAGGTATGATGATATGTATAAACAAAGTAAGGAACTTTTAAAAAACGATAGGATCTAGGACTTTCATCAGGACCGTAACCAGGATTTTTCGGGGGGGGGGGATCCAGTAGGCACAAACTAGGGGAATATATATAACCCTTAAGGGGAATCCTATCAATAATGTTTACCTTTGAAAAAATGTGCAGATTTTACACATTATTTCAAACATTTCGCGGGAAGGCGGGGGAGGGGGGTGTCAGCCCCTAAGACCTGCGGGTCAGACTGGTAGGTCTTCATCTAATCCTATTTTAAATTCATCTATCTTACTTACCCCCTTCGGTATTTGATAGCCGCCTATGACCATATCATTCTGCAGAGTTCTGCCATTGCCTATAACTGTGGAGTACATCCTAAAAACTTCTCTTATGAAGGCTTTGGTGTAGACTAGCTGGTCCAGATGTCGGGCAGTTAGCTCCTCATTGGCGTCTGGAAGCACCTGCAGAAGTTCCTGATGCATTTTTTCTTGTTCGGCAGGTCTCGTCGCCAATTGGTATAGAATTGAGCAGACTGCCATGGATATCTGCAAAGAGAGTCGAATTAATTAGAGGGTTAGACCCCATGGTCAAGAATAGTCCAGTTACTAGAGAACTAGTTACTAGACAATGACAAACGGAAGGTCCTGGTTCGAGACTGGACATTGTTCTTTTTTGCAACGCCTGCTTTCAGCATTTCCGTTTTAAGCAACCCTGTCAGCAGTGAGTCCGTTTAGAAACATGAGGCACCCTAGGGGCAACTCCTTCACCACAATAACAGACGTTTCGCCAAAGGCTGCAGTAGGCGTCATCAGTGACTTACCGTGTCGATACCGACGAGTATCATGTCTAGTGCAAGTATACATGCAGTCTTTGGGTTATTTTCTTTCGCGATAACCCACTCGATGAGTGACAACTCGTTCTCGTTGATGGTCTCTTTCTCCTTTAGTCTGTTGACAGCGGCGTCTATATGCTTCATACAAGTTCTAGAACAAGCCGGAATATGCAGTTGATAAATAACAACTAGTAAGTACTGCTTGTTAACGCGTAGCCTGACAGTACGACCCGTTATGTACACAATGCTGAAGAGCCAAATGGGTACAATTGAATATCTTATAATAACATCCTTGTACCTATTTGCATTGTCCTGCAAGGCCACAGGCAGGGATCGGGTCGATTATACAAACTGTGATAGTCTCTATAAGGGCCAGACCGGATGACAACTTCTGGATAGGATTAAAGAGCGTAAAGGGGCGATGGAGAAACCTGGAACTAATTTCGCTCTGGATCAACAGGACAACTTTGAAACGGTTTTAGAGTGTTACATATTGGGAGGATTAGGTGAATTGTTGAACTCCCTAGAGGTGTTAGCCTGACAATATCTAGTGCGAAACCTGTCGCCTTCATCAACGCGCGCGGTAGGAATTTATTTCAATTAGTGTACTGTATAAATGTATCTAATATGTTGGCCTACCCGTATGCTTAATTTATCTAGACTAACGGTAGCTACCTACTGCCTACTGCTTATAGGCTACTTACTTTATGAAGAAGTCCATATTAGCAACATATCTCGACCATAGTGAACTGGGCAAATACCGCCAAAACGGAGCTTTTAGCTCCAAAATGGCGATATTTCGCAGGGCGTAGCGTGCGCACTCTATAATGGTCTGCGCCTCGGAGTCTGGAGCGAGGTTGGGGTCGAGACAGCCGAGGCGGACGTCCAGAGCTACACGGCCGATACACTCGAGGGCCCACTTGTGAATCTCGTTGTCGAAATCAGCTGGCAGTTGGTCGGTTTCGTCCCTCATGGTTATCATGCTGTAATATTCAATACAATGATTGTATTGTTGTAAAATTGGAATATATTAGATTTGATTTGTGTTTCTGAGAAAATGATATTTATTTTTAATTACTTTATACAGACACTATATTATTATTTTTCCTGAGTGTTGGTACGTCGACCTGTTGGTGTTTGTTGCTAATGGCTGAAAGGAGAAGACATTCAGACGTTTTTCACGCAAAGTTCCTTTATAATAATTTTAGTTGTGTGGTCGCTGCATCCCTCCCCATTCCTTCCCACACCCACCCTACCGCACCGCTAATCAAAAATATACAGTCCACTCCGAACCACGTACGTAAGTAAACCCGCCAACAATTTGATTTTAAAGATTACAATACTGCAAATACTGTAGAATTGCTAGAAAAATAATGTCATAAGTAAGGTTTTCCATCAGGGTTGTTGACAGGGAGAGAGTAGATTGAAATGTTTGTGGAAGTCCCATTTGAAAAGGAAGAAGGGGTTATGACCCACATAGTCTTTCTCCTGCGTGCATATGTACGCCATCGTCTACCGGACTCTTCATATGATAAAAAAAGCTTGTTTTCTATTCTGCTAATGCTACTTAACACCTTCTTCTATTTACAGCATGTGATTGCAGTATAGCAAATACTGTAGAATTGTTAGAAAACTAATGTCACAAGCTATAGGTATTCTATCAGGGTTGTTGACACTTGACAGGGAGGGAGTCGATTGAAATGCTTGTGGAAGAAGGATTTAAATACCATTTGAAAAGAATGTTTTTTCTGCGTGCCTTCTTCCAGTTGACCCTTAGCTTAACACTCTGTATCGATGATACGACGGACCAACATTTGTGACCAGATTCAGTGAACGGACTTCTTATAGACCTATGGCCAAATAAATTTTTGTATGTAAACCTGTATGGTCTGTAGAATTTATCCATTAATAAATTACGTTTAAAAATTCTTACTTGCTAATGAATTCTTGAGTTATCAACTCGATGGGTTGGATGAATTTTTTGACTGTCTGCAGTTGCAAGCAGGGCTTCTGTACTTTACTCCTGAATTCGCGCCACGGTTCCCCGTGCCTGGGAAAACAGAAAATTTGAATCATTATTACGCCACAATGCACTATTAAAGAATTCAAAAAATCCCACGTTAAAATGAAAACATAGTCGTTATGATAATTTACAAATAGACGGTATGCAATTTTGCGTATCCATTTACATTTTGCCTTATCCAATTTAATCCCATTTTAACATGGGATTTGTGAGTGGGGTTTGGTAGCCTATCTTCTTCTTACAATGTGTCTTCTATCTAAGATTGGCGACGATCATCATGGCAATTCGGACCTTAGACATTGCTGCTCTGAAAATGAAAATTGTGCTGCTCTTGCCAAACCACTGCCTCGATCAGGTTTTTCAACCAGGATGTTCTTCTTCTGCCGGGAGCCCTATGTCCTTTCATCTTCCCTTGGATTATTACAGACAGAGAGCGATACTTTTTGTTCCTCATAACATGGCGAAAGTATGTTAGTTTCCGTTTCTTTTTTTTGTGTGTTTTAAAGCGCGGGTCCCTCTTGGGAATTAGCGCTAGGATATTGAGAATGCTTACCGATTATTTAGTGGTAGAGAGTTATCCGTTCTGTTGTGTAAGTAGTGGGGAGGGGGGGGGGGTGGTTAAATGTTGAAGAAGAGGCCGGTGGCTCTTAGGAATTGTATGATATTATTTGTGGCTGTTATTGTGTTTCCTAGAGCATCGGAGAGGGAGGTGGGTGCTCGTAGGACGGAGGCTCGTTGGACCGAGTAGGTTGGGCAATCGAGAAGAAGGTGAGCTATTGAGAGGTCCACTCCGCACCTTGTGCATAGGGCGGGGTGCGCCTCATTCCTCATTAGGTGTTTATGAGTGAAGTTTGTATGCCCTATTCTAAATCGGGCCAATAAGATTTCCTCCTTGCGGTTGATTCGATAGGACGTATCCCATTCAATTATGATGGACTTAACTGCTCGCAATTGGTTTTGCATGTAAGCTGGCCCATTCCAGATTTTCTGTTGCCATTTTTTCCAAGATAGATTCGCGTAGGTAACTGTTAACGTCACTTAGGAGCAGTGTGGGCCATGGGGCAGACACTAGTGTCTTTGCCGCTTTGTCGGCTTCCTCATTTCCTGGTATACCAGCATGAGACGGGACCCAATGGAAATGGATTTTTTGGTAGGGGCCCATGAACCGTTTCTAAGCCGTTAGCTTACAGTATAAAATACTGTAGGCTGTTTTAGGCTATACCGTAAAATAATAATCATAATAAGACCCATTTCGGTACAAAAGGTATATATATGTATACAGGAATTAATATGCTATTTGTTGCAATAACTCATACCAAAGTACCTATTCGTAGGAAGCCGGCCGCCACACCAAGTTGAATCCAGCGGACCAGAGCAGGTTCAAAGCTGCACACAACTTGGTCGTGTGCACAGCGCCGGTAGGGAAACATGGTAGGACTTGTCCTGGTCACCTCCGAACTAATCGTGTGACTTCACTGTGTTTCCCAAGTGGTTCGGAATCCACTATAACCATGAGGTCCACTGTCCTATGGGCTGGCATAGGACAGTCAAGTCGGAGTCGCTCTATGGGCCCAAATATGAGGCCTAAGTCGTTATTAACCCGACGAACAATACTACTACTACTACCTATTCGTAGGCCGGTACCTGTCGTAAATTACGATACAATAAATCGCGTTAGAGCCTATTTATGTATGCAAGACACTACTTCCGCCATTTCTCAAGAACAATACCGCTAAGCGGGCACTGCAACCTCTTCAACAAACATAACACCAATTTATGTCACAAAGAAAGCCATAAACATCTATAGGCATTACTGTGCAGGGTTCAGCTTCCACCGTCATTGGTATAAATGTATGGAATTTGAACGGACATGCTTCTCCTATTCACGAAAGGAAGGATTGTTTGTTTTCCAACGCATACAGGATAACATTGTATGCTATCATATTAAATATTAAATTATATTATGTTATCATATAAAATAACAATTAGAGGCAGGTCCTTTGGGGGGGGGGGGGGGATAGTTGTGGGTTAAGCATTAAGCCTCTACAACAAAAAATTTGGTGCAGTGGCCCGTATACTACCCCGACAAGCGGGAGACTCACGATTCGAATACCGTTTCCGTCCATTTTTTCATGTTTTCCTTTATGTTTGTTTTTTTTAGTTAACACTTCGGCTGCCTTGGCACTCATTTATACGCGTAGGCCTATGATAGCCAGCCTTGAGTATGCTATGATTTTTTTTACTTCTGAACATTTCATGTGAAGTACCTGTTCCATAATATTGTACTTACACTCCAACTACTCCTCCCAGTGTCCCAAAAAAGTCTTTTCGGACTTGACTCTTATATTTGACGAGACATGGCATGCTTGGTCTGTACGGGGTATCCCCCTCCTGCCTGTACACCTTTTCTATTTCGTCAGCATCGTACAGAAACAAAAGATCGGGTCTCCCAACCAGACCCGCCATTTTAACCACCTGTAAATAAATAACGAAATAAATGAATAATAATAGTTGTTAATGGTAGATTTGCAACCTCTACCCGCGTCGTTTTGGTGTTCAAATTGACTCAAATAATGGGCAGAGTGAAAATTGGCCTACTTTTTGTGTGCATTTTTGGGCACTAAAGGGAGCCACTTTTTGACTCTTGCTACATGTAATACCTACTAATGGTACCTTTGTACCTTACTTTGAAAACTGGGTACAACCTTCTAGTCCATTCCATAAGCTACGGTCAACTGAAGGTTACCTACCTTGCCGTACCGATCATGCAAAATCTGCGACACCCTCGCCAGGTCCGATATCTGATACTGTCCCACATAGGGTAGCAGTCTCCAGGTGTTGCCGATAATGGGCAGAGGGGTAGGGCCGGGCACTTTGGAATAAGGTTGGGCTAGGTTCCAGTCCTCGGTTAGGGCAGGGTTGAAGGCATCCTGCGGGCTCGAGCTGGAAGTACCTATACACCTGTGGCTGTCCTTCCAGTGGGTGAGGATCCTGGAGGGCAGTCGAGACATTTTAGAGCTGGATTGGCTGGAGGGGTGGTCTAAAAACGTTTAGTCGTACTCCATCTGGAAGAGAAAGTTGAATATTAGCTACTAATTCTGGGTGGAAAATTGGATAAAGTTGTTTTAATAGTGCAAGGCATCGCGCTACTGTGACAAACATAATAATCCAGAGTAGAGAAAACCGAACTAACTTACCCCTCCCCCTTCCGGCCTTACTGCACCTTTCTTAGCCGCCGTACTGCTGCGATTCCTTCCCGCCCCTAACTCTACCGTATCCATATTCCTCCCCAACCATCCGTCCTAAGCCACGACCGTATTCCAGCATCTACAGGGCTTAACCTGCTGCCAGATGGGAGTGGTGGGTTTTAGTTCGGGTCGGCTGAGCGGCCTCACAACAGGTAGAACGCTCTAGTAAATCCCATACTGCCTGGAAGCTACCCTGAATCACACATGTAAATGGCCATGACAATGATGAACGGGGGCAAGTACAGAAACAGGTGTTTTCTTTCAAATTTTCCACTTCCACCGAACCAAAAAACAAAACAAAAAAGTAGAGAAAACGCGATGTTGTGAAACAGATTCTACTCTAATAGACCACTTAAAGTACTTACAAGGGACACTGTGATCCAAAACGAGTGTAAACGCCTCTTTTTACTAGGCTATAATGCTATTTTGGGACAAGTGTGACCCATATTGTTTTACTATCCAAGGGACACATACTGTATGTGTTGCACGAGGGTTGGAAGGGATTAAATTATCAGACAACGAAAAAAAGCCAACACTGGGGTTAGAAGTAGGAACAAACTCTTACCACTGCTCCACAATTGGAATGGCCTGATGGACTGGCCCACTGTTCCTAGAAATTGACCTCACCTCACCGGTAGCAGGAGACCACTAAACTGAAGAGATTATTATGGTTATATTGGGCAAGCCAGGCCCGGTGGCCTTCAAACTTCAGGTCTTGACATTATGGTTGCGTCTCCATAAGTCTGTCTAAATTCAGGTACGATTACTTAACTTAAGAAACTAATGGGCGGCCATACACTTGTATCAAGTTTAAAATTTATCATGAAATGAAATGAAAAACGTCTTTATATTAGACGAGCCCCAGGATATACTGATCGTAGAGTGATCATTGAAACTCATGCGATAGAAGAAAAGTGTCTCTACATTTTGATCTGTATTGTTTGGCTGTTACTGGCATCAAATGCCCACGGTTCTGACAGGAATAGAAAATGTTTGGAAAATTGTGGACCCCCCCCCCCCCATATTGAAATATGGCTATTTGCAGTAACATGTGGCATCGATGCCTCCATTACCCTCGATCCTGGCACGCCCTCTTCAGCTCCACGTATGTATTGGCCCCTACATCCTCCATCACTTGCTGCAGATATTATTCCTCCTCTTGCTGGGCACCCAGGTCGGTTGACGCCTTCTAAAGTAACACTATACCTCTACGAATGATATTTCTCGTGAAATTTTGTATTTAACACGATACAGGAATACTGTCTGGATAGGGCCATAATTTTAGACTACGTTGCGAAATGGTCCCCATGGATTTCGGACATGATTTATATTGTTTCGGTAAGAATTTTGGGCCAACCAACCCCCAGTAGGGGAAAATACGGCTGCCGGACAGCAACATTTCAAATAGAGCAGTGGTCTAGAGATAGGATAGAATGGTTTGTTGTGCCACTAATTTTAAGTCATCCATTGCTGTTATATGGGTAACAAAACCTACCCTCTTTAATACAATCTATAGACATTCATAGAAATACGTACTACCCAACCACGATAGGGTGGCACTTGGAACACTAGAGTTGCCTATTAGCAAAAGCAATCCTGTCCACCCAGGTCGATTTTTCAGTAACCGCAAAAAACTGCTGTGCCGCAACGCCATGAGGTATAACATTACAGTTTTTAAAGCTAATTTTAACAGTATTAGAATTGCTTTTGCGTCTTAATATCTGATTCATCGGATAGAGTATTGAAAAATAAAATAAAAATGGCGCGAATATCTCAAAACTGAAAAAAAATGGAGAGGATTGCTTTTGCTAATACGCAACTCAACTAAGTCTTATAAAAATCGAACAAATTCGGTGTTCCACTCAAGCAAGTTTTCGAATAAACAAAGTGTTCCAAGTGCCATCCTATCGTGTTCGGGTTGTACTGTACTTGATCCTTCAATATCTGAACAGGATGTTGACGTAGATATTGCCCCCAGGTCACCCCAAATTCAAAATCAAAAACCTCTTACTATCAAAGTACCCTAACCCTATACTTCCCAGCCTTCCTTTATAGATCCCATCAACCTTCAAGAAAGGAGTCTGTCTGAACTCCAAAATGGCCTTCACCCAAATAAGGCCTCAGCTCATTCATGGCCCAGCAGTTGTACTTCAATGTTTACAGTGCAAATTTCTGTACTCACGTGTGGTCTATTGTCGTCAGAAAAGGTTAGCAAGTTGTTCGGCTATTGTATGACCATAGGAAATAAATAAATAGAGGAGGTTTAGTGTAAACACAGCAGATGATGTCGACTATTCTCATTTGGTCAAGTTTTCTTCGTCATCCAGAGGTCGGTAGACCGTAGGTGAAATTTTATAGGTGGGTTTCATAATCTTTGCTCAGACTTTCCATGCATAACATTCTCTCTCTAAAACACAACGTAGAGGTCATAGTAAGTTAGTTTTCCGCCCTTCATCCTCCTTCCACGCCCGGAACACTAGAGAAGAAAAATTAATTTTCTCTTCCAGTCCACATATCCCAGGCTTTAGGCCTACCTTCTTCCTTTTTACAGCAGGAGGCAGTGCCGGGCTTGGCCTTGTGGGGGCCCCTGGGCCGGAATTGTGTGGGGGCCCTTTCTCGGGCAGAAAGGTCTTTCACCCTTACACGAATATTCCACTATCATTTATATAATAGAGACACAGCAGGATGCAAAATAGAAGAGAATAGAATATAGTAAGGCGATTTACCATTAATGCCACGGCACGTTCCAATTTCCCGCCAAATATTTCGATAATTTTTTTTTTTTAATAATCATAACGCAACGCCCTTTGGGGCTTACGCGTTGTATGTTTATGTGTTGCAATGTGGTTTTGAATGGGGTTGGTTTTGTGTGTTTTTTCGGCAAACTGCTATAAGCGCGCTGGACAACGAGTTGCCCAGGTACCGTCTACAACAGTTTGCCTTTGTCTATTGTTCGACTTTTTGGTTTAATGGGTTAAGGGTTTTCACATATTAATTAATGTATTTGTTTAGTTTTTTGTTTTTGTATTTTATGTAATCGTTTGCGATTTTGTATTTAGCGGTTGTTTGTGGGGGCCCCCCTGGCTCCACAGCCCAACCCGGAACTGGTAGGACGTGGGGCTTTGGAACTTTCTGCCGGACCCCCATCAGGAATGAAATTTTTTTAAAGAAATGTAAGGATGCTTGGCATAAAATATAATTTTTAGGTGCTCGGACTAACCTATTTATCATAGGGGTGCGCCCTATATATATAATAAATAAATCTTGACTTTTTGTTGTTCTATTACTAAGCCAACCTAGCGGAGTTAGGGCTATAAAGCCCTCTCTTACACTCAACTAGGATGGCCCGGGACCGACTGCTTTACACGCTCTCCTAAGCATGGCCAGAAAATGTAGCCAGGGTGGGACTTGAACCAACAACCTTTCGGGTGAAAGTCGGAGTCTTTACCACTAACCTACAGGTCCTGATATAATTATGTTATCGAATTTCTATGAGCCTGTTCAGTTATTTTTTTAGCATATCATTTTCCATGTAAACGCTTTGTTTGTTGCAACCTGTCTTCTACTTCGCACCACTGTCCTTCCCTATACCGTCGCGTCGGGTGTTACTAGTGCTCTCTGAAACAGGTATTTTAGGCACTGAACTCTAGTAGGCTACTATGGGGGATCCTGTAATTCTTCACCCTTGTCCACCATTAGGACGACAACCAGGTTTCTATTTAAAATTATTGTACTTGCTTCGTTCAGTACTTAATAGAACAAAAGAAGTCATTATACATATATAAAAAAGTGCCCATCAATTGTCATCTTCTTCTTTTCTTCAGAGAGAGAGTGGCATATCCGTAGAAAAGATGAGCTCTACGCGATGTACCAAGAACCTGCGATAGTAGCCGAAATCAAGACAGCCCGCATCAGGTGGCTAGGGCACGTGGAACGTATGCCAGACAATAAGGCAACAAGAGTAGCCTTACACAATGTGTCCCAAGGGAGAAGACGAGTGGGGCGACCACGGATGCGATGGCTGGACGACGTCGAGGGGGATCTGGCGACCCTTGGCGTCGATGACTGGCGAAGGAGTGCGCAGAACCGCGCAGGCTGGCGCGATGTTACTGTTACCCTGTTAGTACCCCTTTCAGGGTCGCAAGGGACTCTCAATTCATACAAAACATATACAGGTCTCTGTCGTTCCCACGATTTTTGATTTCTGAAACTTCTCCCTCTAAATATAAAATCCGAAGGAGTCTTGGTGGTCTCCAACACTACTCTTAATATTTAAATAAAAAACACCCACTTACAGCACGATGCTGCACCATAGGCCTACCCACTATTCTCTGAGCACTTACAACGACACGATTTGTTATTCTTGAGCACTGGATAGCCACTTGAAACGGATTATGAATTCCACTCAAAGTAGGTACGAGTGTAACTTGCATAATACCCAATCATTAACTCGTGTTTGCTTCTAAAAAGAACCCGTGAAATCCTATTGTTAATGCTCTCAGAACAACAATCTAAGCATTGGAACACATAGAAGAAATCTCAGGTTTCATTCTTAGATGGCGGCTAGCAATGCGAAAATCTTATGGACGTGATTGGGATTCTAGTTTGGAGAAAGGTGCGGTGGGTACCAGTTATTGCTGAAAGGCCTACGATGGAGAAATGGTACTTGTGGCGCGCTCTCTGGGTGATTTTAGAGTTGTAAATCAGGTTTTGTAGGTTCTGTTTCAGGATTTGACCGTTGGGAGTCGCTGCGTTGGCAATTATGGGCTATAGAAGACCTAAAGTCAGAAGAAATGTGGACTTGCAATTGGGCTTTATTTTATTATATATTATTTTATTGTATTTTCCCTTAAAGTTAGGTTTAATATTTTTTCCTACACAATTACCCGATAGAAAACAGAATGAAGGTGCTCTTGGATGCTGTCTTACCCGGTACCCCACAGGAAAGTTACAATCGGACACCTACCTCACTTGAAGTTGTACTCACTCAGTCACATCACTCACATGAGAAGGTTTTTTGCACTAGCGGTGTTTTCTTTCTCCCTATTCGGTTCACACTAACACTTCAGGCCTACTATCCAAACAAGAGTCTACTAACTGCCCTAGGGCAGACTCTTCATCCTTCCTTTCCGATATCCTGGGAGGTGGCATCAGTACTAGGAACTGAACGGTGCTCGAAACCGGCCTAGAGCGAGGTTGGGCGGGTTGGGCCCGTTGGGGCTCTATTATAAAATTAAAAAAATAAAACATTAATTAATTTTTGTACTTAGTTAAATTTCTCATAAAATAGCGATTAGAGAGCTATAAATGAGTAGTAGTAGATCAAATAGAAGGAATGCTTCTCTACACTGTAATATATAGTATGCAGCTAACACAGTTTCGCCACAGTTTTGTAAGGCATAGTCCTATCCTATAGTCTTGCCTTTTTCATGCATTCAAAAACTGTTGCCAAACTGCCCAAACATACTGTACATTAAAATGTAGAGTAGCATTTTTCTACTTCTATTTCACATTTAAATAGGCATTTAAATAGCTCTCTCTATGATTGATATTTCATAAGAAATTTGACATTGCAAATAAACATGTGGGGGGGGGGGGGTACCAATTTGCTTTTAAGTCCCCCTCCTCACCTGAAAAATATTGAAATGACGTCCCCGGTCAGCTGGGATTGACAAAAAGCCGAGCTTTTTAGAATTAACCTTCCGCCAAGTCAAGACGTATATCAGGATATATTTCCCCGGAATTAATGGCGGGAACGAAGAGAAAGACCATCCAGCGTGCATCCCAAGTTCGGCTGGAAAATATGGATTTTAAACTTTTACAAAATACATAATCCATTTTTAGACTCGCTTGAATCACTGGATCAGCCCGCACGTGAATGGGGGCCTTGCGGAAGAGGTTTTTAAGGTCATATAATTAACATTCAGTCGCCATGACATTTCAAACAAAAATATATTCACTAGCTAATGAGGAAAGGAACAATAATACCTATAAACTCGAATTGACCTGTGGGCTTCCAACAAGCTTATTCATAAAGGAATAGACAACTGGGCGACCTTACTACAGGTATGCGGACAAGCGTACCTAAAAACTAGGCACCAGGCATGGGGCTACAGGTTATAAAAATGTGTGGGAAGACGCTTAGAGGTGGAAAAAATTCTATAGTATATGACATAGGTACTAATGTATCCGTGTTTATATTGTTTTCTTGAACATCGTTTCTGACGATTGTTTCTGACGATTGTTTCTGATCTTTCCCAAATCGTGCCATACCTCGTCCTGTTATCTATTACAATGTCAATGGTAAGGATGTCTGAACATGCCCATTGGCAGTTGGGTACTTGCAGTCGGAGTGGGTTGACATCGAGGAGTGAACCAGTTTGCCAATAGCTAGAAATTCATTCGGAGACGTAACATTTTTTAGCTGACGAACACAACTACACAAATTGTGTGACACCAATCACATTATCTAGTTATTCAGGAATAAACGTAATAAAAGCAGTGAAATTTTCCAGTTTTGGCGCGAAAATTTATCGAAATTGAAAATTTCGGATTATAAAAAATATAGGCGTACAAATAAAAAAATGGTATACAGGGTAGAAACTTGAAATTGGAGTCTTATTGTAGGTAATTTAATGGAGTTTTTTCGTCGTTCTTACCGTCAGGTCAATATTTTCAACGAAAACTGCGGAATAGTGGAATAGTTCAAACTCCAAAAATCAATAAAATCGCAAATACTGGAATTCGTTCCACTTAACCCAATTTTTTCGTGCCTACCCAAAACTGGAGTACTTTACATGCAAAATGGATTTGATACAAACTTCCCCAAGCGATACTATCATTACAATTGACAAACATCTACATATCAAACAACACATGTTACGTATATAAAAAATATATATAATATATAATATATAATATATACGTATATAATAAAATATATGTTATGTATATAAAACACAAAACAACAACTAGCTAACTTGCAATTTTCCCATCACCACCGAATTCTAGATTCTCACCAAAATAGGTACTGTTATTATAGAACTAGCCATTGTCAGAAATCAAACGACAAGCATTACATACAGGTTCAAGATACGAAACGACAACTAACATGCAATTTTCGCATCATTGCCGAATTCTAGGTTCTGGCCAAAATAGGTGCTGGTATAATAGAAGTAGCTATTGTAAGAATGTCATAAGAGACATTGTTTGCGTGTGTTAGGTCCAGGTAGCCATTGGGGGCATGTCACCTTTAATGCAATGTGTCGCCTATGACACAATGAAAGTCATGATAATCGTGATTATATATTCCAGGGAATAGGTGTTTGAGGTGCTAATAATTCGGTACCTTGACCTGCGCAGGACCGATGAATGAGTACGATACAGTAGAGTTTGGGCTGATTTTTTTCTTATTTTGGATTTTGGAAGCTCCTTTCTTGGAACTAGATTGACTGAACGCTTAAATTGGCATCATGTGTTATACATTGTACTACCCCCCGCCCCCCACACACACTGCACACGCGGCACTAAAGGGGAAGAAGAAGAAGAGTAAACTCTGGTCTGGATCTGGTCTGGTCTTCTTCATATTCGTCTATTTTTATAATGTCTCTTCGACAGAAGGTTGGTGATTATCATGACAATTAGAACCTTGGAAACTTTTCGTCTTCTTCTGGCTCTACCGCCCTTGATGAGCTTTGATCTGCTCGACAACATTCCTCCATCCTTCAACTCGGTTTTGTACAACGCTCCACCATCTACGGACTCCCAACTCGCAAAGATCAGTTTCCAACTTATCCTTCCAACGTTTTTGAGGACGTCCGGCCCCTCGTCTTCCTGTCATGCTTGCTTTGTACATTTTCTTGCGGTCGTCTGACATTTTTACGACGTGTCCTTGGAGACTGATGCTCTGAAAAGGGAAGTCGTGCTCTTGCCAACCAATGCCTCAGGCCTTTTAACCAGGATGTTGTTCTCCCGCCGGGAGCTCTCTGTTCTGCTACCTTCGCTTAGATTATTAACTGCAGAAGGTGATACTTTTCGTTCCTCAACACATGGCCAACACTGCACTCTTGCATACTGCTGATTATGACCACAACTGATGAAGCAGTAGAATCCGGGATGATGGTTGTTACACTACTAGCCCATCCACACCAGAGTTCACTCGATCCTCTAAATCATGCTCTTGGACAAGATTTGTAGGGTTAGACAGGTTAACAGTTTAACACAGTTAAACAACAGCGGTCTTATCACACATTGTATATTTTATACAATGTTACATGACAATTTAAATGTTCAGTCAATCTAGTTCTAAGAAAGGTTCTTCCAAAAGCCCTAGGGCCTAGGTCTTACCCGCCAGAAGCATGAGCATTCTCACAGGATGCGTTTTGCAGTTTCTACTCCTTGTTCACGGAATCGGCAGTTCACGTCCTGCACAGTGAGCATTCTTGCCAAATTTCGACGGAAAGGACCATGCCTGGTGAGAAGCCTGCTCTGATTTTATTATTCGCTGACAAGTAGTCAAGCCTATAACAGTTGTTGCTCGGATCAGAAACTAGTTGCTTTGGGTAATTACTTATTTCCGCTGCACGCCAATATTGAAAAAAACTTCCCCGAAAGGTGGTAACAAGTCGTTGCTTTATTCTGGATAAGTTTCGGCAGTTAGATGTAGCATAACCGGGTGTGACTGTATTCTCACACATCTGCATGACCTTTCTATTTTCTTTTCTCCACTCTAATGGTGTCAAGACCTTCCATTTTGTATACACTGGTCCGCCCAAAATGGAAGAAGTTCTTTATTGGGTGAGGACCGCCGCGAAGTTCTAAACATGAATAGCTTCATACTCTATGACATTGCTGGAGAATGTCCGATCATTATGTCATAATACAAGGAGACCGAGTAAAGCGCTCAGCTGGGGCTGCGGTGTAAAAATAAGTTATGTAGGTGGAGGGGAGTAGCTGTAGGGGGGGGGGGGGGTCAGCCTCCCCCCCCCCAATATTCGGTAAAATTGCAAAAGTTGGTAATTTGCCTTTGCTCAGTTGGCAAAAGCAGAGTTCAATACAAATAAAAAAACTAAATAAAATTGGTTTAAAATAAGATTGTACTAATGTTTTATTCTTATGTAACCAACTTGCCAACTTGGTGTGTCAAACTTAGAAAAAGGCGCGAGAAATTCAAATTTTAATTGGCACAAGTATCCAACTCATACAGCTACGTAAACAGACTGTAAAAATAATTTTTTTCCTTTCGGTACCAAGCTGCATCAGCGTAAGGGCCTTTCAAACAATGCACTGAACATTAATGTGCCTAGTTTCGCTAACAAACACACCAATTGCACAATCGCTAAGAATTAATTTGACTTGGTAGGCTACACACACTTTTCCCGGAATGGCCCCCTCCGAAAATCTGTCCTGGACCCACCCTAGGTAAAAACATGAATTTGCCCACCTATGTAGTAATACAATGTATTACAATGCTTACCTAATCATCCCAGTTATTATTTTGGTAGGTCTATTTTAAGGTTATTGAGTTGGCAAAATGGACACACCTCCCCCCCCCCCCCCAAATCATGCCTTCGCTACTCCCCTCTATTATCTTTATATTTATTACTCAATTATATTTTTATATTTTTATATTTTATATATACAATATATTTTAAGGTAAATTTTAGGTATAGTTAGGCCAGCACAAATTAGTTCGTAGTTCGTAGTTAGTGGGATGTAATTTTAAGTGTTATAGCTAGGTACTGAGTGCTACGGCCGCTGGCATGAGGGAGCACCCCAGACTTTATTTTCACAGCAATACTGGCAGGGCACGCAATGCATTTGAGCGTGAATGTTCTATCATTTTTTCAAAAAAACATTTTTTTTTACAAAACCAAATACTTCTCTGGGAAAGCAACCTGTCCGGTTTCGTTACTCAATTTAACACCTAAAACATGCCTGAAGGTAGAAATCATCAATAAGGTTTCGCAGAAAAATTATTTTTTTGTCATTTTGCATTAAAATTTAGTTATTTTTATTTTTTTACCCCCAGAAGCAACCTATGAAGGGGCAAGCGACCCCACGCATTTCGTTAATATTAATAACGACTACAATATATGTGAATTTGAAAGAAATCGTTTGAGCCATTTTTGAGAAATAATTTTTTTAGACGTTTTTTTAGGAGTTTTTTGATAATAGAACCCCCCCCAAATTAAGTTAGCCCGAAATAAAAAAAAGTGTTCCGAGGTATGATTTTTGTGAACCTACATGCCGAATATCATCAAGATCGACCGAGTAGTTTGCCCGGAAATCGACGCACAGAGAGACAGAGAGACAGACAGACATTTCGTAAAAAACACTTTTTTTGGTTCCTGGGACCTCAAAACGTGTAAATCCGTTGAAATCTCGGAATCGACAATTTCGACCGTCACAAAGCTTTCCTTATACTACGTATAAATTGAAAAGCAATAACTAAGAAAATACACGAATTATTATTATTATTATTTCTAAGAATATCGTCTTCTACATGTTCATAAACCCAAGGGAAGATTGAAGGACTGACGGCTCCCGGTAGAAGCAGAACATCCAGGTTGAAAAGAGAGACTCGGACAAGTCCCAACAACCTACCATAGAAGTCATATTTCCCTTTTTTCCTTTTCAATTAACCATCACAGTGAATACCCCTATTAATTAATCTGCAGTTGACTTTTGTATAGGTCTGCGAAATGATTTCTATTTATTTTTTCTATTCAATGTGGGTATCTCCTAATAAATAAGACGTATGCACTAGTATTTATGTTAAATTATACAATAAAAAAATCAACAAGTACTACAAATAATCGACAAGAAAATATAAAGTAAAATCGTCAATCGTTCTAAAATTGGCCAGGCGGAAAATTTTTATTTTCACACCGTATCTCGAACCTCGACCTTTCGGCTCTTAATCCAGACCTCTACCAGTAGCGTACATTGCGCCTTAATGCCGGTTGCACCATTATAGTCATTAATTGTCTCAATAGCTAATGGCCATATCGTGCAAATCGGTATGACACATCTTTTTACCTGTACCCAATGAATTATTTCTCCGTGATAAAAAGATGTTACGCAATTGATAATGAACGTAGTATAATGAACTATTCATTGGATTAAAATGTGAATATCGACATGCGAAGACATTTTTTCGCAATAGGAACAGACCTATTCAGTAAATTTACGCATTTACTAGTACATCAATGGTTTTTGTGGTCCTATTAATACATTAGTATAAGGAAATCTTTGTGATGATCGAAAATTTCGGTTTTGAGATTACAACGGATTCCCAAGTTTTGAGGTCTCAGGAACCAAACCATTTTTACGAAATATCTGTCTGTCTGTCTATCAGTCAGTCTGTTGGTCGATTTGTGGGTGGCTTTTGATGAAATTTGGCGTGTAGGCTCCCAAAAACATATCTCGTGAGTTTTTATATTTTGGCTAACCTCAATTATGGGGGTTTTATCCTCCGAAAAATAAAAAATCCCTTTCGGCTCTGGCCGATCAGGTGTAGGGAGATTCCGCAGACCCTGCTTTTCCTCAACGCCACCTACGCTATGCACAGTATGTAATAATAAATAAAAAAAATTCATTATTTTCCCGTACACAACATTAACACACAAAACACTCTTGTGTTCCAAACAATGACGACTATGAACTTTTACTTATTATTTTTTTTATATTTTGACTGGACGACATCTTGAAACCGTTGATTTGTCGTAGAAAGAGATGATAACCATTATCGTAGATAATAATACGGGCTTTCAGTCAAATTTTAATTCATTCCTCTGCGACCAATATTAACTGAGATATGAATTATATAAGGTTTCAATCGGCCACCATCTTGTAACTAAATAGTGGATCTAGCTGGTTAACGAACTCGATCAAGACATTTGTATGATCAATTTTTGTGCCAAGCTTCATCAAAATCAGATAATATTTACGGAACTTAGAGTGTTTCCTAAAATCGATGTACTGTAAATACATATTTTGTATATATTGTACTACTACTAATATACATACATATATATAACATTTTGAACGGAGGGTGGTTTTAGACTGAGGGGGTCATGAAATGAAAAGTTGTGAAGAAATTTTCCGAAAGTCGAACATTGGTTGCCATCTCAATAGGTAGATGAATCTCCCTAAAAAACGCTAATATTTTTTTCACATTTTTCCTCATTCAATAAATTATTTTTGTAATACCAATAGTAATAAATTTAAAATAAAATACTACTACTGCTTGATATGTTGTAAGCATAACTTTTTTTTTTTTAGAATACTTCAAGCAAATTAAACTCAGAATTTATTTTGGGTCCAATGTAAAGGGGCTGCAAATGTCTTAATCCGGTCCCGCCATGATCTATGTCAATCTGAGGCATTGTCTTCACCGTTGGATGACGCCCCAGGTAGGCATAGATCGCGGGTTCGAACGCCGCCAAGTCCAGCCTTTTCAAAACCCTCCTTTCTGCCCCCCCCCCCCCAGATCCATCACTACCGGTGATTTATAACATTAGATTATATGAGCCATATAGGTTCATCGTGCCTTGAACCCATAGCTGTCTCCGAAATTCGGCCTTTAAAAACCAACGAGTCATTGTTTGCGGAGACTCTACCACATCTAATTAATAACTTTCAAGATTCAATGCCTTTTTTCCCAAGGTATGGGACATATATGCAATTTAGATACCCCTCGTAAATGGCAACGGTTTAAAAGTACCTATCAGTATAAAATACTGAATACCGGAAGGCACCGCCATCTACAAGGGCATTGCGGTCTCATTAAAAACGCATTCGAGACTTTTTTTCCTTTTTTGATGACAAAATGCATTGAACCCCACTATTTCGTACTTATAGATTAAAAAATATTCCCGGGGGGGGGGGAACTCCTCGGCCACTTGTTTCGATCACTTGCAGTACGTCTAGGCTTGCAAATAGTAAACTGGTAAACTGGTAAAATGGTAAACTGCTGGCAACTCCGTATACGTATGCCCCCACAATTCGGGGTCTATTTTTTCAGACCCCCACGCCCCCACGTTTGCAGATGTATTCGTCGTCTGGAAAATCTAAACTTTGCTACTATCAAAATGCGTTAATCCCCACTATTTCTGGCCTATTTGATAAAAAAATATTTCCCCCAGAGTAGACCTCCGAACCTTTGGGACTAATTGCCCCTGATTTTTACGCTGCGTACGTCTATGCGAATTATTTGGAATGGCTTTCCCCTGTTGTCTACATTTTTGTGAAAATGCCGCCTTCCCTCGTAACCTCCGCCACTGGCTGTGTCAGTGACTGCCCCCTTTTTTTGCTTCGCTTTAGTTCCGGTAGCGCTGCCACCTTGCAACCGCCTTACAAACCTACCAACTCCAATCATACCAGAAAGTGTTTTCGAATTCTGACTGGTTTTTGGTCTCTTTCATGGGACTGTGACCTCACTCAACAGTCCGTAATTTCTTAACTTCGGTGGCTCCGTAGCGAGTGACTGTCGCTACGGAGCCACCGAGGTACAACCTTAGAAGTTTACGCAGCGCCACTGAAGATGTTGATCGCAGATGTTGACGAAACGTTTGCAAGTCCACTTTCATTTCGACCACGGCCCATCAGCCCGGATTCTTCATTCGACTCTGGTCGTGAAGGCCTTTGTAGTTACAATCTCACCCAGCTAAGTGATAAATTGTAAGTTTTTTTGTGAGTTATTATGTTGATATTCTTCTAACAGATACTCAGCTAACCTATGACCTATAAAACCAGAAGTCTGGCATTAAATACATTTATCAGTGTTAGATATTTCACCTATACCTGCACAGCTACAGGTTTCATGGCCCTGGGAAACATGGTTTTGTGCTAATGTATGCAATGTGTTTATTTATTGCAACATACTAGCATCTGTTCTTAGTAATATTTGCACCGGCTTAAGTGATAATAGTGATAAAAGTTTGTAGATTCACAAATCAAAGAGTTTAGCATAGTATAGTCATCGTGACTACAATTGCCATGATGATCGCCATTCATGGATAGAAGAAGCATTAGAAGAAGATGGCCGCCTGGCGGTTTTGTACCGAACCTATGGCGCGCGCTCCAAACTACAAATACAGTATGTGGTATCTACAAAAAATTCTTTAGAGCCCCTAATCATGCTCATTTACCTTCTATATCATCATGGCAAGGTCGCTGTCTGCTAAACGGTTATGTACCAAAAATAAGGTTTCGCGAGTCTTCAGCAGCCCGATCACGGCGATTTGGAACTATTATATGTTATTATTATATAAATGGTTTATTATTATGTCAGGACATGTAGCGTAGTGGTACGGACTCTGACTTTCACCCGAAAGGTTGTTGGTTCGAGTCCCAGACTGGCTGCATTTTCTGGCCATGCTTCGGAAGGCATGTAGAGCAGGCGGTCCCGGGTCATCCTAGTTGAGTGTAAGAGGGGGCTTTATAGCCCTAACTCCGCTTCGTTGGCTTAGTAATAGAAACAATAAAAAGTCCTTATTTAATTATTTATATTATGGTTTATTTTTTAATGCCGCAGTAGTATGGCGACGCGCGACGATGTTAAAATATCCGCGGGAAATTGAAATTAATAAATTAAAAGAATCCAAGATAATTGTTGCATTGTTTGGTAATTGAAGGAAATACTAATAAACATTACAGGTAGAGTTTTGAAATATAATAAGAATTTTAATTACATCTAAGGGAGAAAAAATTAAAAACTCACCAAAATTATTAATTTATCAATTTGAATTTCCCGCGCATTATTCACTCATTTGTTTTAAAAAAACAATTGAATAAGCCCCAGTATATTATAATAATCCCAAATCGCTATGATCGGGCTTCAGATTTATTCAAATTGCTCTTACAACGTATCCTTCGTGCGCGCAGGTGCTGCAACATTCTTGAATGCTCCGTAGGGGTCCACTAGTGATTAATTACTCGTCTTTTGATAAAACCACATATTCACAACATTCCATTAATAATCAATCCAAAAAGTAACCGCAACCACCTACCACAGCGTAACCGAATATTTTTTATATATCTGCATGACCTCTGACCTCTTCAGCTTAAAGGTTAAGAACAAACGAACCTGCGGTGCCACACAAGTATACCAATGGAAATAGATTACATTTCATCTGTGTAGGATGTGCGGTCCAGCGGTCAAGGTAACCCGTAACAAAGATGTTGTGAGAATGCCTTTGTTAGTGTTACCAAGACATCAAGGACGGCTATATAAATAATTTATTTCGTGTGGTCTTCCTATTAGGAATTTACGCGGATTATAATGACTAAAAATGGGATACTAATTATTGTTAATAACGTATTTAAAACATGTATATATTCCTTCGGCGCAGGGGAGTACAATATAAACTTCGGTTAGTTTAAAAGGGTCCCACACATTCGTAAGGAATTCCAATAGGGGTCTAAGCCTGTGGATTGCTAGTGGATGCTCATTAAGTGTTATAGGGAACATTAAATGGCACATCCTACTATAAATTAAAGAAGACATTTTTGAAAAGACTAGTTTACCCGTAAGATACTGACCTTCGTGATTTGGGAGACCGTAGACGGTGGAGCGTTGTACAAAACCGAGATGAATGGAGGAGTATTAATTGTCGAGCAGGCCAAAAAGCAGAAGAAGAAGAAGAAGAAGAAGATGATGATGATGAAGAAGAAGAAGAAGATGAAGATGATGATGATGAAGAAGAAGAAGATGAAGAAGAAGAAGAAGACATTTTCACGACTCCGCTATAAATAGTTACCATTGATAAGTTTTTGATAAGGTTACACTGAATATACTCAGTTATCTTTGCATATATACAGTACGTATGTCGTAACTTCTCGTTAATGGTTGCCTACCTGATAATGAAACACTCGATAATAAACGTCTCTATAACGAAGCATTACAGATTAATAACTAAAATAAGCCGTGACCCCGCAGATAGATTAGGTAGCCCCAGTGTAGGTCGCCTGGGTTCCAGTGACCTGTGGGTCACATTTTTTTTTAGTTTGTTATTTCAGGAATGGTGGGGGTTTCTTTAAAGATGGGAGTGTAATTTTTATGCAATAATTATCATTGGCTAATTTATAATTTTAATTAATTTTGAGGATGCACAGACACAGAACAGGACTGTGTGGAAACGACCCTCCATGAGGATAAGGCGCGGTAAAAGTAAATAAGTTTGAATTAGGTATACCTGTAACTGAAGTCAGCACATAGTAAGGACTTGAGCTAACATTTGAAAGGTTGCTGGGACTACATATATAGGGCCTACTCGTAGGTCTACTGTAATCTATGGCGATACCTTTACATCGCGTTAGAGCATGTACGGGTTCACTCAAACCGTTTATTTTTCTGACCAGCAATTATGGCTACTCGAAAACTGATCTGTTTACGAACTTCAAACCGTTTCAGCCAATTTTTAATCTTATGTACCTTTGCTATCTTATGCGTTCTTCTCTACAAATCACTGCCATTGATTGCTACGTTATTCTCTCTCGTGTCTTTGAACCATTCCAACAACAAAGTCTTGAGTTCTTCGTGCACTGGACCACTCTTCCTTTTTTACCCCAGTTCCCGTAAAACTGTGTCCAAATATTTTTGTCTTCGGTCCCATTGCTAGTGTATGGCAGTTTGGCGCGACAACCCAATGAGGGTATAGGTCTCATGACTTGTAGAGATTTCTCTCTCTTCACCACTGCTCTATTCACGACGTTGTGTTCTCCTTTTTCCCCTGTGAAGGGTCACAAAATTTTCCGTTTATGTCGAGTCACGTCGTTTCGTTTCAAAGTCTAGTTTTACACCAACAGGAACATACGGGACCATTCGTAACGAGTTTAAAACTCCTTCTGCTACTGCTACAACAAACAAATCTAACTAACCAACAAGCCTCAGCCAATTTCGCGCCAATCAGCCAATCGCCTCATCAACAGTTGCATTACAGCTTGAAAATGCATCCAATTGAGCCTTATAATAAAAATGAAATAGCATTGTTTTGCAATGACATAGGATTAGACAGGCATATAATAACATGTGCAGAATACAATACAATAACAATATATTCTCACGGCGATTTGCCAGTTCATTAAATAAAATTCTCGGCTGAGGATGTTCCATACACCTTGACCTAACAACAACAATAGGTTCCACAGTGTGCTTGGTCCGTATATGGGTTCCATTACAGATCTCTGAACATTGAGTCTTTCTCCATGGCAACTTAGTCATCTCTAGGCATCTAGTTAGTATTTTTGCATTCCTATTTAACAGTTGGTACTGCATAAGGAAAGCTTTTTGTTCTAGCTGGAAACCGTTCGGGTTTGAATGTCCTTACTGCATGCGACCTTCGGCTTATTGCAACCCTGTTCGGCTCCTTTTTGTAACTAGAGGTTTTACATTGTATCCCTCTTGCTTACACCTTCTCTTAGTTCAAGCAGCTCATGTGATAGACACTGGGCTTAGTCCAGTTTTTGCTTAGATATAGGCCGGGTATAATTACTTCCATATGCCACAATTGTCAGGTACGACTAACTATTCCTCACATTGTCATAGAATGCCCTGTCTACTCAAGATACAGAACCTTCCCTCCTGATACAGATTTCCAGAAAGCAGTCTCGCACAATACAATACTTCTCCAGCACACCATTCCTTTTCTTCACTCAGCAGCTCTGGCAAGCCTCATCTAGCAAATAACACACTGGTTTAATACAAGCATTGGCAAACTGCCCTTAGACGGTCACTGGGCAACCCGTTGTCCAATGCCCTCCTGATCGCAGTTTGCCACACACCACCAACTCATACATTACACACAATACAAACAACAACACCGGCAAACTAACTACAAACCAGAAAGGGCGTTTACCCACACGGGTCTGGCGCTTATGATAAAAATAATAATAATAATAATTACTTCCCATGGGGTTTAGCCACCAGTGGCGTAACGATGGGATTTCAAGAAGGTTGGGACTTGGCGCCCCCCCCCCCCATTTTCATATAAATATAGAATTCGAGGAGAGCCGAGGACGTACGTGGTTTTTAAATTAGGGGGCATGACTTTAGTGTCTGTTGCGGAGGCGGCCGAGGGGGTCGGGAGACCTGAGGGTGGGCCCGGGGTCTCCGCTTGGGAAATGTTTTGAAAAAATAGTGGGGTTATATGCATTTTGTTGGCCAAAAATTTTGTATTTTGCATATGAAGACTTTACTTACAAAACTGGAAACGGGGGGCGGGGGGGGGGGGGGGGGGTCGGTGGTCATCCCCGGGGAACTTATTTGAAATAAGGCGCAATATAATAATAATAAAGTCTTTATTTTAAAAAAATATGTAGATACAGCGAGATTAGCTCTTACACCTAGTGCGTTTATGCAAAAGCGCGGGGTTTTAAGTGGTCGTTTTATTGGCTTAATGAACATATTACTATATTTGCTGTATGTAATGGGTCAGGAAGAAGCATATGGGTGGATACAGTTATCCAGAAAAGGGGATTCATAAATATACCTACAGCACACAATAATAAGGGGGTGTCCATCAATCATGTGAGGTTCGAAAGGGGGGGGGAGGGGTTCGGCAAAAATACCGAAATATCACAAGGGGGGGGGGGTAAGGAGTATAGTGAGATATCACGTGTATTTATTTTTTGTACATGTTCATGTACCTTCCTTCAATATTGTTTTTATGCCAGTCAAAAACAACCTGTAACCTTTCTGTCGAGACATTTTTATCATGGTCCTTAATTTTCAACAACAGAATAAAATTAGATTATACTTTATAGCCTACCTGTATTTAAAATTTTTAAGATTCCTTGTAGGTACAAAAAAAACGAAATTTTTTCTTGGGGGGGGGGGTGGCTTAAACCTCACCACGTATCACCAAGGGGGAGGGGTTAAATAAATGTTTTAAAAAACATCACGTGATTAATGGACGGCCCCTAAGTAAAATTGCAAATTACGCTGCGGTTCTGGATCCAACCTTGGGGTAGAAGAATTTTGCAGAAAACATATTGTATGTGAATGAGTTAGGTATACTATACGGTAGTGTATAGTACACAATAGTATTGTATATATCCAGAATTAATATAGGGCTAACAATGTTTGTACAAATTTAATTTACCACAAGGCAACTTCTATGATAAAATTGGTTTATTTTTAAGATGTGACTTAACGCCTTTTTCAATTAGTACCTTAAATTATCAATGATAACACCCATTTTAATTCTTCATACACTCGATAGCCTATCATGCCAATTAAATTTTTAAAAAGACATTAGGCAAGATGTGCAACAGACATCTTGTGATCACCCATGGGGGGTCCCTATACGGTATAATTGCAAGTGAGGTCTTCTTTTTACGAGCCACAATAATTATTATAGTGTTAGCCAACATTTGAGGACGGATGGCTATTGGCTACGGGGGCTACACAAGTACATAATAAATTTAATTTATTATTATAATACTTATGCTCGTGTCTTGTGGCTGGTTGTGAACGTATTCTGTTAAGCAACGTTATAACCTTGTCCATCACATTAAGGCACGGTGCGCCAAGGCAGATTCTACGCAGCATATCTGCTGCGTAGATCTGCTAGAAGGTGGTGCACACATAGCTAAAATCTGCTAAAAAAGGAATCTGCTTATTCACCATCCCTGTACATAGATCCAGCCGGCCTTATTACTTGTCGCTACGGCCCGTGAGGGGCCTTGACCTGCTCTGCCACATCACGCCAGCCTGCGCGGTCCTGTGCTCTCCTTCGCCAGTCATTAACGCCAAGGGTCGCCAGATCAACCTCGAAGTCGTCCAGCCATTGCATCCGTGGTCGTCCCACTCATCTTCTCCCTTGGGGCACCTTGTGTAAGGCTGCTCTTGTTGCCTTATCGTCTGGCATTCGTTCCACGTGCCCTCACCACCTGATGCGGGCTCTCTTGATTTTGGCTACTATCGGAGTTTCTTGGTATATCGCGTAGAGCTCGTAATTTCTACGGATCCAGTGGACCTAATATGGCTAATATAAATTGTTTTGTTTAAATTTTTAATCCAGGAAGAGGTTAACACCAAACGGGATAGTAGGCCTGCAGATTGACTTTGATAGCAAGGTGGTAGTGTGCTTGTACTTGTGTGCGCCTCTACACACCATGCGATCGGAGACGTATATGACGGGTATGAAGCTCCCTATGATCATTTCGATGCTTTCGGATCCAGTAAATCACTTTTGGTTGTCCCCGGCGCTTTATATGGCCTCCCAGTTGATGATGAAGAAGAAGAAGAAGAGGAAGAAGGAACTCCTCCCGCCACAGCGTGCCCCTTTCAAGAAATTTCTTCACTCCTCCTTGACTGCATTCAAAGTCAAATCTGCATTGTCAGTGAAAATACAAAGTGTTATATGGCCTCCCAGTTGATGAAGAAGAAGAAGTAGAAGTAGAAGAAGAAGAAGAAGAGGAAGAAGAAGATGATGATGATGAAGAAGAAGAAGAAGATGAAGAAGAAGAAGGAACTCCTCCCGCCACAGCGTGGCCCTTTCAAGAAATTTCTTCACTCCTCCTTGACTGCATCCAAAGTCAAATCTGCATTGTCAGTGAAAATACACAGTGTTAACAATAACGTAGTAATATATAAACTAAACACTCCACACACAAGTATCTCCTATAAACAAGGGGCAAGGCTGGCCATATTTAAGAACCCTAACAACGCCCATTTTTTTGAACAGTTTACATTATAAGTTACCTCACCAATGTAGGAAGAGTTTAAACCATTCGTGCCTGTAAACGCTCGTCGCATTATGCAAAAGAACCTAGCTATCACTTATCCCAAATGCATAGTGTTTGTTCAAGGTACAAGGTACGGCAAGTGGGTAAAACTACTTAGTGTAAAACCTCAACAAGCGTTGCAACTAGTGCAAACATCGACCTATAGAATACTGTCAATCTGTTTCGTACCTACTGTATACCTCTTGTACTGATTTGGTAATCTTTAGTAATTGCGTCCTATTGGCAGACGTACGATCCACAGCTGTTGTACCAGATGCAGTGGTAGGAATTACCCCCTGGTCCGCGGGGTACGTATATACAATATACTATAGTACCTATATATAACCAGACTTTGAACATCGCAGGAAAGGTTTCAATCTGATCTGAAACAACTCTAAATATACCTCTATCCAACTCTACCTAACCTAAAACGACAGATAGCAGATATTTTAATCTGTTAAATCAAATCAAATATATTTATTTACTGTTTTGATGTACAATTTGTTAGTGCTTGTGGTTCAGAGGGGCATCTTTGGGCATTCCCGTGATGGGCCCCTCAATCTTATCTTAAAATCAAATCTAATCCTAAAATTAATTAATCCTAAAATTGCTCCTAAAATCAAATTAAAATAAAAAATAAAAAAAGATGTTAAAGTTTAAAAAATTACATTTAAAGAATAAAACTAATTAGGCCTACACAGTGAACATATTACCGGAAAGTTTTTATTTTATTTTTAATATGCATTGGAATGAAATTTAGATTTGGCTTGCAATAACACGCGTAATACCCTTAGTTGGCATTCATTTGGTTCCTTATTGTTTTTGTAATACTTTGGAGGTTTTGCGAAGTATAACAATTAAATTTGAGTTTTAACAGTTGTACTGGCACGGCGGTCTTAAGATCTGGCCATTTGCATCTTCTCCTCGAGTTGAGCAAGTCTCAAATCGCAGATAAGGTGTAACTGTGCTAGTGGGTTTCCCTCTGTAGATGGCAGTTCTTGCCGAAAGCGCTCAGGGTTTTATACTAACACAAGTGGGTTTCTTAGACAAAGTTAATTTCTTAACGATTATTTGGGTTTTACTAATTCGGGTTGTTATAACAAGTTTTTCTAAAACTAAGTTTTTGTTATTTTTTGTTTATGTCTTAAGATCTATTGGCAGGCTGTTGAATAGTGAGATAACATAGTAATATAAGTTCTATGATAAGAGTTATTATGGCCGACAACCATGACCGACTATGTTGTATGGAGGGATGGACTTTGACCCTTTATCTATGGAGAACATTACATTTGAAATGCGGATATATTAGACGGATTGGCGCTTATCATGGACACCTTCTATGACCAGGCATTGAAAAAGATATTTTTACTGGGCTCGAATGACCCATCTCTCCTACATAGAACTCTAATAGTGACCCTAGATTAGCTGGCAACTTCAGCTAGACGGATATTAATGACGCTTCCCAGGAAGACAAATTCCCATCAGGCCTAACCGGGAACCGGAGTTTGAGGACACTCATGGAAGAGATGTGTACACATTTGATTTATTCATTGATTGATGTCTGAGGACATGGATGGTAAATGGTAATATGATTTCCTTGGCATTTACCATTGTTATTAATTGATAATATTGCAGTTCCTCAGGCTATTCTCTATGGTCATTCAAAATGTCGACATTGTGCTGATCAACAATCTTGATGCGAGATGACCTAACATGATGTCTCGTCTGTGGTAGAGTTCCATATATAGGATAGGGCATTCGCTGACACTAAGGCTTTTTATATTTTTCAGTCCAATCAGAACACGCCTTAGTATTATTATGATTGGAACCCGCTGACATTGGCTAACTAAAACCCTTTTAATACCCATAAGTAGACACTTCACAAGACAGCGAGTATAGTTAGAAGACTCCTTACAGTCAAGACGGGTTAGATGGTTGGAAATGTCCTGAGTGTGTTCGGATTGTTCGAAGAAGGCGTGGGAGGTGACACCAGAAATTCAAAAAATATCTAGCCTACAGTGTGAGCGAATGTCCCTTCTGTCCTAAATGAACTTAGTGAGTACTGAAATTGGAGGATCTTCAACCAAAGTTAATTTAATGTCAGTGTTATATATACCATATAATACTACAATGTAATTAGTGAGTACTTTTGTGGCCTGCGATTTCCCAATCAGGAGCATGCGAGAAACAATAGCTTACAGCTCACAGCTTGCAAATTATTCCGTTTAGTATTAACTTATTCTGGGGTTAAAAATGTAAACAAAACACTTTCCATTCTAAAATTATCTTGTATACATTTTTAATCCAAGGTTTTAATCGCCACAGTGGAACCGCTGGTAGACAGGCAACCCACTATTACAGGAGTTTATCTACGAGGAGATCCCGCTAATTGTCTATCTGTTGGCAACACAATATAAGCTTATTTATTTATTTATTATTATTTATTTAGGAAGAAACTGTCTGTATTTTCCATTTTGGCGAATTTTGGATCTTTCGCCCCACTCTTACAATCAACCCGCATTTATTCGTTTTTTGTAAGTTTTAGGTAGTTTTGTGTTATAGTGTTAAGCTATTTGGACACCTACTGTATTCAGAATGAGTCAATACAGATATTTCTATTCCATTCTATTCGAAACAAAATTAATTTCGTCGTCGTAGTCAAGCATAGGAGAATACAACAACTAGAGTACAGACACTTTATTATTAGAAGTCGTGATATTCATTATTATTATTATTAATTATTTATAGTATCGTACATTTTTGTACTATAAAATGCCAACATCCTGCAGTGGATCACGACCATGTTATTTGCGTAGGAAGATCTATCTGTCGCATCTACTATATACATTCTACTCGTTAAGAACCACGTAGCCTGGCAGGTAGTTGGGCACGCATAGTGTTATAGGTGTAGGTATTGAAGGTGCCATACCTATTTGTAATCCCTCTTATATACTAGTTTGTTGTTATTTGAGGTTTAATAGCAATTAGGCCTACTGAGATGGCCTAATGATTAAATATCGCACTTTTGAGTTTCTGGGACTGGAGGAGAAAGTGAAAAACGGGGCACGCTATCAAAACCTTTAGATAAATCAAAAACAACTTCAATTTGGAGTAAATATTACACGAAAACTCTGTTGCAGTGTTTTCAAATTTTGTGTTTGCCGCCTTTGGGCGGTAGGCTAAATAAAGTCTTACAACTATACCGATTTTGATGTGAATTGACAAACAATTAATTTTCGGGAGTTACGGTACCCTTTTTCTATCCATCTCTTAAAACTTTTAAAGCGCGTACTAGCCAGATTGTGAATTCGGGGTTTTTAAAATAAGGCTTAAACATTTTTATAGTTTAAGTTGTATTTTTCATTGTTCTTTTTTGTTTCTGCTTTTATTTTTTTTTACGTTGGTAAGAAGAGCCTAGCAGGAAATGTCCGCACTTCCGCATTCTCATGTTTTTTTTTTTTTTTTACTTTTTTTCTGTATAGATGTAACTGGTATATAAAAGAAATACAAATGTATACAAGTACAAATGTAAATATAATAATGTATATAATTTAATAACATAACCCTTTGCAATTCATAAGCTAAGCATTCATTTTGCAGACTATTGTATTCTAGGTATTTCTTCAAGCATAGACAAAGATCCCCCCCCCCCCCAAATTTGGTAAATCTAATTTATTGCAAGTTAATTTATTACGCTCTGATTTAATGGATACTACATCTGTTAGTCAACTACCCCCTCCCCCCCCCCCCAAATGGGCTGGATCCGTCCCTGCTTCGCACTGATATCATTCCTGCCGCTTCAACAATTATTCCTAATAAAGATAACATAGCCTAGCAGGGCCAAAATTAGCCTCCAAAACGAAACACTTAACACGAAACGTTAATTAGATTAATTTTCAACATAGCAGCAAGAAAAAGACATAAAACAAGTAGCGATTTAAGAATAGCACCTTCGATAATGCATTCTTCTTAAGTTGGTAGACGCATGCGTTACGCAACGCCACGATGTCTATGCGTTTGATGATCCAAGTTAATTATTAAAGTCTCTATCATTGACTCAATACAGGTACCTACCTAGGCACTGTACCTGGTAGTATTTAGTAGGCGGAGGCAGCGGTGACACATATCTTCATACAAATTGGTTATGTCATTATTGTTTACTTTGCTATTATAGGTGCCACCGTCTCTAACAGGATTTATTCTTACGGTCCCTCCTATCATCGCTGGTAAAGTTACGGGAAGTGGAATCCAAAGGGAGGCCATTGGCGTTGTTGGTGGAAACACATTGGTTCTTGTTGGAAATGTTAACTTGCAGCAGCCTGCAGTCGGAGCGATTTGAAAGCTGTGACCATATTTCTGCTATGTCCAGTGGTCGCAATGAGAGACTGCCAAGACCTGATAGAAAGCAAAACATCTCCTGGTCTGATGGGAGTTGGCAAATGTATGAGGCGGTTGTCGATTGGCTAAGCTATAGTAAGACCATAGCGAAACACAACTGGACATATATCGTACAGAAGAGAGTGAGTGACGAAATAAGTATAATCCCACCCAGACCAGTAACCAAGGTAAGGGAGGGCTGTGTTCCCATGGTATGTAGTGAAATGTCACACGTCTGGAAAGTTCAATTCTATCTAGTGTATAAAGTCAAAATTTTTCGGAAGGGGCTGCAGCCCCCTAGGCCCCATATTTCTTTATTAACTTCCCTCTGGCCTGCAACAAGGCCTTGCACTAACTTTTTGTTGTATACTCATATATCACACAATACACTAGACAAAAGATAGCATGTAGATACAGAACAAGGTTTGGTTTGGGGTCAACCAGTGCAGTCGCCCCCGGGGGGTTCATCACCAAAGCGCCTGAACCTGGGGTCAACCTATTACCCAACCTTAACCGACCTTCCAGCCAGAAGACCTGTTTTTGTACAGATCACTGAGCATCGATACACGTGTGAAAACCTCTTGGAGAAGGACCTCATTTCGGCTTGTTCCAGACACATATCGTGTATTCTTCTTCTTCCAATTCGTCTGCTATCGAAGATTGTCGATTATCATTGTGACTGCCATGATGACTATACTCGGCAATTGTAATGCAGTGGTTTCCCGTTGCCTTCTGCATCCTTCTCTGCGCTCTTCATTGAGTTCCTCTGCCTTCGGATTCAGTTTCCCAACCCCAAAGACAAAAGTATCCGTATGCCGGCTTTCTGCTCAGTCACCATTAGGTACGCTCTTTCATCTTCACCACCTTTCTGTAATTATCGCTGAAGATGTATAAGTATAAGACTCATCAAAACGAACGGACATCTTTATTACAACTTATACGTTTAAGCCAATAATAACGTAGTCATGTCTGGCCTACAATTATGCTAATATGGTACTTAAAGATTACCCGCCTCTATTTAGCAATTATGGTTTGATGCATTCTCTTGAATGCAGTTGAACTTTAATAAGGAGTGTCACAAGGGCATATGGGTAATGTGTGTTGATTGTAAACAAAAATAGGTTAGCAGCGGGCCTACTATGGCCATTATTTTTAATCTTGACCTGGGGTTAAAAATGGAAATAAGATAATTTTACATTGGAAACTGCTATTCAACTATGGAACGAATGCCAGACAAAAGGGCAACAAGAGCAGCCTTAAATACATAGAGTTAAGGTGCCCCAAGGGAGAAGACGACTTACCGCCCACTATTGCCCCGAACTTCTATTAGATCTGGGAAATAATGTATTACAATAACTGATCTTAGTTAATATCGACTTACATTTCCCCATTTCGGGAGGGCCCCAGATCCCCCCCCCCCCTTAAATACACGCCACTGTGAAATATATGCGTATATAACATAGGAATACAAGTATTAATCTTTTTCTTCTGGCTCTACAGCCATTGATGAGCTTTGGCCTGCTCGACCAGACTCCTCTAGTCAGTTGTATAACGCTCCACCATCTATGGACTTCCAACTCATCCTTCCACCGTTTTTGAGTAACAAAGTAATAATACAACTGACTAGTATATTAGATGAGACTATCCATATGAGTTTCAGTATTAGTGCGATTACCTGAATGTAAAATTGGTTGATTAGTGATTATATTGATTAAACCATTGCCCACGGCTGGATTGGCTACAAGGAAGCCCCATCACACCAGACATGCTCATTGCAGCTTATAAGTTATAGGTTTGGTCTATCAGAGACGCACAATTATGTTAATACAGCCTGCTGACTCACGAATATCTTGGTGTACCTACACCTGTATTGATTGAGTCACGATTGAAACGTCCATTATTTGCGATTGCATTCTCTTGCCTCCTACTGAAGGTGTACCGCAAGGACATATTTTGGGACCCGTACTTTACATATTGCACATGGAAGGCAGAGTTTTGAGAGGGATGCAGTCTTGAACGCACCTCTAGGCCTGTCTGCTAATTAGAGACCTTTTAAAATCCATAATCCATCATCCATAAGAAGAGATTCAATAAATACGGGTACTTTGGGTGGTTCCAGCCTCCACTCAAGTGAAGGTGAAGCCAAACAGATCCTGCAGAATTTTGATATGGATTTGAAAAGGATAGTACTAAACTCAAAGAAACTAAACGGAGTAGAGTATCTTCAGGATTCCAGTTACCATGTAGGTTTATCTAGGCATGGTGGCGCCCCCCCCCCCCCTCTTCAAGTGACAAGATAAATCGACACAAAAAGTTCGGCCCCTAGGATGAGAAGGGAATCTTCGCGTTCCCTCAGTATCGCTTCATTCATTTTCAACCCTTGACAATGCCTATGGTACCTGCAGACTCTAGGCCAGTGCAGTGTCATTGCATCACGGTACCTCCTCCTCACAGTATCATCTCCAATACCTTCATCCCCTGGTCTCCTTACAGCAACAAAATTCACACAGTCCCTATGGTACCCGAAGGCCGGCGCAGTATCATTGCATCACTGCACCTCCTCCCCACAGTATTATCTACATTACCTTCATCCCCTGGTCGCCCTACGGCTCCACAGTCCCTGACGTCCCTACTATGGTGCCTGAAGCTTTCAATCCCTTCAATCGTTCAATCCCTTTAATCCCTGTACCTGCAGACTATAGGCCAGTGTAGTATCATTGCATCACCGTATAGGCTCCCCGCAGTATCATCTCCATTACCTTCATCCCCTGGTCTCTTCACGGCTCCAAAACCCCCCGGTCCCTGACATCCCTACTATGGTGCCTGGACCCTTCAATCCCTATGGTCCCTGCAGACAATAGGCCAGTGCAGTATTGCATCACGGCACCTCCTCCCCGCAGTGTCATCTCTATTACCTTCATCCCCTGGTCTCTTCACGGCACCAAAATCCCCACGGTTCCTGACATCCCTACTATGGCACCTGGACCGAAGGCCGTAGCCAGGATTTTTTTTGCGGGGGGGGGGGGGGGGTAGAAATTTCATAGGATATTACATAGTGGTTTTTATTTTTCCTCTCAAAATCCGATTCTATCTAGTATCAATCCATTTCATTTCGGGGGGGGGGGGGGGGTTGAACCCCCATGAACCCCCCTTGGCTACGGCCTTGCCTGGACCCTTCAGTCCCTATAGTCCCTGCAGACAATAGGCCAGTGCAGTATTGCATCACGGCACCTCCTCCCCGCAGTGTCATCTCCATTACCTTCATCCCCTGGTCTCTTCACGGCACCAAAATCCCCACGGTTCCTGACATCCCTACTATGGCACCTGGACCGAAGGCCGTAGCCAGGATTTTTTTTGCGGGGGGGGGGTAGAAATTTCATAGGATATTACATAGTGGTTTTTATTTTTCCTCTCAAAATCCGATTCTATCTAGTATCACTCCATTTCATTTCGGGGGGGGGGGGGGGTTGAACCCCCATGAACCCCCCTTGGCTACGGCCTTGCCTGGACCCTTCAGTCCCTATAGTCCCTGCAGACAATAGGCCAGTGTAGTATTGCACCTCCTCCCCGCAATATCATCTCCATTACCTTCAACCCCTGCTCCCTTCACGGCTCCAAAATCCCCACAGTCCCTGACATCCCTACTATGGTGCCTGGACTCTTCAATCCCTATGGTCCCTGCAGACAATAAGGCCAGTGCAGTATTGCATCACGGCACCTCCTCCCCGCAGTGTCATCTCCATTACCTTCATCCCCTGGTCTCTTCACGGCACCAAAATCCCCACGGTTCCTGACATCCCTACTATGGCACCTGGACCGAAAGCCGTAGCCAGGATTTTTTTTGCGGGAGGGGGGGGGGTAGAAATTTCATAGGATATTACATAGTGGTTTTTATTTTTCCTCTCAAAATCCAATTCTATCTAGTATCAAGCCATTTCATTTCGGGGGGGGGGGGGGGTTGAACCCCCATGAACCCCCATTGGCTACGGCCTTGCCTGGACCCTTCAGTCCCTATGCTGGTCCCTGCAGACAATATGCCATATTGCACCTCCTCCCCGCAATATCATCTCCATTACCTTCAACCCCTGCTCCCTTCACGGCTCCAAAATCCCCCCCGCTCCCTGACATCCCTACTAGGCACCTGGACTCTTCAATCCCTATGGTCCCTGCAGACAATAGGCCAGTGCAGTATTGCATCACGGCACCTCCTCCCCGCAGTATCATCTCCATTACTTTCACCTCGAGCGCGGCTGACCCCCCTATGCCGACTCCGGGGGTCACATTCAGTCTTGTTCCAACCTACATCCAACAAAGTGCAAGTGTACCCACAACCTCCCGCGTCTGACCGGTTTGTCAAAAAGTTTTTCATCTTCTAATATTTTTCTATATTTTTTCCATCTTATTATTTATTGTTATTAGGGAAATTTTTGAATTATGCTAATTTCCATTTTTTATTCAATTTTTACATATTTTTATTTTATTTGAAATTTCTAGTCCCTAGTCGCTAAAAGTTTTTATCTCTATATATATACATTATACTACAGTATGCACCGATATAAAAATAATGAATTAAGAATTGTGAATTTTAAAATTGCAGCAATGCAATATAAATGCAAAAAAATATACTATACTGTTCACCCAGAAAAGTTTTCAAATGCACAATAAATTTTCCCGTAATGCCTGCCTTCCCAAGTCCCGCCTCTCCATGTAAATTCCCTATGCTGCATAGTACAATACATAAAAAATTAGGTGTTTGAGACCAATACTTCAATTAATTTACTACATACCGTAATATACCTTACAGTATGAGTGCGTAAGTAGAAAAATAATTGAAACCTGTCAGGAAGCCATTACACAAGTACCTGTAGTTCATTGCAAACCTTTTTTTTTCAACCTCAGTGAAACAGTGTGAAAAAATCAGGGGTAAAAACGACCGGAGGGAAAATTTTCCGGTGAATTTAGAACGAAATGCCCAAAACTCACACATAAGGGGAATAAAGACAATTTTCTTTCTTTCTTTCCGACAGACGGGACATGCTTTGTGATAAGGTACTATGCAGGTAAAACCAGGTAGCAGGCAAAAATTTCCGACGATTTTAACCGTGTATGCTGAAATGAGTAATTCCTTATCAAAAACACGCGGGAAAGCCATGAAAACTAATTGGATAGCACAATAACATTGCATAATTCCCCTAAATAAATCTTACAATAAAAACAGTTAGGGTCATGTACACATAATAGACGTAAAACAATGCAGTTGAGAAACTGAGAAAAATTGAGCATAATTTAGCCTAATACAGATCTATGATAAATACATAGGCCTTACATTTCTAATTAGGTACCGTATCAACTTACTTTACTTACTTCACCTTAAGGTTTACTAGAACTAGAGCTGTATATTGGAGAGATGGGTCTTTTTTTTTAATTTCTGGTACCAACTGCCCCGGAAATAACACCCTCCCCTGACTTTGGGGATCCTCGCATGGTTCTGGCAAAATAACGGTTGAAAATTAATTATGTAAGCATTTATCAATAATACAATATTTTTGTTTTTTAGGGCTAGCATGAAAACAAGACTTTATTGTCTTATTGTTCGCCCTTTGTTTCTTTTTCAATAAAGTCGTTTTCAATTTAATTCAATTCAAAATTAATATAAATACTTAGCTTAGTCCACAAAATAAAATCAATTAAATTATTATACTACCGGTTTTGGCACTAGACCATCGTCAGGTATATTAGAAATGGAAATAGATAAACACTAACTTGCATCAACTCACCTGATGATGGCCTAGCGCCGAAACCGATCGTATATGATAATATAACTGTTTTTATATTGTGCTTACATCGTCATTATTTTAATTTTAATTATGTCCAAGTTTCACCGAGTCACAACAGAGAACATCATACATACAGTATGTTAACTAGCAGTAGCCAAGGGGGGTTCATGGGGGTTCGACCCCCCCCCCCCCCCAAATGAAATGGCTTTACACCTTTACACTAGATAGAATCGGATCATACATAAAGTATGTTAACTAGCCGTAGCCAAGGGGGGGGGGGTTCATGGGGGTTCGACCCCCCCCCCCCAAATGAAATGGCTTTACACTAAATAGAATCGGATTTTGAGAGGAAAAATAGAAACTACTATGTAATATCCAATGAAATTTCTGAACCCCCCCCCCCCCTAAAAAAACCTGGCTACGGCCTTGTTAACAAGTAACCTTTTTTTACTACATACACGTGAAATATGAAACAGAGCAACAGGATATCGCGGCTTAAATAACTCGTTCTATAGTGTGCATAGTGTTCATAAGTTAAGCGTGGAGTTTATCATTTTCAGGCTTTTACATAAACTTTTTTGCCTGCATAAGTATAGTAGATCAGTACAGCCTACGTTAAAAGTGCATCTGTTGCATTATAAATTTGCATGGAAGTGCTTATATTCAATATATTGCAGTGTTATATGACATAAAAGTATATAAATATATTATAATAATAATTTACTGCATTATAAATTACATATTACATTAATCGGTGGTAGGATATAATACTGAAATTAAACAAACTTTTGTTTTTTGTTTTTTTAATTTACTCCATTAAAGAACACCACAAAATCTGTTATTTTATCTTTATATTTATTTTTTATTTAACTTATCGCGGAAGTCAAAATGAGTTGGTCTATAGAGGACTAATTCATACATTTTTTCGTTTTCTTTTTCGATTTTTCTGTTAAAAGGGATAGAAATGTACAAAATTATCAAATTAATTGTAAAATTTTAACACCAAAATTAAAAATTATTTAGGCTATAATATTGTATGTGAAATAGCTCTCTAATACTTGGATAGACAAAATATTCATATCTTACGTATCAAATAACTTGCTAAATTTTCTGGCCATGCTTCGGAGGGCATGTAAAGCAGGCGGTCTCGGGTCTTCTTAGTTGAGTGTAAGAGAGGGCTTTATAGCAGTAACTCCGCTAGGTTGGCTTCGTAATATAACAAAAAGTCAATATTCATATATTTAAAATAAAATTTAGACACACAGTATAGCGTGATTCATTGATGGCCAATGTGTACTGCCAACTTCCTATGAAAACTGCCTTACTTGTATTCTAATGATAATCATGAATCATAATCATTATGATAATAAAAATCATGAAAGTTTTACTGATAATCCTGTGCTTCGAGATAGGGTAAAACCGAATTCGTACATCCCTATATAAATCTTATGAACTTATGTGTTTGAAATTTGCGCCTATCTAACCCCACTGACACTAGTTTCAAATTTACCCGCCAGAGTATTTTTACTCGTTTCCCTTGTGACCTTTTCTTAAAGGAGATAATAGCCTAAAGAGTTAAGCAGTGACGTAACTAGTATTTTCTCACAGTATCGTATCGTCATCCTCCTAGTCACAATCTTATCGTCAAAATGTCGGCGGGAATATATATTTTGCCCGAGTCATCTTCCGGGGATTTTGTTATTAACATTTGCCCTGTCCTATTTGTTGGCATGTTGTTAAAGACGAAGGCCTACAAGTACATAACAATTGTACAGGGCCGGATTTAGCTAGTTGAATTATTGTCTGCTACCACGATTGGTCCAACCCCAAAGCCAATGGGCGTACTTTCGGCGTTTTAATTGGTGGAAAGCCGCCCGAAATGTTCGGAAAGCCCTCTACAGACAGGAAACTACTTTCGGAAACGGTGCTTGCACTGCCGCAACATTTTGAAAATTTAGTTGCAAGATATTGAGTTGCATGAAATAGTCCCCTGCAATTCGTTATAGCTATTTTAGATTTAAAAAAAATATATATATATAAGCCACCCTATATATACAATATAATGTACATGTACATGTATATCTACTATATATATAATACAAAGACCTTCACGGCCGGAGTTACATCTGAAAGCCTACTTCCAAGTAGAAATACGCTTTCAGACTGACCATGGCCTATCATCCCGGATTCTAAATCTTCATAGATTGTTAAATAAATAAATAAATAGCCAGCCTATTTTGGGGTGATCCAGGAGTGGTCAATTTAAACGGCCAGCTTCCTCATTTAAAATTATTTTTACCTAATTTAATTTAATAAATCCATGTTTAGATTATAGAGTTAAAATAATCCGGCAAGTATCCTTCCCTAGGAAAGGGTTTTACTAGACTTTCACCCGAAAGGTTTGCTACATGTAAGGTTTGCTACATGTAAAGCAGGCGGTCCCGGGCCTTCCTAGTTGAGTGTAAGAGAGGGCTTTATAGCCCTAACTCCGCTAGGTTGGCTTAGTAATGGAACAAAAAGTCAATATTTACTTATTTTATTTATTCATTTACAAAAAAAAAAAAACATTACCTTTTGCTTTTGCTTTACTTTATTGTTTAATTTATTTCACTACCTTTTTATCTGTTTAATCATATGCTAAATATTATTTTATGTACATACTCATTATAATTTTATTTCATTTTTCTCTCTTATTTAATGAAGTGCTACATTTTTAGATAAAAACAATGAATAAGTGAATGAAAAAACTTTTTCACAAGCAAAAATTTTGCTGCCAATATGAAGTTACATTTTCTTCTGGCTGTCCTCCAGGTGAGTGAATTAATTTAATTATTAATTATTATTTAGTTATTAAACTATTAAAAAATTGTTATACCATTTTAAAAGCATATGGGAGTACTCTCACTACGCCTTCTTTGTACAAAGTCGATTGTCACAGGAAATATCGATCGCAGAGCCGCCAGGAATATCCGTAAAATTAGAAGAAATGCTCATTACATTTCGATATGTGACATGTGGCTTTCACTAACACCAATTGGCCACACTTCTTGGAGTCCTTCGGGACTACCACACCAATCGGTTTTTTTAACAAGCTATGCCGTTATTACTAATAACTTAATCTAGGGTTAAAAAAATGTAAACAAAACAATTTAGAGCATCACTTTCCATTCTACAATTATTTTATTTATATAATATACTGTATATATTTGTTTATATATATATATACAGTACATACAATATATATTAGTTGCTGACCCCACAATAAGTTATGCTTTGGTTTGTTAATAACTATTAATTTAAAAAAAAGTTTTTTTAATCTATTTTAAACGGGGGAGATCGCCGTCAATGCACGTCCCCTGAAGCAAGGCCGTAGCCAGGGGGGTTCATGTAGTTCAACCCCCCCCCCCTTAAATTAAAAGGCTTGACACTAGATCCTGGCTACGGCCTTGCCCTGAAGAAAATCCTAGCTATGGATGGTATGAAAAGGCAATGTAGGGCGACAAGAGTTCCCAAAGCGTCGAATAAGAGTCCATTTGGTTTTATAATTTTAGAGGGGAGCCTCAAAGACAGCCCCTGACTCAAGGATCTCTCAATGGGTAAATTCTACCTTGGAACAGGCTATAACCGTCAATTTTACAGGGAATAATTCCGACAAAAGAAGCGCAAAAGAAACCAATTGCAATTAAAATTTAACAAAATCCTTGATGAAACACGAAAGTAAAAACTTAAAACCCTCTCCCTGCACGTGCAGACTCGAAATGCACGTGTTCCAGTGAGGTCTTTGACCGGTCCTACTTTCTCCACTACCTTCCTCTTCATTCTTCACTTCTCCAGTACACCCCTTCCCCATACTTCAGATATTAAAGCGCCAGAAAGGGTTACAATTCCCGGTATCCTACCTTGCACGTGCAGTCTAGCTCGACGCACACGTGTTCCAGTGAGGTCTTCGACCGGCCTTGCTTGTCCTTGCTCCACTACCTTCATCTTCACTGGACCCATTAGTCCAACTATACCATCCTCCAGTGGACCGCTTCCTCATACTTCAGCAGGTGGGCGTCCCAACTGGTCAGCCGAAGATGTATTACAGCGACCAGATTTAATGATAGGCTTCCAGCAATTTTTTATTCATGTTCCAGCTTCCAAAAGTAGTATGTTGTCTTAAAAGAAAATCATGTATCTCAACACCTAGGGTGACTAGATTTGTGAAAAGGTAAATCAGTAGGCCTACAAAGGCGTGCCCCACCCGGAAGGGTTTTCAAGAAAATTGATAGAATTTAAGCAATTCTACCTATTTTAACAGTTTTAAAAAAGTTTCAGAAAAAAATACGTTTTTCAGTCTTGCAACACACATTAAATTTACTTGCTGGTGGGTTGCAGGCATAGAAAAAGCAGAACATCAGTTCTTTACATTGTAGCGAAACTTATAATGGTGGATGGTACTACAGAGTGTATGTCCCGTAGGACAACATCCGTTGTTTTCACAGACCTCTTAAATTATTTATTTAATTAACAAAGCAAAATATTAAATATTTGGCTCATTTAAGTTTTGTAGAAGACTACTTCAAGCATTTTTAATTTTGGGTACCGTGGCTTTTTCATAAAAACTATTATATTTTTGAATTTTTCTGGGGCCTATTCTTGAGCTTATATTTTAACACTGTTTTGGTCATTCAAATTTTTTTTTTAAACAACATGACTGATACCTATATTAAATCCTCATTCTAGTGAGGCTATCTTGGCAAAATCGCTCTTTGCATACCTTAAGAACTATATATAAACTTTTATAACACACATTTGTTTATATGAACTATTGCTAAAATGTATCATCTTATTCTTCTAGTGTCCCTTCTATCGAAAATTGGCGATCATCATAGCAATATTGTTGCCATGATGACTACTAGGGATTTGTAATGCAGTGGTTTCCCGCTGTCTTCTGCATCCTTATGCCGTTGACTCTTCACTGAGTTCCTCCGCCTTCGGGGCCAGTTTCCCAACACCAGGACAAAAGAGTACCCTGCTCAGAAGAAATTGTGGTTTTTCACTTATCCCGGCTCATACTTGGTCCCCTATCTGTTCAGTGACCATTACGCGCTACCATCTTCACCACAAGGAGGTACAGATTACAGATTTTCACATCTCCGCCTCTGAGACCATTACCTACTCAAAGTTCAGGTACAGCCGTTGCTGCTCCCTTGGCATATCCGGGTAGAATGGCGGCAAGGATGTATTCGCATCTGAGCAACTCGTGGTTTTCAAGATTGCATCGATTGAGGCAAACTAAACCTATAATTAGTGAAGGTCAAGATTGCGCCAAGGGCTGAAGGATAAAGGTCGGGTTAAATAACAATTGCTCTGAGGTACCATACCTAGGTATACCCAGACAGGTCTAGACAGACAATCAGACACCGGGCCACTGTCTGTGGTTCAAAAATAAAATTCAAATCGATCTTCTTCTGCTTTAAATGCCTCTTCTAGCGAAGATTGACAATCATCATGGCAATTTAAACCTTTGATACTGCTGCTCTGAAAAGGGAAGCCGTGCTCTTGTTAAACCACTGCCGCCATTTTTTCAACCAGGATGTTCTTCTTCTGCCAGGAGCCCTCAATCCATTCTATCTTCCCACAGATTGTTACATGCAGAAGGCGATACTTTTTGTTCCTCATCACATAACCGAGGTGTATTAGTTTCCGTTTCTTAACTGCCAGCAGCAACTCGCCTTCCATTCTTCTCAGAACCTCGGCAATGGGGACACGATATCTTCAGGATTCAATAAATGTTCTTGAAACGCTCGAATGTTTGGGGGTCCCCTCAATCACAACATAACAAGTTCAAACACAAAAGCTTGGCGCTATTTTTATTATTATTATTAAATATTGTGTGTGTATTGTAGTTTCTGTTGAATATATGCCATTGGTCCGTGGAGTAACGGACGAAGGCAAAATAATAATTATTATTGTTATTGAAATAGGCTGACGTAGGCTAAAGCCTTCTGAACAGTCACAAGGCTGTGAGTTTAATTCTATTGATGGACCCAGCCAAGTTCTCCAAGCCAATGGGTCTTGAGATCCGTAAAGGCAGGCCCCTGGCACTCGAGTCACAGTAAAGAAAATTACGGTAGTTTATAACGTTTCACATCCAGTACCATATATATATCCATAATATTTTACGGGGGGGGGGGGCAGACCAAAGTTATGTTAGCTAACAACTTCTTGTTTGTCGCGGGCAGAGGCCAAACCAAACAAAAGCAGCCAAACCGCTCTTACCGCTTATTGTTAATCCGATAATCCGAGCGTATATTTTACATCTGGCAAATTATCCATTACAACAACACACATTAGTTAGTTTTGTCTTCTAATTTCACCCCCCCCCCCCTCCCATCATTAAGTCATAAGTCACATGTATTGGCCATTTTTAAAATACAGTGGTATTCTCGGTGGCGTTATAGATAAAGTTTATTACGTTAAACAAAAAGACAGAAACATATAATACATAGGATATCAACTCAACTGTTATAGTTGTGGTTCCTATACATACACCGCCTGCAGCTTCCTGGAATGTTTGCCCCATCAAAATTAAATACCCCCATCTAGCCAGCAGCCATTTACCCACTTTAAAATAATAGCATTGGCATTTGGTTGGCGAATGATTGTCATAAAATGGCCACTTCGTTAATGTTTACGCATTTAGGGCGAGTGATGAGCATTGTCATGTGTAGTAGCCCATTAGCCAAGCCGGGTGTTGACCCATTGCTTAAGTAGCATATTGCCTCACCAGTCCCATCAATTATATTGTAAATCCCACAGATATTCACACCTGTTTTGAGTGTTTGACTCAATCAACCTTGCCTGCGGTCAAACAGGTTGGGCAGGTTCAAGACAATAGGTGGAGGGCAACTGTAGGTATGGAATTATCAAGGGCTGTAGATCCAGAAGAAAGAAGAAGAAGAAGAAGAAAAAGAAGAAGAAGAAGAAGAAGAAGAAGAAGAAGAAGAAGAAGGAGGAGGAGGAGGAGGAGGAGGAGGAAGAGGAGGAGGAGAAGAAAAAGAAGAAGGAGAAGAAGAAGAAGAAGCTTGAATCAATGCAGTAAAACAGGTTGGGCATGCGCATGCCAATAGGAGGGGAACTGCAGATATGGAGTTATGCAACCAAGTGCACTATCCTTTGGTTGCAAGAATTCACACCAAATTTAACCGGCAACATAAATACATTTATAAAAGCGCAACACGTAAGATGGCTGGGACACGTCGTAAGAATGTCAGACGACCGCATGCCGAGCCATATGTACAAAGCAATCATGACAGGAAGACGACTGGTGGGACGTCCTCCAGGATGAATTGGAAACTAACCTACGTGAGTTGGGAGTCCGTAGATGGTGGAGCGTGCACAACCGAGATGACAGGAGGAGTGTTGTCGAGCAGGCCAAAGCACAACAAGGGCTGTAGAGCCAGTAGCAGAAGAAGAAGTAGAAGAAGTTGAAGGAGGAGAAGAAGTTTGACTCAATGCGGTAAAACAGATTGGGGAGGGGGGGAACTGCAAATATGAAGTTATGTAACCAGTGTACTGTCCTTTTATTGCTCGTTCAAGAATTCGCGCCAAATTTAATCGGCAGCATCACGTCACGGGAATAGTTGAGTAGGAATTTGGAGGGCTTGAAAAGCAGGCGGTCCCGGGCCTTCCTAGTTGAGTGTAAGAGAGAGCTTTATAGCCCTAACTCCGCTAGGTGGGCTTAGTAATAAAACAAAAAGCCAATATTTATTTATTTAGCGTTGCACGGGGTACACCCGATCGGTTTTTTATTTTATTTAAGTGTATATAAAGCGATCTCCGGGGAGGCTTCTTTCCTGTACAACTATGGAACTTACATAGCGGCAAGCCTTAGTGTTTGAACTTGCTATGATATGAATGAAGGGAAACTCCAGACATTCGAGCGCGTCAAGAATACATATTTTTTTTTAATACTGGGGGGGGGGGGACAAATGGTTTTTTCAATGGCTGGTCTTAGGAGACGTGGCATCAGATGAGCAAGGACTCAAAAAATATTTTTGGTGGGTTCTAACACCCCTTCGTCTTCTTAAGTTGGAAACTATTGATTGGTTTGCAGCGAATGTTTTAGCAGTCTTCTCCACTCTTGTGTGTCTTGTGCGGTCCTTTTTAGTCCTTTATCGGTGTCGCACCCTAGGTCCTTCGACCTTCATCCTATACCTTCTATAAATAACTCTAGGGTTTCCACGGCTTGTCCCTAAACGCTAGTTACCTTACTTTTAAATAGACCCTTAGCTACCAGGAAGCAATAAGGACTTGCATGTTGCATTGAAAATGCCAAGGATGAACGAAAGGATACGGTGGGTGAAAAGTCACGGATAACCTATTCAACTAATAATAGGTTAATAACCTATAGTGCACATTAACTGTCACTTACTTAACTGTTGTAAACTGTGTATTGAGTCTATATTATTATTGTTTGGCCATTAGCAAACTGGTATACGTCCTCGATGTCATCCTACACCGGCTGCAAGCGATAAAGGACATGTTGAGGCAAGCTTAGCATTGACGCAATGAAACAGGCGAAAGTGTAACTTAACCAAGTACAGAGACGAGTCACCTTTATTGAATAATACCATTTAATATTAACAATTGTCGAGACACTGTATACCATTTCAAACCATTCAACAAAAAAAAACAAAAATAATAGGAACCGGTCCGAGTTTACTCGAACATGCTTTCCAATTTATCAACATTAGTAGATGGAGAAAATGAGTAATTTCATGGTAAATAATTTTATTTTCCAGTGGTTAAATTTCCGATATCTCGGGGGGGGGGGGGGGTTGTCCACCTGACGTCACTGAAAGTGAGATAAATTCTAGATAGGTCAAACAAACACATTAATTACCACACAGCAATAATGGCAGGGCACGCAATGCATTTGAGCGCGAATTTTCTATCATTTTTTCAAGAAATAATTTTTTGTGCAAAACCAAATATTTTTTTGGGAAAGCAACCTATCCGGTTTCGTTACTCAATTTAACACCTAAAACATGCCTGAAGGTAGAAATCATCGATAGAAAGGTTTCGCAGAAAAATTGTTTTTTAGTCATTTTTCATTAAAATTTAGTTATTTTTATTTTTTTTACCCCCAGAAGCAAATTATCAAGGGGCAAGTGACCCCCCGCATTTTGTCAAAATTTATGACGACTACTATATATGAGAATTTAAAAGAAATCGTTGGAGCCTTTTTTGATAAATAATTTTTTTACACGTTTTTTTGGAGTTTTTTGAGAATAAAACTTGTTGGCCCAAAATAAAAAAAATAGACCCGAGGTATGATTTTTGTAAACCTACATGCTAAATTTCATCAAAATCGACCGAGTAGTTTGCCCGGAAATCGATGCACAGACAGACAGACATTTCGTTAAAACCACTTTTTTGGGTTCCTGGTACCTCAAAACGTGTAAATCCGTTGAAATCTCGGAATCGTAAATTTCGACCATCACAAAGCTTTCCTTATACTACGTATAAATTGGAAAGCAATTACACATTTTTCGACAAGTTCCAACCAGTTCCTACCACCTACACACCTAAAAGCCATTAATTTGTTATGGCTTCCACAAGGTCCTTTATCATAACATATTTAATAGACTAAAAAAAATTAAAACGATATAATGCGACTTTCGACTTTGTTAGCAAGGTGGTAGCGTGCTTGTACTTGTGCGAGTCTCTACACGCCATGCGATCGGAGACGTGTCGTAATTCAACACGGGTACTAACCTACAGAGGCGACCGAAGAGGTCAAACGGATACATTCATTAAATTGTTTACATACGATTAACCTTATTAAAAATAAATAAGAGCAGAATACAAAAAGTAGAAAGTACCTTCAATAAATTTCGAGATATACCTGTATCTTCCATTTCCAACTTTATCAAAAAATTAACAAAAAAATACACTTGTTTTGACAAGTTTCAACCAATTCCTACCACCTACACAACATTGTTCCCCATGGCCATATAAAAACGCTTAGCTAACGTCGTAAAAATTCGAAACACCTCATTGCATTAACCCGGCTACAATAGTACCTGGTACCTGTAATAAAGGTAGACAGGTGGTCGTAAAACTACGGGAGTTAAAGCTCATCAGATGAACCTGGAAATTGTGCAACCTAAATGGTTGTATTGTATAGTAGAACCTGTATTGGCCTGAGGAAGCTAAATAGGTAGCCTAGTGTAGAGATGAATAACTGGACTGGTTGGCCTTCCATTGTGAAGCTGGGCTATACATTATGTAGTGTAATGAGTTTTTCTTCTTTACTTTCGCTTTCTTCTTAAATAATTAATAAAATAAATAAAAATGCAATAATAATAATCCGGCTTTGTGGAGGCAGGTTCGACCACCTCCGAAAGAACCGGTCCGAGTTTACTCGAACATGCTTTCTAATTTATCAATAAGTAGATAGAGAAAAGGAGTAATTTCCTGGTAAATAATTTACCTATGGTTAAATTTCGGATATCTCGGGGGGGGGGGGGGGGGGGGTTTGTCCACCTGACGTCACTGGAGGTGAGATAAATTCCAGATAGGGCAGACCAATACATTACCACACAGTAATAATGGCAGGGCACCCAATGCATTTGAGCGTGAATTTTCATTTCAAATTATTTTTTAGTCATTTTTCATGAAAATTTAGTTATTTTTATTTTTTTTTTACCCCCAGAAGCAAACTATGAAGGGGCAAGCGACCCCCCGCATTTTGTTAACATTAATAACGACTACAATACATGTGAATTTAAAAGAAATCGTTGGGAAATAATTTTTTTAGACGTTTTTTGGAGTTATTTGAGAATAAACCCCCCCCCCCCCCAAATTGAGTTAGCCCAAAATAAAAAAAATTGTCTTGAGGCATGATTTTTGTGAACCTATATGCAAAATTTCATCAAAATCGGCCGAGTTGTTTGCCCGGAAATCGATGAACAGACAGACAGACAGACAGACAGACAGACAGACATACAGACAGACAGGCAGACAGAGCGACAGACAGGCATTTCGTAAAAACCCTTTTTTTTGGGTTCCTGGGACCTCAAAACGTGTAAATCCGTTGAAATCTCGGGATCGAAAATTTCGACCATCACAAAGCTTTCCTTATACTACGTATAAATTGGAAAGCAAAAATATCATGGCTACGACCTTAGCTTCAATACTTATAATTTTTCCGGTAGGCCTATTGCAACAGCTAAAACTTAGCATCTTAAGCTATATCGTAGTAGGTATGTTTTGAGTGGTGGAAAATTGCTCATTGAATTATTAATGATCATTTTGCATTATTCCATCTCTTCTTCTTCTTCATCTTCTTCGAGTGCCTCTTCTATCGAAGATTGGTGATCATTATGGATATCATAATTCATAGTAGATACCGTACTTTTGACTCCCCAAAAGGAAGTCAAGTATGTAAAGTATCGAATGTAGCCTACCTACAGTACATACCGTACTTAGTCATGAGGACTGTACTAGGGAGTTGTAATGCAGTGGTTTCCCTTCTGCATTCTTATGCCGTTGACTCTTCATTGAGTTCCTCCGCCTTCGGGGCCCAGCCCTTGGACAAAAAAGTGCCGTATTAATAGTTGCTTATTTAGTGGCGGCATCTATTCGCCCGTCACATAGCCATCCTCGGGCTACTGTGACATTTTCTAGACAAGCCTGCACCACCAGACTTACCCCCACACCCTCCGAGTATGCCACTGCTTCGTCGGGGACTACTTTTTCGTTATATTTCAAGCTAACCACCGTATCTGGTGGCCTTTCGCTACCCACCTCCTGCAACCCCGCTGATAGCCTGCAGCTCAGCCCTTGTCTATGGTTATCCCTTTTAAGTATTTTGTAGTTTAAGTGACCCAATGGCCACTTGCTCGTATGGCCGGGACCGTTCGACACTGCCATAAAGGAGTGCCGCAACTCATAATGGGTCGAGATGTCTTAATTACAAGCTAACAGATTGTTACGAAGACCAAGATACCTCAGGCATTGTATGCATATAGGTACACCCAAATCATTACTGCACACAATGCCTATTAAAGCAACAACGATGGTGTAGCCAACGCGGTATGCAAACACATAAACAGGGTTTGTGTGTTAATAGGTGTGTACCTATTTAATATTACGTTTCAACAGACCACCTTGTAAGCAAATCGGACACATCCACTATACCCGAAAAAAAAAAAATCGAATTTGCCATGATATATCTACCATAAAGCCAAAACTGAGATGCCATGAAGTATAAGAAATCTCCTTCTTCTTCTTCTTATACCTCTTCCATCGATGATTAGCGCTCATCATGGCAATTGTAGTCATGATGACTATAATAGGGAATTGTATTGCAGTGGTTTCCCTTTGCCTTCTGCATCCTTATGCCGTTGACTCTTCATATATTGAGTTCCTCCACCTTCAGGGCCAGTTTCCCAATACCCAGGAAAAAAGATTGTCCTGCACAGAAAAGACTGTGTTTTTCGGGTTAAGCGCCAAAAATTGGAAATTCGTTTTATCACTTAAGACTGAGTGTTCAAAATGTTTTGTAAACAAGACATTTTGCTGATTTTTTGACGAAAATAATTTATTGCTCATTCCACAGATACAAAGATAACAAAGTGAACAGATAAAAAACTCATAAAAAATCCAAGTTATCGCAGGAAGTTTATATATTCTGAACTGAAATATTGTTACCTTAAAAATATTGGATAAAGAGCCTTAAACCCATTTGTAGCACAGTTGTAAATCTGTAAGGGGAAATAGACAGCTTTCACAGAAAGCTCGTATTTTTTAAGATTTTTTCATCTGTTCCCTTTTATATCTTTGTGGCTGTGGAACGAGCAATTAATTAATTTCGCCCAAAAAGTACGATAATTTCTTGTTTACAAAACATTTTGAACACTCAGGCTTAAATACGATCCAAGTGACATGGCCAATGTCCTGCGTAAACAGTGACAGTGGCAAAATTGTAGTTGCAGTTGGTAAATAGTAAGGCACTATATACCCGGGTATTGTCATCCGCCATTTTGTATCCTATAATTCCTATACGGTATGGTAAGTATTATAAGAAAGTAAAATATTAAAATGAACGAAAACACGTTTTAGTATTTTTTTATTCAGCAATTCGCTAATTGGTAGAACGTTTGTATAAAATAATAATAAATAAACAACGATAAATTTCTAAAAATAAATAGGTAAACACCCAATGCTTTGCTTATACACCAAACTTAAAATGGATACAAAATGGCGGTTGACAATAATATATCTAATATGGAGCCCTAGTAAATAGATAACAAGTTTTGTCATACGATGCATTATGGTAAAAGAAAATCGTGATAACTCTAAATAATGATTTTGGCGCTGGTTTTTGTTTCCACGCTTCATATTAACTTTTTGGTTGATAACTGAAATACAAATATAAATATAATATTGTTTGCATCGGCATTCCGGGTTACTTCAATTTCTCAATTGTCTATTTAATTTGCATTTTCCAACTTCGGTATCCGCAGTCATTCAAGCTCCGTACATTACATTTTTTTTAAAATCAAAGAAACCGCATAATCTATTTTTAAATCAACATCACCTCACAATATGCTCTATTGTCAGTTATGAATAATTATCAGTGATGATAATAGCCTAGACACAGAAAATCGTGACAACACGGACTGAGATCGCACACTCATAACAGTATTATTACTAGTGAGTACCGTCTGGTGGTTAGAGGAGGCGTTAATAGCGCCTCTGAAGAAATACCGGCTAATATAGGAGTTAACGTAGACTACTTGCCTCACTTGACTTTAATTGCAGACAATACTGCAAATTGCACTTTTATATTGTTCTCTCTGACAACTATGTTGTCTGACATTTTCATTGTTATATGTGATTCCTCCTGAGCAACAGGGTGTAGTTATAATTGTAGAAAGAATGAGACGCAACTGATCCACAATAAAATAAAATAACAGTGACCTGTTCCGGTAAGATGCCATCATCAGACATAAACAAACAAATGAAACACGCCATTATATATACATACCAACGGGGGGGGGGGGGGATACAATATTAATTAGTAGGAGGTGGGCGGGGTTGGGAACATAACATTAGGAGTGGGGAGCAATTTTAGAAAATTATCTCGTTGGTTAGATTTTCGTTATTGTGTAAAGCTTTGTTTATTTCTATACTCTCTAACCTATCGAGAATTTTCCCCTTGTTAGAACAGTGCATCAACTGGAAGTTGTCAAAATCGCCAGTGTGGCCATTGTCGTGCAAGTGATTGGCAAACAGGGTTTGTTGTAAGTTGTAAGAAGGTTGGACTATCCAATACTAAGGTGTAGGTTCGAAACTTTAAATTTGCAAAGGAGGCGTTAATAGCGCCTCTGAAGAAATAACGACTAATATTGGAGTTAACGTAGACTACTTGCCTCACTTGACTTTAATTGCAGACAATACTGCAAATTGCACTTTTATATCTGACAAATACGTTGTCTGACATTTTCATTGTTAGCTTATACGTTAATCCTCCTGGGCAACAGGGTTTATTAGTCCAGTTGGTAGAAGATTGGACTATCAATACTAAGGGGTTCGAAACTTTCAATTAACAAAAAAGTCAGCCTGTTTATTAACTTGAGACACCCTAAGGTCAGACTCCTTCGCCTTGGGAAGAAGGGTACTTGACTGACATGGTGGATTCTGAATCACTTGGGGAATATAGTAAAGTCACACGATTAATTCGGAGGCACTCAGACTGACTGGTATCGTCTCAGTGCATTATCATGTCTCACCAGGTTCCCCTGCCATCGCTGTGCGCACTACCATGTTTGCTGCAGTTTTGAACAGGCTCTATTCTGGTGGATTAAACTTGGTATGGCCGTTGGCATGAGAAAAATGTGACTTCACTTTATCTTGAACAATTTGTTTGCATGCATGCATGTGTCACACTCCGAATACCACTAATTGGGACCTTCTATAGATTAGAGTATTCAGAGTGGACTTATGAGAGGGGAATTATATATAAGCTAATAGGATGGTACCAAATACCTTATATTATATTAATACACTTAACATTAATACCACATAATAACTTAGGGACAACTTAAGCACTTAAGGGACAAGGGACAACATCATGAATTGGGGGGGGGGGGAACTTAGTTACATAAGGGCTACATGATAACGTACTTACTCATACATCCATAGGAGCTTACTCCTACTTGCACCGTGTATCAACTCACATGGTGAATCAGTTCTGTCTCACTAGACTCTATCGACTCTAACTACTCTATCCATAGTCTCCAAACTCTCCCTCTGGACTCTCTAAAACTCTCTCATTCTTCGAACCCAAGGTTCGTGATTTATACATTATGGCTAAGGACATACGTGACGACCGATATAACATTTACACAACAGAGGTTTGCCGTCTGTCCTCAGCCCTGAGCCTAGGCCAAGAAGAGCGTATGCTCTTGTGTTAGGCCTAGGGCGTAACAGCATGGTACCTAACTACTGCATGGTAACCTACTTGGCAACAACCCCGGTAGTTACCGTTTTTTCCTACCGTTGTATGGACGCAGAAGAAAACTTTTCCTTTTAAGTCGTGACGAACATCCACCTCCCGTGCACAGGCAAGTTCTCTATTATAAGCATTTGCCCAATCCAAGCACGTAGCCAGGATTTTATTTCGGGGGGGGGGGGCTAACTACCAGGGGGTCGGGGCATGGAATAACCCCAGTAAAACGGCGGGTCCCCCCCCCGGAAATTTTTAAGAATTTACATGCAAAAACAGACAGTTTTAGTGTTTTTAGAGGGAGAAACAAAATTACAGGTGAAACATCTAACTGAACAATGCAACTGCAAGGATAAAAAAGTGTGATCTCTTCCAAACACAGAATATTGAATGTAAAAATTACTTTTATTAATAAATCAGCTCCATAATAATGTATACAAAAAACTCATTTCACTAATTTACAATAATAATCTCCTTTTTTTACATTTCAGGGGGGGGGGGACTTCAGCCCCCAAAGCCCCTTCCCTGGCTACGTGTCTGGCCCAATCCAAGCCAAACGTGCCCAAACCACTTTTAGGGCTAATTGTTGAGATGTTTTTGTGGGGAATACTAGAGGCGCCACTATGCATTGGATCATGGGAATGACGTCCTACTCCATAACAGAAGTAAGAATTCTTTACAAATAAGAATAAAATTATAAATAACTTTGCAATTAATTCCACAAAATAAAATGTTTAATTATGACAGCTGTTTCGGTGGTGGACTGGTGGTCACCATCTTCATACTGAAGAACGATTCTTTACTGAACCATTATTATTGAGGAAGATGGTGCCCATACTCTCCAATGCATAGCTCTAATATTAGTAATATTCTTTGTAAAAACATTTGTAAGCTAGGTGGGAAGTGGGATCTTAGAGAGAGTGATGGACAGTCAAAATAACAACCAAACAATTAAGAAATACCGTGATGTCTTAATGATTTGCAAATCTGTTAAGTTATGCAAAACGGGTCTAAAACAGGTTAAAACAATAAAAGAACACACCTGGGCAGCCTACGCAGAGTCAAATACCTTACCGGCGCAGTCAAAGAAAACTCGTCTACGCATGCTGGTTATACAATAGTCAACTAGACGGTAATGCATATTCAACCGTGCCATATCGTCTTGTGCAATAATTTGTTCCATTGTTGGGTTACGAGCAATAAATCAATGATGAGCCGATAATGGGTCTAGAATTGCTGTTAGCGCCATCTAGGGCATGTACTTGACGGTTCTGATTGAAATTGAGTACATGATAGCTAGTGGCTACAATATGTGGGGACATAGCGCTTTTTTTTGGAACTCTTGATGGGCAGCATCTTGTCACGTGAGCCATTGGCAATAACTTTCCTTTAGAACAATAATGCCCTCATCGCATTACCGCACCCAACTTATAGGGATAGGTGCATTTCAGTTAGTTACTTTCCTATTTATCAATTAGTATAGGTTCCGACTTTCCCTATCCCAAAGCACTGAGTTGATCGATGGGACGATTGCATGGTCAAGAATGGGCAGACTTGGCTTAACTGACTTAGGTAGGCGCGTCCAGCCCGGGGGCCTTTGGCCGCTGCCACTACACCACGCCATCTCGGACGATCTTCCGCCGCTAGCTTCCAGTCTGGGGTGCCGGTGTCGGGCACATCTTCGAGCACTTGGTCTCGCCATCTTAGTCTTGGTCTTGGACAGACCAACACAGCATACCTTATTACAACACAGTAATAATAAATAAATATTTACTTTGTATGTTCTATTACTAAGCCAACCTAGCGGAGTTAGGGCTATTAAGCCCTCTCTTACACTCAACTAGGAAGACCCGGGACCGCCTGCTTTACATACCCTCTGAAGCATGGCCAGAAAATGCAGCAAGTGTGGGACTCGAACCAACAACCTCTCGGAGTCTGTACCACTACGCTACATGTCCTGAATGATAATGAGCCATCAATTATCAATAATTTCGTCAAAAAATTAATTTTTTAATCAAAACCAAAACTTTGGAAAGAAACAAGTTCGGTTTTGTTACACTGTTTAACACCTAAAACATACCTGATGTTAGAAAGCATCGATAAGAAGGTTCCGCAGAAAAAGTAATTTTTAGTGATTTTTAATGATAATGAAAATTAAGTCTTTTATATATAGGCTATATATATTTTTTTGCCCCCAGAACCTAGCTATGGAGGGACAAGTGAATTATTTTATATTGTTTACATTAATAACGACTAGTATTATATGGCCATGACCCCCCTAAATGAGTAAAAAAAATAGTAAATTCATAAGATACCTAGTAAAAGAAAAGAATAAAAAAAACTCAACTTTTAAACAAAAAGCTTTAACTTTTTTAACTAATTTAAACTTTAAAAAAACCTTGTGACCCCCCCCCCCCCCCCTAAATTTTCGGCTGGATCCATCCTTGGCCCTGCTGGCGTCTTCCTGCTGCAACGAGCTGCATTAGTTAGTGATATGAAGCGGTGGCTCTTCCAGATGGGAGTTGTATTGTTCGCATTAATAGGAATTAGCGGTAAAAACATATATGTGAATTTGAAAAAAAAAAAAAATATTGGAGCCGTGTTTGAGATGACATTATTTTAAAGCGTGTTTATTGCCTTTTTTTGTGGGATAAAATTGAGTTAGGCGAGAAGAAAAAAAAAGCAGTACCGAGATATTATTTTTATAAACTTAATTGCCAAATTTCAAAAAAATCCATCAAGTAGTTTGTCCACTGACATAGTTGTACGAGAAAGAACCTTTCAAGGAAATCATTCATTTAAAGTCGCTCGAGGTATACGTTGAGGAATAATAATTTTTATTAGGTACATCTGAAAGCTTTTCTTTATTTCATTCTTTTTGAGACATTGACAAACATGCCATAAAAAAGTTTCCTGTGTCCTGGATTCCCAATACGAAAATCCTGTAAATCCGTTGAAATCTCGATAAGTTCGACCATCACAAAGTTTTCCTTATATATAGGGTATTCACTGTGTTTGGTTTTCCCTAAGGGAAAGCAGGAATAGAACTCCTGTTTTTCGACGTAGAAAAATAATGCCATGGAAACGTGTATCTCTAATTTTCCGACTTTACCCGACCTAACCTAACCCCCAAAGTTTCTTCGCCTTCGGCTATTATCTTATGAACAATGAACATCTGCTGTAGTCCACCTCTTGCCATATGTTTCCTTTTTTGTTTTTTTATTAATTTCAGTCGCAGAGCTCATTTTGTTTAAAATTAATTAAAAATAAAAACCAAAATTCAAATGCAAAACAACAACAAATATCGCCGTTTGGCGTTTGGTCCCGGGCCATCCTAGTTGAGTGTAAGAGAGGGCTTTACGGCCCTAACTCCGCTAGGTCGGCTTAGTAATAGAAACAATAAAAAGTCCATATTTATTTATTTATTTATTTAAAGGCAATGATTTATACATTATATATAGCCTATTGCAGTATTATATATATGGTATATATTACACCGACATTAAATTAACGTTTGTTGAAGAGGCAACCTCCTAATTATTTTATATAACCGAAATTAGAGGATATAGAAAAAACGGCTCCGGTTAGACGTAGATCCTGGGTTCTAATCCCGCCAAGTCCAGTTTTTTATATCCTCTAATTTCAGTTATAACGAGGAGGTTATACCTCTTCAACCAAAGTTAATTAAATATCAGTGTTATATAATATATAGCTAATACTGCAATATAATTAACTATATTAAAAACATATTCAAAAAATATACTATACGATACATTCCATAACGCGTTACCATTTCCGAAAGGCATTCTACAATTTCTAACTCACAAAAATAGCGCAAAAGGCAGCTAATGGCAAGGAAGATGGCGGAAGTATTGTATAGGTACACTCTTTCATATTCAACCATTTTGCTTTCCAATTTATACGTAGTATAAGGAAAGCTTTGTGACGGTCGAAATTTTCGATTTCGAGATTACAACGGATTTACACGTTTTAAGGTCCCAGGAACCAAAAAAAGTGGTTTTTACGAAATGTCTGTCTGTCTGTCGTTCTGTCTGTCTGTCTGTCTGTCTGTCTGTCTGTCTGTGCGTCGATTTCCGGGCAAACTACTCGGTCGATTTTGATGAAATTCGGCATGTAGGTTCACAAAAATCATACCTCGGAACAATTTTTTTTTTGTTGGGACTAACTTAATTTGGGGGGGGTTTATTCTCAAAAAACTCCAAAAAAACGTCTAAAAAAATTATTTCTCAAAAACGGCTCCAATGATTTCTTTTAAATTCACATGTATTGTAGCCGTTATTAATGTTAACGAAATGCGTGGGGTCGCTTGCCCCTTGATAGGTTGCTTCTGGGGGTAAAAAAATAAAAATAACTAAATTTGAATGAAAAATGACTAAAAACTAATTTTTCTGCGAAACCTTTCTAGCGATGATTTCTACCTTCAGGTATGTTTTAGGTGTTAAATTGAGTAACGAAACTGGACAGGTTGCTTTCCCAGAAAAGTATTTGGTTTCATAAAAAAAAATGTTTTTTTTGAAAAAATGATAGAAAATTCACGCTCAAATGCATTGCGTGCCCTGCCAGTATTGCTTTGTGGTAATGTGTTGGTCTGACCTATCTAGAATTGACCTCACCTCTAGTGACGTCAGGTGGACAACCCCCCCCCCCCCCCCCGAGATATCGGAAATTTATCCATAGGAAAATTATTTACCATGAAATTACTGATTTTCTCTATCTACTAATTTTGATAAATTGGAAAGCATGTTCGAGTAAACTCGGACCGGTTCTTTTTTTTAAGGCTAATCGCATACAAATAATTTCACGAATGTGAATGTAACCGATTGACCTCTTCTGTCACCTCTATAGCTTAGTACCCGTGTTGTGAGTTACGACACGTCTCCGAACGTAATGGTATGTTGAGTCTCGCACAAGTACAAGTTACGCTATTACCGAAGCTGAAGACTCTATAATAGTACTTAGGTCTACTTCCCACGTAGGAAACATATATGATAACCTCCATCTGTAGGCTATATACCTAGGCAAGCCACCTTCACCTATGGACATCCACTCGCCTTCAAATGGCTCGAAGGTGTCATCCTAACATTCGCAAGGTTACCAAATGCAATCAATAAATAGTAAAGAATGCCATTTAGACCTGCCCATACAAAGGTGAACAGGTAATAGTAAAAATTACTTTATAAGCTGTTAATGATGACGTTTCAATGATAATGAACCATTTCCGATTTCTACTTCTTCTGAACAATTATGGCAGATCGCCGACACTGGGACCGGGGGTCGGGATATTTTATTTTTTATTTATTTATTTATTTACAAAAGTTTAAATCGCGTACAAACAATTTAATGAATGTATCCGATTTACATCGTCACTTGGCTCACTAAGTCACCTAATAGTTACTCGTACAAGTACAAGTACGCTACCACCTTGTCCCCACATATTTTTGTCAGGAATTGTTGAGTAGTGGTATAGACTCTGACTTTCACCCGAAAGGTTGTTGGTTCGAGTCCCACACTTTCTGTATTTTCTGGTCATGCATGGCACGTAATGCAGGCGGTCTCTAGTTGAGTGTAAGAGAGGGTTTTATAGACCTATTTATACCCTGTAACTCCGCTAGGTTGGCTTAGTAATAGAACAAAAACTCATTATTTATTTATTTATTTACACATTTTGACATCCTAGCTCATCCACTATACCTTTATTATCACATCTCGTACATAAACGACGTAGGCCTAATTGAAACTTTTTATGAAAATCAATGTTTGAGTAAAATGTTTATGTATGTATCATTATTTATGTATGATGTATATATGATATTGTTGATTTAGAACCTAATTTTATAGAAAAATTATTTTCTAATCCTAACAAAACTGTAACTGTCGACATTGTCCAGACTAGTAATTATAAAACGTTCATAGATCGTGGGTTTGAATCCTGTCCATTATTTTCTATAGGCCTATCCTCTAATTTCGGTTACAACGTGGAAGTTACCTCTTCAACCAAAGTTAATTTAATGTCAGTGTTATATAATATAGCATATAATACTGCTATATAATCAAAAATTTCCGAAAATCCATCGAGCCGTTGGCGTTGGTAAGACCCAATGGACCACTCCACCCATGTGACGTCATAATTACACATTTTGTTGTTGTTTTTCAAATTTATATATGTTGTAAAGTGAGAGTACAATACAGTAGAGGTGGCCCAAAGGATTTCTTACGTGCTGGGCCCCCCTTTAATAGTACTAATACTAAATTACTATACTATAGTAATTTTATTTTTATACTAATTTTATTTTATTTTATTTTTATTTTGACTCTATAAAAAACATGACATGTATAGGTTTATCACTCTGTTGAAACCGGGGTTGTTATATTATTACTGTAAGATTTGTCTGCTGGTTTTGGAAATTGGGACAGTTGAAATCTGAGTTTACTTACTACTGATAAAATATGGTTTTTCGAATGGTAGATTTTTTTATGAATTCATGAAGGCTGTTATAGAATGAAATTGTTGGGTAAATGTGGAAATGTTGAAAAAGGGTAGTGTTATGATTGGGGATCTGTAGATTGCGACCAACACCAAGTCTTGTGCCAGAGTTATGCTGAATTAAATCTTATTGATTGTTTGCGTCTACCGGGTCCAGGGTATTTTTGTATCACAAATGTACTGCATATTGTATGATTATATTGATTGATTGATTGATTGTATCTGTATAAACAAAGCTGTCTGGCGTAAGTGATTGTGGTAGTAGGAACGTCAAACTCGTCATAGAGCAGCAGTTCCGATGGGTAACGATAGGGCTTTTTCATGGCAACTTTAATTACCCATCGGAGGGCTACTTCTAGTGGCTCCATGATTGTAGAATTTTTCATAAGTTCAATTATATTTTTGTTTCAGATTGCTGGAGGTCAGTTACTACGAAGCACAGAAGAAGTAGAAGAGATAAATGCACTTAGTGAGCAGTTTGGTCGCAGAACTGAGCCTATCAAACACAAGAAAGATCTCATTGAAGGCCAATCACTGGCTGACCAACACAAAGCTCCCCACAAGAAAGTGACTGTGGAAGAGGCAGTTGTACCGAAAAAGAAGTTTTCCACGAGGAGGAAAGTGCAAGTGGAGGTGAAAAGGAGAGAAAAGGCGCGGGAAGAGAAGAAAAATGACGAGGAAGAGGTAAAACTAACAGTTTTTTATGAAATAACCAAAAATCGCAACAACCCTTTTTTTCAATAACCCCATGATCCAAATGATACGTCATACGGTAGAATAAATGTTCCTTTAAATTTTGATACATATATACTAGAAGTAGACCTATGATATATAGCCTATAGTCTCTAACACTATTTGGCCACAGTTGCAGAACTTTTTAGACCCGGCATCATCAGTGTCTGTTATATAAAAAAAATAAAGTTCGCAATAACTGTGGCCAATCGGTGACAGTAACGGCCACATTTAATGTATATCAAAATGTGGTGAAACATTTCCTATATTTAATAACATCTCGTTTGTTGCTGGAGAATAGATTTTTCCTGTGGAGTTTTACTTTTAAACCCCTATAGTTTTCCCCTCTGGTTGTATATTAACAATTTGTTTAGTTTGGTACCTACTTTTACGGTTAGACGGTCAGGGACTCATTATTTGAGGCTAAGCACGGGTATTATACTATTATACAAGTTAAGTCCGGAATTCATTGTATGTACTATACAATATCAATTCACTTAATCCGTCTGTACGTCCGTCTGTTCCCTAAAACGACCGGAATCTGTGCTTAACATATCAATCACAGATGTACCTAGGTAGACTGCAGTGTACGTTCCGTATAGTTCTCCAGTTAATATCGATCGATTATCGACAGCAATGTGTAATGCATCTGTCTATCCGTCTGTTCCCTAAAACGACCGGAGTCAATGCTTAACATATCAATCACAGATGTTGACTGTAGTGTACGTTCCGTAGTTCTTTAGTTAATATGGATCGATTATCGACAACAATGTGTAATGCATCTGTCTATCCGTCTGTTCCCTAAAACGACCGGAATCTGTGCTTAACATATCAATCACAGATGTACCTAGGTAGACTGCAGTGTACGTTCCGTATAGTTCTCCAGTTAATATCGATCGATTATCGACAGCAATGTGTAATGCATCTGTCTATCCGTCTGTTCCCTAAAACGACCGGAGTCAATGCTTAACATATCAATCACAGATGTTGACTGTAGTGTACGTTCCGTAGTTCTTTAGTTAATATGGATCGATTATCGACAACAATGTGTAATGCATCTGTCTATCCGTCTGTTCCCTAAAACGACCGGAATCTGTGCTTAACATATCAATCACAGATGTACCTAGGTAGACTGCAGTGTACGTTCCGTATAGTTCTCCAGTTAATATCGATCGATTATCGACAGCAATGTGTAATGCATCTGTCTATCCGTCTGTTCCCTAAAACGACCGGAGTCAATGCTTAACATATCAATCACAGATGTTGACTGTAGTGTACGTTCCGTAGTTCTTTAGTTAATATGGATCGATTATCGACAACAATGTGTAATGCATCTGTCTATCCGTCTGTTCCCTAAAACGACCGGAATCTGTGCTTAACATATCAATCACAGATGTACCTAGGTAGACTGCAGTGTACGTTCCGTATAGTTCTCCAGTTAATATCGATCGATTATCGACAGCAATGTGTAATGCATCTGTCTATCCGTCTGTTCCCTAAAACGACCGGAATCTGTGCTTAACATATCAATCACAGATGTACCTAGGTAGACTGCAGTGTACGTTCCGTATAGTTCTCCAGTTAATATCGATCGATTATCGACAGCAATGTGTAATGCATCTGTCTATCCGTCTGTTCCCTAAAACGACCGGAATCTGTGCTTAACATATCAATCACAGATGTACCTAGGTAGACTGCAGTGTACGTTCCGTATAGTTCTCCAGTTAATATCGATCGATTATCGACAGCAATGTGTAATGCATCTGTCTATCCGTCTGTTCCCTAAAACGACCGGAATCTGTGCTTAACATATCAATCACAGATGTACCTAGGTAGACTGCAGTGTACGTTCCGTATAGTTCTCCAGTTAATATCGATCGATTATCGACAGCAATGTGTAATGCATCTGTCTATCCGTCTGTTCCCTAAAACGACCGGAATCTGTGCTTAACATATCAATCACAGATGTACCTAGGTAGACTGCAGTGTACGTTCCGTATAGTTCTCCAGTTAATATCGATCGATTATCGACAGCAATGTGTAATGCATCTGTCTATCCGTCTGTTCCCTAAAACGACCGGAGTCAGTGCTTAACATATCAATCACAGATGTAGACTGTAGTGTACGTTCCGTAGTTCTCTAGTTAATATGGATCTATTATCGACAGCAATGTGTAATGCATCTGTCTATCCGTCTGTTCCCTAAAACGACCGGAGTCAGTGCTTAACATATCAATCACAGATGTAGACTGTAGTGTACGTTCCGTAGTTCTCTAGTTAATATGGATCTATTATCGACAGCAATGTGTAATGCATCTGTCTATCCGTCTGTTCCCTAAAACGACCGGAGTCAATGCTTAACATATCAATCACAGATGTTGACTGTAGTGTACGTTCCGTAGTTCTTTAGTTAATATGGATCGATTATCGACAACAATGTGTAATGCATATGTCTATCCGTCTGTTCCCTAAAACGACCGGAGTCTGTGCTTAACATATCAATCACAGATGTAGACTGTAGTGTACGTTCCGTAGTTCTCCAGTTAATATGGATCGATTATCGACAGCAATGTGTAATGCATCTGTCTATCCGTCTGTTCCCTAAAACGACCGGAATCTGTGCTTAACATATCAATCACAGATGTACCTAGGTAGACTGCAGTGTACGTTCCGTATAGTTCTCCAGTTAATATCGATCGATTATCGACAGCAATGTGTAATGCATCTGTCTATCCGTCTGTTCCCTAAAACGACCGGAATCTGTGCTTAACATATCAATCACAGATGTACCTAGGTAGACTGCAGTGTACGTTCCGTATAGTTCTCCAGTTAATATCGATCGATTATCGACAGCAATGTGTAATGCATCTGTCTATCCGTCTGTTCCCTAAAACGACCGGAATCTGTGCTTAACATATCAATCACAGATGTACCTAGGTAGACTGCAGTGTACGTTCCGTATAGTTCTCCAGTTAATATCGATCGATTATCGACAGCAATGTGTAATGCATCTGTCTATCCGTCTGTTCCCTAAAACGACCGGAATCTGTGCTTAACATATCAATCACAGATGTACCTAGGTAGACTGCAGTGTACGTTCCGTATAGTTCTCCAGTTAATATCGATCGATTATCGACAGCAATGTGTAATGCATCTGTCTATCCGTCTGTTCCCTAAAACGACCGGAATCTGTGCTTAACATATCAATCACAGATGTACCTAGGTAGACTGCAGTGTACGTTCCGTATAGTTCTCCAGTTAATATCGATCGATTATCGACAGCAATGTGTAATGCATCTGTCTATCCGTCTGTTCCCTAAAACGACCGGAGTCAGTGCTTAACATATCAATCACAGATGTAGACTGTAGTGTACGTTCCGTAGTTCTCTAGTTAATATGGATCTATTATCGACAGCAATGTGTAATGCATCTGTCTATCCGTCTGTTCCCTAAAACGACCGGAGTCAATGCTTAACATATCAATCACAGATGTTGACTGTAGTGTACGTTCCGTAGTTCTTTAGTTAATATGGATCGATTATCGACAACAATGTGTAATGCATATGTCTATCCGTCTGTTCCCTAAAACGACCGGAGTCTGTGCTTAACATATCAATCACAGATGTAGACTGTAGTGTACGTTCCGTAGTTCTCCAGTTAATATGGATCGATTATCGACAACAATGTGTAATGCATCTGTCTATCCGTCTGTTCCCTAAAACGACCGGAGTCAATGCTTAACATATCAATCACAGATGTAGACTGTAGTGTACGTTCCGTAGTTCTCCAGTTAATATGGATCGATTATCGACAACAATGTGTAATGCATCTGTCTATCCGTCTGTTCCCTAAAACGACCGGAATCTGTGCTTAACATATCAATCACAGATGTACCTAGGTAGACTGCAGTGTACGTTCCGTATAGTTCTCCAGTTAATATCGATCGATTATCGACAGCAATGTGTAATGCATCTGTCTATCCGTCTGTTCCCTAAAACGACCGGAGTCAGTGCTTAACATATCAATCACAGATGTAGACTGTAGTGTACGTTCCGTAGTTCTCTAGTTAATATGGATCTATTATCGACAGCAATGTGTAATGCATCTGTCTATCCGTCTGTTCCCTAAAACGACCGGAGTCAATGCTTAACATATCAATCACAGATGTTGACTGTAGTGTACGTTCCGTAGTTCTTTAGTTAATATGGATCGATTATCGACAACAATGTGTAATGCATATTGTCTATCCGTCTGTTCCCTAAAACGACCGGAGTCTGTGCTTAACATATCAATCACAGATGTAGACTGTAGTGTACGTTCCGTAGTTCTCCAGTTAATATGGATCGATTATCGACAACAATGTGTAATGCATCTGTCTATCCGTCTGTTCCCTAAAACGACCGGAGTCTGTGCTTAACATATCAATCACAGATGTACCTAGGTAGACTGCAGTGTACGTTCCGTATAGTTCTCTAGTTAATATCGATCGATTATCGACAGCAATGTGTAATGCATCTGTCTATCCGTCTGTTCCCTAAAACGACCGGAGTCAATGCTTAACATATCAATCACAGATGTAGACTGTAGTGTACGTTCCGTAGTTCTCCAGTTAATATGGATCGATTATCGACAACAATGTGTAATGCATCTGTCTATCCGTCTGTTCCCTAAAACAACCGGAGTCAATGTTTAACATATCAATCACAGATGTTGACTGTAGTGTACGTTCCGTAGTTCTTTAGTTAATATGGATCGATTATCGACAACAATGTGTAATGCATCTGTCTATCCGTCTGTTCCCTAAAACGACCGGAGTCTGTGCTTAACATATCAATCACAGATGTAGACTCTAGTGTACGTTCCGCAGTTCTCCAGTTAATATGGATCGATTATCGACAACAATGTGTAATGCATCTGTCTATCCGTCTGTTCCCTAAAACGACCGGAGTCTGTGCTTAACATATCAATCACAGATGTAGACTGTAGTGTACGTTCCGTAGTTCTCCAGTTAATATGGATCGATTATCGACAACAATGTGTAATGCATCTGCCTATCCGTCTGTTCCCTAAAACGACCGGAGTCTGTGCTTAACATATCAATCACAGATGTAGACTGTAGTGTACGTTCCGTAGTTCTCTAGTTAATATGGATCGATTATCGACAACAATGTGTAATGCATCTGTCTATCCGTCTGTTCCCTAAAACGACCGGAGTCTGTGCTTAACATATCAATCACAGATGTAGACTGTAGTGTACGTTCCGTAGTTCTCCAGTTAATATGGATCGATTATCGAGAACAATGTTTAATGCTTCTGTCTATCCGCCTACTCCCCAAAAAGACTGGAGTCTATGCTTAACGCATCAATCAGAGATCTAGTGTACGTACTGTAGAGTGTAGTTCTCATGTTTCCAACCGTTTACACCATCAACGTTATTAATAAGGATAGATTATCGACAACAATGTTTGACTTAAGGAGAATAAGACAACCCGAGAATCTATTTCTTCACATCAGGAAATAGTTGTCTAGGTCTCTATCTATAAAACAAGACGAGACTTTACTGTAGAAATTTTTAGAGGTCACTACCACCGACATTACCACAGTTGACTGTTACAATGTTTGCCTTATGAGACAACCCGAAACTACCAAGCTACTCAAGCCACCAATTCAGAACCATTTTATCCATTTCAGGTGATGGTTCTCGAAGAAACCGGACGAGGTCTGACAAGGTTCTCCCTCGACAACGCCCTCGAACAGAGTCCTCCGAGGAGGAAGCACAACCGAGGGAGAGAGGGCAACTTTATGGACGTCAGACGGAGAGGACAAAGGGAGAGTCATATGGAAGAAATGGCGCATGCTCATATACAGAATCTCAATGTCGAGTGCAGTCCTTCGGGGTTCGCGGTAGATTTGGAGTTTTCCGATGCCTTTGACGGTGTCGTTTACAGTAAAGGATTTTTTAATGACCCTAGATGCACGTGAGTAGCCTACCTATTATTATTACATCTGTATTATCATAATATTAATCGTTTATTGCGGACGTCATCAAAGAGGGGGTAGGTAGAGGAAGAAGTACTTTTATACTGAAGCTGAATGTAAAGTGGCAACCCTTCCGGCGTCGTATGATACCACAGACTCAGAGGAAGGGTTAAGTCTGAGGTATAGTCCACGCAAAATGAGAAAAGTATGGACATGGAATGTTTTGATCCTGTGCAACACTGTAAAAATATTCTTTGCACAATTTTGTTATGCCTTGCATCCAATGCAACAAGGTAACACAAAATGGAGCAAATAATATTTTTACAGTGTTGCACAGGAACAAAACATTCCATGTCCACACTTTTCTCATTTTGCGTGGACTATACCATATAACACTAAACCCTGACTTAACTTAAATAGGTTATGCAAGGAGAATATGAAACTTTCCTCGAAGAACAACGAGAGGTAAACACATTCTAGATGTATTCACAGTAGCAGAGGAGCAAGCCAAATCAACGTCCTCCGGGTGTCTTCGGTCTCTACGAGTCTGATTTCGTTCATTCACTTCGTAGACTGCTTGCCTCACTTGACTTTAATTGCAGACAATACTGCAAATTGCACTTTTATATTGTTCTCTCTGACAACTATGTTGTCTGACATTTTCATTGTTATATGTGATTCCTCCTGGAAAACAGGGTGTAGTTCAGTTGTGAGAAGGTTGGACTATCCAATACTAAGGTGTAGGTTCGAAACATTAAATTTGCAAAGGAGGCGTTAATAGCATCTGAAGAAATGCCGGTTAGTATAGGAGTTAACGTAGACTCTTTGCCTCACTTGACTTTAATTGCAGACAATACTGCAAATTGCACTTTTATATCTGACAAATACGTTGTCTGACATTTTCATTGTTAGCTTATACGTTAATCCTCCTGGGCAACAGGGTTTATTAGTTCAGTTGGTAGAAGATTGGTTCAGAAGATTCACTTCTGCATCCCGCTTTCCAATGCCCACCAACTTATGTCCCCATTGAAAGCGGTTGTCAGCAGGTTCAACTCACCGGGCTCGAAGTAGGTCAAGGCATCCAGAGGCGAAGTGCTGGCATAGACGTACACTTCATGTCCATATGGATATTGAATTTTTATTTATTTATTTATACTACACCGGGATTGCTGAAGATTTGCAGTTCTCCGAAGCTTTTGACTGTGTGGTTAGTAGCAAAGTGTTCTTCAATGACCCCTGATAGGCTACACTTGCGTATTTCTTGCTGTTATTATGTTTGGCACAGGTATTACTAGAATTGCTATGAAGATATACAGTATGTGGCATATGCTCATATACAGGGACCTAGTCCTTCTGGGTTCTTTGCTGTAGATGTTGACTTCTCTGAAGCCAATGATTGAGTACTCTGCTGTAGTACTTTTATTATTGCATACTTACTTTGATCTTCTCGTAAGAGATAAAATGGAAGTGTCAGCTAGAGTTTTAGATATTTTGAAGGAATCAAGACTATCATTCCTCTGTCCTCAATTCCCTAAATGATTTGATTGGGAAAAATTTTCAAGCCTACTACAATAGTATAACTTTTAGAAAATACACTTCATTTCGTGAATCAAAATATGCCTAAGCATTTAGATTTTTGTACATTTGGTTGCAGGTACGTGAATGCAGGAAGCGGGAGAAACCGGTACAATTTTGTAATTCCCCTTTCAGGCTGCGGAACGGTACCGTCCAAAGCTGGCTGTAAAAATGGAAATTGTGGGCTTACAATTGACAATATAATAATAATTCAGAGTGATGATCTAGTCCAAGTAAGAATACCATTTATATTATATCAAAAAATGGGCGTATCGCGTGTACCAATAATTTTTCCACAACCTTTTCTACCATTTTAAAATACTAACTTCTTCTTTATATGCCTCTTCTAGCGGAGATTGGTTACCACCATGGCAATTTGTAACTTGGAGACTGTTGCTCTGAAAAGGAAAGTTGCGCTCTTGCCAAATCCACTTACGCAGGTTTTTTAACCAGGATGTTCTTCTTCTGCCGGGAACCTATAGTCCTTCTATCTTTCCTTGACTTATAACATCCAAAAGGCGATATTTTTCGTTCCTCATCACATACTATAAGTTATTCCTTCACGCTGCAGTATTATTATGTAAAATGAAAAATTGAGAAACAGCTCAAATGGAACATACTCTCTGTTAAAGTTTAGAGACTTTACTGTACATATACGAGTATGCAGCCTGCTATCATTAAATTTGACTTATCTATTATTCAGGAAATTTGGGACGTTGCCAGAAAGTTGTCCTGTCCTGCAGAAGAGCCACGAGGAGGCAAAACCGTGGCTTTCAAGCCAATTACTGTGGACATGCTGGAAGTAGTTTCGGTACCGAGTGGTTCTGGTCAGGGCAGTGTGGAATGCTGGATGGACATACAGAGGGGGCACTATCCTAACGTAAGTATCGATCAATGATATTAAGTAGACACCTTTTCTTCTGCATTCAGCCAAAAAATGTACAAGTTGTTGCATTAGTCTGTTTTGAAGGAATTAATTCCAACGACGTCCACCATGACTACAGTGTGTGCGCGTTTTGCTCGAAATTCTGAAGTTTTGAGAAAATTAAGTTGTCATTCAATTTTGAACAAAACCAAAATCAAATATATTTCTGTATGCTCCAAAAATACTCCAGGGGTGAATCCAGGGTTTTGCGTTATGTTTCAGTAACGATTACCGTGTGTTCGACGTAGCAAACCGATATCACATCCAAGCACTGATTTTGAGAGCCAATAAAATTAATGATTACAGTATTATTTTACATTTTAATTCACATTTTTGAAAAACCTTTGTTTACTTGTTCATTTTCGGTATTGCAATATAATGGTTATTTTTGCTCAAAATTATTTAAACTGTTCGAACGGTAGTAAGGGAGAAAAGTTTGTCACCGTTCACCTGAAACATCTTACAAGTGCTTAGCATAGAAATCGAAAGGCCTATTTATAATATAATGCCACTCTCTGCTGGGCTGGTAGGTAACTACTCGAAATTTGCATTCATCAACTAGCAGCAAGAATATGGCCTATGTATATGCAGTATTTTCATTTGATTATTTGTACTTTGGGACAAGGTAAAACGCGGACATTTAACTGTCATCCAGGAGTTGATTGGGGTCACCCTACTGAAATGTGCGATTAAAATTATGTCTGGAGTATTCACCCACGAGTAGGTACTGATCTTTATTAAATTAAGCCTGTATCTTGCATTTTCAGACGTCTCCTATTGAAGACGTAATCAAAATCGGCGAAACACTGACTATTCTGGTATACCTCAAGGATTCCCAAGGACAGAGTGATGTTAGGGTGCGCGAATGCTTTGCCTACGATGGGGAAGACTATACTGCACCGAATACTGCTAAGCTTCAACTCACTGATACTAATGGCTGTCCTAGGTATGCAATGAACAATGGTGCCTACAAACTTGTTACATCAGCCAACAGCCATCTTTAGCTGGGCTAGTGCCTTCCCTCCAGCGTTGTAGATTTGTTGTTCGAAATTTCACCTCCACAGGCCACTATAGCTTAGTGTGATGGGGATTGACAAAATTGTCATAAGATTTATTCAATAAAAGAGCAAACCCCTGACAATTCTAGTATGCCTCCAATATTCGCAAGGACAGAGTGATATATTAGAGTGCAAGAGTTCTTTGACTACAATGGGCAGGAATTTAGCGCACCTACTGATAAACATCAGCTCATTGATACCAGTGGCAACTGCCCAAGGTAGGTAGTGAAAATTGACAAAGTTCAAAATAATGATGACTATTCTGTGTTACCTCAAACACACCCAAGGACTGCATCTCATTATATGGAGTTCTGTGTTCATTTCCAGGAAAAAGAAACTGATTGGAAGTTGGCAGAAAACCATAGAGACTGGAAATTCTGGAGCTTCTATCATCGCCTTCAACAACATCACCGCCTTCAAATTTCCGGAGAAGATGCAAGTCTTTCTCACATGTAATATTGAGGTAATTGTATATACTGTTTACTGCATAGCCTTTATTACAGTAGATGCCACAGACGAAGTAGTTGAGTAGTTCGAAACCTCTGCCCTCAAAAGTCCAGAAGTAAAGCTACACGTTACAACTAGACGGTGGCAGGCCAAGATTTAAGATGTTCCTAGATGCCCAAGACTCTAACAGGATAAAGAGTGCTGGCGATTAGGCACGATTGTGAAGTCCCAGGTGCCCAAGTGCCCAAGTGCTATGAAGTCATAACCTACGAACAAAATATTAATACTATAAGCTATGTATTTAACTTGCCCATAACAATGACGCTGGACAAGCTTTTTCGATTTATGGACGAATTGGTCGCCAGTGAGAAATTTGCAATGGGAGCTAATGGGAAATGGTGCAAAACCGCAATCTACTGCAGTAAAATTTGGTAGCCGGCTTGTTGGCTAATCGCAGCTACTATCTGCTGCAGTAGTCTGTGGTTTACCAGGTTTTGCTCCAATGAATTATTATTATTATTATTATATATTGATCCAGTACAATGAAATTTCTCTAGTAAGCGAATCTTCCGAGTGTACTGGGGCTGATTATTATTGACGCGTCGGTTTTTCATAATTTCACACTAATGCCCCACGAAACTGCGCTAAATAGCTTGGAAAGTAATTTTTAAGCTTGAGGCGTTTTTCTCTACTGTAAATTATAAATATTCCACATCTATTCTACTCCTATTTTATCTTTTAGATATGTTCCGGCCAATGTGAAGAGCAATGTCTCAGCCACAGAGTAGATGGAATAACAAGTATTAGCACCGTTGCACCTACATCTAGACCCTCGTGTTATCCTGGCTCCACCGACCCACGATGCCCGCAAACGACAGTTAGGCCAACTTATGCTACAACTTTAAGACCCTCGTGTTATCCTGGCTCTACAGACCCACGATGCCCGCAAACGACAGTTAGGCCAACTTATGCAACAACTTTAAGACCCTCGTGTTATCCTGGCTCCACCGACCCACGATGCCCGCAAACGACAGTTAGGCCAACTTATGCTACAACTTTAAGACCCTCCTGTTATCCTGGCTCTACAGACCCACGATGCCCGCAAACGACAGTTAGGCCAACTTATGCAACAACTTTAAGACCCTCGTGTTATCCTGGCTCTATAGACCCACGATGCCCGCAAACGACAGTTAGGCCAACTTATGCAACAACTTTAAGACCCTCGTGTTATCCTGGCTCTACAAACCCACGATGCCCGCAAACGACAATTAGGCCAACTTATGCTACAACTTTAAGACCCTCATGTTATCCTGGCTCTACAGACCCACGATGCCCGCAAACGACAGTAAGGCCAACTTATGCTACTACTTTAAGACCCGCGTGTTATCCTGGCTCTACAGACCCAAGATGCCCACAAACGACAGTTAGGCCAAATTATGCAACAACATCAAGGCCTTCGTGTTACCCTGGCTCCCCAGACCCACGATGCCCGGCCACAACAACATCAAAGCCATCGTGTTATCCCGGCTCTCCAGACCCGAGGTGTCCAACCACAACAACTCTAACGCCGTCATGTTACCCCGGGTCCCCCGACCCTCGATGCCCAGCCACAACAACATCAAAGCCATCATGCTACCCTGGTTCCCCAGACCCTCGGTGCCCAGCCACAACAACATCAAGGCCATCATGCTACCCGGGGTCCCCAGATCCCCGATGCCCAGCCACTACAACATCGAAACCTTCATGCTACCCTGGGTCCCCAGACCCTCGGTGCCCAGCAACAACAACATCGAAACCTTTATGCTACCCTGGGTCCCCAGACCCTCGGTGTCCAGCCACAACAACACCAAGGCCATCATGCTACCCTGGGTCCCCTGACCCACGCTGCCCTACTAGCCCTCAAATAACCACTCCAAAGCCCAATTGCTACTACGGAAACAGTGATCCTCGTTGTCCTAACTACAACCCTCCATCTGAAGGCAGTCCGCAGTGTGTGCCAGGTTCTAAAGACCCACTGTGCACAATTCGCCCGACTATTACAACTCCAGCGCCAAATTGCTACCCAGGAAGCCGCGATCCGCGGTGTCCAGTTATTAAAAATGATGTCACTACTCCGAAGCCAAACTGTTTCCCAGGGAACAATGACCCAAGATGCCCTAACTCAATAAGAACTACGCAGGAGCCACAAGTTTCCAATTGCTATCCGGGTTCAGGAGATCCGGGCTGTCCCAAAACTACAGCAGCTCCAATATGCTACATTGGTTCACCAGACCCGAGATGTCCTCCCTCTAGTACGCCAAGACCTACTTATCCACCATCAACAACCACAAATGTTCCACGGCCTACTCCTATAAATCCCCCGACGAGACCTCCTTGTTATTTAGGATCCACTGACCCACGATGTCCTCAACCAACGCCACGACCAACTACCCAAAAACAACCAACTGGCTACACATACACAACACCCGCCACTCCTTTTTGCTATGAAGGATCCAATAACCCTCGTTGCCAACAAAACACCACGCCACAGCCAATTCCTACTACTTCCCCGACGAGACCTCCATGTTATTTTGGATCGACCGACCCTCGTTGTCCTCAACCCACGCCACGGCCAACTCCTACAAATCCCCCGACGGGACCTCCTTGTTATTTAGGATCCACCGACCCTCGTTGTCCTCAACCGACGCCACGACCAACTCCAACTAATCCCCCTACGAGACCTCCTTGTTATTTAGGATCTACCGACCCTCGTTGTCCTCAACCAACGCCAAAACCAATTCCTACTATTCCCCCAACCAGACCTCCTTGTTATTTGGGATCTACCGACCCACGTTGTCCTCAACCCACGCCACGACCAACTACCCAAAAACAATCAACTGGCTACACGTACACAACACCTGCCACTCCTTTTTGCTATGAAGGCTCCAATAACCCACGTTGCCAACAAAACACTACGCCGCGGCCAATTCTTACTACTCCCTCGACGAGACCTCCTTGTTATTTAGGATCCACCGACCCACGTTGTCCTCAACCTACGCCACGTCCAATTCCTACTACTCCCCCTACGAGGCCTCCTTGTTATTATGGATCCACCGACCCTCGTTGTCCTCAACCAACGCCACGACCAACTACCCAAAAACAAACAACTGGCTACACGTACACAACACCTGCCACTCCTTTTTGCTATGAAGGATCCAATAACCCTCGTTGCCAACCAAACACAACGCCACGGCCAATTCCTACTGCTCCCCCAACGAGACCACCTTGTTATTTAGGATCCACCGACTCGCGTTGTCCTCAACCCACGCCACGACCAACACCAACTAACCCCCCGACAAGACCTCCATGTTATTTTGGATCTACCGACCCTCGTTGTCCTCAACCCACGCCACGACCGACTCCTATTAATCCCCCGACGAGACCTCCTTGTTATTTAGGATCCACCGACCCGCGATGCCCTCAACCCACGCCGAGACCAACTACTATAACTCCCCCTACGAGACCACCTTGTTATTTCGGATCCACCGACCCGCGTTGTCCTCAACCCACGCCACGACCAACACCAACTAACCCCCCGACAAGACCTCCATGTTATTTTGGATCTACCGATCCACGTTGTCCTCAACCCACGCCACGACCAACTACCCAAAAACAAACAACTGGCTACACGTACACAACACCTGCCACTCCTTTTTGCTATGAAGGTTCCAATAACCCTCGTTGCAAACCAAACACAACGCCACGGCCAATTCCTACTGCTCCCCCAACGAGACCACCTTGTTATTTAGGATCCACCGACCCGCGTTGTCCTCAACCCACGCCACGACCAACACCAACTAACCCCCCGACAAGACCTCCATGTTATTTTGGATCTACCGACCCTCGTTGTCCTCAACCCACGCCACGACCGACTCCTACAAATCCCCCAACAAAACCTCCTTGTTATTTAGGATCCACCGACCCTCGTTGTCCTCAACCCACGCCCAGACCAACTCCTATTAATCCCCCGACGAGACCTCCATGTTATTTTGGATCTACCGACCCTCGTTGTCCTCAACCAACGCCAAAACCAATTCCTACTATTCCCCCAACCAGACCTCCTTGTTATTTTGGATCTACCGACCCACGTTGTCCTCAACCCACACCACGACCAACTACCCAAAAACAAACAACTGGCTACACGTACACAACACCTGCCACTCCTTTTTGCTATGAAGGATCCAATAACCCTCGTTGCAAACCAAACACAACGCCACGGCCAATTCCTACTGCTCTCCCAACGAGACCACCTTGTTATTTAGGATCCACCGACCCGCGTTGTCCTCAACCCACGCCACGACCGACTCCCACAAATCCCCCAACAAAACCTCCTTGTTATTTAGGATCCACCGACCCTCGTTGTCCTCAACCCACGCCCAGACCAACTCCTATTAATCCCCCGACGAGACCTCCTTGTTATTTTGGGTCCACCGACCCTCGTTGTCCTCAACCCACGCCACGACCAACACCAACTAACCCCCCGACGAAACCTCCTTGTTATTTAGGATCCACCGACCCACGCTGTCCTCAACCCACGCCACGACCAACTCCTACTAACCCCCCGACAAGACCTCCATGTTATTTTGGATCTACCGACCCTCGTTGTCCCCAACCAACGCCAAAACCAATTCCTACCAATCCCCCAACAAGACCTCCTTGTTATTTTGGATCTACCGACCCACGTTGTCCTCAACCCACACCACGGCCAACTACCCAAAAACAATCAACTGGGTACACGTACACAACACCCGCCACTCCTTTTTGCTATGAAGGATCCAATAACCCAAGTTGCCAACAAAACACCACGCCACGGCCAATTCCTACTGCTCCCCCGCCGAGACCTCCTTGTTATTTAGGATCCACCGACCCACGTTGTCCTCAACCCACGCCAAGACCAACTCCTACAAATCCCCCGACGGGACCTCCTTGTTATTTAGGATCCACCGACCCGCGTTGTCCTCAAGCCACGCCAAAACCAACTCCTACTAACCCCCCGACAAGACCTCCGTGTTATTTTGGGTCCACCGACCCTCGTTGTCCTCAACCCACTCCACGACCAACACCAACTAACCTCCCGACGAGACCTCCGTGTTATTTAGGATCCACCGACCCGCGTTGTCCTCAACCCACGCCAAAACCAACTCCTACTAACCCCCCGACAAGACCTCCGTGTTATTTTGGGTCCACCGACCCTCGTTGTCCTCAACCCACGCCACGACCAACACCAACTAACCCCCCGACGAAACCTCCTTGTTATTTAGGATCCACCGACCCACGTTGTCCTCAACCCACGCCACGACCAACTCCTACTAACCCCCCGACAAGACCTCCGTGTTATTTAGGATCCACCGACCCGCGTTGTCCTCAACCCACGCCAAGACCAACTCCTACTAACCCCCCGACAAGACCTCCGTGTTATTTAGGATCCACCGACCCGCGTTGTCCTCAAACCACGCCAAGACCAACTCCTCAACCCTGCTTTGCAGGTTCGTCAGATCCCCGATGCTCTCAACCAACCAGACCTACTATTACAACTACTCAACCCACCCGTCGACCTTTCGAATATCTACCTCCTCAGACGACGGCTAGACCCTGCTTTCCGGGTTCAAGTGATCCTCGCTGTCCGAAACCCACTCAACCGACAACAACTCCCGTTCGTTGTTATTTAGGATCCACCGACCCACGTTGTCCTCAACCCACGCCAAGACCTACTCCTACTACTCCCCCGACGAGACCTCCTTGTTATTTTGGATCCACCGACCCTCGTTGTCCTCAACCCACGCCACGACCAACTCCTACAAATCCCCCAACAAAACCTCCTTGTTATTTAGGATCCACCGACCCTCGTTGTCCTCAACCCACGCCCAGACCAACTCCTATTAATCCCCCGACGAGACCTCCTTGTTATTTAGGATCCACCGACCCACGTTGTCCTCAACCCACGCCCCGACCAACTTCTACAAATCCCCCAACAAAACCTCCTTGTTATTTAGGATCCACCGACCCTCGTTGTCCTCAACCCACGCCCAGACCAACTCCTATTAATCCCCCGACGAGACCTCCTTGTTATATAGGATCCACCGACCCCCGTTGCCCTCAACCCACGCCAAGACCAACTCCTACAACTTCCCCGACAAGACCTCCTTGTTATTTAGGATCCACCGACCCTCGTTGTCCTCAACCCACGCCAAGACCAACTCCAACAAATCCCCCAACGAAACCTCCTTGTTATTTTGGATCCACCGACCCACGTTGCCCTCAACCCACCCCTCAACCCTGCTTTGCAGGTTCGTTAGATCCCCGATGTTCTCAACCAACCAGACCTACTATCCCAACTACTCAACCCACCCGTCGACCTCCCGAATATCTACCTCCACAGACGACGACTAGACCATGCTTTCCGGGTTCCAGTGATCCTCGCTGTCCGAAACCCACTCCACCGACTATAACACCTGCTCCTTGTTACCCAGGGTCTCTTAATCCCCGGTGTCCCAAGCCGCCTACTGTCCCCACCCCTGAGCCCTGCTATCCGGGCTCGCGTAATCCGGGATGTTCACCACCTCCCACCCCTCAACCCTGCTACCCAGGTTCTTTAGATCCCCGATGCCCTCAAACAACCAGACCTACTGTCACACCCTCTCAACCCACCCGTCCACCTCCCGAATATCTACCACCACAGACGACAGTTAGACCACCTTGCTTTCTGGGGTCCAGTGATCCTCGCTGTACGAAACCCACTCCACCGACAACAACTCCTGCTCCTTGTTACCCAGGGTCTCTTAATCCCCGGTGTCCCAAGCCACCTACTGTCCCAACCCCTCAGCCCTGCTATCCGGGCTCGCGTAATCCGGGATGTTCACCACCACCCACCCCTCAGCCATGCTACCCAGGTTCATTAGATCCTCGATGTCCTCGACCCAAACCCACTGTCCCAACCACTCCATCCCCGAATGTGAGCCCAAATCCCCCCAAATGTTACCAAGGTACCTTAGACCCGCGATGTCCCCAGGCACCCAAACCTACCCTCCCACCCACTCAGCCCCCATCATATCCCTGCTATCCGGGTTCACTTGATCCAGGGTGTCATCCTGCTCCTTCGCCCTGCTACCCGGGCTCCCCTGACCCGAAATGCCCCACAGAGCGCCCAATACACACTCGTCCCCCAGGCCCACCCCCTACCTATTTGCCCCCGGGTCCCAATAACAAGGGTGATAGCAGTGGTGTGGACCCTTCTATCGTTCTCCCTGATTGTGTCGCCGGTAGCAACGACCCGAGGTGCAATGATTTAGGCCCCGATGGAGCTCGCAACAATGGAGTTGTACTGCCGAATGGAGGAACTAGTAAGGGTGAGTGGAAGGGAGGAGCCAATGACGATCCGCGGTACCACACTTTTCACTCATGTAAGTTATTAGACTGTAAATTTTGAGTATGCTATAATTAGGTGTCAGGCCGGTAACCAGTACTTTTTGGGTTGTGATCCGATAGTATGTTATAAAAGTCGCACCCTCGCACGTCTGGGAAGCTCAATTTTATCCCGAGATAATTTAAAGTTGTTTTCGGTTGGAAGTGCCTTCGGAAACAGTAATTGTTTCCGAAACAAAAATTGTTTCCGAAGGCACTCGTAATTATTAGGATTCGTGAGTTCTACTGAATGATTAACTACCTTAACTGCCTACACACATATGAAATGAAATAAAATAAAAAAACGTCTTTATATTAGGCGAGCTAACCGGCTAACCTATTCACATTTTACAATTATTTACAATACATTGTTCACATTAAAATTCATCACATTTTTCCTAAAAAACAAAAAACAGCAAAATATTTATTGTAGGCCTACAGTAATATAAATTAGATGTATTGTGCTTGCTGTTCTGAGGGGATTCTAAGGTGCAGTTGTGATAGGTGGTTGTTGAGTGTAGTAAGTTATGTGTTCTCCACCTACCCAGCAGGGGTTCCAGTATAGAGAGATCTTCCCAAAAGTATCGTTGTCTCTATGGTTTAAAGGTTACCAGTCACCACTCACAAAAACATTTTATACGATCATTACAATAATAAAAAATGGCCACGGGGTCACGAAGAGGTACTTGTGGTATGTGCGACACTTGTCCGGGGTCAACTGAAACCCTACAGCATATCATATTGGAATGCCCATCATACTCAGCACAGCGTACAGTTCTCCTAAATTGCCTCCCAAATTCCATAGTCAGACCTTTTAATCTACTTTCAGTTCTAGAAACATCCAGCCCAACAATATCTTTTGCTTTGCATACTTTTTTAAAAGACAGCATAAACAAACTGTTTAAGAATGAATTACCGGAAAAATGTCACACAATATTGGCTAAAGGCCTTCTCCTCGCCGACGCCAAAAAAAAAAAGAAAAAAAGTTGTGTTGTAGGTAGTTATTTCACTTATCAATATAATTTTTTCTGAATTCTGTTACCCGGACTGTTCCGAAGCAAAAAAAAATATAACACAGCTAAAAAATCATACCGCAATATACAGTTTATAAAAGGTAACACTATACCTCGACTATCGGACGCATCCCAAACATCCACTAATGTTTTTCCTTTTCAGGGCAGTATGATTCTTCAGCGACGCGTAGCCGACGTCCCTTCACAGGACAGAGGGACTACGGCCGTAAGAGGAGATCTGCCGAAGACTTGGACATGCCGACTGATTATTTGGAAGCTACCCCCGCAGTAGTGGGAATCGCCCTCATGAGTCTGATAGCAGTAGTTATGGTTGTGCTTGTGGTAGTGTGGAAGAGAAGACAACTGGCAGTGACGCCTAATACGTCTATAGAAGCTATGTAAGATATGTGATATAGTAACATGGAAGTGTCAAAGAAAATTTAGCAGGGATTACAATTGACATTCCTTTGGATTGTATTACTGAAGGCTGAGAGGAATTAAACGGTCAAACGGTCACAATTCACCATTTTCTCGGTAAACAGAGGCGTCAGGGACGGGGGACTGGGGGACGGAGGCATTGTACTGTAGGTTTTTGCCTGCAGCCATGTCATGTTGACCAGTGGTGTAGAAACCGGGGGGCCAGAGCCAAAGGGCACCAATCCAACAAAAATATTAATAAAAACCGGTCTTATTCAACTTTAAAAATATTGCTTTATTGGAGCAGGCGATGAACGAGGCATTAGGTATAGGGTGTGATGATTAGAGAGCTGGACAAGACCTCCAGGATGAATTTAAAACTGAATTATAAATGGATAGAATAAATAATAAATAGATTATATATTGTAGGTACTATCACCAGATTTGAGTCCAGAAATCGATAGCACTTACTTACCTATTAAAGCAAAGTCCTGTACATATAGTACCCTACGTTATATCTATATATAAATAAAATAATAACACTTATGTGAATGTGAAGTTAAGTCCCATAATAAAGTAGTAACTTACCTATGTCTTTAAAAATTAAAATTAAAAACAAAACCAAGTTACAGGACCTTCTACAGTTTCCAAAACGGCTGATTTTAATATGAGCAGGCTCATTGCAAGTGAAGTGCATAAAGAGGCGCCACCACTAGTGCTGGCCGAACACCCTAGTTTCATCACTGAGGTCGATGGTCGACTCAAAGCTTATTGAACTTAAATTTTGACTAGTCTCGCCTCCCGGAATTTCAAAAACCAGCGCCCCAGGATGTATATTGTTTTTGAGTTTCAAGACAATCAAACACCCCACTACACCTTTTTTGTGTCAAATTTATTATGAAATAACACACAGTCCTAATCAAATGTCGCAATGTAAATGATATGGCCTACCCATAGTGAGGGGACACTTCCCAGACTTTCTTCATATTTTTTAGGTAATTTTTTAACACTCCCATGTTACTGTAAAATTAAATCTAGACCGTATGTACCGGTACAGGTGACATTAAAGTGCTAATGTATAAAATTAGAAATTATGGTAAACACAGCCCTATATTCAGATATGATACGCACTGCAGATATTCCTGTAATGTGTAGGTGCACACCGTTACTGTAGTCCCCCAATATGCATGCAGTAGGTACCTTCATACCTATTTATAGCCTACCTTAATGGTTACCGTACTGGTTATAGCACACCAAGTATATTTGCGTACAGTACACATTTTCCAATTTTTTTTAACTTTTACTTCCTTGCATGTTTCACAAATTATGTGACAAAAATATTATTATTAGGCCTATCAGTATTTCAATTTGATAAAACGAAATCAAAAACAAAAAGCACTTTAGAGTCACCTGCCAAAGTTATAACTGCCAAAATACCTGACCTTGTGAGCGTATGTGGTAAAAACGAAAATGGATGTAAATGAACAAATGCTGTCTTGAATGCTAAGAGTGTGAAAAATTGAATTTTAACAAAAAAGTAGTAGGTTAACTATAGTTTCTTTTACGTTGATGTAGCAAAAATAAAATAAAATCTAAACATACTTCAGGTACGGTATGTAACATAACTGTGACTCATTGATGAATAGAAGTGTTACTCCTAAGTATTGCAAGATATTATATTTTAAAATTGTAAACTAAAGCCAAAAGAAAATATTAAATGTTTTGTTCGTATGTTTTGCTCGCATAATGAAGATCTTTCCTCTAAATGCCTTGCTGTGATTGGCGGGGGAGCGCATCCCCATACTTTATTAGCAATTGTACCTCACCAATGAGAGCACCAGATCCTATACGAAAGTGAAGTGATGCCTTCTCGTTATAAGATGCACCCCGCCAATTACAACCGGCCATTTTGATTTTGTTTCTAGGAAAGTTCACCATTGCATAACTACATAATTGTAGGAGTAACTGTTACCACAGCTCCAACACTTCAAACTTCTTTTATTTTATGGCTATGCAATCTATGTTAATTGGGTTAATACATAATACATCCGCCATATCTGTGGACAGGAACGCCATAATTCTATATTTAAATTGTAACTGTCACCATATGCCATAAAAAAATGTAGTATCGTAATGTGATTCATAATATTTGTAAGTTAGGTTTTAACCGGATATTTTCTTGTAAAACTTTTGTCAAGTAAAGGTTCGCTCGAATAAAGTCTGCCAAGAAAAGGGTTATTAAATAAACAGAGCATTGTCTATGGACAATGATTTTTTTATAATACTGTTTTCTAACCCATGTGTATCTATAGACTTTATTCGAACGTATAATTAAAGGCTAGGTATAGTCAACTAGTTTGTAGAACTTTTGTAAATATATTTCCCAATGATTTGTAATCGCGCTTATTTTTTTTTCTGAACATAGCCTGGGCCAGTCACGAATTTTGCATTGTAGGCTATAACACCTATATTAGGTAGCTATTTGCTAGATAGTTATATGTTAGAGCCATTGGCGTAAATAGGGGGTCCTGGGGGGGGGGGGGGGCTTACCCCCTCAGGTCCACCCGTAGCCCCCCCTCCCCAGGATTTCTGGTGACAAAGACGTTATGGAGGCGACATAATATTATCCGAAATAACGAAAGGGAAATTAATTCTTGGTATGCTCATTTCATATGAAAGACATCATGAAAAAAATCAAAATATTGACCAAGTAGGCCTACTTTCACAAAAAATATATTAGGTACTCAAAATGCTTACAACCCCAATATTTCAGGCCTATTTTTTCAAAATATTTCTTAGGGGGTTACTCCCGTGTCCCCTTCAGTGGTAGGTTTTTTCGTCTGTAAAATCTCAACTTTACTATGCTTGCAAAATGCGTAAAACCTCACTAATTTGGGCCTATTCATCATTTTTTTTTCTCCGGAGGCCGATCATAAAGTCTTGCGGACCTAAAGAAATATTGGGAATTTACGCCAATGGTTAGATAGTTATCGAGTAGAAAGCCTTTTGTTCGATAGTTATCTGTCAGATAATGTCAGACATTTCTTAGATAAATAAAGGCCAAGAAAAATGTGCTGTATAAATTATTATTTATCTGTTAGATAGTTGTCTTTTAGATAGTTGTTTGACTGTTTGTTAGGTTGTTGTCTATAAATAATTTTTTTTTGTTTTGGCCCCAATGCTTCTTCTTCCTCATCGTCTCCTTCTTCTTCTTCTTCTTTCTTCTTCTTATTTTTGCTGGCAGGCCATTTGACGCCGTGCCGTATAGTAGAGCTTAACCAATGCCTCCTGTGCCCTAGTTCGGTTTTCTACCTCTATTTCATTGCAGCCGAAGAGATCATCGGCGTTTCCTTCCCCTTGGGAGCAGAGAGGCCCCAAGGCATTGCATGTAGGCTACCATGCCTTTATGCTTGTGTAGGATTACATTATTGGCCTGCCCACTCTACACTACGATAAGCAATTGTCCATTGGTCAAGCCAGTGCTCTAGGCAGCCGCTATTTAACCACGAGACAATTATTTGCAATGGAACTACTACGGTATGTACCTGTACTAATTGATAAGTCATAAGACATAAATGGGGAAGCATGTACGGGTTCACTTGTACTTGATTCATTACATTTCGCTTAGCGTAGAAATTGTTGTCACAAGCTATACACTATTGGACGCCGTCTATCCCACCTTGGTGGGTCATGGACAAAGATTAATTGATTGATTAATTGATTGATACAATAGATATTAAATGCCCAATACTTTATTATTGGACTGTTTCCACAACTAAAAAATAAAATAGGGCTACCGCCTAAGTACGGTAGTTTACAATAACTAACAACACTAAAAGCAAACAATTTTTTAAACTAAATAAAAATGGCGGGAAACCAAGTAGAAAGGTTGGCATACCTGTAACAGGTAAACAACACGGCGCCAACGGGTTTTTTCGTCAGTCTCGCGTGACCCGTTGCTAGTGGAGGTTGTGCCGGTTGTCCCAATGGTGTTCCCAGTGCCTTGCAGTTCGGAGTGTCATGTTGTTTGATTCCCGCAAGCACAATGAAGCCCAAATACGCGCTGGAGGACCTAATTTGCGAAATGGAGGCCCGAAATGTAGATCGGGCGCCCTCCGAAGACTTGGACGTCTACGCGCAGCTAAGGGAGAAGGAAAATGATTTAATTTTGGCGGCCGAGCTGGGGAAGGCGTTACTGGCCAAAAATGAAGAGCTGCAAAAACAGATAAAGGATCTCACTGAGGAAAGCAGTAAAAGAATCGAGGTATGTTTTTACAGTATAGGAGGTAGGCACATAGGTAATAGTCGAAAGGAGTAGTAGTCTACAGTACTCAGGCCAGTAACGCAGGATTTTTTAGGGGGGATCCTATGAAACGTAGTACAAGGTCAATTTCTGATGAAGCAGTAGAATGCGAGATGATAAGCCGTGGTCGCATAGAACAACTGCGAATAGCACCGTTCAGAAAGACCACGACCTATCGTCCCGGATTCTACTGCTTCATCACAAAACTCCGGCCTTGAAAGCCTTTGTAATTATATAAAGTTCAATTCCATCTAGTGTATAAGAAATTTCAGGGGGGGGGGCTGGTTACCAAAGGAATCAGTGACTGTTTCCTTCGTTTCAAGGCACTAAGAGCCGAATTAATATAGCCCCACACTGTCCGTTTCTTCACAAAAGTCAAATTCTCCTTAAATTACGGTCGTAGAGCCGTCAGCCGTGCAGTAAAAGAAGTGATCCATTTGCCTCAGGACCTCAGCATGTTATAATACATACCAAATAGTTTTCTAATTGTTAGCGTGGAACAAGACTGCCTATTTAAAAATTCTTATTTTAGAGTAAATAAATAAATATTGACTTTTTGTTCTATTACTAAGCCAACCTGGTGGAGTTCGGGCTTACACTCAGCAAAGATGGCCCGGGTCCGCCTGCTTTACATGCCCTCCGAAGCATGGCCAGAATATATAGCAAGTGTGGGACTCGAACCAACAACCTTTCGAGTGAAAGTCGGAGTCTGGACCACTACTCTTTATGTCCTGACGCAGAGTATCCCTTTAACGTACTATAATAGAATCACAAAATGACAGTCTCTGACCAGCCGAGATCTTAAATAGTAATATGTGAATACAAGCCTCTGGAGGGATGAATGTAGAATTCGAGCCGCATTAAACAAGTTCGAAATGTCTTCATCAAGATACTGAAATCTATCATTAACTGAGAATTGTGAAATTTTATGTTTCCAAGCGTTCTATATGGTATATGGGATAGACGTTTACCCAAGCCATGGAGAGCAGAATCAGTGTATTTGAAATCTGGGTACACAGGCTGGGCATATCTTAAGGTGATCGTGTCCCTAATGCTGACGTTCTGAGGCTAATAGATGTAGAAGCCGAGTCGCTGCTGACGGTTAAGAAACGAAAACTAACATACTTCGACCATGTGACGGGAAATGAAAAATATATATCGTCTTCTACATGTAATAATCCAAGGGAAGTTAGATGGTCTGTGGGCTCCCAGTAGAAAGAAAGAAAAAAAAATTGTCTTTATATGTGGGCGAATTTTGGGCCTTTCGGCCCACTCTTACAATTAACCCACATTAGAAGGAGAACAGAATGGTTGAAAAACCTGCGGTAGTGGTTTGGCAAGATCACGACTTTCCTTTTCAGAGCAGCAGTTTTCTATGTAAAAATTGCCGTGATGATCGCCAACCGCCGCTTGAAAAGGCATATACATAAATAAGAAGACAACGGCTGGAGTCTGAAGATGAAGCAGTTGAAGTGGGACTGATATATGGTCGATCTGAAAGCGTACTTCCACTATACCACGGCCCATCAGCCCAATTCTACTTTTTTTTTAATGATTGAAATAATATATAATGAAAAAAAAATACAAGAAGGGTTAGACAGAGAGGTTAGAGGCTATGATTTTTTTTCGGACTTACCGCAGGACTAATCCGTGTGCGGTTTATGCATTTTCTCCTCATGTTAGTGTATTCTGTTATAGTGTTATATGGAGATATTCTGTGTGTTACGGTATTTATTTGTTGCCTATCTTATGTATCTATGTTATGTTTTACCCATGTTTTTAGTTGTTTTTTGAATGCTGTCATGTTTTCGATTGCTTTTAAATTTATGTTTAATCTGTTGTAATGTTTGATTCCCACGTATTGCGTTTGGTGTTGTATTAGTGTGGTTCTTGCACGTTGCTGCTGAAGTGGGCGTGTCTGTTCATCAATGAGGTTCATTTGTGACGTCATTTTGTAGATGGCAGCACCAGTTGCAATGATATCAAAGCGTTGATTTTTCCATAAGCCTCAACACTATTTTAAAATTATTTTTAATTACGTATTATTTTAAAGTGATATTTTTCTATAAATCATGGAGAATATATATATTAAATTATATGCAGCGAAATAAGGTCCAGGCATAGTAAAAATATTATAAAAAATATTAAAAGAATTAATTAGATGCTAAGAGCTTAGTTTTCACATACAAATGGCGGCCATTTTGAATAATATGGATATCGGTTTGTCGTCAGCGAACCTAGTGGCCAAAACTGTCCCTACAGAACCTCATATACAATCCTCTGCATTGAAACAATAGCGTTATAACGCGGTTCGGTCTTTTAATTAAATTTACGCTCGTGAACCGATTGTAATGATACGGAAAGGAATAGTAGACCGGAAACCTAATGCCGGATATCATATCTATCTACCGTGAATATTTGTCACAACTGTGCAATTAAGGCATATACAATACAATACAATACCAACATACCATATATGTGTCAGATACTGTATGTATGCGTGACAAACATTATGGACTAGTTATATTCTCATTGTAACCATCATGTCTTTAATATACTATCAGTATCATGCAAAGAATGGCTGGATGTTCCTATGTTGGTAACATTTTTTTTTGTAATAGTGTTATATGGATGAAGAACCAGTAGCATGGGCCGTGGTCGAATTGAAAGTGAACTTCCAAACGTTTCGTCAACATCTGCGGTCGACATCTTCAGTGGCGCTGCGTAGACTTCACAGTCACTCGCTACGGAGCCACCGAGGTACAACCTTCGAAGTCTACGCAGCGCCACTGAAGATGTCGACCGCAGATGTTGACGAAACGTTTGGAAGTTTACTTTCAATTCGACCACGGCCCATCAGCCCGGATTCTACTGGTTCTTCATTTGACTCCGGCCGTGAAAGCCTTTGCAGTTACAGTGATATATGGTCTTATTCTTATTTTTTTTCTCCAGGAAACAAAATGTAATGTATGCTATATTTCATTTATATTTGTTACCCAAAATAAGTTAGCTGGTAGAAAAGCCCTTCGGGGCGAAAACTCGCCTAATATAAAGATGTTTTTCATTCCATATTCGCGTGATTTCCATGAAGTGGGAATCCTAAACTCTAATAAGGGTAGCTCTTATCTATTTATCTCTCTTAGCACTTTACCTATAACCTATGTTAGCTCCAATCGAATGTTACAAATTTATTACATCTTAGTTTCGGACGGCATGCAAAGCAGGCAGTCCCGAGCTTACCTTTTTCAGTTTTTGCTATTTGGTTGGTTGTCATTGTATAAATACACAATTGAAATGGGTCAGTGAGTAAATAGTGGATTTAAGAAATCGCCCCAAATCTCAAACAAAAACAAACATTAATGGAAATATTAATAAATGGAAACGCTGTAGTGATACAATAGATATTTAAAATAGTTTGTGTTATTGGGACCTCAAAACGTGTAAATCCACTGAAATCTCGAAATCAAAAATTTCGACAGTCACAAAGCTTTCCTTGTATAAAATAGGGAATCAAAAATGATTGTGAAAATACACAACGAGCGATTTATTGGATTATATTCAACTTACAACTGCTGCGAAACATGATTTACGGTACTATACACCCCTAGCCTGTGATATGCTGCAATTATTTTATTATTATTTATTTATTATTACCAACAGACAAAAATACAAGTAATAACAATTTACTTAATCTACCACATGGTATTGGCCCGTGTGGGGTTTAACGTTAGTTAGATTTTTACCTATCTACCTGACAATTAAAAATTACAATGCAATGACTGGGTAATATAGTTATTTAGTAAGACTTGTAATAAAGTTATTATTTACACCACAGACTATAAAAGGGGTAATTGGTGTGCATTTATTACCTGGATGACTCACAGTGTTTGCTCTATCGGGCTCGAAGGACCATTAACTGTTCCATACAATAAACCTAGACGTTAAGGACCCGATGACGTAATGTGGGCACATAAAGATGCAGTCACCGGGTTGTTAGTTCCCTTTCTAAAACTTCGTAGCCTTCGCTATTGCGAATTATGACACTTTTGATCAATCTGCTGATGATCTGTGAATTAGTAGGGCAATAATTAAGGTTAGCGGCTGAATCAGGCCAGAAGCCGGCCCAGTTTATTTGGTAGAGAACTAGACTATCAAACGGAAGGTCGGGGTTCGGGATAAAAGGAAATATTTTCCGACTTGGATTATTACATGCAGAAGGCAGTACTTTTCGTTATTCATCACATGGCTGAAGTATGTTGGTTTCCGTTTCTTAACCGTAAGTAGCAACTCTGCTACTTTTATCTCCTACAACTTCGTGCATCAATGGCTAAAAGGAGGATGTGTTTATGAACCCAGGCCTACTTGTAGTGGCCCATAGGTCCCATGTCCAATGCCAACGACTCCGTCGATTCCGGACAGTATTTGTATCGTTTCCGTACGAATTTTGGGCCAGTGACAAATTGCCATAAGTTCTCGATGTCAACCTACACCGGCTACAAGCAATATTGGACAAGCTGAGACAAGCTTACCATTCACGAAATGTGGGTACACATACGAGTCTGGATAACAGTATACTACACTACTACAGTAGGTAGTACCGTATTTAGCAACTGTGAATGAAATCATCACAACTTAACTATATTATAAATTGCATTATACCGAGCCCTCTTTACTATGATAATATTGGTACATCCCCTTCAATTTAAAGCACCTTAAAAAGTACAAAGGGCAACTTGTAGAGGCTTTTGTGCGCAAAAAATTGAATAAATGTAGCAGAAAGGTTAAATGGCTGAATAAAATGTAGTTGGCCCTTGTACACGAGCATATTGGGTTTTATTGGAGGGTTGCCGTTACGGCTCACCCCTCTAATAAACACTTGGGGTTATACCAAAATACCTGAACAGGTACATGCCTGGGGATATGTTAGATGTGCCTGTCTGACAGGGCCGGAGTAAGGGTCACAGTGTGCAATATGCAAATTTAGCTTTTGTGGCGTTTCTTTCCATGTGCACTGTACCTGGTCCAAAATACCTGGAAAGGTACCACCTACCTGCTTTTGTCTACTTTAGGTGTATCTGTCTGGCAGGGCCGGAGTAAGGGTCATGTTCACAGCATCCAATGGTCTCTAGCCATTGACCTTTATAAGGTGCCCAAAACAGCTCCTACATGTGTGTTGTCAATACTGAATTGCGATGGCTTTTTGGTGATGACCTCATTTTGTCATTTCTCATGGTTTTTCATGATTAGGCTGAATGTTAATGTAATAATGTTTTATTTTTTGCCCTTCTGATTTTTATTTTATGGGTACACTCCCTAACTGCACGCTACGCTACAGTAAGACACCCAAGGCCGTACCCAGGGGGAGGGGGTTATGGGGTTCAAACCCCCCTCGCTAAATAGATTTTAGAAAAATAACCTCATGTATTGTGGTTAAAAACTCCCTCCTAAAAAATCCTGGGTACGGCCTTGAAGACACCCATCTACCTCGCCTAAATCACTTTAACAGTGCGCTTAACGGGTGGGTACACCATAAAATTAACCCAGATCAGTGACCAAGGTCTAACTCTAAGAGGTCCACAAAAGAGTGGCCCCCTACTCCAGAGTCCATTCGGTCAACCGAGACAGAGTCAAGACTCAAGAGTAGACATCCACTTGCGGTGGCCCCTGGCCTTGCTCGGGCCACTCCAGGGTCGTGCCGCAAGGGCGTGGCGTTGGTCCCATACTTTTTAGACTTCACACGAGCGTTCCAACAAAGGGGTTCTTGCGTTCTTGTCGGGTCACTACCCTAGAAATTGTTTTTATAGGGTACGTTGACCATGATGCCATAGGCTTAGCAGCAGGGAAACAAGAAAAACTGTTGGCAGCGGTGGTATACGACCCTAAACGTTATTTGGAATTCTGGAGATCGGGTTTACCGTTCTGTTTTGTTAACTTCTCTAGATTTAACAGGTAATTATTATATTCTTGGTGAAATGTACGTGAAGTAGTGTTATGTACATTTTTTGCCATTTTCTTCTGTTTTTGTCGTGTACTGTTTGTGTGTGATATTTTGTTTATTCAGTGAGGGTTTGAATGCAGGTGAAATAGGATCTTATTTAAGTACAATTTCCTCACAGGTAGGACGTTATCTAATTCGTAAATTTTTAGCAGAAGGAAATCTATTTAGTTCTCTGTAAATTTAAAGAATTCATTTCTGAACAACTTTTGGTTTGTGATATTTTGATGGTCTTTGAGTAAATATCTTTGAGCGCAGGCAGTGGCATTTCAAGACCACTTTTTTTTTTTTTTTTTTTTTTTACAGAAAATAGAGGAAAACTGTGCCTTGATTAATTTACTACATGATGTTGAGCACAGGGCAAGTTTTTCTATACTACTAGTATATAGGGAGCATTGCCATTCAACTTTGGCTAAGTGGATTTTCCCAGAAATATTTGAAAAACTACTTTAATAAGATATGAGTTATGAAGCGAAGCATGACCAACTAACAAAGAACGGAAGACGTAATAAGAACAAAGGCAGAACCGGGCGACACGTTATTAGTTGATGTGATATTATTATATGGGGTCAAAGACTTGTACTCTGTTAGCGCTTTGTATGGGGTCACATTCATATGGGAATACAGAATAGAATGTACATAATAGAATGCATGTAGAGAGGGAGCCTTGCTGTATAAGGAGGCCATCAAATATTGTACAGCTTGTTAGACCCCATATACTCACGGTTGATTCGAACGCTGAGAAATTTGTCATGGGAGCGAAAGCGCATTCTACTTCTGAACGCACTTCAGAAGATTTTTAGGTTGCTGGTGTGTCGAGGGGAAAACCGTGCGCCTACGACAAGCGACATGAATCTGCTGAAGTATACTCAGCACCAGTTGCTGGGAAGATGTGGGAAAATTTAATGCAGAAGAAAGACAGACCGCCAAAGAACTTACTTAGATACCAATCAGTGGGTAGAAGGTTAACAACGGGTCATGACTATCTCCAAGAACACCTTCACCGTATAGGTGTAACGGCGGAACCTTTCTGCCCTCTGTGCGACTATTAGACCCGATATACACAGGGTTGATTCGAACGCTGAAAAATTTGTCACGGGAGCAGAAGTGCATTCTACTTCTGAACGCACTTCAAAAGATTTTTAGGTTGCTGGTGTGTCGAGGGCAAAACCGTGGGGCTGCGTCAAGCGACATGAATCTGCTGAAGTAGAGACAGTACCAGCTGCTGGGAAAACGTGGGAAACTTTAGTGCAGAAGAATGACAGGCCGCCAAAGAACTTACTCACTAACTGAGGTACTAACCAGTGGGTAGAAGGTTGACAACGGGTCATGACTATCGTTAAAACACCTTCACCGTATGGTATGTGTGGCGGCGGAACCTTTCTGCCCTGTGTGCGACACCCGGGAAGAAATGGACCGAAAACACGTCTTTAAAGACGTGCCCTGCCTTAGTCAATAGCAGAGGTTCACCAGATTATCTGTTGGGCTGCAAGAAAGGAGATGGCGGAAGCTAGACTTCTTGATTTGTCTTTCCATTAGTGATTTTCTATCCCCACTCTTCTTTGGTAGTCCTTCAAGCCCCGTCCATTAAGGTCAAATCAAACATAACAACTACTCTGTTTCTTGTACAAAGTTATAGAAAATATACATTGCAGAGCTATCAAAAATGTCGTATCCCTTTGTAGAAATACTCTTCCACGTTCTGATAAACCATGTGTGTCTGCCACTAACACCGGTTGTCCACAATTTTGGAACTTCTTCTTCTGGTAGGCGGTAGCTCTCACCAGCCATTTTTTGTAAAAATCAAGACAATGATTGTTCGGTGTTGTAGACGGGCACATATCATGTACCAAATTTAGGGGTGGCATTTTTGCAAATGGAATGCGAAGTTTTTGACTACGATCTATATTTTATCAGACATTTTATTTTTTTCATACCGTATGCGAACCTTTCCCCCCTCTGATTGTCTCTGCATAAATTTGAAAAGGGCTCTAACAAAAAGTTTAAGAGTTGATTTCGACTGCTCTTAATATTCGTCCTATTTTTCATTAACATTTCAAGTATAAGATCGTCAGATCTAGACTTGAGTATGCATCCGTTGTGTGGCGACCGGAGTCGGAATCCCTGTTAATTTCTATTGAGAAGGTTCAAAAGCGCTTTTTGCATTTCAGGCAGCACGGGATCTATCCCCACTACGCCAATCATCCGATCAGAACCTCCCAGCTTCTTGCTGAGTTTGAGATGAGCTTGCTCAGGAATAGGAGGGTGTCTGCGGCCTGTATATTCTTCTACAAGTTAATAAACATTTCGCTAAATGTCACGAAAATACCCCGAGATTTTATTTCCACGTTCCCCATTTTAATCCAACTTCTCTTGACGCTAAAAGTTTCAACATGAAGCTTACCATCTGCCCATAGTAATCGTCGGTGATTATTAGTAATACTACGAGATTGTGTTAATTGCCCTGGATTGTGAATAGAAATCTAGTACTACAACTGCCGTGTGCGCTACTGGATTTCCTTTAATTTATAAAGAAATCAAGCGATGAGCGACTAGCTTGAGGGAAAAGTGCAGTGGAATTAATTGGCGCTATTGTCCAATAACCAACTCGATTTCAGGATTTGTTCATTTACAGCAATGATGAGCCATTGTCAACGGGAGCGATTACCTACCAGATTTCTTTGGCGCTTTCGTTGTCGGAATGGCCCAGTTGCTGGAAAACTAGACTATCAAACGCAGGGACGGATCCAGCCCATTTTGAGGGGGGGGGCAGTCAAAATATAATAAACCTATTTAGTATCGATTAAATGATTTAATGTAATAAATTGACTTACATCAGACTTACAGCATTGGGGGGGGGGGGGGGGGAGCTAGGGGGAGCTACCCACCGGCCCCCCTGTATCCTGTATCCGTCCTTGATATCAAACTGAAGGTTGAGACATCGAGGAGGTTCCAAACGCGACATGAAAGTGAAATCTATTGGTAAAGGTTAATGGCAGTGGTGTAATGTTATTTAAGAAAGGGTTAGTTGGACTTACATTGCCTGCTGTGTTAATAGTAGATGCAGAGGCCTCATAGTCATCGAACAATTAGGGTGGAGCCAGCAGGCAATGTATGTCCAACTAACCCGTTGTTAAATGAAAGGGAAATTTTTCCGCCTCGCCTGGGTGCACACAAGCCTACTGGGTACCTTGCCCAATAGGAGAAAAACGAGGCTGACTACTATATCTCCAAGTTTATATTTTAAACGCCATGGTAGGCCTGCTGGTTTCTTGCGGTATGGGAGTTTGGGACCCGCATTATTGCCTTCCGATGTATACGTTAGTATAGGGTGAGCTTTGGGATGATCGAAATTTTAGATTTCGGGATTTCAACAGAATTGGGGTTGTTTCTAACGCCTGCTTTCAGCATTTCTGCTTTAAGCAACCCTGTCAGCCTGGCGGGTGGAGTGAGTCTGTTTGTTAACTTGAGGCACCTCTTTCACCTCGGGGAAAGGGGAGTTGACTAACAGGGTGGACCTCCTGATTATAGTGGATTCCGAACCACTTGTGGAACATGGTAAAGTCACACGATTAAATCGGAGGTGTTATACTGCCTAAGCGCGTTATCATGTCCCACCAGGTTCCCCTGCCAACGCTGTGCACACTACCAAGTTTGCCGCAGTTTGAAACATGCTCTGCTCTAATGGAGTCAATATGGTAAGGCCGTTGGCATTCAACAGAATTGCACGTTTTGAGATAGCAGGAATAAAAAATGATTTTTATTTTTTAAAAATGTCAGTCGGTCTGTTTGACGATTTGTGGACGAAAGATTCAATTGATTTTGATGAAATTTGACATGTAGGCTCACAAAAATCTTATATCGGAATATCGTTTTCTGTTTTGCACTAGCTCAATTATGGGGGTCTTATAATAACTCAAAAAAGGCTAAAAATTGTATTCTTAAAAAGCTATTTTTTTAAAATTAGCATTGCGTACATTGCACCTAAGAAGTTGTTATCAATGTAAACAAAACCCGCCAGGTAGTTTCCTCCTTGATAGCTTGTTTCGTGGACAAGAAAGTGAAAAGGCTTAATTTTCAAGGAAAATGACTTAAAATTAATTTTTTGGATCCTTTCTATCGATGATGCATTACTTAAGGTGTATTTTAGGTGCTAAATAGAGTAACAACACAGGTTACTTTCCTAAACAACGTTTTGGCTTTGAAAATTGGTAAAAAAAAAAGATCTTCCTAAACCATTAAACCATTTACAGTTTGATGATGAATCAGTAGAATCCGGAATCCGTAGGCCGTGGTCATTCTGAAAGTTGCTGCTGAGCCTCCGAGATACAATCTTAGAAGTCTACGCAGTACCGCTGAAGATGTCGACCGCAGATGTTGACGAAACGTATGGAAGTACACTTTCAGAACGACCACGCCCTATCATCGACTTAAGCTCTATGAAAATGACGTTTTTTATCGAGGAAAAACTCTATTTAACAAATTACCTCTTTCTATGAGAGAATTAACAAGTGTCAGCCAATTGAAGACAGCACTAAAAATATATTTGATGGACAGTGCATTTTATTCAGTACAGGAATTTATGGAGCACTCTTCGTATTCTTAGGTATGTGTGTATGTACTCTATATGTGTTTATTTATATTTTTATGACGACATCCTATAATGTAATTGTTCTATGGATAATATAAATTGATTTGATTTGATTTGATTTGACAATCCTTTGTAAAGCCTTTGTTAATACATTTGTAGTTTCGTGATTTGTAGTATAGAATTCGATCCTACTCTAAGATCCAGAGCAACAAAATCTGTGTTGACCAGTGTTATCAATTTAGGTACGGTACCTATACTCATAGATGAATATTAGGGCTCTATATTAGACAGGTATTGTCATCCGCCATTTCTTATCCATTATAAGTCTGGTGTATAAGCCAAGCATTGGGTGTTTACCTATTTATTATTCGAAATTTATCGTTGTTTATTTGTTGTTATTTAAAAAAAGTTCTACCAATTAGGGAAGCGTTTAATAAAAAAAATACTAAAACGTGTTTTCGTTTTTTCTTTTACTTTTCTTAAAAATAATTACAATACTTACCATATAAGAAATATAGGATAAAAAATGGCGGATGACAATACCCGGGTATATAGTGCCTTAATGAATATGATAGCATGTACGGCTTCACTCTCACTGGATCCTTTAAAATGGATTAAATTAAGTTTATTAGAGTAATACAGCATCTTAGCCAGCGGCCATACCAAGTTGAATCCACCAGAACAGAGCCTGTTCAAAACTGCAGTAAACTTGGCAATGTGCACAGCGTTGGCAGGGGAACATGGTGGGACATGATAACGCGCTGCAACTAACCTGTCAGTTGAAGTGCATGTCGAGTCCTGGTCACCTCCGAATTAATCGTGTGACTTTACTATGTTCCCCATGTGGTTCGAAAGTCCACCCTGTCAGATAACTCCCAGTTTCCCTGAGGGGAAGGAGTCTTAGGGTGCCTCAAGTTAAGAAACAGACTCACTCCCCCGCCAGGCTGACCGTGTCGCTTAAAGCAGAAATGCTGAAATCAGGCGTTGGAAACAACAACACCTTTGGATAATGGCATTTTTAAAACAGTAATATTCAATGGATATTCATAGAGCATTATTATTGTTGGGCGTATGTCTTCTTGTAGTGTGGCTCATTGAAGCTTGCCCTGCCAACGACCCCATCAAAGTATTATAGCCGCCCCAACATTATACTGTATATCGCATAATACATGTGCTGTAAACGCAATACATTGATTTAAATCTGAAGCCTTCCATGGTTTGTGGTTATGCCTCGACATAATGGACTTGATGTGAAGAGATTAACGTACCTTTGTTTCTTGTAGACGGTGGTAACCGTTTGATAAATGCTCATGGGTCCCGTTAACCTTGTGTCTACCGTATCGGGTAACTTGAATTTATTAAGTTGTGTTATTTAATAAACCCGTAATCCAGTTAGTAGCGTAGTGAGCTACGAACCGGGAGGCCTTGGTTCCAGGACCGACTGGGAAGAAGAATTTTTAGGCTCGCGACGAAAAATATTGATGGCTTGTTTCATTCAGTGGAACTTAAAAGGGCTTAGCACATCACAAAGAAGAACTAAAGATCTTACAAGGGCAGTTAATATTAATATATTCAATCGAAACACCAATTAACTCGGTGGGCGTATAAGCAAGCCCTAACTTGCAGTTGCCCTTAAAACCAACTAAAAAAATGTATACAGTATATATATATAGGAAAATATAGCCGAGAATTAATTTATCAATTTGAATTTCCCGCGCATTTGGCACTCATTTGTTTAAAACAATTGAATAAATCCCGGTATTATGTTAATCCCAAATCGCCATAATAGGGCTGCTGAAACACTAATATTGTATACTTTTTAATGTAATACATATTAACTTACTAAAGGACATAAATTAATACATTTAAATGTGCAAAATGTGGGTGGTGGATTACGTGATCAGTGCTCTTAATTTTAGCACTGTATGTTTTGAATATCTTTTGCAATAAATTATGAAAAGTTACTTCTATTGTAGGCAGGCATTAAGTTTTTGCATAATAAAATGTTAAATTAGATTATTAGCATAATGGAACACATTACATTATGCAGTACCCCTATGTAGTTTGTCCAACATCACTTGCCTAAAATTGTAGATGTTCAACAAACAAAAACATGAAACAAAATTATTTGTTAATACAGTACCTCCCATAATAATTATGGTATTAGACGAAGCATCCATATATCAACAAAACCATTTGTAATTGCATAACAGCAGTTGACAGAGAAGGGTATTCAAACGTAAACAATGAACACGATAAACAAATATAGATACGAAATGACTATCATATGCGGAAAGATCATGCACTTAATACAATTATTTTAAAAAATGCCGTACACGACAGCTCATTGAGAGTCTAGTCCTCACTCCTCAGCTGCAGCCTGATCGAGGCGATTATAATACCGGTATTTGTTTAATCCCCTGGTAGTTAAAATCTAAACAAGATAATTTTGTAATGGAAAGTGCTATTCAAAATTTGTTTGTTTACAGTTATAATCCTAGGGTATTTATTTAACCCCGGTATTATAATCGCCTCGATCAGGCTACAGGACTAGTATTGTCAGGATTAGTACTGAGTTGTATTGTATTGATCTGCCCGTTCTAGACTATGCATTCGTCCCATCAGGCCCGGAACCAGATGGGAGCAGCCCCGAAATATGTCGACTTTAAACTAGATTATAGAAATGAACTTTCCAGCAGCCCGATCGAGGTGATTATAATACCGGTGTTTAAGAGTGGTAGAATGGTGTGAAAGAAATAAGCTTCAACTAAGTGTAGAAAAATGCTTTATCATAACATATACGTTAAAACATGATATAATATTGAATGAGTACACACTGTTAGATAGACCTTTAGTGAGAAAGGAAGAGACAAAGGATCTGGGCGTTATCTTTGACTCTAAACTAACGTTCGAAAACCACATAAGTAAAAAAGTTAATGAGGCCTATCGTATGTTAGGATTCATCAAAAGATGCTCGGTTTATTTCCTGGAATGGAAAACGATTATGGTATTATTCAACTCATTTGTTCGAAGCAAGCTTGAATATGGTAGTGTGGTGTGGAATCCTTACCACCAAACCAAAATAAAACAAATTGAAAAAGCGCAAAAAAATTCTTAAAATATTTGACGAGAAAGTTTGATAAAATTGATCCCACATATATACCATATTCTACTCTGTTAGAAAAATATGAGGCGAAGAGTCTGTGCACACGACGTAAAATTGCTGATGCCATATATATCTATAAAGTATTAAATGGCCTAGAAGACAATCAAAATTTCTTGAGCAAACTAAATTTTATAGTACCCCAGTTTCCAACAAGAAATTTTAACTTATTTTACCAGCCGCAAAACAGGATTGACGTAGCCATAAATTCTCCAATAAACAGGCTCACTCATTTACTAAATGATCATGACACCTTAGATCCATTTATGCAAAGCTTGGAATTATTCAGAGGAACTTGTAACCAAATTATATTGTAAGAATGGTAGTTAGGATATATTTATATATTACGTTGTTCTTTGGTAGTTAGGTAGGTTTTTTTTTATAAATTTAAATTATTTAATAAGAAGTTACAATAGGCTATAAACAGTAGGAATTTTTGTTGTTGTTGTTTTTTCGCTTTATATTATGTAATATTTATACACATAAGGGCTACGGCTGTGTGATGTAATAAAATTTTTTTCTATTCTATTCTATTCTATTTAATCCCCTGGTAATAAAAATGTAAATAAGATAATTTTGTAATGGAAAGTGGTATTCAAAATTTGTTTGTTTACAGTTATAATCCTAGGGTATTTATTTAACCCCGGTATTATAATCGCCTCGGTCAGGCTGCAAATGTGCGACATTTCACTACATACAATAGGATCACAGCCCTTCCCGAAATCCTGGTTCCGGAGGGGGAGGGCCCCGCTGCAGCACCCGAAAGTTTTTGACTTTGAAGTAGATAGAACTGAATTTTTCAAATGTGTGACACAGGATTGTGATAGGATTGCAGACCTCCCCGAAATAAAATCCAGGTTATGGGTCTGCGTCCCATCGATCAATTCAGTGCTTTGGGATAGGGAATTTCGAGGCAACTGAAATTTAACCCCAGGAAAATTATTTACTATGGAATAATCATAATATTTATCTCGGTACCTAAACTTATTTGATAAATAGGAAAGCATGTTCGAGTAAACTCGGACCGATTCTTGATATTGTAAGAAGCAATCTGTCCGGTTTTTTTTAAAATAAAATAAATAAATAAGGACTTTTTTTGTTTCTATTACTAAGCCAACCTAGCGGAGTTAGGGCTATAAAGCCCTCTCTTACACTCAATTAGGAAAGCCCGGGACCGTCGGCTTGACATGCCACCCGAAGCATGGCCGGAAAATGTAGCCAGTGGGGGACTCGAACCAACAACCTTTCGGGTGAAAGTCAGAGTCCGTACGACTACGCTACATGCCCTTTTTTAATTTTTCTTCTTTTTTTTTATTAAAATCCAATATCTCACGAAATATCGAGCGTAGAGGCAAATAAGGGTTATATAAGAAAATGGTCTTATGAAAAATTCGTAAAAAAATATAAGGTTTCTAAAAAAAAGACTATTTACCCGCTTGTTTTGTGAATATTGTATTAAACATGTTTATATCCTGTTTTTCTACAATACTTATAATTCAGGTGCAAAATTTCAAATTTACTACGAAGGCTTGATTTTTTTTAAATGTTTTCATTTTTCTATCTTAGCGTCAGTGACGCGATAACTCAATAATTATTTTAGTCAGTAATACCCAGACCTGATTTGTTTACAAAATATTTGGAAGTCCCCGCTTTATAAGTGTGTACTCCCCGTAGGAAATTGGTTGCCCGGAATTTATAGAATAGTCGTAAATCGGGTAATATAGGCTAGATGGAAATGTTTAGAATTTTTCACAAGTCCATTTTCAAATCCTTGTTGAGGCTGTGAAATGAGGAATGAATTAATTTGAGTCAAAAGTACACAGGTCTTAATAATAATAAATAAATAAAGAATTTATGTTCTATTACTAAGCCAACCTAGCGGAGTTAGGGCTATATTACCCTCTCTTACGCTCAACTAGGAAGGCCCGGGACCGCCTGCTTTACATGCCCTCCGAAGCATGGCCAGAAAATGTACCAAGTGTGGGACTGGAACCAACAACCTTTCGGGTGAAAGTCAGAGTCTGTACCACTACTCTACATGTCCTGAAATGAGGAATTTATTAATTGATGTCGAAAGCACACAGGTCTCCTTATCTGTTCATAATATATTTGGAAAACTCTGTCTTCGTACTTTGAGATAATCAGAGCATGCCAAAACACCTAAAACAATTTGAAATGTCATGTGATGATTAGATACAGTAGGGCAGTTTTGGCGGCTAGCGTAAAATGACATAGTATTGTCGTATGGTTAGAAAGCGCCCCACAGGAAATACCATAGCGATTGAGTCATCTCGTACCTGAGCTGTTTGCCAAGTTCCTGCGCATGAGCAGTAATTATGAATATCACCATTATACTAACAAAGTGAGGAAATATTGGGAAACTGTAATTACAGCGTTAGTCCGTTTAAACGGTTACTAAATACGTCTGGGTAGTGGTCGTGATATCCCCGGTTCGAATACGGCTGGGAAGGCACGCGGGTCGTCCCGCGTGACAAGACAACGGTTTTTACTGCGGGATGGGACGGTCGTTGTCTTCATTTGGGAACCTATCAGGAGCGCATGCAGAAAATATTCCAGGGGGCAACAATATAAAAGGCCATAGCGCTACTAAGGCAAGCAAATTCAAAGTTCATAACAGGCTAGAAAAAAAAATTCGCAATAGACATGTAGAGTAGTAGTACGGTCTCTGACTTTCACCCGAAAGGTTGTTGGTTCGAGTCCTACACTTCCTAAATTTTCTGGCCATGCTTCGGAGGGCATGTAAAGCAGGCGGTCCCGGGCCTTCCTAGTTGAGTGTAAGAGAGGGCTTTATAGCCCTAACTCCGCTAGGTTGGCTTAGTAATAGAACAAAAAGTCCTTATTTATTTATTTATTTATTTAATAGAGTGTAATATTGTAATAATATATAAAAAGTTAGTAAAAACTATAAGGGTATTCACAATGTCGGTTTTATCGAGTTAGAAAACTTACCTAAGTTAAGACACAATCGTGAGTGGACCTCGGCGTGATTTATTAGGCTATACTATATCGAAAATACTTAACTGAGTAAACAACTCTTTTAAAGAACGTGGCAGAACTCTATTTTAGTGCCACGTTTGTCAAATATTTTTGTTGATTTTGGATATATACAATATTTAGTATTTATGGTAATTGCTTCTGACATAATACAAATAAATTTAAATGTTAATTAATACAAATAAAAAAACGCGTGCTTAGTTTGTTTTCCAACGTCTGCTTTCAGCATTTCTGCTTAAAGCTACCCTGTCAGCCGGGCGGGGGAGTGAATCTGTTTATTAACTTGAGGCACCCTAAGGGCACCTCAGGGAGATGGGTAGTTGCCTGGCAGAGTGAACCTCCTGATTAGAGTGGAATTGTGGATTTCGAACCACTTGGGGAACATAGGTCACACGATTAATTCGGAGGTGACCAGGATTCGACACGCACTTAGACTGACTAGCAGTCTCAGCGCGTTATCATGTCCCACCATGTTCCCCTGCTAACGCTGTGCACATTACCAATTTAGCTGCAGTTTTGAACAGACTCTGTGCTCAACTTGGTATGGCCGTTGGCCGTTAAGTAACCTGAAAGAACCACCATACCAGATACGACTGAGGCGCCTATTACATACCATAGGCGCATTCCAAATTAATTGATGTAAATCGGCTGGTGGTAACAATAGTGATGATGATATGGTGACTGGTGGAACACGTGCTGCAGCACCTAACAACCTGATAATATGGACACGTCATGGTGAACTTTAAATTCAGGTTGAAACCTGGTGACGTCATTTGACCTGTAGGGACACGTATGATTCATACCTAGGTTGGGTCCACCTCCTCAACAAATCGTACCACTTTTCTTTCCAACAATACGTCTACTCTTAAATGGAAACAACCTAAGGGGAAAAACCTTATGTTGTATACAAATTTAAAACTTACAGGAAATCTTCATTAGAGCTAGGCAGCTGTCAGGAATCAGCAATTAGATGAAATAATGTAACTACAATGGTTTTCACGACCGGAGTCGTATGAAGAACAAGTTGAAGCCGGGCTAATTCACTCGGTACGGAGCGAACAAGGTACAACCTTCGATGTCAACGCAGCGCCACTGAAGATGTCGACCGCAGATGTTGGCGAAACGTTTGGAAGTTTACTTTCAAATCTACCACAGCCCATCAGCCCGGATTCTGCTTGGTTCTTCATTCAGATGAGATATTCTTCTACATTTTGGTAGATAGCTTGTGTTATATATAAAATGTATTTATGGAATTTGACTTGCATTAGTAGTAAGTCGGAGATTTCCAAATATTTTTTTTAAAGAATGTAAAGGAGAGCTTGGTATTTATAAATTAGTTCATGCTTCGTGCTACAACCGCAAAATTAGCTTTTTTTAAACCCGGAAATTGTATACGATATTCGTATTACTCTCGAAAAACATGATAAAGTGATTTTATAGAGTAAGTTAGTTGTAGGCGCAGTCTGTCGAGCCTGTCTGGCCATGCTTCGGAGGGCATGTAAAGCAGGTGGTCCCGGGCCTTCCTAGTTGAGTGTAAGAGAGGGCTTTATAGCCCTAACTCCGCTAGGTTGGCTTAGTAATAGAACAAAAGTCCTTATTTATTTATTTATTTATAAACAGTTGGCTTTCTTTCAAAGCTTAAGTATTTTTTTTTCTTAAAACCATTTTCATATCTTTTTGGGCTGTGAAACGAGGAATTAATTATTTTAATCTAGAATGACCAAGCCTGCTTTGCTTACAAAATATTTTTCATCAATAAGATCATTTTCAAATCTTTGCCAACGGCCATACCAAGTTGAATTCACCAGAACAGAGCATGTTTCAAAACTGTGACAAACTTGGTAGTGTGCACAGCGTTGGCAGGGGAACATGATAATGCGCTGAGACTGCAAGTCAGTCTAAGAGCGTGTCGAGTCCTGATCACCTCAGAATGAACTTATTTCATTTATAACGAAATTATCAACTTCGGCAAAAATACCGGGGCAAAAACTATTAGGAAATATCTAGCTAGCGTAATCACGTATTTTCTACATTGACCCTAATTTCTCTACATTTTTAATCTGATTCGATTAACAATGACTTTAAGTACAAAAAAACATGTCAGCTGGCTTAGTGCGTGGGACTTTATGTAGATTACGTATTCATGGAGTCTGGAGTTTTGCATGCAAGCCAATTACTCTTACTCGCAGTATGTGAATTTTTATGTACTTCCAATTGAATTAAGTAATTGACCGACGATCTTGTATGCAAACAACGTGTTAGGTCATAGGAACCAGTTACCGAATTGTTTCTAGGGTTTAGGAAGAGATCGGTAAATTGTATCAATTAAGGTCATGCATATGTTGGGCTTCCTTTAAAGTAACCTTTCAGACTTTGAAACGCCATTAGCGTTGCCTGTGGAAACATGTGGCAATACAGACAGTCAGGACATGTAGAGTAGAGGTACGGGCTCCAAGCACGTAGCCAGGATTTTATTTCGGAGGGGGCTAACTACCAGGGGGAGGGGGGGGGTATAAAATACCCCCAGTAAAACGGCGGGTCCCCCCCCCCCGAAAATTTTTAAGAATTTACATGCAAAAAAACACAGTCTTAGTGTTTTTAGAGGGAGAAAAAAATTACAGGTGAAACATCAAACTGAACAATGCAATTTTTTTACATTTCGGAGGGGGGGGCTTCAGCCCCCAAAGCCCCCTCCCTGGCTACGTGCCAGACGGGCTCCGACTTTTACCCGACAGGTTGTTGGTCCGAGTCCCACACTTGCTAAATTTTCTGGCCATGCTTCGAATGTCATGTAAGGCAGGCGGTCCCAGGTCTTCCTAGTTGAGTGTAAGCGAGGGCTTTATAGCGCTAACTCCGCTAGGTTGGCTTAGTAATAGAAAAAGTTATATTTATTTATTTTGACGAATACTGTGCATATCCTATCGCGTCGCTAATGCTGAGGTTCTTGGCGAATGGATACAGAAGCCGAGTTGCTGCTGACGGTTAAGAAACGGAAACAAACATACTTCAGTCATGCCATGAAGAACGAAAGGTACCACCTTCTGCATGTAACAATCCAAGGGATGATAGGACTGAGGACTCCTGGCAGAAGAAGAACATCCTGGTTGAAATCATGAGGCAGTGGTTTGGCAAGAGCACGACTTCCCTTTGGGAAAATATTTGATCAATCCTGGGGCCACCTGATGCCATATCTCAGGGACGAATCCCTGGTAGGGGTAGCTGTTGGCCAAAATAGGAAAAACATATGTAAGATCGATTAAATCAGAGCGTAATAAATTAACTTACAATAGATTTACCAAATTTAGGGGGGGGGCAGCTGTCCCTGCCTCCTCCCCCTATATCCCCTATAGCCATACGATACAGGTATCTCCAGTCTTTGAAAATACGTACCAGGTGGCCCCAAATTTAAAAACAAAATATTTTTGGCGCTCTCGAATGTCTCAAGTCATCTCTTCTATCTTCTTCTTGAGTTGCAATCTATTGATTGGTTTGCAGTGAATGTTTTAGTTTCTTCTCCACTCTTGTATGTCTTGGGCTGCCCTCTCTTCTATATATATACGATACTGTAATCCCAGCCTGGTACAATGGGGCCAGATAAAAGTTGCTGTGCTCTACTTGTCTTATGACAGTCGTCATCACTGTCATTGAAAGTTCCGTCTCTCCAGGAACCCGGCGGATAACCTATAAATCATAATTATACGAGGAAGAATGCAGCAGTGGCCTTGACCATGGGCCCCTCTCTCCTGGGCCGGGCCTGATTGTAATGTAATGTTCCAGCCTCTGATGACTGAGCGTGAAACTTGAAGGCTCTCCAGAGCCCCGGTATTATTAGAGGGACGCGACAAAAATGCATACACAATTGCCCCTCCCCGCCTTCCGATTGCCGAGGGCCTTACCTTGTTGAATCCATGACAGGAGAGCATGTTTCAAACTGCGGCAAATTTGGTAGTGTGCACAGCGTTGGCAGGGGAACATGGTGGGACATGATAACGCACTGAGGCTATACCAGTCAGTCTTCGTGCGTGTCGAGTCCTGGTCACCTCCGATTTAATCGTGTGACTTTTATTTACCATATTCCCCGAGTGGTTCGGAATCTATACTATAATCAAGAGGTCTACCCTGTCAGTCAACTCCCCTTCTCCCCGGCCAACGGCCTTACCATGTTGATTCCATTAGAGCAGAGCATGTTTCAAACTGCGGCAACTTGGTAGTGTGCACAGCGTTGGCAGGGGAACCTCGTGGGACATGATAACTCGCTTAGGCAGTATAAGTCGAGTCCTGGTCATCTCCGATTTAATCGTGTGACTTTACCATGTTCCCCAAGTGGTTCGGAATCCACTATAATCAGGAGGTCCACCCTGTTAGTCGACTCCCCTTTCCCTGAGGTGAAAGAGTCTGCCCTTAGGGTGCCTCAAGTTAAAAAACAGACTCACTCCCCCCGCCAGGCTGACAGGGTTGCTTAAAGTAGAAATGCTGAAAGCTGGCGTTGGAAACAACAACAACCCTTCTCCCCGAGGTGAAAATGTCTGCCCTTAGGGTGCCTCAAGTTAACAAACAGACTCACTCCCCCCGCCAGGCTGACAGGGTTGCTTAAAGCAGAAATGCTGAAAGCAGGCGTTAGAAACAACAACAACCCTTCACCCCGAGGTGAAAAAGTCTGGCCTTAGGGTGCCTCAAGTTAACAAACTCACAAATACACTAACACTAACTGCCCACATTTTTTTAACTACTTTCTCGGGACTACCACAAAATCTTTTTTTTGTACAAATCTAACTCATTAATTGTGGCCAATCTTTGTTAGAAATGACAAATTGTGCATGAAAATGCTCAGAAAATGTCATTTGCTTGCCCTGATATATTTTGGACAGTTCATTTTTGACATTTTTGGCAGATTGATATTTCTTGTTTACACATGTAAGGATTTTCCCCTGCGATTGTCTCATAAGCCCTTTAACCCTTAAGGTCTTAAGCCTTAAGCTAAGTATTACTGCTATTTGTTCCTCAATGCCTTTTTCGTTAATGAAGGTGTGGGACTTATTGTTTTCTCCCTTTTACTGTAATCATCATCGTTAATTCGTTTGTATGATAAAATCTTACGAAAGTTATGCAATATATTAAGATTCTCCTTATATATGGCAGATAAGACATGTATACCTCGTTATCTGATGACTATCTATTGTTGCAATAGCTCCATGTGTAATTATTAAATTATGCCTGTACCATAAGGTGCGCTTAAAGTAACTGGGACATCTAAGTAATTATTAATTTTTTTATTCTGGTTACAAATTAAGAAAGTAGTATTTTTATTTATTTATCTCGATTAGCATATTACATGATTATTTTGAATATAATGTTGCGAGTATGAAATTAATAAATTCATTCATCTTTCCAATCTAGACCCAACGGGTGGGATATACGATACGATACACGGAGTCAAACACAAATTGTTTTGTTGTGTTTTTTATGTGGTGAAGATTTTTACTATGTGTAAAAAATATATTTTTTTCATACAGAAAACATACTGTGTTATTATTCTTAGCCTGTAAGTTACCACATCTAAGCATATATTATATATTTTATTGTTACACCTGTCAAGTAGCCTATTGGTGCTAGTGAAGGCCAAAAAACGCATAGTCGGTTTACCATGATTTTCTCTTTAACCTGCATATAGTGTATTAAACTACAATATTCAAAACATTATAATAATTGATTGTTTTCTTTTGTTTGTTTTAGGTAAGGATTTCTTAAGATTTGTTCCACAGACATTTTATTAGTAAGTATCAAATCAGCCCTATTTGCATTTTATTTACCTTTACTATCCGCATTATGGAGAATCTTTCCAATTAAAAAAACGACAACATGGGGTGGGAGCGAATTAATTAATATTTGGGTCCAGAACCCCTATACTGACAAATATACAATACTATTTGAATACCTCCTAAAACATACTGTATAAACTGCGATAATGTACAATAGATTTTGTCTTGTAAACTATCGTTAAAGTCCCCCCTCCCGCGGGACACCAACGCCATTCTTTTTTGTACAAAGTCAAATTTCATAGTAAATATTTATTGTAGAGCTAGGAAAAAGTTTTTATGCACTATAGAAGAAATATTTCTCGACATTTTGATGCGTGATATGTGGCCGTAACTTGCACCGATTGGCCACAATCGTCAGAATTGGTATGGCATCCGCACGCCTTACCAACCGTTTTTTTTTTTTAAATACAAATCCATTCTAACGATTATGGCCAATCGGTGCTAGTGATGGCGACATATCATATATCAATTAAAATGTCGAGAAATATTTCTTCTAATGCCTCTAAACTTTTTCTGCAATTAATATTTACTGTGAAATTCGGCGTTGGAGTTCCGCGGGAGGGGGGGGGGGACTCCGATTGGGCCTTAATCCATAAAAATCTATGAAGTCTTATTTCTGAAATACGTTGACTGTTTCTTCCTTTTTGTTTATTTCATTCTATACAAAGTAACAATAGTTCATAGGCTATAAACAGAAGATATATTATTATATCAGGTCAACGGATCCATGGGGGGGGGGGGGGGGTGTCAGGAGTCATAACCCCCACCCCTAAATGAGTAAATTCATAACTAGAAAAAAAAATTGAATAAAACTCAACTTTTCAACAAAAAAAAAAATTACCTTTTAAACTTACAAAAAAACTTGTGACACCCCCCCCCCCTAAATTTTCCGTTGGATCCGCCCTTGTGTCAGCGATTTTGCCAATATAGCCACTGGGGAACAAGAATTTAATTACCTCTCACGCCATGTTGTTTTCCAAAAATTAGGAAAAATTGCCTTTAATTAGTCAATTTACATTCGCTGGGGTTTATTTTACACTTATTCTCAGATAAGTCATTTTTATGCGTTGGTGCTCACCAATTTTGTGCAATTCATGCACTCAATAATTTTTAGTTTCCTAGTATCGTGAGACCTTGTATTGCAAAGTAGCTGGTCTTTGTTGTCGCGCCTAAATCTACGTAGGAGTTCTCCTGACCGGATACAAGACTCCAGTGTCTGGAGTGTAGCTCATGGTCAATGGTACGGTATGACGTGTACCTGGATAGGTATTAAGAACCTGAATAGTGACTCATTGGCATCATCGAGCCAACCGTCATCTATTAATACCGCATTTTTAATGCGTATTCAGAGTGTACGGCCCGTAGGAAAGTGGCAGCCCGAAATTTAATACTTTTTATTTTTTATTTAATTAACTAAGCATGTTATTAAAGATTTGGCTCATCAAAGTTGTAGAAGACTACTTCTTGCATCATATAATATGGTATTTTTAGTTTTCGAAATTGTAGTTTTTTTTATGAAATCGATAATACGTGAAAAAGTTATTGTTTATAAAATATTTGCATGTTTCTGAAAAAACTACAATTTCGAAAATTTTAAATTTCTTATAATATGATGCATGAAGTAGTCTTCTACAACTTCGATGAGCAAAAATATTTAATACCATGCTTAGTTAATTAAATAAAAAATAAAAAGTCTTAAATTTCGGGCGGCCAATTTCCTACGGGATGTACACTTTTCATGCGTATGAGAAAGTATTAAGAGACATTCGAATGGGAAAAGCCTTATAGGTGTAAAAATCAAATATCTATCTATATATATATCTAATATAGGCTAATAATATATTATAATACAATACATATATTATAATAAACGGAAACACTCCAATTTTGACAGTTGCTTCTAGTGGAATAATAACGGTATCATATGGTATATTATAACACATGTTGTAAGACTTTCCTCCTAATGCTATTTACTGAATCATGAAATATATATATGTCACCGATCATTGAGTTGTTATCATAGTATCAAATCATATCTAATCAAATTTATTAAATTAAAACAACATTTACATAACTTACAATATTGCAAATGGAAGGGGGGCCCGAAGGGCAAGTCCCGTGCTGGCCCCCCATTTACAAATATAAAAATAAAAGTAAAATTAGTTTCTAAACAAATAAAAAGTTAAGAATTGAGTAAAAATTAAAAGTTAACTACGATAAAGTAATGTAGGCTAATAATAATAATAAATATTGGTTGGACACTGAGAGAACATCCCCTATACAGTATATCCCAGGATAAACAACAAAATTTCCTGATAGGTTACCAATGTCCATACCAAGTTGAATCTACCAAAACAGAGCCTTTTCGATACTGTAGCAGAAAACTAGGTAGTTTGCATGGCGTTGGCACTTGGCAGGGGAACATGGTGAGACATGATTTCGCGCTGAGACTGCCGCAGTGAGCCTTTGTGCGTGTCGAGTCCTGGTCACCTCCGAATTGATCGTGTGGCTTTACTTTGTTCCTCAAGTGGTTTGGAACCCACTATAATCAGGAGGTCCACCCTGTCGGTCAACTCCCCTTCTCCCTGAGATGAAGGAGTCTGGCCTTAGGGTGCCTCAAGTTAATATTTTGAGTACCTATATATTTATTCAAAAAACACTATACAATTAATAAATATCAATAAGACTCACTCCCCCTGCCAGACTGACAGGGTTCCTTAAAGCAAACTTTGTGATCATAGTGGTATACAATATGTAACCGACTCCTTTCTAAAACAGATTGGCCAAAATTAATAAATGGGGTCCAGGCCTTAGCGACGAATATAACACCTCATGATTTAGCAAGTCAGTTTTAATTTTTAAAAACAAAAGACTCGAAGTAGGTCTACAGAGGAAAAGCCTTCACGTTTAATAGACAAATTTCCTTTTTGGAAAACGGAAGTACAGTAGGTAATTTCCGGTTGCTTGCCGCCTTGACCCGAGATGGATGCCGATAAATTACAGAAAGTATTGGATAACTAACTGCCAGATAAACGTGACCGATAAAGGGGACAATGCAATGGGTTTAAAAGTAACAGAGACGCAAATCATAGCTTTGTGCTGGGTATAATGCATTGTTTTGCCTTTCCAATAGACCTCCCGCTTCTGAAGGAGTTCGTGCTTGAAGAAAATTTGAAGGCTATGGAAATATTTTAGACTGTTTTTTACGATGAATTACCGAAGCTTTGGGATAGGGTAAAAATTTTCTACTCTAAATTACTCTAAACTATGGCTTCTGCACGAGGAGTTTGAAGAAGTCGGTAGGCTTTTGTGTGTGGCAAGGAAATATTTCGAAGAATAATTCCCAATGGATTACAATGCTTTGGGATAGAATAAAATGTGACAGAAGACCAAATGCATTGTTTTGTCTTTTCATTAGACCTCTGGCTTCTGAATTAGTTCGTGCTTGAAGAAAATTTGAAGGCTTATGGAAATCCTTTAGACTGTTGTTCACGATGAATTGCCCAAGGTTTGGGATAGGGTAAAACATTACTCTAAATTAGTGCTTCTTTACGAGGAGTTTGAAGAAGCCGGCAGGCTTATGTAGGTGGCAAGGACATCTTCGGCCAATCAAAGCTTCGGTCAATTGACACGTCTTCTTTTAGCCAATCAGAGCGCGCCTTGCAGCCCCTACGGTATGTATTATTACTTATTGCTTGGATGTACCCAAGGCCTGCTCTGATTGGTGGAAGAAGACGTGGTAAGTGGCACCAGAAATAAAAAAATTTATATCTCTAGAGGGAGAGAATGTTTCATCTCACCTATTTAGAACTCTGCATTGGAATTTGCTGTAGTTTAAGGTCTGGCACAAAAGCCATGGCATAGCCTGTGGAACCAAAGCGCTTCTTGTTTGGTGTTTGAGGGCTTTCGTTGTAATTGGCAGTTTTAAGGTTTCCCCACGTTTAAAACGTGAACACGGTTTACCACTGCTTTAAAACGTGCAATTTAAATATTGACGTCATTTACTAGGGACGGGGCAATCCTGACAGGTGTTTTTTTTTTTTAAACTGGTTTTAAGGGCGACTGCGAGCTAGGACTTGCTTATACGCCCACCGAGTTTATTTTTGCCGTTACAGTGTAATCGTGAACTGCAGTCAGGAGCGCACTGGGCAACGAGTTTGCCCAGGGACCGTCAAAAACAGTTCTGTGTATATACTGTATGTGGATGTGTGAGTGTGTGAATGCTACCTCAGTTAGATTTGGGCTACAATTCCTGAAGTGTACAAGAACATCAATACATCGTTGACTTGCTCCTCCGTGACTCCCAGGTTCCCAGGTCAAGAAATCAAATTTCACATCAGGAAATATTAATTGCTTTGTTTGTTTTCCAGAACCTGCTTTCAGCATATCTGCTTTAAGCAACCCTGTCAGTCTGGCGGGGGGATTGAGTCTGTTTATTAACTTGAAGCACCCTAAGGGCAGACTCCTTTACCTCGGGGACTAGGGGAGTTGACTGACAGGGTGGAACTCCTGATTATAGCGGATATCACTTGTATAGCCATAAATAAGATGTCTTTAAGTAGAAGAAATGCTCCTCTACATTTTGACGTACATTATTTTTCCGTTTTAAGTGCTTGCTTTCAGTTCTTACGAGGGTTTGCAGAGTAGGATAAGGGTAATATTTCATTCGTAGTCCCGTACATGCTGTGTGTCCCAATAGTACCTATAAACCAGTCATTATTTCAACATATTTTGGTACTCTGATGACCCGTAAACAACGCACCCACACAATCCCACAGCCTCTAATTATACAATCCAATTGTATATTGTACGTTACGTTGTATTGCACGCTACTACAGTGTCATATACAAGTAAAAATCAGCTCCCTAGATGCCGTAATAGCTGGAGCAACCTTGGGTACCTGTAATTATTAGTTGTAACTACCTACAGCACCTGGTAATTCAGTGGCATAACGTAGATAAGTAATTTTAATACGGGTTATAATTGCGTAGACAATTTGAGTACGGTGCGGGGGCTTTGTTTACAGGTTTTTAAGCTCGTCGTCCTGTCAAGGTTCTTTTTTTCTTTGTCTACTTCGAAATCATCATCATAGTAGTGGCACTGATGTCCTTGAAGAGTCTTGGCCGCCGCAACAACGTCAGTGTGCCACTTTTCTTTCGTTGCCGCCTTCCTTTTCCAGTTCATTTCAAGCTTTTTAGTGGTTTTTAAAATAAATGAATGAATGAATAAACCACTTTATTGCAATACAAATGGCGAACAATAAGACTAATAAGTCTTTTTTCTTGTTAACCATAACTTAATAACAGAATACATAGTCAAATATGACTTAAATTGCCGTATATGGAATATAAAAAGGGGGGAAAGAAGGTAAAAAAGGAGGGGGTATAGGAGGAGGGGGGGGTCCATTATTTGTACTGCTACGAGGCCAGGTAACATATAAACAAAAAAATTTTGACTGTGTATTCTATTACTAAGCCAACCTAGCGGAGTTAGGGCTATAAAGCCATCTATTTCACTCAACTAGGAAGGCCCGGGACCGCCTGCTTTACATGCCCTCCGAAGATGGCTAGAAAATATAGCAAATGTGGGAGTTGAACCAACAACCTTTCCGGTGAAACCCTAGTAAAACCATCCCCTTCTTTAAAGAAAGGTAAGTCTCCTCAACTTCTTGGTTATGCTAAGAACTTTGTAAAGTGTCTTATAATGGCATGAGTTTGGCATGAGTCTTAGTTCAGTCAACTTGCCCCAAGATTTTCACTGCCAAGACTTTGATGGTGTCCTAGACCAAGGTAGAGTGCTGGATAATTCCTTGTGCCAAGCAAAATCCGCCCAAGACACCCGTGTCAATCTCCTTCTTCATTATATGCCTCTTTTGTCGAAGATTGGCGACCATCATGGTAATTTGTACCTTTGAGACCGTTGCCCTGAAAAGTCGTGCTGTTGCCAAACCACTGCCTCAGGTTTTTCAACCAGAATGCTCTTCTGCCGGGAAGCCCTCTTCCTTCTATCTTCCCCTTGGATTATTACATGCAGAAGGCGATACTTTTCGTTCTTCATCACATGGCCGAAGTACGTTAGTTTCTGTTCCTTAACCGTTTAACCTATTATCGTCTATATCATGTCGGCACTGACAGCATCGAGGTCGATTGCATCTGTATAGCTGACGTCTCGTTCAAGGAGACTCAACCAGAACCTTCGGTCCCAGTCAATCACTCACCGCGGCATTGCTAATGAATGATTGACGAGAACCGATCCGAAAACTCCGCTGGGACCTTGAAAGTCCGGCTGGCGACCTCATTGCAGACGACAAAGCCCTGAATGAAGTAGCCAATGCCGTGCGTCTGGAAGTCTCATGCGGAATTTTTTTTTAGAAATGTTTGACTCAATCAATCAATATTTGTCCATGACGCACCAAGGTGTAGAGATTGAACTAGGTTTCTATTTTTCATAAAAATTCATAATTTTTAAGTCAAGTTATAAAAAGACATAAATATTGTCATTTTGGTCATAAAAAGTCATATTTTATTTTAGCTCCGAAATGAATAAAACGAAAGTATTCTAGCTTAATACAGGTACGTTAAATGAAAATGGATTTGAATTTTGGCGGAAAATAAAGGCGTAGCACTAGAATTCCGACCCGCCAAAAATATTTTTGAAAAAAAAATGTTGAAAAGCGGTAAACAATGCTAAATAATAATAATAATTTTACTCTGATACAGTGATTTTCAGTGTGATATTCAGTTAAACTCTGTATGCGGAGCTGACATTTCGACAATTATATGCAAACTTTGGTCATCAATTGGTCGTAATTTTTCACTTAGGCGGTCAAAACTAAAAGTCATAATTTTTGAAGGGCTTGGCTGGTTCCATCCCTGCAAGGTGGGATAGATGGCGTCCAAAAACAAATCTAAAACAAAACAAATTTCATGCGAAAGCACAAGTTAAACTGGTTGGGAAAGAGGGTTAATGTGTTATGTATCCCAATTTGTAGAGTGGACTTAAACTCAATTCCAAACTACCCTGGGTCCATGAAAGGGCCGCCCCCGCTGCTACTACAAAATTAATAAACATTCTTTCTATTTGTCAAGACAAGTAAAAAATTGGTCGAAAATATTTGGAATTTTGCCAGAGTCCAAAATCTATTGTTCATTACCGCGATGACAAGCATTCCACGTTTCCCCACTATTTTTTATTATTTGGCTTGTCTCGCTGGATCTGCGTGACGGAACTGGCGCATAGTCTCGTTGTAGTTGGTATGACTGTATGATTATAATTTTGAAGGACTTTTCATGGACCCAGGCCTACTTATAGTGAGTGGCCCATAGGTTCCTTCCAATGCCAACGGCCCCATGGATTTCGGACATTATTTGTATTGTTTCCGTATGAATTTTTTGCCATTGGCAAACTGGCATACGTTCTCAATGTTAACCTACACCGGCTACAAGCGATAATGGGCAAGCTGAGACAAGCTTACCATTGACGCAACGAAACAGGCGAAAGCATGACTGAACCAAGTACAGATACGAGTCTGCAGTTGGTATACGTATCGGTAAGCCTACCACAGATTTTTTTAGTGCTTTATTTAGAGATTGTTACGGTCACTTTTGTCGTAACATACAAAGAACCTGTCCGAGTTTACTCGAACATGCTTTCTAATTTATCAATTAGTAGATAGAGAAAATGATACTTTCATGGTAAATAATATTCTTATAGTTAAATTTCGGACATCTCAGGGGGGGGGGTTGTCCACCTGACGTCACTGGAGGTCAGACATTACATTACATTTCCACACAGCAATAATGGCAGGGCACGCAATGCATTTGACCGTGAATTTTCATTTTTCCAAAAACATTTTTTTTTTTTGCACAAACCAAATAGTTTTTTGGGAAAGCAACCTGTCCGGTTTCGTTACTCAATTTAACACCTGCAAAATGCCTGAAGGTAGAAATCAGCGATAGAAAGGTTTCGCAGAAAAATTATTTTTTAGTCATTTTTCATTAAAATTTAGTTATTTTTATTTTTTTACCTCCAGAAGCAAACTATCAAGGGGCAAGCGACCCCCCGCATTTTGTCAACAGTAATAACGACTACAATATATGAGAATTTAAAAGAAATCGTTGGAGCCGTTTTTGAGAAATAATTTTTTTAGACGTTTTTTTGGAGTTTTTCGAGAATATAACCCCGTCAAATTGAGTTAGCCCAAAATAATAAAAAAATGGTCCTGAGGTATGATTTTTGGGAACCTACATGCCGAATTTCATCATAATTGACTGAGTAGTTTGCCCGGAAATCGATGCACAGACAGACAGACAGACATTTCGTAAAAACCACTTTTTTGGGTTCCTGGGACCTCAAAACGTGTAAATCCGTTGAAATCTCGGAACCGAAAATTTCAACCATCACAAAGCTTTCCTTATACTACGTATAAATTGAAAAGCAATAAAATCATAAGGGTTGAAATATAGAGAGTGAACCTTAGAATGACCCCGGGTAGCAGGGTGGCCGGTGGGCTACCAGCCATCCAGGGCTTAGCTTATGGTATCGTCTTTTTTGTGTTTTGTATTTGCATCATGTTCTCATTTTTCTTCATATAGTTCATGTATACCTTGAGTCCTACAGCCGTCAACACGCACAATAATTTTAGCACTAGTACCGCCCTAATTACAGCCACAACCTTCCTCTGAGATATTGCAATTTACTGAAAGAGTACGGGGGCCACGGGGTCAATAACCCCAAAATGCAGTTTAGAATAGCTTCGTTAATTACTTGGCACTCCATATTTTATTAATACTTTGCCTACTTGGTTTATGAAGTGTCAACAGTGACTCGACTTATTTAATTATTTTTACGTGGTGAATTATTAGCAACATTTTAACGGTAATTGAAGAAACAGGCTTTTCTTTTGAGTTAGCAATGTTTATGGGCTCTAAAAAGTGACATAAAGGCAATTTTTATGATTATTTCACTAGTCTTAATAAATTTTATGTTGGTTTTAAGCTTTTCATGGATTTAGGCCTGCGTTAGTGGCCCATTGCTCCTTTAACGAATGGTGTGCACAGCTTGGAGATATTTTAACCCTACTTCCGAGGTCCTGATGCGAATGGATGCAGAAGCCGAGTTGGTGACGGTTAGGAAACGGAAACTAACATACTTCGGTCATGCTAGCTTTTCTTCGGTTGTATTATCATTTCCGTTTCTGCATTAACGCAAATCCTCTGCACTGGTTTCCGTCGTGTTGGTAATCTTTTTACATATCATAAAGCCTGAGGTGTGGTGGAAATTTAAACAAAATGGGGACACCCACACCTACAATACGAGGCAAAGGGGAGACCTTGTAAGGCCAGCACCACGCACAGCCAAGTGTGAGCGACTGGATCCTATACTACAAGGATTCGCCTGCCTGATATTTTGACGATTTTACTTGATACTTTCTTGTTGATTACTGGATTGTATAATTTAACAGAAATAATACATATTTATTTATTGTGTCATGGCTCTATTTAAAGAAACCTGCTATTGTATGCGTTGTACTGCATCTTGTGAATTCATTGGTGGCCTTTTCTCAGGTATATTTCCATTTCCATTGCTGCACCAACGCAAATCCTATCCACTGGTTTCCATCGTTTTGGTAATCTTTAGCACATTGTGTCATGGCTCAATTAAAAAAAAAGCAAAAAAAAAGCTATTCTATGCGTTGTATACTGTATCTAGTACGTGCATTGGTGGCTTTTTTCTGGTATATTTCCATTTCCATTGCTGCATTAAAGCGAATCCTCTCCATCGGTTCCCACCATGATGGCAATTCTTACCGCATTGTGGTAAATTTAAGTCATGGCTCGATTTAAAAAGACCCGATATTGCGGTCCGTTGCCAATCTGAAACCTATTATCTCCCATCAGTCCAATTTGAGTTCGATCACGACTTTTAGACATTAACATTGAAAAGTTTATTACAAATCTACGCAGCGATAGCTTAGGCGTAGCCAACCGACCAAAACGTGTGTTTCACTATGAATTGAATGTGTAAATTTAATATATGTTCCACCCTCACACGCTCCGGCTTGAGGGGGCACAGTTTTTGACATAATGTTCTTACAAAACGATGTGAAAATAGACGAAATAACTATCTATATCTACCCATATTATGGCAGTTTTAGTCATGATGACTATCCTAGGGAATTGTAATGCAGTGCTGCCTTCTGCATCCTTATGCCGTTGACTCTTCATTGAGTTCCTCCGCCTTCGGGGCCAGTTTCCCAACCCCAGAACAAAAGAGTGCCCTGCACAGAAAATACTGTGTTTTTTGCTTATCCTGGCTCAAACTCGGTCCCCTGTCTGTTCAGTCACCACTACGCGCTTCCATCTTCTCCACGAGGAGGTACAAATTAGGGATTTTCACCTTCTCATTAAGTTACAGCCAGATGGCTGGTTGACAGCAACATGTGGCTTCGAAGCCTCAACTCCCCTCGTATCTGGCACGCCCTCTTCAGCTCTGCGTATGTCTTGGCCCCTACATCCTCCATAGCTTGCTGCATTTTCACCTCTGAGACCATAAGGCATTACTCAGAAGCTCAGCTACTTTGAAGACGTCTTACTACGAATTCGGTGTATAATTTGTGCGTTCTCAAAGCCATACCCATTGTACAAGGTTTGTGGTTTGAGTATTGTAGACTGTTCCGAATATTGTCACGTTCGTCCAATGCTGTTTGCGTAGGCAGTTAGTGCTTTAACAGTAACAAGGCTGAACACTATTGATCCTGCGTATGCCGAAGGTCGCCCTATTGTATGAATAAGTCGGAAATTACAGGGCATGCTTCGATCATTTCTCGAATTGTATTTTTATGAGTAAGTTGCGAAACCGTTGGGTTCGATGGTTCGTTAGGTTGTATGGAGTGGTAATGTATACGTGTAGTAAGCTCAGTGCATTTAATATACGTAAAAACAAATGCTGCGCATGTCCTGTAGATACCTTGTCCATAATGCTGAGGTCCTGAAGTGAATAGACACAGAAGTCGAGTTGCTTCTGACGGTTCAGGAACGAACGAACTTCGGCTTTCTATGATGAAGAACGAAAATCCTCGCCCAGTATTACCTGGACAAGGAGCATATATTAACCAATATAATAAATAATAATAACTTAACCAATACAATTACAATGCTATTACGTAATGTAATGTAAGCTTTTCAATCAATCAATCAATCAAAATGTATTTCCAAAATAACATTTTTTACAGTTTTTTGTCACTTCCCTATGGGCTAGGCCCGTTTTAGGGTGGAAATTTTACAATATTCTAAAATACTAAGAAAGGCAAAAAGGTATCATGCGTTCATTCCCATTTGCAGGCGTCCTTCACTTATGCAAACTTGAAATCAGAAACCGTAGATTGGCTTATCGGATGCAGCCCGCAGCTGTTTTACTCGCATGTCATTTTTGACAGATGAGGCGCGCGTGCTGTGCAGTATCCTTTTCAACACCCCCGCAGGCGGATATCTCGTTACAAAAAAAAAAAAATGGAGCACCCTTTCCTGTAGTATACAGTGCTGCAGCCTGGCCATACATCTGGCAAAAAGCAACCAAATGGCCCTATTATGGGGAATTGGGCTGCAGCGGATGGAACTTGAAAAAAATGAAACATCCTTTTTTTGATGCTGTAGTTGGGCCCACATGGAGAAAGGTTGTTCAAGCTGCATCCTGCTGTGGATGGTTTGCCATATGGCAGGACGTTGTACGTATAATCTCTTTGGGCAGTTTCCACCGAGAGTTCTGTATAGGGGAGAAGCTTCGAGCGCATCAACAATATTTTTTGAATCCTGGGGCCAAACCGAAGAGAAGAGACGCGATTTGGGATTAACATAATACCGGGGTTTGTTTTTTAATGCCGCATTAGTAAGGTGTTGCGTGACGGTGTTAAAATATGCGGGAAAATTAATAAGGAATAAGCTAAGAGAAAACTCCGTATCTGTAACAAGGGCACGCTGGCTGGAGGTTTGGACATCTACGACGACATGAGAACTTCGTCCCTTAAATCACGGTAGGGACCATAGAAGACGAAAATCGGCCAGACGTCAGAAAAAAGAATATTTCCAGTGATGGAAGACTTGAGGATTGTATTTATGAACTTAAAATCGAGATCCAGTCCTCAATTTGGGCCCATAGGTCCCCCAGTTGTACTAGTCGATTTCTATTACTTCAGCGAATCTCGCTATGGCAGCAGGTTGGATTACTATAGCCCAACCGTCATTAGCAACAGCGCACCCTAGATGCTCGAGTCTGGGGCGCCAGATCAGATGGCACTCAGCGAGAATGTGCCTTCCATTTTCGGCCTCCTTCGCTCAATATCGGCACAGATTGTACACCTGCACACTCACCAATCTTGGGAATTTCATCTTCTGTGTAGATGAAGAGGGCATGCCAGAATCGCGAAGATTGGAGACATCGCGGTAAAAGTCTGCTGCCAACCAGCGATCATCCGGCTGTAACTTGAAGAGAGTAGGCAAATCTGTCCACCCGACTTAACTTTCCGGTGGTTGTTCGGAGCGGCCCTACAATTGTAAATGAGTCCCTTGAGAAAGTCATGCGGAGATGAGTAATAATTGAGATATCTATGGCACGAAATGACCTAATCTCCGGTAAGAAATGCATAAAATACCTTTACCTTCATCTGATTATCTCAACAGCGCATCACGAAGACAATTCCAACTCTCTACGCATTTAAATTAAGCCTGAGCATCAGTTTAGTTCATTTGGTAGAGAACTATGAATTCGGAAGGTTCAAAGCTCGACGCAATAGAAAAATTTTTGCCGCCGGGCCTGGGTCGACTAAGCCGTAATGGCTAACATAACCTTCATCGTATTGTAGCATTGTATAATTCTTCTTCTTCTTTAGATGCCTATTTTAGCGAAAGTTGGTGATCATCATGGCAATTTGGATCTTGGAGACTGCTGCTCTGAAAAGGGAAATCACGCTCTGGCCAACTGCCTTAGGTTTTCCAACCAGGATGTTCTTTTATCCCCGGGAACCCTCAGTCCTTCTATCTTTGCTTGGATTATTACATGCATAAGGCGATGTTTTCGTTCCTCATCATATAGCCGGAGTATGTTAGTTTCCGTTTCTTAGCCGTCGTCAGCAACTCGGTTTCTGTATCTATTTCATTAAGTCTTTTCGGCCTTCGATGGTATAGTGGCAGCTTGTTCGTACTTGTGCTAGTCTCTACATATCATGCGATCGGTGACCTGTCGTAACTCAACACCGGTATTACCTACAGAGGTGACTGAATAGGTTATTCGGATACATTCATTGAATTGTTTGTATGCTAATAATAATTGAATAAAATAAGAAAAAAAAAGTATGGGGAAAAACGTATTTCCTTCTATTTTCCATGTATATGCAACACACGCGTTTTCAAAGCGTGAGATGACCGCTGAATACGTCAATTGACTACATTTGTTTGCCTTCTGTACGTGCATTTTTTTAATGGAGATTATGGCAAGAAATAATTGAGTCTCGGATTTAATCTAATAATAATCATGCCGGTCGTAGGCTATTGTCGATAGAACGCGGCAGTAGCCGCACGTTTTGTATAAGCGTTTGTATATTTTTAGCTCACATCTGGATCACTTTCTCCTGCCACGTGATTTACTAAAGCCTTTTACTGTTTCCTAATGACACGTGTCTGTTTTGACGCCTCCCTGATACGGGAAAAAAATTAATGCTTCATTACACAACGACTTAGAGTGGCCCTTTATTCTTACTTTCTAGTTTCTATCTAAATATTCATACATTAAGGGGCAATCGGTGAAATTTCTTTAAAAATATCGATCATATAGCCGTAAAGGAGGGTGCGAGAAGTAGAAGAAATGCTCCTTTACATAATAATGCATTGCAAATAGTTGGCCAATAACACTGACAGTTGTTGAAAGCGTAGACCTTCAGAAACTATTAAAAGTATGATGAGATCTGAAAGCGTACTTACAGAGGTTTTGTCAACATCTGCTGTCGACATCTTCAGTGGCGCAGTTGCAGGCTTTTCGACTTGTAGACGGTATAGTTGCTACTGAGTTGCTACAATATTAGAAGTCTACGCAGTGCCACTGAAGATGTCAGCCGCAAATGTTGGCGAAATATTTGAAAGTAAACTTTCAGATCAACCGCGACCCATCCTTCCGGATTCTACTGCTTCTGAGATACTTTTTTTTTTTTTTTTTTTTTTTTCTCAACTGTGGCTTCTTTTATAAAGAATTGTCTTATACGGCTGTACTAGTTCCGGCTCTATGATCGATATTCTGAATTTGAATAAACATGTAGATTTGCTCTTAATTTCTTCCCGAATATTCGCCAATTAAGCCACTTGCCAGTTGCCACTCATAATTAGTAATAATAACAATAGCCAACCTGCCTTACCAGGTTGAATCCACGAGAGCAGAACATGTTTCAAACTGCGGCAAACTTGGTAGTGTGCACAGCGTTGGCAGGGGAACATGGTGGGACATGATTACGCGCTGAGACTATACCAGTCAGTCTACGTGCGGGTCGAGTCCTGGTCACCTCTGATTTAATCGTGTGACTTTACCACTATCCACTATAATCAGGAGGTCCACCTTGTCAATCGACTCCTCTTTCCCCCGAAGTGAAGCAGTCTGCCCTTAGGGTGCCTGAAGTTACCAAACAGACTCACTCCCCCCGCCAGGCTGACAGGGTTGCTTAAAGCAGAAATGCTGAAAGCAGGTGCGTTGGAAACAACAAGTCAACAACATAATAATAATTAGTGTATTTTCTTAATCCTTATAATTATAGGGTATTGTTATTATTATTATTGTTATTAGGTTATTGTTAATCAGCCAAGTAGGTAAGGGTTACGTCCGTACCTTGTAGCTAGGCTATAATTTTCAGTGCGATATAATATCTGTAAGATGTATAGGCTCATAACAATGGCAAGTGACATAAGAAATTCGCTGTAAATGACATAATTAATAAAAATGGTGTCACTGTGGTTCCATTGTCCTTTGGGTCATTAAAATCATTATCCATCATTCACAGTCTTTGGGTTAGCCGCAATGGGAAGCTGTGTCGTTCTCATGCTAATGTTAACAAGGTTTTCGTTAAATTATGCCTTAGCATTAGGCTTCCGCCATCAACTTTCTTGCAAGCTAATATAACACAATATGAAATGTGCAAGAAGAGAAGAGCTAAGGTGCCCATTCCACTGACCGGCTAGGGCTATTTCCAAAACGGTGACGTGGTAGCAGACACTCAAGACTTAGGTGGCGTTTCCACCGACCTCGCATTGCAGAATTGACGGAAATGTTTATTTTCCTCTATGCCATAGTTAAAATTGATCAATGATCATACAATAAAATCACAAACAAACAAACTAAAATAAAAAAATGGCATCATGGGATATGTTAATTACAAACATTTTAATAGATTTCTATAAAAAAAAAAAAACATTTCCGTCAATGTCACTTGCAATCTGCAATCTGCAATATGCGAGGTCGGTGGAGACGCTACCTAAGTCTTGAGTGTCTGCTACCACGTCACCGTTTTGGAAATAGCCCTAGCCGGTCAATGGAATGGGCGCCTTACTGGATTGGACATTTGCTGCGACGCAAGAACTTCGTAAGCTGCATCATAGAAGGAAGTAATAATAAATAAATAAATAAATAAGGACTTTTTTGTTCTATTACTAAGCCAACCTGGCGGAGTTACGGCTATAAAGCCCTCTCTTACACTCAACTAAGAAAGCCCGGGACCGCCTGCTTTACATGCCCTCCAAAGCATGGCCAGAAAATGTAGGAAGTGTAGGACTCGAACCAACAACCCTTCAGGTGAAAGTCAGAGTCCGTACCACTACTCTACATGTCCCGACCATAGGAACCATAGAAGGCATCAACCAACCTGGACACCCGAGAAAAGAATAACTACAGCAAGTGATGGAGGATGGAGCTGAAGAGCGCGTGCTAGGATCACAACCATTTCGTTAACGGCTGCTGTCGACATCTTCTGTAGCATTGTGTAGACTTCGACGGTTCGAAGGTTGTACCTTGGCGGCTCCTTAGTGAGTCACTGGGTAGGGGGTTGTGCACTGTGATTTATTGTACTATTGTATTGGGTCGCAGCCTATCAGCCTGGATTAAATAAATAAAGACTTTTTGTTCTATTACTAAGCCAACCTAGCAGAGTTAGGGCAACAAAGCCCTCTCTTACACTCGACTAGGAAGGCCCGGGACCGCCTGCTTTACATGCCCTCCGAAGCATGGGCAGAAAATGTAGGCAGTGTAGGACTCGAACCAACAATCTTTCGGGTGAAAGTCAAGAGTCCGTACCACTACTCTACATTTCTACTCTACATGTCTACTGGTTCTTCATCCTATTTATTTATTTATTATGATTGATTAATTTTTTTTCAAAATTTTGTATGGGCCGTTCCCACATTGCCCTTGGGGACCAGTTCACAAGACAATCCAACTTAGTCTGACGCATTCCATCATCAATTAGGCCAAAATAAATAATACATAATTAAATAATATTGACTTTTTGTTCTATTACTAAGCCAACCTAGCGGAGTTAGCGGCTATAAAGCCCTCTTTTACACTCAACTAGGGAGACCCGGGACCGCTTGCTTTACATGCCCTCCGAATCATGGCCAGAAAATGTAGCAAGTTTGGTACTTGAACCATCAACCAAGGTCGTAGCCAGGGGGTCCCATGGTGGTTCATGGGGTTAAATCCCCCCCACCCCACCCCCCGAAATGAAATGGCTTGACACTAGAAAGAATCGGATTTTGAGAGGAAGAATAAAAACTACATACAGTATGAAATATCCAATGAAATTTCTGAAACACCCCCCCCCCTGAAAAAAATGCTGGCTACGGCCTTGCCAACAACCTTTCCTAAAATCCATCAAGCCGTCCACAACGTAGCTCCAATCCTCTGCAATGCTCCTGAAATATAAAGCACAGCCATTATGCGGGTCGTCCGTAGTTTTCACTTCAACCCGATTAAATTGATGTTGACAAACAGTCGCGTAACGCCCCCACCAGCACCGTAAAAAGACCCCGCACGCCATAACGCCAACAGCATCGGCTCTCGAGGCGTTCGGTGTTGGTAAACAGAGCGTGGTAGGCACTGCGTGTCGCGTTCGAATCGCGGAAACCGACCGCGTTTTGGAGATTATTATGACATGACTAATTCTGTGGCCGAAAAAGAGTGGGCGGCAATTAGGGACGTTTCGGCTGTGTAGGAACCTATATATAATCGCTTCGATCCACCGAGACATGCCAAACTCTGTGAAATTCGTGTAAAAAAGAGGTAGTTGCTTCAAGAATAAAAGGCAGAAGAAAAATGTAGTAAAAGCAGTTTGGAACAGGCTCTGTTCTGGTGGATTAAACATGGTATGGCCGTTGGCTAAAAAGTAAAAGTGCAAAAGTGACATATAAACATATAAACCCTTCATTTGTTGCTATAACCAAGGCCGTAGCCAGACGGAAGGTCCAGGGGTCCGGACCCCCCCCCCTCCCGAAATATTTGCAGTGTACACTACATAGAATGAAGTTTTTAAATATATTGGCTTTCCATCGGATGTATTAGCAGGCTATTAGGAAGTAGGACATTGTGGTGAAGATCCCGATTGGTAAAATAAACGCGTATACAACCAATAGGTCATGGGTGCCAATGAAGGTGAGTTCTGGAGCCACGCGACATGCCTGCAAATAACATCATAATGTTCTACTCAAAACAGTGGCGGATCCAGAAATTTCTCAAGGGGGCGGGGAACCTTGCTTTTTGGCTTGCACAAATGCCTCTCCGTTAGTCTTGGAAATAGGATTGAAAGCAATTTTTTTATTATTATTTTTTTAACTTATATAAATGAATTATTTGTTATTTTATTAAATATTAAATGAGAATCTAACAAAAAGTCTACCATAATGTGGGCACCCTCTTACCGCAAGGGGGGCGACCTACCACGCCCAGTCGCCCTCCCCTCCCCCCTCTCTGGATCCGCCTCTGACCCAAAGAAAGAATAAATGTCTTTGAAGTGCTTCTCTCTCGCACTGTGGATGTTTCAAATTTCAAAAAAAAACTGTTGTTAGGCCTAAGTACTTTACATCAATTGGGGCCCCGATGAAAGTGCTGATTTCAGGACCAGCCTGTGAATACGGTCATAGCGTTCAAAACAGACCTGTTGTGTACCTGTACACTCGGTTGGGCTCAATGGCAGAATTCATTTGTAGTGTAGCGCTCCAGTTCGCACTGTATTATTTTGAATTTTTAAATTATTTTTGATTAGTCACTGAGACCCTAATTACCAAACCACTTATCTTAACTCTAAAATGGTGAATTTTCAGGAGAGGCAAAAACTTACAAACTTACGCAAGAAAATAATCCCTGTAATTTGCCATTCATGCTAATGTTTTTAACTAAGTATATATAGGTGTATATATTGTATGTATGTATTGTATATTGTATGTCAAGGTGTCATAAAAATTGTGGTAGGTAACATTTTCTTTGCTTACAGCTGGAGTTAATGCTATTCAATTAATTAATGCCAAATCAAAAACCTTGGAGTTAGGTTCATTTCTATTTTAACGATGGAGGCTTTCATTTTTCTTTCGGAATTTAAGAGTTTTGCTAGCCGGCAAAGGATTTTTTTCCCGTACACGAGAATACCATCAACTTCTTTTCGATTTTCTTTTTTTAGCTAAGCGGTTTGCTAATTAGTGCATTAATTGAACAAAATCAGGGAAGTTTCTAAACGAGCTCTTGTACTATATAACATTGTAAATGTCGCTAGGTACATAATATTATGCGTTGTTGGGCAATTAATTAATGCAACGACCGTTTGACATTAAGCCTATATGAGTTGCAGTTACAATATAATTACCGACTATTAAAATCTACTGCATTTATCGTTGTATGGTAATTAATTGTCCTTTTCATGGTTTATGTAGCCGTTCAATACCTAAATTATTGGCCTATATATCTGCATTATACGCCTTGTAATCATCTCATAGCCTGTGCAAGGACGGATACGGGGGGGGGGGGGTTGTAGCTGCCCCCCCCCCAAAAATTTGGTAAATCTATTGTAAATTAAGTTATTACGCTCTAATTTAGTCGATGATCCTACATAAGTTTTTCCTATTTTGACCCTCAGCTACCCCCCCCCCCCAAAAAAAATGGGCTGGATCCGTCCCTGAGCCTGTGTAGTGTGTATGGCGTGTATTAGATTTTCTCAGGGTTTTGCTGTTTTCTGGGGAAATAATTACTGAATGATACTATGATAGTAGTAATTAACTAATTAATAATGCTCAGGGAGAAGAAAGTGGACTGACTATAATATAAGCCTTTTAGAAAATGTAGACGATAAATTTTTAGTACCATTGAATGAGTAGGGTAGTTGAATCATTAGATAAGTAGCGTAGCGAGGGGTGGTCCGCTCCGGGCGCCACATTGCCTAGGGGCGCCAAATTGGACAAAAAATAATCAACATGCATACATTGTAAAAAAAAAAAAAAAAAAAAAAAAAAAAAATTAAACATTTTAAAATTAAAATAACAGAATATATACTGTAATTATTTGGATTTCATTTCATTTTCGTTACCGGTATTTTTATTAAAATTTCCACCCCCCCCCCCCCCCGTCCTCCCTTCGAAAAACCTATCGTTAAGCCACTAATTGGTTCTGCAGCTGGCTATGTTAAATTAGAATACAAAAAAAGCCACATTTTTCCTATTCTAATGAATTGTGGTTTACATTGAATTCCACTTTCCGTAGCTTCATCTACGGTAGTAGTAGTAGTAGTGTTCGTCGGGTTAATAACGACTTAGGCCTCAAATTTGGGCCCTTAGAGCGACCCCGACTTGACTGTCCTATGCCAGCCCATAGGACAGTGGACCTCCTGATCATAGTGGATTCCGAACCACTTGGGAAACACAGTGAAGTCACACGATTAGTTCGGAGGTGACCAGGACAAGTCCTACCATGTTTCCCTACCGGCACTGTGCACACAACCAAGTCATCTGCAGCTTTGAACCTGCTCTGGTCCGCTGGATTCAACTTGGTTTGGTGGCCGGCTTCATCTACGGTAGTTGGAGTCTTCTGTAGCTTAATCTATACCTACTATTAGACATCTAGTGATGATTGAAATTTGTTATATTAGCTTTGACGATGCGGCTATGCCGCCAAGAATAATGTGTGATACGTGGTGTGAAAAATTGAAACAAAATAATTTTAGAAAATTTTAGGCGCTGATTCCACCAACGTCAATAGTGATATTAAATGTTTTTTGATGTGGTAGCAGACATTTTTAGTATGGCTAAAACTGTCTAAAAATGTCTGCTACCACGTCAAAAAACATTTAATATCACTATTGACGTTGGTGGAATCAGCGCCTTAGTAAAGTGCTATGCTGAAATTACTTTGTTTACATTTTTAATACCAGCTTACGTTACTCTTTATCGGCTTAGTAGGCTCGCAGAAATAATGAATTATTTATAAGTTATTTAACAATAAAATGTCAATGTCAATCCTCTTACGAGAAAGTTAACAAATCTTATAAAATATCGGCGAAGTAGGAGGGTCAAAGTTGACTGAGAAAGTGATATACTGACAATGTAAAGATTATCAACTTTAGGCCTATTAAAAACAGGTATTACGCACCATCCGTGTGGCTATGCCAAAACTTCTTCGTTTTGCCGCATAACGAATTTTGCAGTCCATAAGCATTGAATAATTTGTATTTTGTATTTTATTTTACTATATGCACAGCGACAGATCCAGTCCATTTGGGGGTCAAAATAGGAAAAACATGTGTAGGATCGATTAATTCAGAGCGTAATAAATTAATTAACAATAGATTTACTAAATTGGGGGGGGGGGGGGGGTAGCGCCCCCTGTATATATACTGTATGTGCATATATATACTTAACCATTATTATATATTGTATAATATACATAGCCAGATGTGACAAACCTTAAAACCGCGTACGAGCGCCAATATTCCTGTGAAAAAAAAACTTACTGAGTATTAGTGCGATGGTCTTTTAACTTAAGGCGCCCATTCCACATACGTCAATCGTCAATGAAAAATTGAAAAATGACGTAAATTGACGTGGTAGCAGAATTTTTAGTATGTCTTTAATGTCTGCTAAAACGTCATTTTTCAATTATTCATTGACGATTGACGTATGTGGAATGGGCGCCTTAGCAATCCCAATTTTGGACACTTGGTGCGATTATCCGGAACATGTTCGCCTACACCTTGGTATCGGTCATCGGCGACCTAAATATGGGCACATCTATACTTACAGCCGCCTTCCTCTTCTACCTTTTTTCGGTTACAGAGCTAAAGGTGTAAATGTCATGGTCCAAGGGCAAATATACAATAATTTTGCTGTTTAAATATTAATTAATTAATTAATTAACAATTTCGGTCTGGCGCCTATAATATTGTCTAATTCATGACACATTATCCTTAATACCACTCCCACCTTGTATCGGTAAAGAGCTGAAGGTGTGAATGTCATGGTCCAAGGGCAAATATACAATAATATTATTATGTATATAATAACAAATGAAGACGTCAGGGGAAAACCCGGAAAGGTGCACTTTTGGTCGCAATTGAGATAATGGTGGTATTCTGTTCAGTTTTTAATGTAGTTTTAAATGACCTAACAAAACCGAATGAAACAAGCAAGGTTCTGCACAAATGGCGTGAGAAAAAACAGTATACAGGGGAAGAAACGGCTACTTTAAACTTTGAAATTTGATTTCTGAAAAATCAACTTTTGATCACATTTCCAGTTTTTCCCCTGACTTCTTCTAATATACAATAATAACCGTATAGGCTGTTTAAATATTAATTTTGGTCAGTTAACAATATTTAGGTCTGGCGCCAATAAAATTGTCTCATTTGTCATACATTATCATTATGGCCACTCCCCCACCCCCCCACATGTATCGGTAAAGTTACGGAAAGTGGAAGTCGGATTGGGTGACATCAAGGAGTGAACCAGTTTGTCAATGACTAGAAATTCATTCGGAAACAATACCAATAGTTTTCGAAAGGTTGGCAGTGCAAGGTGCAATGGGCCACCCTACATCATGTAGGCCAGACAAGAGTGGAGAAGAAGACTACAACATTCGCTGCAAACCAATCCATAAATTGTAACTCAAAAGGAAGATATGTAGACCTACGCCCATAAAAAAATCTCATCAATAATAATAATATCAAAGTTCGAAATTTCCCAATTAGATTCGTAAGATGTCCATTATATATTACGTTAGCGGATAATTTTCCAGTTACGGCAGCCAAATTTAACCAAAAGTATTTGCTGCCAACCTAGGAGCTAGATTCTACCATTTGTTTTAAATGGAAATTTACAGTTAGCTTAGTTGACACTTTATCTCATTGATTACTCAATTTTTCGTTAATCATTTAAACAAATCCGTACTTTATTGTTTTGAACCATTTTTGTAACTCATGAATCTTTTGTTACAGGTAAGAAAAAGTGCAGATTTCAGTCATAAGGCTTTAGACCGAAACCTGTAACCTATTTGAGTAAGTACCGTAACTACAATAATTGAAAGTGTTAATAACCATAACAGTGACATTAATATGTGCAATCAAATTGATGGAAGCAATATACAAAGTAATAAAACAATGAAAGCGATAATACATTACATTGTAATGTAATTGTAGTAAAAATAAGTAAACCTGCTAAGACCTGCTTCAATAAAAATGTACTAGGTCCACCATGAAATGGGAAAGACAGTATTCGTGTTCGGGACAGTTCGGTAATTTTAGGTTGGTTGATTATCCATTATAGGTGTTATTGCTTTCCAATTTATACGTCGAAATTTTCGATTCCGAGATTTCAACGGAATTACACGTTTTGAGGTACCAGGAACCTAAAAAAGTGGTTTTTACGAAATGTCTGTCTGTCAGTCTGTCTGTCGCTCTGTCGCTCTGTCTGTCTGTTCATCGATTTCCGGGCAAACTACTCGGCCAACTTTGATGAAATTTTGCATGTAGGTTCACAAAAGTTTTCCCTCGGGACTATTTTTTATATTTGGGGCTAACTCAATTTGGGAGGGTTTTATTCTCAAAAAACTACAAAAAAACGTCTAAAAAAATTATTTCTCAAAAACGGCTCCAACGATTTCTTTTAAATTCACATATATTGTAGTCGTTTTTAATGTTGACAAAATGCGGGGGTTCGCTTGCCCCTTGATAGTTTGCTTCTGGGGGTAAAAAAATAAAAATAACTAAATTTTAATGAAAAATGACTAAAAAATAATTTTTCTGCGATACCTTTCTATCGATGATTTCAACCTTCAGGCATGTGTTAGGTGTTAAATTGAGTAACGAAACCGGATAGGTTGCTTTTCCCAAAAAAATATTTGGTTTTGCACAAAAAATTATTTTTTGAAAAAATGATACAATATTCGCGCTCAAATACATTGCGTGTCCTGCCATTATTGCTGTGTGGTAATTAATGTATTTGTCTGATCTATCTAGAATTTATCTCACTTTCAGTGACGTCAGGTGGACAACCCCCCCCCCCCCCCCCGAGATATCGGAAATTGAACCACTGGAAAATTATTTACCATGAAATTACTCATTTTCTCTATCTACTAATTTTGATAAATTGGAAGGCATGTTCGAGTAAACTCGGACCGGTTTTTGTTATAATGCGTACGGTACCATTGTTATATACTATAATTGCGTTTATAATTATGCATTCTTTGTCTGCTGTCGAAACCAATAGATATTAACCTTTGCAAATAGATTACCGGTCTATATATTGCTTGGTCGGTTCCTGGCGGATGCTGGGCTAGAACTATGATCGGCTGACAGAGTGAACCCCGGTACTGGATATCGCTAAATGCCATTAAAGAATTCATATATTCGCCTGAATTTGGTAGTCATATGATATGAGAAATAATTAAAGTAGATACAGTATACAGTATTGTGATGGCATGTTGCAACAGCATAGTGATAATAATAGAGCTGCCTGCTATCGATCTGCAAGTTCCGTCAGTATATTTCCTTCTTGGCATTAAGTTACCATGGCAACCTCATGTAAACAAACCTTCATACACATGGCGCTATCGCGGCCGTTACACTGTCAAAATGGTAGACCTAGAAAAAGAGTTCCGTAGAAAAGGGCGTAATCTATACTAGTGGTTCCCAAACGTTTTTGGAGGCGGTGCCCTTTTTTACAGGGGTTTAATAGGCGGTGCCCAGCATGGCCCGAACTTATAGCCAATGCATATTCAGTATTGTACAAAAGAACATATCCTATACCTACCCAAACAAAATTCAAATTCTCAAATATATTGTACATAAAATAAATAACCCTTGGCGGGTAAATAAAATTGTTTCAATTATAAAAAAAATAATACTTAATTATAGTTTTAAATTGTAATAAATTGAAATTAATTGAAATTAATTTTTGTGTGTAAACATATATAAGTTTGAAAAATTTATCCATTAATTCATTAACAAATTACTTAAATTTTTTTGGACCTCCCCCCCCCCCCCCCCGAAATCAAAGCCTGGGCACGGCCTTGTGTTTACCAAGGTAGTCTAAATTCCCATGGCGCCGCGGTGCCCCTAGCGAGTTGCCGCGGTGCCCTTTAGGGCAAAGGGCTAAAGGGCACCGCGGTGCACAGTTTAAGACGGCTGTTCTCTAGTCTATACAATAAGAGAGATGGGCCATTCGTTCCCGACTGAGGGCTATTCCTATACCACATAGAAACTTATCCAGCCATTAAGTTTAAGGGGAGCTTATCTCACTATAACCTTTTGAGATAACCTCCCCCTATACCTAATGGCTGGATAAGTTTCTATATGGTCAGAAAGGCCCTAAAGATTTTTTAGCCACTTCCCAACTTCCTTCGTCAAATCAGAGCTCACCTTAGAGCCACGTCGGTGTTGTTGTTTGGAAGCGCCCAGCATTGCGTAAATAGATTTGTTCTGTAGAAAAGAGTATAACATAAATTACTACACTATTGAATCCACCAAAATAGAGCCAGTTCAAAACTGCAGCAAACTTGGTAGTGTGTGCAGCTTTGGCAGGGGAGCATGATGAGACATGATAGCGCTCAAAGACTGCCAGTCATGCTGAGTGCGTGTCGAGTCCTGGTCACCTGCGAATTAATCGTGTGACTGTACCATGTTCCCCAAGTGGTTCGGAATCCACTATAATTAGGAGGTTCATCCTGTATGACTTTACTATGTTCCGCAAATGGTTCGGGACTATAATCAAGAGGTCAGCCAACTCCCCTTTGCCCTGAGGTGAAGGAGTCTGCCCTTAGGGTGTCTCATGTTAAGAAACAGACTCACTCCTCCTGCCAGGCTGGCAGGGTTGCTTAAAGCAGGCGTTGGAGAATAAACAATTATACTAATTTTTTAAACCGTGCTACCACATCTCCTGAGACCAGCCATTGAAAAAACTTAGCAGGGGGCCCCAGGATTCAAAAAAATATTTTTGGCGTGCTCAAATGTCCCATCTCTCCTATATGGAACTCTGCAACCACGTAACGCGTCTTCTTTCGAACTATAAATAAATAAATTCATTAATAAATAATCATTTATTTCCAAACAGACCTAAAAGTTGACAAAAAAAAAATTTGTTTTGCTAAAGGCTTGTATTCCACTGGTCAATTTTCCCGTCATTTGTGATTAAAAAAAGTTGAGATTTTTATTTTAAGGAGACTATTATGTAGATATGTAGATTATGTAGATACTGAACTTATCTATTACAAATTAAGTTATAATATGGTAGCAGACTAGTTTTTCATCACAATTGACGGGAAAATTGACTAGTTACAAGTTATGTAAAATACACAGTAGACAGGAATCATCAAACTATCCAAACAAAACATCCTGCAAACAAGACTCGAGTTTAAGTCCTGTTGTCCATTTTTTCATTTCTTCGTTCCTGTAACAATATAAGGAACATGCTGCAGGTATAAACAAGAAGAACTTGAATTCGATTCGGTACGATAATTTTCTACAACAATAAAATCGAAACTCATACTGACCCAGTACCAGCAATTTTTTCCATGCCTCAGTAACCATCTTCCTGTAGTTCAATAGAACAGGTTGTGTTTTTTTTTTCTTATCTATTTACTGTATATCTTAGTATAAGGCGGGGTTTCCACATACGTCAATCGTCAATGAGAAATATGAAATTGAAGGAACATTTTAATTTTTCCTTGATGGCGGTGTTTCCACATGTTTTTTCAACTATTGACACTTTTCTTCTATTGAAACGTATGCGCCAAATTTTTGAAATTTGTTTGCATTTGTTTTTTGAAATTTTGTTTGTATTTGTTTTCTTCGTACACTTAATTATTTTTAATAAAACCTAATAATAGTAAGAGATCAGTTTAATGGATGAAAATTGTTTTATAAACAATAAAATATAAAATGTTTGTACTTAACATATCCCATGACGCCATTTTAGTTTGTTATTGTTTGCACGCGTGACTTTACTCTATGATCATTGATCAATTTTAACAATGGCATAGAGTAAAATTGAAATATCCTTCAATTTCATATTTCTCATTGACGATTGACGTATGTGGAAACACCGCAGTAGGAAAGCTCTGTGATGGTCGAAATCGAGCGAATTCAACGGATTTACTAGTTTTGAGGCCTTAGCATAAAAAAAGTGGTTTTTACGGAATTTCTGTCTGTTTTGGAGCGAAACTAGTCGATAGATTAAATTAGGTATGTAAGTTCACAATGATATTTATCCAGGGATGTTCGTTTTTCATTTTTTGGCTAATTTCATTTTGGGGAGTTTTACACCCGAAAACGACTAAAAATGATATAATCACAAATGCTTTCACGGCCGGAGTTACGTGACGAAACAATATAATCCGGGGTGGTAGGATGTGGTCGTTCGGAAAGCGTACGCTACAAACGAGAGAGAAAGAAAGAAAGAGAGGTACAAAAGAATAGAGACCACTGAGGCTTCCAAGGAAAAGATGGGTGGACGAGGAGTATCGAACCTGGACCTCTCAGTTCATTATCCAGCCCTCTGTCAACTCCGCCATTGATACGAGTGTATGTGATTGTATTACAAATGTCCCATGCTATCAAGAAATACCTGTTTGGTTCATTGGTAATGAAACTTAAGTCAAGGTAATTCGTGTTTTTCATACTATACCGTAGGTATTTCATCCCATGTGCGTGTGTGGTAGCGTATTTGGAATTTTCTCACCGATCTAAAGCCTTAGGGCTCACTCTCACTACATTTAATTAAAATTCTCTCATGGGACTTCCAGGCGTGGTGGGCAAGTTGTCAGAAAAGTGGTTCTGGGTTTGATTAAAATATGATGAATAGTTATTATTTGTTGACTTTGTAATATTTGCCAACATTCGTCGTAATGATGGTGATTGGCCCAATGGCGGGATATGATGGGAATCCTGTAAGACAGAAGAATGCCAAAAAAGCTGTTACAATGTGTGAATGACTATTCGTTAGAGGGGGCAAGACTACAAGGAATACCAAGGAGAATACCAAGGATCTTCTTGAGTTACAATCTATGGATTGGTTTGCAGCGAATGTTGTAGTCTTCTTCTCAAATCTTGTCTGTTTTGTGCGGTCCTTTTCAGTCCTTTATAGGTGTCGCACCCTAGGTCCTTCATGACATCCTCTAGGTACTCCTTCCTCTGTCGTCCTCTTGAGTTGGTGCCTTCAACCATGCCCTCAATGATGTGCTTGAGCCCTTCGTGTCTCAGAATATGTCCCATCCATTTGCCTCTTCTTGTTGAAATGGTGGCCATAATAGATAATAGCTCTTTTTTTGTTTATTCTATGGAGCACTTCTTCGTTGGTTTTGTGGTCTCTCCCTTAGAAATTAAAGTCAAATTTGAGGGAAGACCTCGGACTGTCTGCCTGTACCAAGAAGATGAACAGGGCCCGAACACATAGAAAGAGAAGATCATTGTCCCCGTGGGGGGAGGGGGGGGCACTAGTAAGTAAAATAAGATTCGTCGATCCTTCAGGTCATTATTTGGCTTGTACATCACGATTTATGAACTTTTTGGAATTCGTAATGATCCCAAACGTCGTTATTCAACTGCTGTACCATTCGCATACTCCCATCTGTTTCTAATTTAGTCCTCTAACTGCTGGAACACCACATTCTCTTATCAAGCTTTTAAAGGGTGGGGCACGTGGCAACCCGCTAATTCGAACCGCCCATTATTTCAAATGGCCCAGATGCCATTCCTTGTACTGTTGCCGTGTAGCCTACAAAAATAGCCAAATGCATCTGTCGGCAGTGGCGGTGAACATAAGAGTGCAGCTGTCGACAACACAGCGCTTGTTTTTCCATTACGCCTCCGACACCTTCCAATTAGTGGGTGGCCTGAGAATTTATTTTGATAAATTGATATTACTGGGGCGGTTCATTCTGTCTTTTTTTTTGTAAGAGTGCCGGCGCTTGGTTTGTTTATTTAAAGGGGATTTTTAGAGTGTTATTTAAACCTTTTAGAGTTTTGTTATTTATACGTTTCCTTTCTAATGGAAGAGTATGTGATAGTAGATTTAAGATTTCCAGATTTCATTATGTCAGTTTTATGATTTTCTGTGGACCACCATAGCTTAGACAAAAAAATTGTTAAATTCTAGGACCTATAGGAAGTAGTTTATGCCTACAATGAGGTCTTCTTCTTGTGTTGCAATCTATGGATTGGTTTGCATCGAATGTTATAATCTTCTCCTCCACTCAATGACGTACTGATACTGGGGGGGGGGGCATTTAAAAGTTTTGCCAGACGGTAGAGGATTTATTCGCGAACACGAGGATACCAACAACTCATTTTCAATTTTTTTTTTTTGGAGTTAAGCGCTTTGCTAATTTGTAATCGATATCGGTATCCAGATTCAGAAACGCCAGAACCATGCGCAAGCTATCAAAATTTGAGTTAAAAAACAAACAACTCTTTAAACCAGCGTTTCTCAACCGGTGCACACTGGTGTGCCGCAAAGGTGTGCCGCAAAAAAAGTTCATTTTTACTACAATTTTATTTTTATAATGGATATGTACATTTGAAAAACATTTTCTTGTTTGTAACATCATTAAATCATCTTAATATTTGTTTTACCGTACCACTAACAAGGAGTTTTTCATTTGTTTAACCTATTGTAAACATACCATGTATTACTATTTTCTAGTTTTGCCTAACTGAATGTAATGAATTGATAATAACATAGTGTGTCGTAAGTAAATTTGATTGTCAGCTAATGTGCCGTGAGGTAAAAAAGGTTGAGAAACGCTGCTTTAAACTATCGTGATCATTAAAGGACATTTCAAGTTTCAACAACCTTACTTAGATCAATGATAAAACCATCATCATCATCTTCAGGAAATAAATGGCGTGAAGAGACTCTATAGCGGTATAGCTACACGTTTTACATTGTCTCGCTGAAACCATGCTTTGTGTACATGTCGGCCATCTTTAAGAAAAACAACAACAATGACGCTTGCTTTCACTTTTGGCGGGAAACAAAGAAAATGGCGGCCGATTTGCCGCGCGGCTCTCTCCATCCAGCCTGCCGCAAATTGATCAATGACAGCTGCGTGTTTGGTTATTACACCGTGAAAACTATGTAAATCAACAATGAATTTCATAAGAACTGTGTTTATTTGGTGTTAAGACACAGCGTGACACCCCATCCAATAGTTCGCACAAATTCTGCGGAAATACCGATGCAAGCATCATGTTTATTATTTATTTAAGACTTTTTATGGACCCAGGCTAGGATCATAGTTCAAGGGAAAAATTCGCCAAATAATGGAGACTTTGTTCGTCATCAATACCCCGTATGTCAGCAGGGCGCATTTTTCTGTAGCCTAACTCATTTTATGTTATATGGCTAACTTAACCCTTGATCCTCGGCTGAATTTCTCAGTTTATTTACGTTCCTATTTAAACGGGCAACTCAAGCCCTATAGAGACTCTTATATCTGTACTTGGTTAAGTCATGCTTTCGCCTGGTTCATTGCATTAATGGTAAGCTTGTCTCAGCTTGTCCATTATCGCTTGTAACCGGTGTAGGTTGACATCGAGAACGTATACCAGTTTACCAATGGCCATAGATTCATACGGAAACACTACAAATAATGTCTGAAATCCATGGGGTCGTTGGCGTTGGAAAAGGAAAGAAAGACAATTTTCTTTATTTTCCATATGGGCGAATTTTGGGCCTTACGACCCACTCATACAATTAACCCATGGGCCACTATAAGCAGGCCTGGGTCCAAAGTCTTAAATAAACAAGAAATACCAATGGCTGGCATTGGATGAAGTAAAGTAAGTATGAAAACCGGACCTCCGAAAAAAAAATCTGTCCACGCCGCTCCCGTCGTTCATCTAAAATACTCTGCAGAACTCAAGAGGTTCGTTTTGAGCGTAGACTATTATAATATGGAGTTGATTGGTTGAGTTGACGATGACGTGAAGGCATTCGAAGACTTGGTTCTGGTCCTTAGGCATTTATCAGTTGCAGTGATGCAACAGTGTCGTTCATGGTCCATTGATTCGCAATTCTGAACGCTGCGAGCTCTAAATGCCCAATTCTTTTAGTCATTGCGTTTTGAACGATGAAAATTGTTGGTTCTGATTGTAGTACGAGGTCATGCTGATAGTATGAATTTATAATTCCGTTTTGGTAGCTATACATGAACATTGGAACACCCTCAGGTTAAGGCAGAGACTTCCCAATATTTTGGAAAGGCACGAGACCTGGGTGTTTTGACTAAATGGACCTCTTCATTTTATTGAAAAATCCAAGGCACTCATTGCAGATTGTGATTGTAGAAAGTGCTCAAAGGCAGATTCTTCGCAGCGGATCTGCTGTGAGGTAGGTGCACACCTAGAAACATCTGTTGTAATTGAATATGCCTTTGTCCGACCAATCCATTTGCTCTAAAGGCAGATCTGATGCGCAGAAGAATCTGTCTTTGTCTGACGACACGATTTGTCTAGAATTTAGAATTCAGTTTTAGGAGCTGTATCATGAACATTGAACACCCTCAGGTTAAGGCAGAGATTTCCTGATATTTTGGAAAGACACGAGACCTGGGTATTTTGACTAAATGAGCCTCTTCTTTTTATTGGAAAATGTTTGAGCCCAAAGTGCTCTCTTTGCAGATTGTAATTGCAGAAAGTTCTCAGAGGTAGATTCTACGCATCAGATCTGCTGGGAGGTGGGTGCACATCTAGAAACATCTGCTATAATAGAATATGCCTTTGTGCGACAAACCCATTTGCTCTAATAGCAGCTCTGCTGCGTAGAATCTGTCATTGTGTGACAAACCCATTTGCTCTAATCTCAGATTGTCTTTATCTGACTGACCGATTTGATCCAATATCTACTGCTGCTGCGTTGAATCTGCCATTGTGTGACAAACCAATTTGCCCCGAAAGCAGATCCCATGCAGTGAATGAATGAATGATATATTAGGCCATTACATCCACATACGGTACAATACAATATTACAGTAGAGATACAGTATGTGTTCGGCACCGTCACAAGTACAAAAATCCCTTTCGGCTCTGGCCGATCAGGTGTAGGGAGATTCCACAGACCCTGCTTTTCCTCTACGCTACCTGCGCTATGTGTAATAAAAAATAAAAAATTCTTCATTATTTTCCCGACCACAACATCAACACACAAAACACTCTTGTGTTCCAACAATGACGACTATGAACTTTTACTTATTAAATTATTTTTACTTTGACTGGACGTCATCTTGAAATCGTTGATTTGTCGTAAAAAGTGTAGATTACCATTATCGTAGATAATAATACGGGCTTTCAGTCAGATGTTAATTCATTCCTCTGCGACCAATATTAACTGGGATATGAATTATATAAGATTTCAATCGGTCGCCATCTTATAACTAAATAGTGGATCTTGCTGGTTAACGAACTCGACCAAGGTATTTGCATGGTCAATTTTTGTGCCAAGTTTCATCAAAATCATCATCAAATCATCAAATTTACGGAAGTTAGAGTGTTTCCTAAAATCGACATACATGTGTATATACTCGTATATATAACATTTTGAACGGAAGGTGGTTTTAGGCTCAGGGGGTCATGAAATGAAAAGTTGTGAAGACATTTTTCGAAAGTCGAACATTGGTCGCCATCTCAATAGGTAGATGAATCTCCCTAATAAATAATAAATAAATCCCTATAATCACAAACACATCACCTAACCTTAACAGCCTACCTAATCTAGGTTAAGGATTCCATGAACTCACTCACGGAGTAAGGACAACACCCCTGGAGCAAAACCTTCACCCCTTTTCTGAAATGAAGTTCAGTAATCTTCTTGAGTTGCAATCTAAGGATTGGTTTGCAGCCAACGTTGTATTTTTCTCCTCCACTCTTGTCTGTTTTGTGCGGTCCTTTTCAGTTCTTTGTAGGTGTCGCACCTTAGGTCCTTCATGACATCTTCTAGGTACTCTGTCGTTCAGTAATATTGACCTGGAACTTGTAGAATCTGTCTTCACGTGACCAACTTATCTCCTCCAGTAGTTGATCTGCTGCGTAAAATCTGCCTTTTAGCACCATTTGTCTTCTATGTAACATATACAGCATACAGCAGCTCCGACATTCGCCTGTTGTTTGATTTTACCTTTTTTGAATCTCTAACTAGTCAGGACGAAAGTAAAAAACAAAACCAACAAATCAAAGATCATAAAAAAACGTTCTCCAGCCATTAATAGCGTAACCAACCAAATTATTTTATGTTTAGAGGTGTGCGTTTTTAGCTGACTTTTTCCCCCATGCTATTATCCGACGACCATGTTATTAGTCTCGCTAATTGCATAACATGGTATTGGGACCACATTGATTTCCACTACATCTACAGACAACAACAATAGCCCGCTGCTTTTATTTTTGTTTATGTATTGTCCAGAACCTGTAATCATTATATTACCTGTCCAGCGTGGGGAATTCGTTCTGGTACGGTGCGTTCTTATGAGAAATCCCATTGATTTCCGGTGTAGGTACAACAAACCCAATATTATCAATTTCGTAGCATTATGAGGTTGAGTTGGTAGGGTCATGTCTGGAGAGGGGGGCTTTTTGGCTTTTTATACAGTTCAAATTTATTAAAAAACAACATTTACCTCAATTACAATATTTCAATTCACAGATGCAAGGGGGCTCAAATGACAAGTCCTGTGCTGGGCTGCATTTACATAATTGTGATACATGCAGAAAGATTTAACTATATAACTAATGTAATAATAATATAATTTTGGTTGACATTTGACAGTTAATTCCAGCTATCCTAATTCCTAGCTGCGACCCTATGTAATTAGTGGCGGATTAAAGCCCCCCCCCCTTCAAAGTACCCAAAGCTATGGAAAAAAAAACATTTTCTATCACATAGAGTAAACAAGGGGCAAGCGACCCCCCGCATTTTATCAACATTAATAACAACTACAATATATATGAATTTAAAGAAATTGTTGGAGCCGTTTTTGGGAAATAATTTTTTAGGCGTTTTTTTTTAGTTTTTTGAGAATAAAACCCCCCCAATTGAGTTAGCCCCAAATAAAAAAAAAATGGTCCCGAGGTATGATTTTTGTGAACCTACATGCCAAATTTCATCAAAATCGACCGAGTAGTTTGCCCGGAATTCGACGCACATAAAGCCCGACAGACAAACGGTTATTTCGTAAAAACCACTTTTTTGGGTTCCTGGGACCTCAAAACTTGTAAATCCGTTGAAATCTCGGAATCGAAAATTTCGACCGTCACAAAGCTTTCCTTATGCTACGTAGGCCTATATATTGGAAAGCAATAATTTCGAACATTAGTTTTAACAACAACTTTCCAACCATAAGGAAGCTACTAAGTATTCTTGCTGTCTTGCTGTCTACTGTGGCTAGTGCCGAGTGTTCCTTTTCGATGCTGCGACGCCTCGAGACATGGCGGCGATCTAGTTGTGGGGAAAAGCGCCTGAGTGGGCTCGCTCTGATAGATATTAACATTGATAGGGGCAATGTGATAGTACTCGTATGCGTTGGGTGGTTTTCACCGAGAGAAGCGTTTTGTTCTGTAATTTTTGCTTTCCAATTTATACGTAGTATAAGGAAAGCTTTGTGATGGTCCAAATTTTCGATTCCGAGATTTCAACGGATTTACACGTTTTAAGGTCCCAGGAACCCAAAAAAGTGGTTTTTACGAAATGTCTGTCTGTCTGTGTGTCTGTCTATCTGTCTGTCTGTCGCTCTGTCTGTCTGTTCATTGATTTCCGGACAAACTACCCGGTGGATTTAAATGAAATTTGGCATGTAGATTTATGAAAATCATACCTCGGGACCATTTTTTTTTATTTTGGGCCAACTCAATTTGGGGGGGTTTTATTCTCAAAAAACTCCAAAAAATTATTTCTCAAAAACGGCTCCAACGGTTTCTTTTAAATTCACATATATTGTAGTCGATATTAATGTTGATAAAATGCGGGGGGGTCGCTTGCCCCTTGATAGTTTGCTTCTGGGGGTAAAAAAATAAAAATAACTAAATTTTAATGAAAAATGACTAAAAAATAATTTTTCTGCGAAACCTTTCTACTGATGATTTCTAACTTCAGGCTTGTTTTAGATGTTAAATTGAGTAACGAAACAAGACAGTTTGCTTTCCCAAAAACCTATTAGGTTTTGTGCAAAAAAAATTTTTTGAAAAAATGAAAGCAAATTCACAGGTGACGTCAGGTGGACGACCCCCCCCCCCCCCCCGTGACATGCAAAAAAATTTAACCATAGGAAAATTATTTACCATGAAATTAATCCTTTTCTCTCTCTACTAATCGATAAATTGGAAAGCATGTTCGAGTAAACTCGGACCAGTTCTTTTGTTTATTTTATACTTTTTAAATGCAGATGTTGAATTGTAAAACACAGTTAGTGACAACGGTAATGTTGGAAAGGGGCACTTGCTTCTCAAATAAGATCCGCCCCTCCCAAAACTTTTTGTTTAATCCGCGCCGCTGTATGTAACAGGCGTGAGTGTGACGTAGCCAGGTTCCGGCACGTGCCCTACTATGATGTACCAAAGACAAGAGAAAATTATATTGATTGTAATCCAGTAAGCGGCAAAATAACTAGCAGACGTCCTAAATAAAACATTAAAATCAAATTAATTGCCGTATATTTTCCACTGATTTCAAGTGGTAAATAATGTCCGTCATTCGCTCCATGTAGCGCGAACTCCATAAATCTCGGCTTGTTTCTCCTCACCTAATAAACATTACTAATCAATGTTATTAGTAGTTATCTGACAATTAGTTCTGCTTAAATCTTCTTTTGAACACTTCCTCGGTTATTTTTATTTTAGAATTTCGACTCAGAAATGTGTTTGTAGTGTGGGTGTGTTTATTTAAGATATTTTAATACCTTCGATGACACTTTAATAATGATTCTTCATACAACGTCCTGTCGCTTACCTGCATAAGATTATACAGCATTATGTAAAGACGTTATACGATTATATATCGTATATATGAAGTACTCTACTGTACAAAGCAACGATTCTGTACAACGCACTCAACAGGGACTTACAAATGAACAATTACAATTATTCCCACATAGATATCCACACTGACAGTAATGCAACATCTGCAACATTGATCCACTATAATCAGGAGGTCCCCTCAGCAAGTTCTAACCCAAAGCCTTGGAGCTATGTAAGTTCTGTTAAAACCTATGCCCAAGCAAATATCGTGAGAATGGCAGGGATTGTATTATGATTTATGTATGAATTATATTATATTAATTTTTGTTGTTGTTGGTATAAAATATAGTCGTAATAATCGTAATCGTAACACCCTATTATGGTGATTTGGGAATAACATAATACCGGGGTTTATTCAATTGCTTTAAACAAATGAGTGCTAAATGCGCGGGAAATTCAAATTGATAAATTAATCCTTAACTATGTTTTTGGTGAGTTTGCAATTTTTTCTCCCTTAGATGTAGAAACACATTAATTAAAATTCTTATTATATTTCAAAATTCTACCTGTATAATTTAATGTTTATTAGTATTTCCTTCAATTATAAAACAATGCAACCATTCTCTTATATTCCAATAATTTATTACTTTGAAAAAAAGTAAATTCGTGTCGGGGTGGTACTACCCGTGGTACAGGAGTTTTCAGGTTGCATCAACAGCCTCCTGTTTAACCTATCGACAGTCAGGGAAGACTGCCGGGACCGCCGACTTTACATGCCCTCCGAAGCATGGTAGTCAGAAGATAAATAATTTTACCACTAGAAAATTTTGGCATTCGGGTGGGACTCGAACCAGTCACCTTCTGGATGATAGTCCGAGTCGTTACCTCTACGCCATTCTGACTACCTACTTTCAATTTCCCGCCCATATTTTTACACCGTCACGTGAAACCTAACGCGATATTAAAAAATAAACCCCGGCATTATGTCAATCCCAAATCGCCATAATAGATAATAGGGCTGCTGAAGGTGGTACGAACAAGTTAATCATAATGGAGAAATTTCGGAGGGCATGCAAAGCAGGCGGTCCCGGGCAACATTGGTAAGAAAAAATTGGCACAGCTTGAGATGTTCCATTAGCTCGGTTCCTACTGCTTCATCATTGTTTCTTGACGCATAAAAATGATGACATAAACTGTAAACTTGGGTTTTTCGGTAGGCTTGCTAAGCGTGTCTTGCGAATTGCGTTGTACTATGTTGCCAACAATTTGCCACTTAGTTCAACTAAGAGAAAGCTACTATATGATATCGGTATAGTAGTACTGGAAAAGAGGAGGTAGGGCAGTGATTACGCCAGCTATTTTGAAAATTGTTCACAATTGGTGGGCAATTTCTTTTTACTTTGTAATTTCCTCGCCGTTTACTTTTATTGAAAGTCTTCTTATTCTTCTTCAGCCAACCCCCGTCCTTGGCTGGTAGGCCATTTCACGCTGGGCCGCATAGGAGAACTTTTTTTAGTAAAGTAAGTAAAGTAAATCTTTATTACATGAAAATTTGCACAATTTTGGTATTAGTGTTTCAATTTTATTGCAAGTGATTTCTTGCTTTGCTTTCAACTAGGATTTTAGCGTTTGCTTTGTGTTACTGGCTCTTTAAATAGAAAGACTATAAGTTTTCAAGTTATTTAAGAACAAGCCCCAATGCGCGTTTTTTTTACAAGTCGAAATTCAAAATAAAATATCGCATCCGTTAGAAGAAATACTCCTCTACACTTAAACGGATATACGGACGCATGCATACTTACAGTGTCCATTGAACCTTGCAATATATTAAATTAATTTAATTTAATATAAAATATTGAATTGAATTGAAACGAAAGGCAAACAATAAGACTATTAAAGTCTTGTTTTCATGCTAACCCTAAAAATAATTGTAATATGAATAAGTAGGCACTTAAAATTAAATCGAGGGGGGGGGTCCATTGTTATCACCATTACAAGACCGGAGAGAGTCACAAGCGCTATCTAAGATAAATATTGTTCAAATATTTTCTTAAAGCCACTGAGTGAATTAGCTGCCCTAACCTCCAATGGTAGGCGGTTCCATTAAATTAATATATTGCAGAAAATATGTACTTGGTGGGATTCGAACCCACAATTTATGCCTATCCAGGCCATCGTCTTCACCGCTGGACCACAAGCCCCCACAAGTACACATACTTATCCTAAACTTATTTATGATCTGTGACAAGATTCGTATGTTCGAACCTTCGAACTCAAGATCTTCTGCTCTGCAGTCCATTGCTCTACCGACTGGACTATTTGCTGGAAACCTTGGATGGTTTATGAGATTATTGAGGTCAAAGCTCCTGGGTGCCTGACACTGCCTCGCATCGGTGCGCCGCCTACACAGATCACGCAATGCGGCCCTTCCCGTTATGATTTCGTGAATTTCTCACTATGCCCCACCATTATATTGTGCTATTGTATTTAAAGGGGGGGGGGGGCGTTATACCGGGAACCTCCGATAGTAGCCGAAATCAAGAGAGCCCGCATCAGGTGACTAGGGCACGTGGAACGAATGCCAGACAATAGGGCCACAAGAGCAGCCTTACAAAAGGTGCCAAAAGGGAGAATTAGAGTGGGACGACCACGGATACGATGGCTGGACGACGTCGAGGTGGATCTGGCGAAGGAGAGCGCAGGACCGCGCAGGCTGGCTTGATGTGACAGAGCAGGCCATGGCCCTTCACGGGCCGTAGCGCCAAGGAGTAAGTAAGTAAGGTGTAGCTAGGGTAGAGCATTCTTACCCGCCTTAGATCAAGTTTTAATATACAACAACTAGTTGATATTCTACACCTAAATGATAGGCAAATAGTCAATTAACACTTGTCTTGTCTGGTTAATTTTAAAATCAACATTATCTGCAGTTTCGTCTTAAATGGATGAAATAAAATGTGATACTATATACCTGACCTGTATGCCTCTCTCCATAAGGTAATCATGGGCGCTATTTTTTGGGAATTGACCCTCCCATCAGTGGTGGCCATTTTACCTGTCGTTATTAATACTAAGTACTGGCAGAGGTTGAACCTATTTAATAATGAATTTCTGCTCAATTACTAGAGAACATCTAGACCCTACCATTTCTAAACAAATAAATATTGACTTTTTTTTCTATTACTAAGCCAACCTAGCGGAGTTAGCCCTCTCTTACACTCAACTAGGAAGTCCCGGGACCGCCTGCTTTATAAGCCCTCCGAACCAGGCGCGGATCTACGGTCTACGGGGGGGGGGGGGGCTATTAGGTTCCTCAAAATGCGTAAAACCCCACTTTTTTAGTCCGATTTTTCACAAATTTTCTCCCGGGGGAGACCCCCGGGCCCCCCTTGTACTCGATTGTATTAATTACCTATAATTTAGAACCCTTATTGCTCTGAAAATGTTTAAAACCCCAATATTTCAGCCCTATTTTTCTAACAAATCGAAATTTATTCTTAGCCCCCTCCTTGGTGTCATTCTAGATCCGCGCCTGCTCCAAACCATGGCCCGAAAATGCAGCAAGTGTGTGACTCGAACCTACAAACTTTCGGATGAAAGTCGGAGTCTGTACCACTACTCTACATGTCCTGACCTATCTTATAATCGAATTATACGGTATATACTATTTCGTCCCGTTACAGCTGTCTATATTATATCGTACTATACACTATTATCCAGTTTTCAATGCGTAGATACCTGCCTTTATTATTCCTTCATAAGACGAGCTACTGTTCCAGAATGTACCCATACTAATAGATTCAATATTATATCGTTATAGGATGTTCCTCAATAGATATACAGTATCCATGATTAGTGTTTACATTATGTTTATGGTTGTTGCACCGCCTCGAGGTTGTGTTCATATTTGCATAATTGGCCTAAAGTACTATATTGCGGTATAATTTCGGGCTCCAACCTTACTAAAGTGGCGTAATTTTAATTTTTTCTTGGGGGGGGGGGTGGTTAAATGGGGATGGTGCACTTATTACATTTGTACTAGTTGATATTTCAAAGTACCATTCCATGCCATGCCATGCCATGGTAGATGGGGGTGCCGACTATAGCTCTACATACGAGTGATGGGACATTAGCTTCCCGCCATTAATATATATATATTTGAATTTCTGGGGCCACTCACTACGACTCCTATGACAGCCATTTAAAAAACGTACCAGGTGGCCCCTGTATTTAAAAAAATATATTTTTGGAGCGCTGGAGTGTCCCATCTCCCCTATACATAACTGTAAATAAATAAATAAAATAAATAAGGACTTTTTTTGTTCTATTACTAAGCCAACCTAGCAGAGTTAGGGCTATAAAGCCCTCTCTTACACTCAACTAGGATGGCCCGGGACCGCCTGCTTTACATGCCCTCCGAAGCATGGCCAGAAAATGTAGGAAGTGTAGGACTAGAACCAACAACCTTTCGGGTGAAAGCCTAGTAAAACCATCTCCTTCTTTGAAGAAGGGTAAGTTTCCTCAACTTCTTGGTGATACTAAGGGACATTATTTTAATTTAGCCGGGTTACACCAGAAATGCATTGCAACCTTACCAAATTCCTTACTGATAAGTTATCTAGTTTTCCCCAGCGGTTTTATCTGGATTCCGCATGAGATAGGGGCTTGTGTTTGCGTTCAGGGGGGTAGATAAATAGGGCGGGACCTTGCTATTACACTTGAACGCTCCATGCTCGATTGCGGTTAATCCGTTGTTGCACAATAATCGATCTGCTACAAGGACACATCTCAAATTTTCCATAACGAATCCATTTAAAATTCTTAGAAATCGTGGAGCTCCATATAATATGCATATTACAGTATACTCGGTCTGAAAAATAAGCATTACCCACTTTCATGGTAATTTCTAAAGCCTAAGCATCAATTTTGACGAAACATTCAAAGGAATGAGGTTGGTTTCGGCATAGGGGGGCCCTACACTAGTGACTTATACATATGTATGGGGGGGGGGGGGGCACATGCCAGAGACGACGTAAAATTCTACCGCTTAACACTCACTGTTGACCAGTACATCTATTAAATCTGGCAAATTATGCATTAGTTAATTTCGTCTTACATTTTCCCATTTCGAGGGGGGGGGGGGACCTGGGCTCTCTGCTCCTCCATATACACGCCAAAGGGGGTGCTCCAGAACCTAAAAAGTCGAGAAAATCAGCTCTTTCATGCGCCAATTTTATCATACATTGGCCTACAATTTTTTGTGTTACATTGAGTCTCTGTTACCGCAGTAAAACGCACTCTCCGTAGCTGTGGTTGCTACAAATTAAAATCAAATTTACCGGGAAATATTGCGTATACAATATAATACTTATGGCCCAGAAGAAACGTTCATCTGCACTTTGATATGCAGTTTATGGTCGTCACTAGCACGGTTTGCCCTCAATTAGGAAAGGCTTGGAATTTTCTGTATATTCACCCCTTCCGTAGCTGTACCCAATCGTTGTCCTTAATTGATGGCCATTTTCTATGTCTCATACTGTAAAAGTACATTTTTTTCAAAAGGTATGGCACCTAATTGATGACACTACAGTGAATACTTCCGGTGAAATTTGATTATTTGCTAAATACAGATGGGGGGGGGGGGGTGAATCGTTCACATTGTAAAAGAACCGGCCCGAGTTTACTCGAACATGCTTTCCAATTTATAAATTAGTAGATATAGACATGTGTAATTTCTTAGGAAATAATATCCCTATAGTTAAATTTCAGATCCCTCGAAGGGGGGGGGGGTCCACCTCAATATATTAAAAACCCCTTTAAACTTAATTGCATATTCTGGAACGAACAGTCCAATACATTGTAACAGTAGTAACAATGACAAATGGCACGTAATGTATTGGAGCGTGAATTTTCCATAATTTCTCAAAAAATAATTTTTTGCACAGAAGAAAATATTTTTTTGGAATGCAACCTGTCCGTTTTTGTTACCCTATTGAACACCTAAAACATACCTGAAGGTAGAAACCATCGATAGAAACGTTCCGCAGAAAAATTATTTTTTAGTCATTTTTCATGAAAATTGAATTATTTGTATGTTTTTACCCCCAGAAGCAAACTATCAAGGGGCAAGCGACCCCCCGCATTTTGTTAAAATTAATAACGACTACAATATATGTGAATTTAAAAGAAATCGTTGGAGCCGTTTTTGAGAAACAATTTTTTTAGACGTTTTTTTGGAGTTTTTTGAGAATAAAACCCCCCAAATTGAGTTAGCCCTAGATAAAAAAAATTGCCTCGAGGCATGATTTTTGTGAACCTATATGCAAAATTTCATAGTAGTTTGCCCGGAAATCGATGAACAGACTGACAGAGCGACAGACAGACATTTCGTAAAAACCACTTTTTTGGGTTCCTGGGACCTCAAAACGTGTAAATCCGTTGAAATCTCGGAATCGAAAATTTCGACCATCACAAAGCTTTCCTTATACTACGTATAAATTGGAAAGCAATAACACGTCTATACGACCGGTATTTTAAATTGTGTCCATGTTTCTTCCAGATGCTGGAACAAGAGAGGCATGTCTCCAGACGAAAGCTGGAGAGCACGCAAGAAGAATGTGATAGTAAAATAGCGGAACTACAGTCTGATATCAGTGAACTTAAGAAGAATTTGGACTTCCGGGAGAGCTGCATGAAACAGATGGACCGAGACAAGAGTCAGTTAATACAGGACCTAACGGCACAAAACCAAAGACTTCAGTCTCAGCTCAAAGAGGTACCTATTAAGTATTACTAACTTTATTGGTTTAGTGTAATAATAGGACTATACACAAAACCAAAGACTTCAGTCTCAGCTCAAAGAGGTACCTATTAAGTATTACTAACTTTATTGGTTTAGTGTAATAATAGGACTATAGTCTGATGTCAGTGAACTTAAGAAGAATTTGGACTTCCGGGAGAGCTGCATGAAACAGATGGACCGAGACAAGAGTCAGTTAATACAGGACCTAACGGCACAAAACCAAAGACTTCAGTCTTAGCTCAAAGAGGTACCTATTAAGTATTACTAACTTTATTGGTTTAGTGTAATAGTAGGACTATAGTCTGATGTCAGTGAACTTAAGAAGAATTTGGACTTCCGGGAGAGCTGCATGAAACAGATGGACCGAGACAAGAGTCAGTTAATTAATACAGGACCTAACGGCACAAAACCAAAGACTTTAGTCTCAGCTCAAGCAGGTACCTATTAAGTATTACTAACTTTAATGGTTTAGTGTAATAGTAGGACTATAGTCTGATGTCAGTGAACTTAAGAAGAATTTGGACTTCCGGGAGAGCTGCATGAAACAGATGGACCGAGACAAGAGTCAGTTAATTAATACAGGACCTAACGGCACAAAACCAAAGACTTTAGTCTCAGCTCAAACAGGTACCTATTAAGTATTACTAACTTTAATGGTTTAGTGTAATAGTAGGACTATAGTCTGATGTCAGTGAACTTAAGAAGAATTTGGACTTCCGGGAGAGCTGCATGAAACAGATGGACCGAGACAAGAGTCAGTTAATTAATACAGGACCTAACGGCACAAAACCAAAGACTTTAGTCTCAGCTCAAACAGGTACCTATTAAGTATTACTAACTTTAATGGTTTAGTGTAATAGTAGGACTATAGTCTGATGTCAGTGAACTTAAGAAGAATTTGGACTTCCGGGAGAGCTGCATGAAACAGATGGACCGAGACAAGAGTCAGTTAATTAATACAGGACCTAACGGCACAAAACCAAAGACTTTAGTCTCAGCTCAAACAGGTACCTATTAAGTATTACTAACTTTAATGGTTTAGTGTAATAGTAGGACTATAGTCTGATGTCAGTGAACTTAAGAAGAATTTGGACTTCCGGGAGAGCTGCATGAAACAGATGGACCGAGACAAGAGTCAGTTAATTAATACAGGACCTAACGGCACAAAACCAATGACTTTAGTCTCAGCTCAAACAGGTACCTATTAAGTATTACTAACTTTATTGGTTTAGTGTAATAGTAAGACTATAGTCTGATGTCAGTGAACTTAAGAAGAATTTGGACTTCCGGGAGAGCTGCATGAAACAGATGGACCGAGACAAGAGTCAGTTAATTAATACAGGACCTAACGGCACAAAACCAATGACTTTAGTCTCAGCTCAAACAGGTACCTATTAAGTATTACTAACTTTATTGGTTTAGTGTAATAGTAGGACTATAGTCTGATATTTAAAAATTATTTGTACTCCCGGGACAGATACATGAACCAGTCAAACCTAAAGATGAGTCAGTTAATACTTAATTCAAACCAAAGTCTCAGCCGAAAGAGGTCTGTATTAAGTTCTTACCAGCTTTGCATGGTTAGTAACTTCCGTCCACTACGTCCAGTCGGGTTTCCCCATACACGATGCGATTTCGGCCAAATTTTGGACGTACGTCCATTTGGACGCACCGTGTATGTGGGGCTTTACACAGTGGAATTACAGTCTGATATCAGTGGCCTTAAAGAAGAATCTGGCTTTCCGCGGAGCTGTATTAAACAAATGGACCGATAGAAGAGTCAGTTAATACAATTTTATATTCTTTAATAGACATTAGGGGTATTTACAGTGTCAAGGCCGTAGCCGGGGGGGGGGGGGGGGTCATGGGGATTCAAACCCCCCGAAATGAAATCGTAAAAATAAATACTATGTATATTAATATCCAATGAAATTTTTGAAATTTCTCATAAAATATAAATAAATAATAAATATAAATATATAAAATAGTAGATTATAGTAATAAATAAATGTAGAATGAAAGCGAACTTCCAAACGTTTCGTCAACATCTGCGGTCGACATCTTCAGTGGAACTGCGTGGACTTCTAAGATTGTATGTCGGAGGCTCAGCAGCGACTGGTTCTTCATTCGACTCCGGCCGTGAAAGCCTTTGCTGTTACAAAATGGCTGTGGCCGCTAGGCTGTTTACAGCACAAATTTACATTTACATTTACGATGGCTTTAGCGAACCCTGGGTTTCCGTGCCGTGCTAGAATGGGGTTCTAGATTTAACATATTTAACACGGTTTAGCATGCTAAATACAGATTAGTGAATACCCCTAGTATCGGTTACCTCCCACTGCAACTAGAGCTGCAACGATTATAGAACAAGAGATCCCGTTCCAATGGGTCGTGAGATTGAAAAAAGTGAACATACAAACGTTTCGCCTGCAGCTGTGGTTGACATCTTCAGAGACAGTATGTACTCGTACTGCCGCTAAAGAACTTAGCAAAATCTTCGTTTTTAGTTATTAATTAAAGTAATTTGCTTATTGCAGAGTGGGAGAGCTGAAGAATCTCTGTCTAGCCAACTAAATTCATTACGGGACCAATGCAATCTTAGGAAATCTTCACTGATAGATCGTGAATCTAGTATGGACGTTCTAAGGGATGAAGTAAGTACCTGACCTCATGATTCTTCAACTGTGTTGTTATTATTATTATTTAACATTGCTTAATAATTATTTAAATTCCCATCGCTAAGGCGGAATGAGAATGAGAAATGTACACAATTGTACATTTACAGGTACATTTATTATTAGGTTTATTAGCCGCTGTAATACTGGCGCTTATTCAATTATTTTAAACAATTGTGCAAAATGCGCGGGAAATTCAAATTGATAAATTAATATTTTTAGTGAGTTTTCAATTTTTCTTCCCTTCGATGTGGGCACATTAATTAAAATTCTTATTATATTTCAAAACTCTACCTGTACATTTTAATGTTAAATAGTATTTCCTTCAATTAATAAACAATGCAACCATTCTCTTGTATTCCAATAATTAATTAATTTGAATTTCCCGCGCATATTTTAACACCGTCACGTGACACCATACTACAGCGGTATAAAAAAATAAACCGCGGTATTTTAATAATCTCAAATCGCCATGATCGAGCTGCAGGAATAAGTTAATGCTAATTGCCATATAGATGGCCCTCAGTTACTAGTTCGCACGTATAACACAACTTTAAGAAAAACATACGTTTTTGTTTTTAAGTTGTACGCTCTAACTGAACCAAGGAACCATCCAAACTCTACTTAGCTTGTGCCTTCAACGATGATTACGTAACCTAGATTTGAGGTATACAGTACAAATGTTGAGTCACTACCATAGTGCGATGACTTCTCCATTCTCTCCCATCTTTAAAACTGCCCATTTTTAGCACTAACTGCCCAGAGATGGTCAATAATGAAGGGTCAATTATCTTCTTATGACAGCCAATCTGTATAGCCCGAAGCTTGCGGAATCGCCACTATGATGCTTGCTCAACCAAGGTTTAGCTATGGTTTGGAACCATTCATTTTTTGTCTAATTGGTAATAATTTCATTAGCGTTTAAGTATTTACAGTGGGTGTTGAGTAATAGCCGAGGACTTTTATTATCTTTCTTCCGTTTTTTTTTATTGTTTTTTTGTTTTGTTGGCTCTATTGCTTCCTTAATGCCTTGTGCATTTATTGAACGGGGCTAGCTGATGATAAATTCTGGGGAAGAGATTTAAAAAAAAATGTTTAAACAAAGGAGGCTTAGCCATTAATTACTTTTTGTTTTTGTTGTAAGTCCAACTAACACTTCGTTAAATAGTATTACACCATTGCCATTAGCCTTTACCAATATTTACGAACTATTCATTATTCCCTTCCTATTTTTGCGGCTTTGGAGTATTTGCTTATTTCTAATCTTTCTTTCAGATTACACTACTTACTGATAGAAAGACTGAATTGGAGAGGAGATTGACCATGTTGACGGAAGAACGGGACGCTTTAACAACCCTTCTGGACGAATGCCAGGAGCGGATACGAATTCTGGAAAGGCATACCAGAGAACAAGACTCACAACTAAGGTAGGCCTAATTACCCGGGATGCCTCGAATTCGGTGAACCAGACATTTCTATCCAAAACGGTTGGAGGTATAAAAAACCTGAGAAACACATAAAGCTTCTGATGCTGCTGTTAATAAGTCTTCGTCTGCAAAATCCATAGTTTTTCAATTTCAAAATGCCTAAAGCGCCACAATTTCGCATTGCCAACGACCATACCAAGTTCATTCCATGAGAGCAGAGCATGTTTCAAACTGCGGCAAACTTGGTAGTGTACACAGCGTTGGCAGGGGAACATGGTGGGACATGATAACGCGCTGAGACTAAACCAGTCAGTCTACGTGCGTGTCGAGTTCTGGTCACCTCCGATTTAATCGTGTGACTTTGCCATGTTCCCCAAGTGATTCGGAATCCACACTGTATCAGGAAATCCACCCTGTGCGCCAACTCCCTTCCCCCGAGGTGAAGGAGTCTGCCCTTAGAGTGACTCGAGTTAACAAACAGACTCACTCCCCCCGCCAGGCTGACAGGGTTGCTTAAAGCAGAAATGCTGAAAGCAGGCGCGTTGGAAACAACACACACAACACTATTTCGTATCTATATTCTAATAAAATTCACCCGGATCCCCCTCTCAATTCAATAAGTCTCGGTCTGTATAAACTTTTCGGCTGTCAAAATATGTCAAACTACTTTAAAAACATTTGCCCCCTGTTTCCAGTGATAATGCATCGTCTGTAAAAATCTAATCTTTTCTACTATCAAAGCCCACTATTCCGCAGCTATTTTTTTTTTTTTTTTTTTTTTAAACTCCCACCATGTTCCCCTGCCAATGCTGTGCACACTTCCAAGTTTGCTGCAGTTTGGAACAGCCTCCGTTCTGGAGGATTCAACATCTTATGCCATAGTGGTAGACTTAGTCTGTAGCAGTAGATGATGACGGCATCAAGCGATGCGGTAGCACGTAGCTCTGCAGTGCATGCACGAGCCAACACGTAAACTGAACTTTACCGTATAACTGCCGTGCAGGGTCCTTGGCATTTAGCAAGGCCGTACCTGAATTCAATTAATTCAGGTAGTGTTACAGATTAGGACTATGGCAAATGCGCAGTTCTGGCAGAAGACATGAACGTCATTTGCACGCCAGGACGTACAATAGTTGAGCTACTACCAGTCAGTCTAAGTGCGTGTTTTGTTTTCTGGCCGTCTCCAAATTAATCGTGTGATTTTACTATGTTCACCAAGTGGTTCGGAATCTACAATAATCAGGAGGTCCACCCTGTCAGTCAACTCCCCTTTTACCTCATCTTCAAATTAATCGTGTGACTTCAGTATGTTCACCAAGTGGTTCGGAATCCACTATAATCAGGAGGTCCACCCTGTCAGTCAACTCCCCTTTTACCTGAGGCGAAGGAGTCTGCCCTTAGAGTGAGTCTGGGAGGCATAAATACTCCTGCAAAAGGCTGGTTATGCTATATTGCAAAATCAGGGCTCACCTTGTTCGTGTTCACTTGTCCCTCAATTCCTGATCATTTAGCTCATGCTCTTCAGAAAATTATCAATAAAAACTGAGACCGTTGGGACTCTTAACCACGAGTTATGCCTTACCTATGCCCTGCTGGTAACGCGTGTAGATACTCTATTTCGGATATATCTTCCTTAACTCTGCAAAATTGTGGTTATGAAATAATGTAAGAATCAGTGCTCACCATGTACCTGTCCCTCAACTCTTGATCCTTCAGCTCTTTCCCCGATATCCGAAAGTATCAAGAGTAACTGAACTCAGTGGGAATCTAGCCCACGGTTGATGCCTTACCTATGCCCTGGTAACACATACTCTATTTTGGATTTAAAAACTCTTCCTTACTGTTGCTAAATTGTGGGTATGGAACAATATAAGAATCAGGGCTCACCTTGTACCTGTCCTTCAACTCTTAATTATTCTTCCTCCGGTATCCGAGAAGTATGAAGAGAATCTGAACCCGGTGGGACTCTAACCCACGACTTATACCTTACCTATGCCTATTCCCTGGTAACGCATAGATAGGTACTCTATTTCGGATATACGCAACGGCCTTACCATGTTGAATCCATAAGAGCAGAGCATGTTTCAAACTGCAGCAAACATGGTAGTGTGCACAGCGTTGGCAGGGGTACATGGTGGGACATGATGCAGTATAAGTACGTGTCGAGTCCTGGTCACCTCCAATTTACTGAGTGACTTTACCATGTTCCCCAAGTGGTTCGGAATCCACTATAATCAGGAGGCCCACCCTGTCAGTCAACTCCCCTTTCCCTGAGGTGAAAGGGTCTGCCCTTACGGTGCCTCAAGTTAACAAATAGACTCACTCCCCCGCCGGGCTGCCAGGGTTGCTTAAAGCAGAAATGCTAAGAGCAGGCGTTAGAAACAATAACTATTTCGGATATAATGTCCTAAGGAGGTTGCCTCTTCAACACAACGTCAATTAAGTGTTGAAATTAGTATACTTCCTACGGTTCCAGGATTAAAATCATCTGAGATCGTTCTCAAAAGTTCTAGATCTGATATGATTTGAAATCGCGACTTCCTTATGCCTGCAAATCTGCAGTACCTCATCAAAGGAAATTGAGCGGTTGCCAGCGAAATTGGTGACATATCAGAAGATATGAATTCTCAGGGGGGTGTCAAAGGTGGTGTTTGTAGTGAATATCCTTGATCTGATGTGACTCGCACTGACGACCTTTGTCTTCATTGCAGAACCTCATCACGGGAAATAGAACGACTGCAGGCAGCCAACGCCCAAATGGGTGACAAATTAGACGCGATGAATTCTCTGGGATCCCCGCGGTGTCGCAGTCTGCTCAATGAGATGGAGTGTGACGAGGACTACCATACTTCTTCGTTTTCTAATGTAAATACATACTCAACTAATTTGTCTTAGGCGCCCATTCCACCGACCGGCTAGGGCTATTTACAAAAACGGTGACGTAGTAGCAGACATTCAAGACTTAGGTGGCGTTTCCATTGACCTCGCATTGCAGAATGCAAATGACATTGACGGAAATTAGAATTTTTCTTTTTATAGAAATCTATTAAAATATTTGTACTTAACATATCCCATGACGCCATTTTTTAATTTTAGTTTGTTTGTTTGTGATTTTACTGTATGATCATTGATCAATTTTAACTATGGCATAGAGGAAAATAAACATTTCCGTCAATTCTGCAATGCGAGGTCGGTGGAAACCCCGCCTAAGTCTTGAATGTCTGCTACCACGTCACTGTTTTTGTAAATAGCCCTAGCCGGTCGGTGGAATGGGCGCCTAATTTGCCTTACAAGTGGAAATGTATCTGATAAGTTCATTGGCCTATGAGCCGCAGTTAATCATTCTGAATTACACACTCTATTTATTCGATCGAAGAAATATTTAGAATGTCTATAGGCATATGTTGATATATACCTGAATTTATTACACTTTCCAATTTTTCTTAGACCCATATTTATATTGTTCCAATATTCGAGTGTGTAATAGGGCTGATACTGAACTTGTCTGATTCATAATTAATAACCATAACTACTTGTCAATATTCCGTCATTTGTGCATCTATAATTGATGAGATTTTTGTTTTTATTATGGAGTAAAAAAATCTCATCAAGTATTATTGAAGCACAAATGACGGATTATTGACAAGTGGAGTAGCCGCCTTAGGACCGGTAGACTACGTATGGACTACGTCTCAGCGCGCTCTATTGTGAACAGCCAGAACTTTTTGTGTTATTTATTAAATTCATAAAAAAACAGTACCTAATATGTAAAAGGTAAATGAAAAAGAATAAGTTGTTCACAACCTACAGTATATAATAATTGAGGAGGCTGTTTACAAACATGGCCAATTCCAAGTTGTAGAATTTTTCAGGAGAGCGGATTTTCTGTTGAAAATTGCATTAAGCTTATAGCTAACCCTAACCTAACCTAGACTTCTCATCGCTTCTGTGCGCAATCTGGCTGCTTTTGTTACTTTATTTTACAACGTGCAGCTGGACATTACAATTTTCTGCAAGTTCGGATCAAAACCCCGTTTTGTGAAAAAAAATGGAGTTGGCCACGTTTGTTAACCAAGCTCCTCAATTATTTGTTCGGATTGTTCCTTTAAAACTAAGGGCTAAAACACCGTTTACTCTTCACAAAACACCTTCCAATGCTGGCATTTACTTCAAAAGTTTTACTTGCTATGAATGCCACTCATTTAAAAAAAAAAAATGCATAGAAATTATTTCAAAGTTTGAAATGCTTTGCAGGTCTTCCCTAACCACTGGAACAACCCCATGCTGATGGTTAGTTTTTGAAATACATTTTAACACTTTGCTACACTGTTGGTTTTTAAACTATTCTACAATTTATTTGTTTCTTTATGGGTTAGTCACTATAACTTTTCGTAGCCTGCACCAATTTTTATCATATTAGGCTTAGAAAAAGTATTATTCAACAAAATTTGTAATTATTTAATAATGATAATTCAACACTTTCTCTCGTGTACCACTCCCACTCTTCTGGGATCGTCCTCAATCTGGTTTCTCTCTCTCTCTCTCTCTCTTTCTCTCTTGGTCTTCCTCTTCGCGTTCTCTCTACTTCCTCCTCCAGCCATTTCCACGCGCACCTGCTGTTATCCATTCGCTTTACCTCTCCAAACCCAGGAAATCCACCCTGTGAGCCAACTCCCTTCCCCCGAGGTGAAGGAGTCTGCCCTTAGGGTGACTCGAGTTAAGTGCCCATTCCATTGACCGGCTAGGGCTACTTACAAAAACAGTGACGTGGTAGCAGACATTCAAGACTTAGGTGGCGTTTCCACCGATCTCGCATTGCAGAATTGACGGAAATGTTTATTTTCCTCTATGCCATAGTTAAAATTGATCAATGATCATACAGTAAAATCACAAACAAACAAACTAAAATTAAAAAATGGCGTCATGGGATATGTTAAGTACAAACATTTTAATAAATTTCTATAAAAAGAAAAATTCTAATTTCGGTCAATGTCAGTTGCATTCTGCAATGCGAGATCGGTGGAAACGCAACCTAAGTCTTGAATGTATGCTACCACGTCACTGTTTTTGGAAATAGCCCTAGCCGGTCAATGGAATGGGCGCCTTAACAAACAGACTCACTCCCCCCGCCAGGCTGACAGGGTTGCTTAAAGCAGAAAAGCTGAAAGCAAGCGCGTTGGAAACAACACACACAACACTATTTCGTACCTATACTCTAAAAAAATTCACCCGGATCCCCCTGTCAATTCAATACCTCTCGGTCTGCGCACCTGCTGTTATCCATTCGCTTTACCTCTCCGAACCCTTGCAGTCTCCTTCTCGCAATTTTCTCACCACTGTTCTTCCGACCCGTTCTTTCTTCCCATCGCTTCATTTCTAATCCTGTCCATTCGTGTCCTCTGACAGATTGCTCTACTCTCCGCCGCTTGTATTTTGCCGTCTTACCGGTTCGTAGCTGCTGTCTCCAAACTGTACGTCTGAATTGGTATAAAGTTTTAAATCATCATCATTACTTGAAATCCAGATGTCCGGGTGTGTTACGTTAGTATTCACTTCGCTAATATTTTTTTGGTGAATTCTCTTTCAGTTGGAAAAGGAAGTGGTGAGCTGTTACGAGGCGCTTCGGGCCATGTGCAATTCCTTGCGTATGAGATCGTCTAGTGAGTCTGAATCTTCAGATCATTCTATGCTTAGTGATCTTAATCTTTCTCAATATAAGGTGAGCCTAAAGAAAACATACATTAAGTGCAAAAAGTATCGGAAGAACGCTATGGTACCACAACTCATTAGTAGCAGAAGAACGCGTAGGCTCCGCCTCGGGGTAGAGAATCCTCTTTCTATTTAGGATGCTACATGACTGACAGTCACGTTTTCCCCTAGCTTCCAGGTGAAGATAACACAGTTATGCGCGTTAAACATTATTTAAAGCATATTCTTCTTAGAATTCATAAATTATTACAAATTTTGACTTCATCAGTTTCAACTTGCTGCTTAATCATAAATACCGAGGGGCGAGGACTTGTGTGAATCGATAGGGCTCAGAACTAGAAGAAATTCACCCTGCGAGTACGCCTCTCATCCCAATGTTTTCGCAACTTTTCCATTGTTGTTATGTTCCTTTTTTTTAAACCCCCAAATGGCTTAACGAAATGCAGACCAGGGTAATAATTCTCCGCGTCTTAATCGTCATAACTGTACCCTATTCGACCACCAGGGTGTTTGGAGCCTGTCACCCCTTTGTCCATAGTTCTTACCTTTATAATTTTTTGGCAGGTTGGACTTTTAACTTCTGCGATAGAAGAACTGGAAGGACTTTTAACCCAATGTGGCAGGGGAATGGACGGGGAACTGGAGGTGGAACTGCACAGGTGTAAGGAGGCCATCGATAGGCTAGAGAAAGATCTCTTGGAGAGCAAGGAGGAGCTGAAGAACAGGGCTGAGTTAATACAGGAGCTCAGTGGCAAGGTAAGGCTCAGCTGTATTAGACATCCTCCATAGTAGAGTAGAACTAGGGAACTAGGTTAAAAGACAGCTGGAGAAGGATCTCTTAGAGAGCAAGGAGGCGCTGAAGAGCAGGGCAGAGTTAATACAGGAGCTCAGTGGCAAGGTAAGGCTCAACTGTATTAGACCTCCTCCATAGTAGAGTAGAACTAGGGAACTAGGTTAAAAGACAGCTGGAGAAGGATCTCTTGGAGAGCAAGGAGGCGCTGAAGAGCAGGGCAGAGTTAATACAGGAGCTCAGTGGCAAGGTAAGGCTCAACTGTATTAGACCTCCTCCATAGTAGAGTAGAACTAGGGAACTAGGTTAAAAGACAGCTGGAGAAGGATCTCTTGGAGAGCAAGGAGGCGCTGAAGAGCAGGGCAGAGTTAATACAGGAGCTCAGTGGCAAGGTAAGGCTCAACTGTATTAGACCTCCTCCATAGTAGAGTAGAACTAGGTTAAAAGACAGCTGGAGGAGGGTCTCTTGGAGAGCAAGGAGGAGCTGAAGAGCAGGGCAGAGTTAATACAGGAGCTCAGTGGCAAGGTAAGGTGGAGTTATTCACTGTATTGATGAAGCAGTAGACTTCTAAATTACAATCTTAGAAGTCTACGCAGTGCCACTGAAGATGTCGACCGCAGATGTTGACGGAGTACTCTTTCAGAGCGATTCTATCACCTATCATCCCAGATTCTACTGCTTCGTCAAGTCTTTGTAATTATATTATTCACCGTATTATCCCATAAACAAACAGAAGTGAATAGGGCGTAAGGATAACATCGACTGACAGGAGAAGGAAGAGCTAGTTAACACATAGGAGTTCAGTGGCAAGTTAAAAATTATTAAGCCCTCCCCCCCATGGACAGACAACCGCTTTAAATGAAATATAGATCTATTGTAGAACGGGGAGCGGTTGTGTGAGTGACAATCAGCCCCGCCGTTCCAAAAAAAAGTTCGGCCTGGGGGAATTTCGTATTTGGGCGGCTGGGGACAGTGCAATGAGCTGTGTAAATTTCAAGTCGTTCACTTTGAAGGTTCGGACAATTATAAAATCGATCTTATCTCGTTCGTGAAAGCCAACTGGCAGTGAGGGCTTGTGAGGGCGGGATTACCCCCTACTGTGCCATCGTCTTTTGAATAACATTATCAAATTCAATTTTCAGCTTTCCATGAAAGAAGCCGAACTGAAAGTAGCCGAAGACGCTGTCAACACAGCACGTGCTGACCTGCTGGCAACAGGCACTGCTGACGAACAGGTGCAAACAGCGCGTGAGGCGAGGGATGCTGCTGTCAGTAGAAAGGCTGAGCTGGATCTGCAGCTGGCGCGGGCCAGGATAGACGTCCTGCAGGCCAACAGTCAGCTGATGGAAGTGGTGCAACAGAAGGTGGAGCTGAGTCAGCAATTGGAACAGTGGCAGGTAGGGATATAAATAGCCTCTATTCACAGCCGGTCCGTGAATAAAGAATTGGTCTGTTCAAGTAGTAGAGGACTATTTTCTACACTATGTTAAAAGGCGTTCTTCATTTATAATATGATAGTATAATATATAATATAATTTGATTCGCCCATTTTAGTTTCACGGAAAAACCTCTGTTCCAAAATTTAAAAAAAAATCCTGGTAATACTATATCCCATCCATATCGCCAGTCACATGAACGTCATGAACCATGCTTCTTATCTTATACTTTTATTTCCGCAGGTTGACATGCAGTGCCTGCTGGATGAACAAATGAAGGAAAAACTGGGCCACCACGAGAAGAAGAAGATTAACATGGCCCCACCCCCTATCGCACCTCCTCGCAACCGAATCATGGCCTTCTTCAGATGATAGTTACCTACTACACTATAGTAGGGTTTATAACTAATAATTGTACTTAAATATATGTATAGTGTATCTGTTAATTTTATTATAATGTATTTCTAAGTTGTTTAATTCTATTAGACATATTGTATTTTTAGCCAAACCGTGAATTAGAATGCAGAAAACAAAACGTGGTAGGAAATTAGATGTACACGTGGTTCAAGGCAGGGAAATTGGAAGCCAGAAATTTAATACTTCTTATTTTTTATTTAATTAACTAAGCAAGTAGTTAAAATATTGGCTCATTTAAGTAGTAGAAGACTACTTTATGCGTTATACTATGTAATAGGGTATTATTAATTTTTGGTTTTGTAGTTTTTTAATGGTATAGTCGAGTCTCGTTAATTCGAAACTCGAGGGACTCTTAAAATATTACGAATTATCGAGTGTTCCAAATATCAAATGGTTCGATTTATCGTTGCTTTTTTCATTCGCATCTGATAAAATTTCGCCATCGGTTAGGCGGCGTCTATCGTCAATGAGAAATATGAAATTGAAGGTTTAGCAGACATTAAAGACATACTAAAAATTCTGCTACCACGTCAAAACCATATTTCTCATTGACGATTGACGTATATGGAAACCCCGCCTTAGTGAACCTGAGACAGCAACATCTTCATCCACTTGAACAAAGTCAAAAAAACTCACACTGCTGATGTCAACTAATGGTTCTTCCGCCTCTTTCTCTCTGCAACTTTGAATTGTCGAGTGTTGCCGCCGATGAGTTCGAATTAACGTTTTTGTTATTTAGCAACGATTTTTTCGTACGAATTACCAAACGCATAAAAATTTATTGATTTAGTTCGAAATATAAAGAAATTTTGTAGGAACTTGTGATAACTTTGAATTATAGAGAGGTTCGAATTATCATTTTTATGAAAAAGTTACAGTACCAGAAATTGAAATTACCCTATTATATTATTCATGACTGTCTTCTACAACTTAAATGAGCCAAATCTTTAGTGTCTACCTTTTTTAATTAATTAAATAAAAAATAAGTCTAAAAACAGGGATTTTGGTGTACCTATTTCCTACGGGACGTACACTCTTAAAGGCAGAGATTTAATATTTTGTAAACAAATGATAGTGGGGTATTTCGTGCGAAATTTTAATTATTTATTGTAATTCCTCGTTCACAGCCGCAAACATATAAAAATGGGTGGGCTTATGAAAAATTCGTAAAAATACATCTTTCTAAAATAAAATCATAAAATACTCTTTATCGCGTTTTTTCTATAATAATATTTCCGGTGTGAAAATGCACATCTACTAAGAAAGCTGGTATTTCTACTAACTATTTATAAGACCATTTTAAAATCTTTATTGCAATGGAACAAGGAATAAATTAATTTCATCAAATCGACCCGAACATTTATAGTTTACAAAACACTTGGAAATCTCTGCCTTAGTGCTATGAAATAAGTCTCTGAGACAATTAATTGCTAGTAGCGCCTTTTAAGAAGACAGTTACTTGTATTCGCGCTCGTACAACAAAGACAGCTTGGTATATTATAAAAGACAAATCGATTTTACAGCTATAAAAAATATATTGCAAAATAACGCATAGACTTAGGTAGTTGCAAAAATCAACGACATTAAATTGAAATAGACTGCTGGTTTCTTAACATAGTATCGGAGAACTTTCGTATAGGAATCCATAGGGAAGTAATATAATAATAATGATTTCTTTATTTTTCTGAATTTATACAAATTTTTTCCACCATAATCAGGGCATCCGCCTAGCCTAGGGGAGTGATCGGCTTTGAGGGCAAGGTGGTAGCGTGCTTGCGCTTTTGCGACCTACACACCATGCGAACGGAGACGTGTCGTAATTCAACACAAGTATACAAGTTACTTAGTGCGTCAATCGGATACATTCATTAAATTGTTTGTAAGCGATTAACCTATAAATAAAATATGTTCTTGTTGTTTCTAACGCCTGCTTTCAGCATTTCTGCTTTAAGCAATCCTGTCAGCCTGGCGGGTGGAGTGAGTTTGTTTGTTAACTGGAGGCACCCTAAGGGCAGACTCTTTCACCTCGGGGAAAGGGGAGTTGACTAACAGGGTGGACCTCCTGATTATAGTGGATTCCGAACCGCTTGGGGAACATGGTAAAGTCACACGATTAAATCGGAGGTGACAAGGACTCGATTTATACTGCCTAAGCGCGTTATCATGTCCCACCAGGTTCCCCTGCCTGTGCACGCTACCAAGTTTGCCGCAGTTTGAAAAATGCTCTGCTCTAATGGAATCAACATGGTAAGGCCGTTGACAATATATAAATATATATAAATAAAATATAAAAAAACGTCAGAACCCATGTTTTGATAGGTTGGGCCCATGATTTTAATGATCTCATTGGTTGGGAGCACGTATTTTCCTATATGAAAGCAAACAACGCTCTCAATTTACCTCTTTCGTATAGAAAATACTTGCGACCCGCTAACAAAATTTGAAATAAATACAGATGTCACGTGACCGTATGAATAGAATGGATTTCTATGCGAAAGAGGCCCTTCGTCCAATAGCAGTGGCGTCTTAGACTAGTCAGAAATCTATTTCAAAACAGATCTTGCGAACAAAAAGAATTTCATCCGCAATCTAAATACTCCTTTTTCTTAAGCTTAGCATACGAACAAACAGGAGAGAATATCTGTGCTGATAGGCCGTGGTTGAAGGAATAAATTTACATCAGACTTGTTAACGAGCCTCCAAGCTCTTTTCTTCGTAAATCAATGTATTATCGTTCGCCCACCATCATTGAGGGCACAGGAGCACCAATAGCAGAAGGCGGCCGAAGTGATTCTGGAGCAACTGAAGGACGCAGGAGCTCGAACGTGACAAGAACTGAAGAGGAAAGCAGAGAACAGGAGGATAATATGTAGGGAGTTGCCGCCAACCAATCGTTAATATAGTGACTTCAGAAGAAGAAGACTGAAGATATACTTTTACTTTACTTGACGATTTTACTTTATACTTTCTTGTCGATTACTTGATTCGGCGCTTCGGCTAACAGTAGTAGGGATGACAGTGTTTTTCAGGGTTGTCTTCCGTGTGAGCCACAGAGCTCGAAAAAAACAACGACTGATGTAAACACCCAACACCACGACCTAACAGCCCGGATATTTCTAACTCGCTGCAGCAGACGAAATTCTGTCGAACCCAAAATATTCATTTGCATCGCTGTTTTAGACTAGTTTTGCTAAAAAGCAGACATATAGAACGAACGGTACAATCTAAATTACTAAGGTTAAAAATATAAATGCTCACAATACGACAATACATTTTTTTATCAATACTGGCAGTGGCATTATTTGTAAAACAAAAAAAAAAACATTAATCAAATAATAACAGGCCCAGTACTTATAAATGCAGGTATATATTACTGTATTTGGATTGGAAACATGACACTATAAAGTACAACTGAAGCGTATAGAAGCCAACCGGTTTAACTGCGGTCAAACTGATTTTGAGATAAAAGCACTTGTACATGTAGATAAGAAACTTTATCTTTTTTCATGGATAAACTGATTTTCAAATGCATTTTATTCAGGAACTGAGCATGCTAAAGTTACACTAATTGGCCTCTAAAATAGATGAGTGCTTCAGGCTGCTGCAGCCTGATCGAGGCGATTATAATACCGGGGTTAAATAAATACCCTAGGATTATAACTGTATACAAACAAATTTTGAATAGCACTTTCCATTACAAAATTATCTTGTTTACATTTTTACTGCCAGGGGATTAAATAAATACCAGTATTGTAATCGCCTCGATCAGGCTGCTGGAAGACCATGGTGCAGTTATCTCAAAATTTGAAGAAAAAAATTGCAATTACACGCTTTGGCTTCTATACGCCTCAACTGTTGTTTAGAGTCAACCGGAGCGAAGAGGAAACACCTTACGGGAGTAAAAATTTAAATTTCACAGGTAATATCGATCGTATAGCCATAAATGAGATGTAGAAATAATGAATGAATGAATAACGACTTTTTATTGCAATACAATTGGCGAACAATAAGACTAAAAAGTATTTTTTTTATGTTAACCATAAAGACTTTCCTCTACATGTAGATGTGCATTACATGGCCTCAGTCATTGGACATGATTAGTTACAATAACGGGCAAGGTCGAAAGAGTTCTAAACTGTGGCCAATTTGGGTTAGTCCCGGGCACGGCCCCAAACTATGTATCAAACTATTCAATTCTAAACTATTCATCTTACTATCTTCTTTCTATCTTGTTAGTAGCCCCTTCAGGGTGTCAAGGGACAGTCAATTCACACATAACACTGCTTTCTGCGTTTCTTCTACTTTTGACATCTCCATGGCTCTACGATACAATGTATATTTAATGAGAAATTGAATTTTATGCAAAAGAGGGTCTGTGGAGGTGTCCGATTAGCTCTTAACTGGATATGACGTCATTTCCTTGTAAATCTATTAGAAGACGGCACTTTGGTTGTCCCTAGTCATGAAAGCTTCTATTAATTCGCCGTGTGCCCAATAGATTTTTCAACCAGTTGACACGTCTTCCTTTGGGTGGGTGATTCAATAATATCCTTGGAAGGAAAGGAATGTCTCATCTCCCCTACGTAAGCTAATAAGTAACCCCTATTCCATAGCGGGGGACAACCAAAGCCTTGCTAACTAAACATTGAAAAAGAAAGTTGTACGATACAAAGTCAACAGAGGTAGAAAATAAAAGTGCTCGTGAATTCGTGGTATTTTTTTTTTTTTTTTTAATGATCAAACCAAAAATTCGTGTTTTATTGAAACTTGTTATAATAACTTAAGTTAGTAAAACCCAAACAAACGTTAATAAATTAGATTTGTCAAAGAACAACAAAGAATTTAATAAAGTCAGCCAAGAACTTGGCAGAGTTCAGAAGGAGTTTGAAGTGTTACCTTATTCAACACATTGTACAACATCCAAGAGTTTTTTGAATAGGGAAGCACTTTGAACTTTTCTTTGGATTCTGTTAAGTTCTTGACTGCATTGTACATTGTGTTAACATGTATTATTTACGCTATTGTATTGAAAATCGGTGCAATATAGACTTTCTATTCTATTCTAACTCCACTAATGTTGGTATTAACCTTGAGCGCTTTAGAAAGGAACTCTATAGAGGGAACCCACTACCAGTTACACCTTATCAACGATTTCAGACTTGCTCAACCCGAAGAGATGATCCAAATGTGACTAGGGAGATTAAACACTGGTATATACTGTATGTATTACTCTCCCAACCCTTTATATGCCAGCGCGGGTACCCTCTGTAGATGGTAGTTTTTACAGAAAACGCTCAGCGCTTACTAACATTACTGGGTTTCCTTGACACAGTTAATTTCTTAACTTTTATTTGGGTTTTACTAACTATAGTTATTATAACAAGTTTAAAAAAAAAACATGAATTTTTGTTCGTTCGTCAACAGAGGTCCGAAAATTATGCGATTGTGATAAGTCGTCTCTCACGAAGACCTCTTTTAATAACTTACGGTGGGGGTGTATAGGAACCAAATTTTCAAAAACTTGGATAAAATTTTCTCATTTCAAATTTGTGGCCGGAACAGTCCAGTCCAGAAAATCGCGACTGGCGGACATGTTGCTGACCACAGCATTCTTTCTTTAAGAGACCTCCAGCATAGACCGTCATTGGGTTGTCGCGCCACGGAGTACGAGTATTTTTCTATTTCCTCGTGGCTCGGCAAAGATGGCGGCCGGTAGAGTTCTATATAGGAGAGATGGAACATTTCCTTCCCGTCAAAAAATAGTTTTTTTTTATTTCTGCCTCCCATGACGGCATTGAAAAAACGTAGCAGGTGGCCTCAGGATCCAAAAAATACTTCTGTAGGGCTCGAATGTCCCATCCCCCCTATTTTTATGAGTCTAGCAGCCAGTAATCGCATCTAAAAAAATCGCATAGTGTAGCAACTTCTTAACCACTGCTCTATCAAACACATTGTGGTCAGCAACATGCCCGGCAGGTCCCACCTGTGAAGGTAAACTACCCACTAGGATTCGATAGGCGGAAAATATTCCCTTTCATGTCGAGTCCCTATGTGTAGACCTCCAATTTATAGCCTAGTTCTCTATCAAGTATATATTACAACCAAGCCCAACTAGCCGTAGTCTAAAAATTTCTAAAATTCAGAAAACTTGTGCGACTATCTAACGAATGAAATGTGCAATGACGATAACCTAAATGCGTTGATCGATCATTAATTCTGTTTTAACTTACACTACACGTGATCTGCCACCAGTGATGTTTTTCCATAGGCATGACTTATCTATTATCTGTTAGGACCTTCACCTGCAATATTGGAATGACTATGTCCGAGGTAGACGTTAGTCAGTAAAACAGCCGCAATTTACTTATAATCCATCATTCTCACCGTAAATTACTTTCGTACACTGCTTAAGGGTTACCTTAGACCTGGCCATTTTACATTTCAACTACAATCAAAAATCAAAAAAACAATCGGAGGGGGTGTTAAATTTTAAATTTCACAGAAACTATCATCAAAACTATCATGAAATATCATTAAGTAGAAAAAATATTCCCCTACATTTTGATGTACCTTATGTGACCATCACAGTTCGGCCACAGTTATTGAACATGACTTGGAGAAAAATAACGGACACTGAGGATGTCAAGTCGAAGGAGTTCCAAAACTGTGGCCAATTGGTGTTAGTGACAGACACATACTATGTATAAAAATGTAAAGGAGCATTGCTTCTACATATCGACTTCTCATTTATTCAATATTTCCTGTGAACTTGGATTACATAAAAAAAACAGACTGGGTGAACAATCGCCTCTTAAGTAATATGGATGACTGATCTCGTTGCATTTACCCCACATCTGTAAATTTCCATTGCACTTGTTTACTTTTTCTTACTTTTGCCCAGTGTCAGCGTGTGATGGCTCGCGATGGAATTAGCAAACTGCTGTTTTCTTCGGTTAAACTCAATAATTTCGTCCTCCAATTTCTTGCGCTCGTCCTCCACCTTTCTCTTCTCCTCCGTGTGGTCCTTCTTCAATTTGTCGAATTTCGTATGGAGCTGTAATTTTAAAATGTAAAAATTATATACTTCTTCTGGCTGTACAGCCCTTGATGGGTTTTGGACTGCTCGACAACACTCGTCCAGTCATCTTGGTTTTGTACAACGTTCCACCATCGTTAAAAATTATATATAGGCTACCCGAAATTCAGTATGTCGGGAAAACGACTGCACGGACGTCAACAAAACCGATTTCCGCGAGTTGTGAATCCGTAGATGGTGGACCGTCGTGCAAAACCAAGATAAGGGTTTTCTAGCAGGCCAACGCCTATAAACGGCTTTAGTGCCAGAAGGAGAAGACTCATAAAACAGTCAAAATTTCACCCAAAACTTTATTTTTTAACTTTGCTAGAGGTGTTTAGCCCAAAATCACTTTCCAAGGGATATTTAAGTCACGGTGATATTATAGCTACGAAGCAGTCGTCAAAAATCGCCTTTGCTGTATTTATCCGATTAACCTCTTCAATAAGGCCCCGTTAAAGTAAAGTAAAGTAAGTAATCGCCTCACTAAGTAACCTAATAGGTATTTGTGACGAGTTACGAAACGTCTCCGATCGCAAGGTGTGTAGAGACTCGAACAAGTACAACCACGCTAGCACCTTGCCACCGAAGTCGATAAAGTAGTCCTCTGCAACTTCTAAAGACCAAATCTTTATTGACTTTTGACATCCAGCCTGGGGGGGCTTTTGGCCGCTGCTACTACACCACGCCATCACGGACGATCTTCCACCACTAGCTTCCAGTCTCGGGTGCTGTTGGCGTGTACATCTTCGAGCACTTGGTCTCTCCATCTGAGCCTTTGCCTACCGGGCCACCTAGGGTGGTTGAAGGTATCTTAGAAAACCAGCTTAGGCGTACTCTCCGCCAAGACCTAACCAAATCTTTATAGCTTACGTAATTAATTATACATAAAATAACAATCGATTAATTCAGGAGTGTCCAATATCTACCTTTCACTTCCTCTTACAACATTGACATACCTCTTTCTCGGCGTCCTTGAGCTCTCCCTCCTTCTCCTTGACCCTGACCACAAACATCTGTCGCATCTCATCCTCCTTCTGCTGCAGCTCCTGCAGATGCGTGCTGCGTTTCGCCTCGAACGCCGTCTGGAACGACAGCGGCTTGTTCTCGGCGTCCACATCGGAGAAGCCCATCTGCTCAAGTCGCCGCTTGCGGTAGGTCTCGTAGTGACGCAAATGTGTCTTTTCCCGCATATCTTCCATATTGGTGCGAATAAGCATCTCGCGTAGTCTCACAAAGTCGCAATGCGTCTCATTTTCAACTGTTAACATAAAAAACAGTGTTCGGGAAATTTTACTTTATTTTTTTAACTACGGCCACTAAGCTAAGCCAATAGCAGGCCGAGGTACAGCACAAACTTAGTCATTCCTTAATCGTGACTACATCGTCCAATTCCCTTACAAGGTATTGCAGGACCGATGATACCCCTAATTCAAGGGCCATCCCCATAATGTCCGTAACCGAGTCCTCCAAATCTTGACGAATGAAAATTGTGAGTCTATCCCTCGCGGCAAGATACATACGTGGGCAAACCCATAAAATCTGTTCTACCGTTTCCGGTTGGCTACACTTTTTACATCTATCATATTTAATAACATAAAATAAAATACATAATTTTACATCTATCATCCTCATAACTGCATTAAAGAAACATCGACTTCGATGGCCAGGTGGTAACGTGCTTGCACGTGTGCGAGTCTTTACACGCCATGCAATCGGAGACGTGTCGTACTCATCACGGGTAATAACCTACAGAGGCGACTGAAAAGGTCAATCGGATACATTCATTAAATTGTTTGTATGCGATTAATCATTTAAAAAAATAATAATAATAAATAAATAAATATAAAAAAAAAAATTAATAGAGAGTATAGCTAAAAAAAGACTGCAATGATTTGGTCACGTGAAGAGAATGGATAACAGCCGGTGGGCGAAGAATTGGCTGGAAAGGGAGGAAGACTAAGGAGTAGACCAAACTGAAGACCATCTCCGCAGGAGAGTAGGACAGTGAATGGACCCGAAGGAGCGGATTTCCTATCCGGGCAACCGGAGCTGATTACAATGATGAAAGTACTATAGATACTAACCTTGAACAGTTCCCCACGGATACTGCCGGGATCGCGTCATTTTGTTGCCAATCTTGACGAATTCAGTGCTGCCAACCACAGCGAATGGAAGGTGTGAGTTCATGGAGGTGTTGGTATCCACAACACTCTCGTCATCCACCGGGAACTGGTAGATGTGAACGCCGTTATTCTGTAGCTCTGCCATTATCTTTGTCTGAAATCAAGTACAATATGAAAGAAAACATTATAATATGGTAGCCGTTGGCATCACATGTGAAAGCACAGTGCTTCTTTATTCAATATATTGCAGCATTATATGGTATATAACACTGACATTAAACTAACTTTGGTTGAAGAGGAAACCTCCTCGTTATAGTCGAAATTAGAGGATTTAGAAAAAAACTGGACTGGACGGGATTCAAATCCACGATCTACGCCTATCCCGGACGTCGTCTTGACCGCTGGACCACAAGCCCGACAAGTACAGTGTCTGCTAAATTCTCTACTTATATGCTCTTTGACAAGATTCGGTAAGCACAGCCACACCACTGTCTAACCAAACAGGTCTGTAGGCTCACTTTATTGTTATTAGCTACTGACAAATCAGAAACCAGTCCTTAACAAAAGCAACTGGTCCATAGTAATACAATGTTTCAATGCAATACAGCCTCTGACTCTAAAGTCTGAAGATGGTGTCCACCACCGAAACAGCAGTAACAATATACATTTTATTTTGTGGAATTAGTGCAAAGTTATCACTGCACGAATTCACTGGAGAAACTCTCTGATTGCAAATAATAATCCCCTAAATTGAGTTAACCCTAAATAAATAAAAATGATCCCGAGATACGATTTTTGTGAACCTACATGTCAAATTTCAACTAAATCCATCGAGTAGTTACCCGCAAATCGACGAACAGAAAGCCCGACAGACAAACGGTTATTTCGTAAAAACTACTTTTTTGGGTTCCTGAGACCCCAATACGTGTAAATCCACTGAAACCATATAAAATGCATGCACAAATGGGAAAGCGAAAATATTAATAAGACTCAATAATACCTTGAATTTTTGAAGCTCAGACTTGCTAACAGTGTCTGCCTTGGCAATAATAGGTATGATATTCACTTTGGTGTCCAACTTCTTCATGCAGACCAAATCGATGGACTTGAGACCGTGTCCGGTGGGGCAGATGAAGTACAGACAGACATGAGTCCGGGTATCGTGGTACGCCGACAGATTTCTCTTGATCTTCAGCTCCTCCTGCAGATAGGCTTCAAACTGCGCGTCTATGTAGTCCACAACGGCCTTGAAAGAGTCCTCCTTGTTTATTTGGTCTCCATAGCCTACTGTGTCGACAATGGTTAGCTGAAATCAATGTTTAACACTTTAACTACAATATTACGCTGAAACGGTTGTTTTTATTATTATTTCGAGCTTCTCCTACAATTAGATCCGGAACGGCTATTTCACTTGTCAATTTTCCTTCAATAATTGACGAGATTTTTTATTTACTCTATGTCATCTCATCAATTATTGATGCACAAATGACGGAATATTGACAAGTGGAATAGCCGCCTTACAAAATGACATTGCGCCTTGAAAGAGTCATCTTTTGTTACGTCTGGTTAGTTGGAATCAATGTTTAACACTTTAACTAATATGCCGCAATGGCGGTTTTTTATTATTATTTCCAGTTTCTCCTACAATTAGACCCGGAACGGCGCGTCTATGCATTACAAAATGACATTGCGCCTTGAAAGAGCCATCTATAATTTGTTGCGTCTGGTTAATTGGAATCACCGTTTAACTTATGTGTCAATCACTGTAGCGGAAAAGGATCCTTAAATTTCGAGTTTTTACTACAAGTAGAAGCAGAACTGCGCCACTTAATTAGTTCCAAACCGCGTTCTCCACCTATCCTTAGCAATGATAAGCTGAAATCAATTATAAACAATTAATTGCCACTCATTTTTTAGAAAGAGAGAGCACCGCACGTCATTGAATAACTTGGTCACTCATACACCCGCATTCTTGTTCTAATTTCTAAGAAACAACGCAATCCACAGAGCCAGGCCTATCTTTCACGGAAGACATGGCAGTGAAGCCCGGTAAAACAATTAATTAATACATGTTTGGCAACATATTGCGTAATATCACTCAGTATGAAGAAAGAATACTGTACTTACAAGTATATTTGCATAGGAAATGCAACAATCAGCATTTACAAATAATAAAACAATCTGACTAGCGAATGACCCGGATGGACTTCGGACATGACACAGCGAGTATTATTTTAAATTCTCCAGATGAACTCAAGTCAGTATTAAGTGTCAATGGGGGGGGGGGGGGGGACCCTATAAGCACAAAAATCAAATATCTCATAAAATTTCAATCGTAGAGTTGTCAAAAATAATAGGACAAACAAGATGTTTTTTTTTGAGTATTTTGATACATGATATGTAAAAATTTACTATGTCCGACCGTCAGTCCATCAGTACCCCTGGCTATCCTTACACACAGACGGTCATAATATTCAACTAAAGCAGTCCCCTAGCAACGCACTAGAATTCAAAACCACAAAACCACAACGCCTGACACTAACAGTCCAGTGGCCCAACATGATTGTCTACCACATCGGGTTAACCGTGTTCAAGTCCCTGTCCCGCCGAAACAAAACCTTTTTCCAAAAAATCGCGAAAAGGCTGAGCTGCCGCCCCCTCAGGGGCAAGGCGAGACCCTGCGAAGCTAGGCGGAGGCTTGTATTAATGACATTGCCAATTACAGACAAACCAGACAGTAAAATACAAGGAACGCCTAAAGTGACGTTTATCCTGTTTATCAGAACAAGAAACAGCCCAAACCACCCCCATTCGTAAGAGGCAACGCTGGAACCTCAGGACTGGATCGCGCTCAACCCCTCTGGAATTGTCGCAAGTGCTTAGTGGCTTCTAGTTATTTCTACGGGGCTTTATAAACGCACAGAGACAGTCCGCAGCAGTCAGTGTAATTCGGTCAAGCTATATATTCATTTCTCGCAGTCCGACCCTTATAATAATCGATTCTATTTGTAATCAGTGTAACTTGTATAATACATTCTAGTCTCGTTATATTCCGCGTTTTAATTTTTGCCCCGGACATAATACATTGTTACCGTAGTGTATTCACTACAGTGGGCCGATTATGGCGATTGGTATTTACTTACTCCTGGGGTTAAAACTGTAAGCATACACATTTTGATTAGCACTTTCCATTTTAAAATTATCTTGCTTATTTTTAATACCCGGGTATTATATTAACCCCGGCATTATAATCGCCATGATCGGGCTGCAGACACATTAACCAAATTGAGGAAGATCTCAGGAGAGTGAGACTAAAAGTGGAGGAAGTGGTCAACGGTCAAAAGGAAATGGGCAGTAAGGAGTAGAGGAGGCTCATATCACACTGGGGCAAATGGAGCCGATTAAATAAAATTTCGATGATGATGACGATGGGGAATATAGATATTCTTCGACTTACCTTTAGCCTGACATTGCTCTCTTGCAATTCGTAAGTGTGAGCTTTCAGCTTTACCGTCGGGAGATTGTGCGGACTTGGAGTGGATTCAAAACTCGTGTTGAACAGCGAGTCCATCAGTGTTGATTTCCCTATCCCGGTTTCCCCTAAAATTCACAACAAAAAAGGTTCTCAAGTTTTCATCAAATATATAAGGAATCCTCGGCAATCTGATGAACATTATGCGGCCATTACTTACACTAGAGCTATGTGTAAAAAATAACGGGCACTGACGATGTCATGTCGAAGTACTGTAGTTCCAAAACTGTGGCCAATTGGTGTTTGTGACGGCAACATACTACAATATATATAAAAGTAGAGAAACATTTATTCTACTTTATGACCTCTCATTTATGACTTTCCTGTAAAATTGGAATTTGTTTAAAAAAAAACGGACTACTGTCACGAAAAAATTTCCAAGTGGGTCGCGGCGGGATCTCGTCTGCCAGTTATATTGTACACTACATAAAATTGAATTGAATCACAGTTTTTTTCAATTTAAGTCTTATATTTTTTAAAGATTGGTGGGAACCAAAGACATATAATAGAAATTGGCGGGAACCAACGATATTAAATAGAATAGATCGCTAGACCAATAGGATAATGCATTGGCCTGCGTACGCCCATGGACTGTAAGGCTATTTTTTTAGGAAGGAAATCGAAGTAAAAATTGTAGAAAAATGTAAAATTTAGTGGGTCGCGATGCAATTTTATATCATTTCGGGGTCCGCGACGAAAAAAGTTTGAGAACCTCTGTCTTGGAGCATTCTTGGTTGCGGCCGTCTCCGTAAGTAATACTGAATCCCCCCCCCCTGTTCCAAAGCATAGCGGTGCCGTCCAGTATTCCCCACGGAGAATTTATTAACGATGGTGGACACCAGGACACCACCACAAAGTGTCTGTAAGTGAAGTCTAATGGATACTGCACTGCCATTTGTAATCCTATTCCAAAGCATCGCAGCAGACTGTATTGCAGTACCCGTGGCTGTTTATAGCAACTCGTCATGTTTCAGCTGTTTGGGTCCTAAGGGATTCAGTCAAAACATTATTTTCTATGCCAATCGAAGGGTCAAACATGGTGAAGATGACAACCAACTTCTAGTCCCACTCGGATCTTCTCGAAGTGACAAGACCTTCCAGGCCGCAACGTATCGGGCACGTTAAGTAAGTAACACAGTGAAACACTATACCTGATTACACAACGTGCGTAATACTTCCTGAGCATTATTCATGTCCATTATTGGGAAGATTGAATGCGGAAGTTGCTGCCCACCAAGGCCACTAGGTTATAGATTAGTCAGGTCAGACCTAACGCTAGTCTTTTGAATTAAGTCTGACAAACCTTCAAATACGCTATCTGACAGATTTGGAGTTGGCACCATCCATTTTATAGTCTAGGTCTCTACAAATTTGACTACTCCTAATCTCTGTACAAGCCAAAGTAAAACTTACCAATACACAAAATATTGAACACAAATCCATTCTGCACAGACTTATTAACCAGCTGGTCCGGAAGAGTGTCAAATCCAACATGTCCTGATAATTTTAAATTCCTCACCACTGCCTCAGTCTCGGCAACCTGGAACAACAAGATTAAGCTACCCTAAGTAATGTACAAACGATAACCCCATTTCATTTCATACTTTTGTTATAATTTTACCCATACACCGCTCGAAATCAACCGACAGGCTTGCTTCCATATTTGTTTTAAATTATTGTAGGTAGGCTTGTATGACAAATTTCAACGCATCAATGGTTCATAACAAACCGAATTTGTAATTTTGCCCTAGTTTAAAGGTTGATATTTTGACCTAAGCATTTGTAAAGTTTAGACGAGAAAGTCAAATACGAAATCCTTGAAGGGGAAATCCATTTACTGACATTTTTAAAATGTCAAAACGTACAGTAATGCATGTAAATTCCAAACTCGGCATACTGGTTGCATTATGAGCCGTGCCCTTTCTCATTCTATGCTTCAACTGACAGCCTATTTGAACGGGAATTTCACAGAAATTACAACTCATTTCTAGGCAGCCTTCTCAAAATATCATGCATAAGTCATCTAGCTATCTATTGCTATGGTTTAATGTTGAAAAATTGCCTTTTTATTAAGAAATAAATGTAAGAAAATACTTACGTTGACTTTGTCAACTTTACTGTTCGCCATTTTGCTGTTTGTTGATGAATCATGGCGTCCTCATAAATCCACAATATTTATACTACTTTGGTTAATCTTATTTAAACTTAAAACGCAAAGAATACGTATTTGTAATATTTATGAAATGATTCAATGGCCATTTTCTAAAATTAATATTAATTAAATTGAAGGAAACCAGCGACTTTAATTCCCATAGAAACTAATTTCAAGCTGACTGAAATTTTTTTGTTTTTGATTGTTGTGAAAATATATTGCTGGTGGTTTTGCGCAAGTGTAAACGCGCGCTGGCGCTAAAGGTTTTTGTTTGTAAACAAAAGACAAGACTTGAAACTTTGAAAGCTTACTGGAAATTTCGTTAATTTTATTACATGAAGCGTACTTTGTAATAAATTAAATGAATTAACATCGTTCTTGGAATGGCAGGTACATAATTTTATTCATTTTTCAATTATGATTTCATGACTCAATCAATCAATCAATCAATCAGTCTTTGTCCATGACCCACCAAGGTGGGATAGACGGCGTCTAGACGGATAGACTTACCTCACTTACCCTGTAAATGTTGTGCTTAGCAGCCTCAGGGCTCAGAGCCCTCAGATCAACAAACTAGGAGGTGGTTTGCGGCTGAAATACAATACAAAAATTAGAGTCCCTCACCAGCCAGAGCCGGATCGACCGTGTCAATCAAAAATAGCCACCCGAGAGGGTTTTGTACGAAAAAACGAAGAGGTACTTAAATAGTCCAGCTCCTGGGGTTGTACTCATCCAAATTATACAGTGAGGCGTCAATAAGTCTGATATTAATGTATGTTCTGAACAAGCTGGATCCAACTTACTTACTAAAAATTGTAGCTTATTGTAAGGCCGGTGTGCAAGTATCGGATAAGAATCCCTTGACTTGTTTAGGCGACACCTAGGCATATCAAACCCTTTCGCCGATCGCGTATTAGGACCTATAAGAGTGCACTGTACTCCGAGCTGGCTATCCAGGATTCATCATTACGGCCATGAGACAACTAAAAACATACTGGCCATGAACAGTGAGGACTCTAGCGGCTTTAAAAAGGGGTCTGCAGTGGGCAAAATACGAACTTTTTGTGACAATGCGGATAGCTCGTTTTTGTAGTAAGAGTACCTTGCTTCTGCAGAGTGCCCCCATGCCAGTATACCATAATTTATATGGGTATGAAACAAACCATGGTATGCCATCAAGAGATACTGCTCCGGCACCAGTCTACCAAGTTTACGTAGCAGAAAAGCAACTTTAGCGAGTTTACTCATATGCTATTAGTATGGTCCTTCCAGGATAGTTTGGAGTCAATCATAAAGCCCAGCAGCTTAACTGCACCAGTTTGATGTACAATAGCACTACTAGACAAGGAACAGATAATTCTTTGTGTCTTATCATTGTTAATTTTATGAAACCTTTCAAACCAATATTGTAAATTCGGTTGTTTCTCTGGGGGAAATTAGATTAGTTGTAATCATATTGAACAGGCTGACTACTAGAATATAGAAATCACCTACCGGTGAGGGCAAGGTTCAAGGTACCAACTAGTACTAGGGTTGGTTACGTCCAGGCCCGGCGGAAATTTTTCCCTTTTTTTAGTCTAGTCACTCTAGTGTCGAGCCTTGATCTTCTGATTCAGGTTTGTAGTCCCGTTCCCAGCCAAATTATCTAATCCTAGTGTATTAATTTTGTACTAAGCACATATCGTGCACTATTATCAGTGTATACGTAAAAATGTTTTGGACATAAACATTCCGTAGTGTATAAAAGCAAATACAACCAATTTCTTTTAATTTTAGGTACATCTTTTTGGTGCTTGGGACCTAACGCAAAAAAACATGAGTTTCATAGCAAAAGCATTGTACAATCTCACCTTCACGAAGGCGTTCACAACCCTGACGAGAAGACGATATGTTTATTTGGCTGTACTTACACATTCCCGGACGAATTGCTTCTAAGTATGGAAGAAGTATTCTGCAACTGCAGGTGAGGAAGACCATAGCAATTTCCGGTTCTTGACTTGGCGCCGTTCCAACAAAAAATTGAGGAGTTTCCATGGCTGGCAGATCAACGATTGGGGGTGCAATTGTACCTTCTTTCAAAATTGTTCAATGAGCAATTCCCTTATAGATTAGAGAAAGGATTATATGGAGAAATTGACGGAAACGGAATTCCTCTATATTTTGATATAGTCGTAGATCGTCGTAGATCGTCACTAACACCAGTTGTCCACAATTTTGGAATTAATTTGACTTGACATTATCAGTGTCCGTTACTTTTTACAAACCAAGTTAAATTACTGTGGCCGCTCTTCGATCGATAAGTCCTGTGAAATACACCCATAATAGTTTTCCCCCTGAGAATGGCTCTTAAGGACAAATGGATCCATTTTCTATTTTTGCGCAAAGTCGAATGTCAGGTCGAAGGAGTTCCAAAGGTGTGGCTGATTAATGTTAGTCACGGCCACATACTATACAATGAAATGAAGAGCAACATTTCTTCTAGTTTCCACCTCGTTTATGACTAAGATTGATTGATAAATTTGACATTCTGAAAATAAACGGAAAATGCAGTGGGGGGGGGGGGTCCATTTTCAAATGCATATGCATCAGTAACCATAGAACACTTAATTTTAATTTCCTTTTTATTTCCAGAAAATACTTATGGTTGCTTCTCACAAAACTGTCTGAAAACCGCCCTTCAGTGAATTTTATCAAATTACGGAACGAGATCACCCGATTTTTAAATTATTTATGCACGTTTTTAAATGTGTAAGTACACCTTACCGTATCTTATTTTATTGGCTTGAAGTAACCGTCTGAGCCAAGGTTTGTGGTATTAGCCAAAATTATAATTTGTATTATATCCGAAATAGGGTATCCAGTGGGACTCAAAACCACAATACTAACCACGACAAAAGACCCTTGTAACATTGTGATCGTAGTTCTGTATCACAAGGACAGTAGTCTGCTTATTTTTTTTAATGTTCGTGTATGCATTTTAGAAATCAATGCGCGCGGCAGCGCGCGGCCAAGTACCCTATACACCCCCGTTGAGCTGCCCAGCAAGTATATCTCCATGGCGAGTTTACGGCATTTTAGCCACTTTCCAACCATCACTGTAGCTCACCCAGTTGTCCGATTGACCTCTAATTTTGCATTCAGGCTTTAAATACAGCACAGAACCCCAATTTAAAAATTCAGCACTCTAACATGATTGGTTGCTGAAATCCAAACACCCCAAAACCACGCTTTTCGTGCTGACTCACTCACTGACTGACACAAATTATAGCCCACTTCCAGATGTGCTGGAGATGTGAAACTCAGGAATTAGTCTCTTCTTACCATCAAATCCCCAGAATAAATCAAAAACCCGAAAAAGTTTTATGATCACGTAACGAATTTTACGTACTTAGCTTACGGCCGAGCATACCTATGGCACGCTCATCCCATCCACGTGTGCAGGACAACTGAAATTTGTAATTGGGTTCATTCTTGCCATTTCCCATTTTTTCCACTTTATTCAGAAAATTGATTACGTAACTTAACGTAGTCACTTAACGAAATAGCCCACTTCCAGATGTGCTGGAGATGTGAAACTCGGGAATTAGTCTCTTCTTACCATCAAACCACCAGAATAAATAAATAAAACACGAAAAAGTGTTATGATAACTTAGCAATCGCGTAATGAATTTTACGTACTTAGCTTACGGCCGAGCATACTATGGCACCCTCATCCCATCCACGTTTGCAGGACAACTGAAATTTGGGATTGGGTTCATTTCCCATTTTTTCCACTTTATTCAGAAAATTGATTACGTAACTTAACGTAGTCACTTAACGAAAGCTAGCTTCTAGATGTGCTTAATTCCTACGTAGGTAGGTAGGCAGGTATATCTATATAGTGTTTCGCATGTTGTATATTGTTCTTTCTTTCATATGGGCTTTCTATAACTTGTCAGTCTTCTAGTTACTCTGGTGCTAGCTAGACTCTTCCCGAAAATTCTCGAATCTTCACTTTTCAAATTTATTCTCGATCTTCCATCATGGCTGTTCCGGTCAGTTTCATTACTGCTGATGGGTTCCTTCTGGTCCAGCATGGAGTACAAGGGGACGGTAACTGCCTGTTTAGGGCACTGGCATTCTACATGTCAAGTTATTTGTTATTTGTACAAAAGATATGATATCCAACCCAAAACACTCCGTGTAAAAAATACCAAGTTCCTTTGGCCCATCAAAGTTGTGATATCCAGATGGGCCAAGTTCCTTTTTTCTGCCTATGTATGTTGTGATATCAGGATGGGCCAAGTTCTTGTAATTTTTCTCTTTGAATATTTTCTCTAAAAAATTAATTTAATTTTTTTTTAGAACTTGGTGCTTCTTCATGCGTACGTACCTTGACACTGGCACTTGCTGTAATTGGCCAAAGATGACGCATAAGATATGGCTAAATGGCAAATTTGCAACTGAGGCCACAGTGTCGTTACGTAGGTATACCTCTAATAAAAGATAGGAAACTACAAAGAGTTTTGCAAGGGAAGCACCCAAGTTCTGAAAAAAAAAAATTAAATTAATTTTTTAGAGAAAATATTCAAGGAGAAAAATTACAAGAACTTGGCCCATCCTGATATCACAACATACATAGGCAGAAAAAAGGAACTTGGCCCATCTGGATATCACAACTTTGATGGGCCAAAGGAACTTGGGGTTTTTTACACGGAGTGTTTTGGGTTGGATTGTTACTATTTATAATGGGTTGATGTGCTTATTCTACTGCTTCATCAAACACTATTTAGGTACCGTATTTTATTTTCAGATCGACAAATCAGTGTAGCCTGGGTGAATCATTTTTAGACGATTTAGAAGAGCAATTGTGGCATTTGCGTCTTCTATTTCAAAAATTTACCTTTACATTGTTTCCTAATTTTGCATTAGCTGCATATCCTTCGTCTCGTGGAAATGAGGTAAGCTCTACATCAATGATTCCCAAACTTATGAGACTGTGGCCCACTTTGAAAGATGCCAATTTTCCGTGCCCATTTGGAAAAGAGCCACTCTCAGCTCCCCCTAGAGGTCTATTACTTTGTTTAGCCCTTCTATTTTACCGTCCAAAAGGATCTTTCACATAGGTTTGATGTGGGAAATAGAATCATCATTTAGCTGTCAGCTAAATATTTTTCCGCCATAATTGCCAAATCTGAATTTCTATTTGTACCAATTTTTCATTAATTAAAAATATTATTGCGTTTGAAACATACGGTACTGCTTTTCTCGATAGTCAAACATTTTTCCTCCAGAGGGTCCCATGCCCCCGCCCCCCTGTCGGGACACTGTGGTCTGTGGCCCACAGTTTGGGAACCACTAATTAGAAGTCAAACTATAAACCAAAAAATATTTTGAATTATATTGTATTACCTATATTTTGTATAACAGTAATGCCGTTATCAAATGTAGTTTTTTAATTTTGAATTTTTTTAAATAATAAATTTGAATTTTCTATTTGATAGTAATTGGTTTGGTTGTTCACATGCTAGGTTGAAAACTTTTCATTTTATGTTTTAACTTTTAAAGACACCTTCGCGCCAATAGGGGGAATTCAGATTACAAAATGTAGTGGAAGAAGTTATTCGATTTTTTACTCTGTTTTAGTGCCAAGATGCCCTATATAACATAGTTCACTGCCACCTCGATGCGCGATGGTTCTTCATTAATATTATTCAGGAGCTACAGTGCCGTAAAGAGCAGCACTTGAGTGGCACACAGTTTAGCTCATCACACTTTAAACTTGTAGTGGAAGAAGAAGTTATTCGGTTAATATGCGAGTTGATGTCACTGGCCATCGTCCGATACGAAAATACCGACAAGACTGAGCTCATTAAGACTGAAATTTCGTATTGTTCTTGCTTTAAAGAGCTGTGGATTTTGCTTATGCATTTTCCCTACCGAAAAGAGGTAGGTGTGCTTAATATTTACCTCCTATGCAAGAGACTCGTACACAAACTTGGTTATTTATTTATTTATTTATTTATTTGGAAAAATAATACAACGGGACAGACGTAATAAATATACCATGTCTACCATATCTATGTCAATGTTAAAAAAACTACTTAAAACTGAGGACTTAAAATTACATAAAATTGCAATATATTCACTGTATATATATTAATATATACATATATAAGTGATATAATTATACAGTTATGTCACGCGTACGCCCATTGAGTGTAGTATAGCATGTGCCAGCTGATGAGACAGGAAGTAGTGGAGGAAGCTCACACATCACATCCGGGGTGTCCCGTGAACGGTACGGGTGATAGTAGTGTCAGTTTCGAGTGGTCTTGGGTGAACGGCATGCCTGCTTCCCTCCTCTTTTAAAATCTAATGTTAATTTACCGTTTTTCTAGGACTTTTGGACATACCTAAACCAATGTCTCCGTATGTTCCTGGAAAACACAACCTTTCACGGCAGCAGTGACGAACTCAGTCTCTCCCCCCAACAGTTTCCATCCTGCAGCAACCGCAGAGAATTCCTAATCTGGTTCTGTGCAGGCCTGGCTCAGCTACAGTACTACGACCGACAGGGCAACTACGTAGCCAACACGACTCATGAGAATCTCGCGACTCTTGAAATAATCGATGATGTAGTTAGAACCGTTCTGCTCGAGGGAGATGGCCCGTGTGAAGGGACGATGCGGCTGCTTATGCCCATGTTGCATAGAATTCACAGGGTGTGGGGTCATACTATGTGTGGCTCGTTGGTTCACCTGTGGGATCAATATTTTCATGGGAGAATTAATTCGGCATTTTACATTGCTGGGAGTAACTTGAATAGCACTATTGTTGTCAGGTAAGATCGTATTTAAAATCTTACGACTCTCGAAGTAATCGATTTAAAAAACAACCGGAGGTGAAATACTAGAGTTCTTTATAGAGGAGATGGGACATTTGAGTCCGCCGAAAAAAAAAAAATTTAACCTGGGGCCCCCCACCCCCCTCAGCACCTCTCTGACTAAAGTTTAGTCACTAAACCCATGATCACTGATCTACCATATTCTCTTTATTTCAGCAAATCTGGCCAAGCTTTACTGGAACAAGTAAAGAAACGACTAGACATATCGCGGCGGGACAAGTCAGAGAACAGCTTCTTCCTGTTTTTGAGTCTGCTTGGCGAGTATCTGACGTCAACCCGTCGCCACGGCAACTCAGTCAAAAGGTTCTGCGGCCGTGTGTTTGTCAAATTCTGCGGTAAAACACAGAAGCTGGAGGAATTGTCGGATATTGGAGTTTATCATCTGGCCAGTTTGTTTCTCACGCTAGCTGTCGGCACTTCGGATCAATCTATTGTATGTTCATCATAATTTCTTTTATTTTATTAAAAAGGTTAATTACATACAAACAATTTAATGAACGTTAGTAACCTAATGGGTACTTGTCTCATGACTTACATGACCACCACACACGAGGTAGGGACAACAACCACTTGGAGCGAGTATGGCTGGTAAAACTCTCACTGGACCCCAGCAAATAGGACTTAGTCTCTTTAATAAGTTACCAAGTTCCCTTAAAGGCGTCAATATTACTGAACCCAGCTTCAGAAAAGGGGTGAAGGCATTGCTCCAAGGGTGTTGTTCTTACTTCGTAAGTGAGTTCCCATACTGTATCTCAACTGTGAAATTGTATTAGGTACTGTATGTGGATATAATGGCCTGAACTGAAATAAGACGGAAGTACGTATTTTAGCCGGATGCTAAGCCGGTGCCTGCTCCTATCCAATAAGGTCTACCTAGAGTTCTAGGTTTACCTCAAACGTTCATTTCGGTCTAAAAAGCCCAACTCTCCCCCCTATATCACTTTATTTCTCTTTCTAGGTCCTCAATCTACTAAGAACCCTCACCGGGATCCCTACTTCGGGAATCCGCGAAGGTAAACACGGGATGATATGGAAGGGAATCGCAGCCTGCGTTCTGGCGCTACAAGAAATGCAAGGCGACGTTGCGGGCGCTGCTGAAGTCATTTTGGGCCACCTCACCCCAGCTGCACCTGTCGGCCACCTATTGGACGCCCTGAGGGTTATGTTTGAATGCGAGCCAATCAGCATCAAGGGACTGCATCTGTTTATTGATAATTGGATGGCCGAAAGGGAGTTGGTTTGTAGTGATACGAATGGTCAACAGCTGATGTCGATTTTTGTGGCTCTCTTGCGGAATATTAAGGAACCTCTACGTGCTGGTAAGTTAAGAGCAAATTGTACACCACCACCAATTGTACGCATTTATTTGTACCCAGTCGTATGAAATATCAATCATGGCGCCGTAAATGAGACGTGTCGTAACTCGACACAAGTACCTATTAGGTTACTTAGTGAGGCAATAGAAGAGGTTAATCGCGTACAATCAATTTAATGAATGTATCCGATTAACCTTTTATAAGGAAAACTATTGTACAAAGAAAACGACTACATAGTAAGTATTGTAGCTGGCACCGCACTATTTGGCTACAGTTTTTGAAGGCGTGAAAAATGGCTAGAAGCGTTTCTTCTATTTCTACTGTCATTTATGGTTCTATACATAATCTCGACTTACGCAAGTATGGGAATATATAAGGTCCGCTGCATAAAGGCTTCTCTACAGCAACAGACCTGCAGATCTGTTGCTGCAGTAGAATCTGCTTTTGCGCATCAACCCATATGCTCCAATATTTCTCGACAGATCTGCTGCGTATCTGTTGCAGTAGAATCTGCATTCATCCACCTGCCCATTTGCTCCAATGTACCACCCGACCACGATAGGATGACATTAGGAAAACATTATTTATTCGGCAACTTCCATAAGCGGAACAACACCGAGTTTTTTCGATTTTTATAAATGTTCCAAATGTCATCTTATCGTGGTCGGGTAGTATCTCATCAGATCTGCTACGTATCTTTTGTAGAATCAGCCTGTATTCACCGTTTGTAATTGTAATATTCTAATTAATTTTGGCTCTTTCAGGAAACAAAGAAGCGCAAACTCTGCTGACGAAATCCGAAGAAATAATCCGCCCTATTTTAACAAATAGACTTTCAAGAATTTGCGCAGAAGTTGCGGCTATGTTTACAGTGCTATCCAACCGAAGAATGGACCTGTACCAGTATTGGAGTGAGCATAGGGAATGTGACATGGCGGGGGTGTATCTAGCTTGTCTTCTGGACCAAGGTGCAGATGTGGTGGCTGCACATCTACCCCAGGCTCCCAGTAAGGCTGTTCAGGTATGTTTATATCTGTTGCAGGCGTATATTAATAATAATAAACGTGTTATATTTCCGGGGCGAGACTAGAAAGTCATTTACTGTCTAACCATCATCCAAAAATTAATCAATTTCCAAAATGCATGGTCAACAAAATAAAAAACCCTTAACGCATGTGTCTATATTTAGTGTTGAAAGGTTGTAGGGATCATAGGGAATGTGACATGGCAGTGGTGTACCTAGGTTGTCTTCTGGATTATGGTACAGATATGGTGGCCTCACATCAACCCCAAGCTCCCAGCAAGGCTGTTCAGGTATATTTATGTATTTATATCTGTTGTGGGTTTCTATTAGTATTGGAGTAAGCATAGGGAATGTGACATGACGGCGGTACACCTATATAGACTGTAGGACCAGTATTACTGAGTTACTGTGGACAAAAATTATATACAGTATCATTATTTTGCAATTTTTCATTTTTTTTTAGGTGTGGGTGAGGGGTATGTTCGGGTATGGACCTACCGAGGAAAACAAGCGATTTTACCGTATTCTGACGCGTCTGCCGCAAAACCAGATGGTGTTCCAAGGCTGGGTTCACGAAGATCCATTTCTCAACTTTTTGCATTCTTATTCGTCTTCTAACACAATTCTGGTAAGTTTTTTTTTTTAGATTTTTTTTTAGAAAAAAAAAATACCAGATTTGTAATAGAAGACTTTTGCCTTCTTAGAATGAGTCATACCTTGTGCAAACACAGTGGTTCTTCTCGGTACTTGCAGCACTAGGCATCCATTATATTGCTTTGTTCGATGATCTCCATGACCCTGTACATGATAGATTATGCCAGTAACCTATCACACTTGTCAGACTTACTGATCTGATGGGATTTGGTAATTGTGTGAGGTGGTTATTGAGTTGCTAGTAAAAGCTGTAGTGTAGTGGAGACCTGGACTTTCGCAAAGGAAGTCGCGGGTCCCATTCCGCCGCCTGTTCCCCTCCGTCTAGTTAGAAATAATATTATCGTGCGAGAACACGTATTCCAAGTGGTTCAGAATCCACTATAATAAGGATGTTATATTATATGTTATACTTTTATCAATTCCAGATAGCTCAAACATTACGTCAAACATTCCTGTCACACTTCAAAGGTTTCGACACGTGGTTGGAGAAACACACGAACCACCTGGACCAGCTTCCCGGGCAGCACTTGGAACGGCTATACCACTACACAACGGCTCTCATAATGAACTGTCCTCAGTTTATATATGCGAGGTGCGACGCCAGCAGCCTGATTGCACCTCTTGTAGACTGTGTTCTGCTGCCACGACGGATATATGACCCTGGGTACTGTGCTCCGCGGTCTCTTACGCAAGCAATGGCGATATATTTGCCTTCGTTTCTTCAAGGACTTATGCAGTTGGGTAAGTTAACGAGTGGACAGACCAACGATAGTAAAATTCCTGCAGTTTTGTGTAATTATTTCTTCCTACCTTAAATGGTGTATTTTTGTATTAATTTCGGTGAATGATTTGGAAGCGTTTGTTTGGAGAGGGTTTAAAAATACATTACATAGACCGCTACGACCAAGTAGTCAACTTAACTTCGTAACGGCTCTGATAACTGGCTGCGGACCCTTCCGAGCTCACCTGTCAAAGCTCGGTGTAGCGGTAGACTCCACAAACTGCAGATTTTGCGAAGAAGCCGTCGAAAACGGGTGGCAGGTCCTCACAGAATGCCCGGCGATCTGGAGGGCAAGACTTGACACTCTGAAATTCGCCATTCTCGGGGACCATGAACTCAGATGCCCAAGGCCGGGTGACCTAGTACAGTTTGCCACCAGAATCGGTATAGTCTAGAGAGCGAGGAAAGTCGGGGTCGCTCTATGGGCCCTCACAAGCGGCCTAAGTCGATAAAGCCCCGGCGAAGAACAACAACAACAACAACAACAACTATTCAACTTCTCATGCAATTCCTTCCTACCTTAAATGATGTATTCTGTATTGTTTTCAGTGCCTGATTCGGACCCGTACGTTTGGAGAGTATTCAAAGATACAATTACACATTACATAGGCCGCTACGATCATCTCCCCGCAGGCAATCATCCTCTCGCGCAATTCCTGCAGTCATCTGTAACTATTCCGCTGTTTGCGAAAGTTTTTCGGGTGTTTTTCGAAGTCAAAGATGGAAAACCGCATAGAAATTATACTCATGTGAGTACTAGCCTGGTTTTCAGGTATATTCAGGAGGGTTGAACCCCATAGTGGGTCATTGCCATAGCTTGGTAGCAATTTGAGTGCTGGGCACCTTAATTCTGATTGATGTCCAATGGTCTCAATGATACGGATGCCTAAATTAATTGCGGGACTTATTGTTATAGTAGTGCTTTATTAGTCTGTATTATTTGTAAGACTGAAATCCAGAACCACAAAGATAAAGATCTATAAAACCCTTATAAGACCGGTTGCAACATATGGCTCAGAAACCTGGTATTTTACCGCCAATGTAAAATAACTTCCGAGTATTGGAAAGAAAGATAATAAGGAGAATCTATGGTTCCCTGTATGAAAACAGAGAGTGGCGTATAAGAAACAACTCGGAAATAGACTCAATACTCAATGGAGCAAGCGTAGTACGTTTTGTAAAAGCACAGCGCCTAAGATGGCTGAGACAAGTCGTAAGAATGTCAGAGCACCGCATATCGAACAAAATATACAACGGGACTGGTAGAATACTGAAGGAACGAAACCGCTGGTTGGATGAACTAGAAACTGACCTCCGCGAATTGGAGGAGTCCGTAGATGGTGGACAAAGTCAAAGCCCATCGAGGAGAAGATTAATTTGTTTTTCATTCTAATTTCAGGCATTGAGACTTCTGCAGTTCACCGCTGTAGAAATCGAGGAAGATGTCTCTGTGAGTTTATTTGACAACACCGGACAGCCAATAATAGAAGCGTTAGTTTTGCTGGACGACAGACAGCCAATCAGAGTAAAGACGTTTGACTATCTAGCTGAGCTGTTGCAGATTAAATGCAATAGGTAAGATATCTAGGCATAACCATATTACAAATACTACACACTGGAATAATCATGATTGATATGCATTAAATTACGTACGTACGTTGAAAAGGGAGCTTTATAAAACTTTTCTTTGGTTTCGTTTTCAATTTGTGGCATGATTTTGAAACCATACATGAGCAATGTTTACTGTTTAGGTATTTTGATAATCCAGTCGCAGTTCCCTCCGCAAAGATTTTGTTTAAAAACACCTATATCTCATCACCATTGGCCGCACTTAGCTGACGATTTGCTGCGATCTATTTTAGGTTATAATCGTTGCATTCGTTCCTGTCAAGTTTCTGGTGCCACGTCTTCCAACAGTCAGAGAACGTTTCCAAACAACAAAACGCGCCATGGCCGCAAGGCGGACTCTGATTGGTCAAACGAAGACGTGTTACCTGTCCGAAGCTCCGAATGGTCGAATACGACGTTGTAGGTTCCACCGCAAATTCGAAAAATACCTTTGACGTTAGCGAATGTCCTATCTCTGTAAATTCTTTTGGAGCCACCAAGAAACGATAAGGCGTCCGCGATTTATTGATTTGGCGCTAAAAATGCAAGGCCCTGATTTGGTGTTGTTTTTTTCCCTACAGGGAAAAAATTGTGCCAATTCTTATGGAATCCTGTAAAAAGTATTTGGCATTCAACGCATCCGCCTGGTTCAGGATGGCGGCCAAAATTGTTCCACTGGGACGATCTGAGCTGCAAGAGTTGCCTGCATTGGTGGAGAGTGAGGTGCTGGCTGTCGAGAAGAAACGAGGAGTCGAACGCGACAAGGCTTTAAGGTACGGTATAGTGCGCTAGGAACTTTAAGTGTAGGAGAGATGAATGTAAGGATGACTATTTTCTAAGAATGCATTTGCCATCAGCACGAAATCATAAGGTTTGAGAAAAACCTTACAAGTGTAAGGAATCAAATTTCCCAGGAAATATAAGTTGTTAAGGTCGCGAAAACGATAAGTTCCTGGCTCCATTTTGTTATATATTAGCCTATGTGGCCGTCACTGTCCTGTCCATAGGTTCCGAATTTTTTTTTTTTTTTTTTTTTTGTCATTCAAAAATACTAACTACTAACCAAATACTATACTACTAACCATTATTATCCTGAGATCATCTTCAATTTGGTTTCTACACCTCTTCTTTGGTCTTCCCCTCCTTTGTTTACCCGTTCTCCGTGTCACTGTCGAAACAATCATTTATGAGTTTTTATTATGATTATGATTTTCTTTTCTTTTCAGGTGTCATCTGGACTCTTTGAAGCGATTGTTGATTCCCGCGGCTTGCAGATGACACCACATTGAGATGCCCCGTGATATTAAGTATTTAGATCTGATAGTTATTAGTAAAACTAGTGTTTTTACATGCAACTTATTGTTATTCATCACAGAAAGCACCGTTTATTCTAATTGGCCAAATGGCGACTGAGGGTCAGTCCCACTTTCGTGTCTAAAGTCTTGGTAAGGCGTGTATTCCACTGGTCAATATTCCCTCATTTGTGATTAAACAAAATTGAGATTTTTGTTTTAAGGAGACTATTATGTAGATAATTTTTTTTAATCACAAATGACGGACTATTGACCAGTGGAAAACACGCCTAAGTGGAAACCAACAGATACTGCATGCCACCGCATTTATTTTGGGGGTACTTCTTTTAAAGCCTCTTCTATCGAAGATTGGCGATCATTATTGTAAAATGTTCTCCTTTTGTCCCTCTATTTTTCCTTGGATTATTACATACATGGGTATGTTTCTCCATATTTACTTAAGTCTTGTTTGAATATTTGGAGGAGGTGTGAAAGATCGTGGTGTCTAGAGAAGGAAAACTAGCGTCGAGATAGACGAGATTTTGAAAAAAAAGACGTCGTTTGCTTTGTAAACGCCCCCAAAATTTGGTGGAATGGGCACATTGAAGAAAAGGCTCCCAGCTCCAACCTCCACATAGGCGGGGATTCCACCGACCGGCTAGGGCTAAATACAAAAACGGTGACGTGGTAGCAGACATTCAAGGCGGGGTTTCCACCGACCTCGCATTGCAGAATGCAAATGACATTGAAATGTTTGTTTTCCTCTATGCCATAGTTAAAATTGATCAATGATCATACAGTAAAATCACAAACAAACAAACTAAAATTAAAAAATGGCGTCATGGGATATGTTTAGTACAAACATTTTAATAGATTTCTATAAAAAGAAAAATTCTAATTTCCGTCAATGTCATTTGCATTCTGCAATGCGAGGTCGGTGGAGTGCCACCTAAGTCTTGAATGTCTGCTACCACGTCACCGTTTTTGTATTTAGCCCTAGCCGGTCGGTGGAATCCCCGCCTTACAGAGCGAGGAAAAGGGCAGGCAGGCCGCAGAACCAGGGCCATACAGTATTCCTTATCTAGACTATTCAAGTGATGATGGGACCGGCCCTAAATATTCACGAATATTAGGCGGGGTTTCCACATACGTCAATCGTCAATAAGAAATATGGTTTTGACGTGGTAGCAGAATTTTTAGTATGTCTTTAATGTCTGCTAAACCTTCAATTTCACATGTCTCATTGACGATTGACGTATGTGGAAACCCCGCCTTATGGGCTGGTCAGTTTCGTTTCTTTCAAAATCATCCTGTTCGCGCCATTATGAAACAGACCAGTCTTGTGCCACGCTTGCAAGTGGCAGGTTCTGACAAGTAATGTCCCGTTTCGATGAGTTCGAAACTTTCTGTCAGCATTTTAGTTTAGTGTTTCGGTGTTATCCTCGACATTCAACCATGTCTAAAACCTATATTCCTTAAAATGCATGAGCCATTTTAGAGCCAAATGTCGATCAGGGGACTAGTACCCCGATTTTTGAGCTCGGAGTTGTCAGTGAACTGCGAGGTAGAGCTTTCCAAATTTTTTTGTAAACAAAGGGTGGCTGAGTGATTTATGCGAAATTTTTTGCCCTATTAAAGTGCACCATCATTATATTTTTTTTTTTACAATTTTACAAATTTTACAGGAAGTGTTGATTGTAACGACATTAACGACTCTGTGGATAAAAGAAATGCTCCTGTACATTTTGCTATATGCTATATTTTCTTCTGATGTCACAATCTCAACGATTGGTTAACAGCAACTCCGTGTATATCATCCTCCAGCTCTCTTGGCCCAGCGCTTTCCTCTTCAGTTTGTACATTCGAGCTCCTGTGTCCTCCTTCAATTGATCCATGAATTCCTCTTCTATTAGTTCCTTCCACTGTGCCCTCAATGATGGTATGTACCATTTGTTCGTGTCTTAACAAATGTCCTACCCATTTCGCTCCTCTACTTTATCTGTGGGCTAGCAACTGGCTTTCTTCTTCAATAGCCTCTAGCACTCTTTCATTCGTCACGTGGTCCCTCCAGCTGGAACGAAGCATCTTTCTGTGACACCACATTTCATACGCTTCCAGCTTCTTCAGTTCCTTATCTGCCGTAGCCCAGGTTTCACATCCGTATAATAAAACATCCATATGCAGGTTTTAAAAAACTGCATACTGAAATGGTATGTAGGCGTCACTAATCCCGATGGGCCACTTCAATTTTTTACGCTTTCCTGTGGACAATCAGTGTTAAAATAAATGCTATATTTTTCTATCTCGATAATCCCTAAGATTATATTTTCATATTATGGCAATTTGTGATTAACATAATACCGGGGTTTATTCAATGGTTTTAAACAAATGAGTGAAAAATGCGTGGGAAATTCAAATTGATAAATTGATCCTCGGCTTTATTTTTGGTGAGTTTTCAATTTTTTTCTCCCTTACATGTAGACACATTAATTAAAGTTCCGGTTTTTATTATATTCCAAAATTCTACCTGTAGTTTTTTTTGTTTATTTGTATTTCCTTCAATTAAAAAACAATGCAACCATTCTCTTGTATTCCAATAATTTATTAATTTAAATTTCCCGCGCAGGACATGTAGAGTAGTGGAACGGACTCCAACTTTCACCCGAAAGGTTGTTGGTTCGAGTCCCACACTTGCTATATTTTCTGGCCATGCTGCGGAGGGCATGTAAAGCAGGTGGTCCCGGGCTTTCCTAGTTGAGTGTAAGAGAGAACTCCGCTAGGTTGGTTTAGTAATAGAACAAAAAAGTCTATGTTTATTTATTTTAACACCGTCACGTGACACCTTACTAATTAGAAAATAAACCCCGGTATTATGTTAATCCCTAATCGCCATAATAGAGCTGCAGAAGAAGACGTTGTAAGTGGCACCAGAAATGTAAAAATAAAAATATCGTTGGTGGGGCGAATATCTCATCATCTCTCCTATATATACGTAGAACTCTAGAATTTGTTTAGGCGGGGTTTCCATCGACCTCTCATTGCAGAATGCAAAGGCTTTGACGTGGTAGCAGACATTCAAGACTTAGGCGAGTATTCCACCGACCTCTCATTGCAGAATGCAAATGACATTGACGGAAATTTTTGTTTTACTATATGCCATAGTTAAAATTGATCAATCATCATAGAGTAAAATCACAAACAAACAAACTAAAATTAAAAAATGGCGTCATGGAATATGTTAAGTACAAACATTTTATTAGATCTCTATAAAAAGAAAAATTCAAATTTCCGTCAATGTCATTTGCATTCTGCAATGAGAGGTCGGTGGAATACCCACCTAAGTCTTGAGTGTCTGCTACCACGTCAATGTCTTTGCATTCTGCAATGAGAGGTCTGTGGAAACCCCGCATTAGAACAAATTATGAAAGCTCTGCCTTGAAATTTCCAGTTTTTGTGCTAATAATTAATATATACTGTATGGATAGTACACAGTGCCTAACCGCTGAGATGAATCCTGAGCAAAGAGCCATAATGCGAACCAGATGCCAAGTGGAAGGGGAAGAAGCAGGATTTCCTGAAACCACACCTATAGACCTAATGAACACAGAGTTATTAGTATTAGAAAAACATTTCAACATAGTAATAACCGAAAAGTACAGCGACGATGAATCCCTCGAGCCATTTCACATTCAAATAGCCACAAATGTAAAATATAACGGAATGTGGAAAATCATCGTAGAGACCAGAATCGCCGTACTTATGAAAAGCACTTGTGAAGAATTATTAAGTCTAATGGCTGCTGAAAGTAAGCTTACTGTCGAAGCTAAAAGAATGCGAGAACTTTTAACGGCCCGTGGAATATCAGCGACTTGCCCCTCTGTGGTTATTTTACCAATGAATAAATCAAAGATCCCTGGCAATGAAAAATGCGCTAAAAATCTATTACAACATGTTTTGTCAGTTGATGAGAAAATGGTAAAACCAGAGTTAATTAATGAATATGGTTTCGGGATTATTGTGGCATTATGGTTTATGACTATGGATAGAATTTATATCGAGAGTATGTTGAATGAATTCTCGTTTCTACCGCATATAAGGAAGGTTTTAATAGATTTTTCTCCTGGTTTCAAATTCGACGATCATCTGTTTACAATGACCAATCTGGTGTTTAACCGCCATGTTGCCACGTGGTACTTTTTTAAAGGTAACACTGCGGGCTACAATCCAAAGGCTAACGAGGAATGTAAGCAGAAGATGATGCGTGAAAATAATAAAAAGACACACCCGTTTTTTTCTCATATCGGTTTGCAGGCGCTTTGCGCTGTTGGTAATGCTAATCCTGAGTATAAAAACGCTATTGTTCGCTGTTGTTTTGCTCCCATGCAGCATTTCAACGCTTTCAAATTTACCATAAAATGTTGTCAACGCTACAACGGTTTTTCGTCTTTTAACGAAGCTCATTATTTTGTCGCCAAGTGCCATACTCTTGCCCATTTGCTACCGGAGGTTAAAGCGGAGAAGAAGCGACTGTTAAGAAAGACAAGGGAATATAAGAAGTGGCCTTTTGCCGAGTATGAAGTATTCAAACAAAAATTTCCTGCCGCTTACGGTGTAACTCCACTTGAAGATTACTCCTTCATTTATTGTCTTACTTTCGCGCGGTATCTTAAAGGTAAATCGGTATGTGATAGTGGCGTTGTCAATCCTGTTTATTTAGCAATGGCAAAGGTGAATATTGCGTCGGGTATAACTCTTGAAGAATTGGAGAAATTTGCCAAGGCCAATGGTCTCGACTTGGACATATTGGTGGCTGATTACAATGAATATGCGCAAGTCAATAGCTTACCACTTATACCTGTTGAATCAAACTATACGAAGAAGGAAAAGAAAAAGAAGTTAAAGAATAAGGGGAAGGGGCTGCAGCGTAATTAAGGTAAAGAGTTCAGAGAAAAACGCGGACATTACGGTGTTCTGCGCTACGGATCAGTCTCAAAAGTGTACACGCCAGAGTGGTATAGAAGCAAAAGGAGCAAAGTCCGTAAATGTCAAAAATTGACGGATTCGTCTGGTTGAAATCTAGACATTGCCTTTATTAACGGAAGCTAATTCTGGCATTGTCCAGTGTAAAACTAGTTAAAATATTGGGGGTTAGAAGCATACATAGGGCACTTAGCTACAGTTTTTTTTATTTTACCTGAAAAAGTAACTGAAAAGGAATTTGCCCAGTTGGCTTCTATACCACACAAGTTTGGCGAGGCCATTGATGTTTTGAAACAAATATCGTCGGTCATCTATTTTATTTACAATCATTACCTTATATTGCCACATAGGATTTCCATGTTCCATCTCTCCTAGAACTCTAGGCTAGAGTTGAATTCCATAGGAAATGTAGGCGGCTAGTAGAGCTATCTTTGGGGAAATTAGTAGAAAGGAGAAGCAGACAGAAAGAAAGTGATATCCAATATTAGGTTAGATTTATCTACATTTTATCCTGATATCGTATGTTTCTTATCATTCTATAAAAATTGAACTTGTGTTAAAAATATATGTTAAATAATTATATACCGGTATAGACTTGTTATTATTAGCAAATCCTTAAATTATAGGCCTATCCCTATATTATCAATCCCAACCGGTAGGTCGGTGGGCTACTAATATAAAATTATTTATATTGTATATAACCTATATACGTACTATTCGACCGCAATAAGAAGACATCTTGGTAAGGGCTATTTTTTTTTATGCAAAAAATGCATATTCGTCATGTTCAGGATAAAAAGATTTCATTAGTACTGTAATTCAACACTTAATGACAGCAACTTACAGTGTGAAACATGAGAAAGCCTTAGGTATTACTATTTATTACTCGTACTAACTAAAATTCGAGGATATAGAAAAACTGGACTTGGTGGGATCCGAACCCACGATCTACGCCTAACCGGGGCCTCGTCTTAACCGCTCGACCACAAGCCCCGCAATACTCGTACTTATTACTAAGTTTTAGTCAATAGTCAATAAATCCTTCTATGAGCCAATTTAAGAAAGCACTAAAAATATATTTGATGGACAGTGCATATTATTCACCGGTACAGGAAATTATGGAGCACTCTTCGTACTCTTAGGCAATAGTATGTGTGTATGATTGTATATTAAATATATTATAATATACAAATTTTGTATGTGTAGGCCTATGTACTCTATGTGTACTTTTATGACGACATCCTATAGTGTAATTGTTTTATGGATAATATGATTTGATTTGAGTGCATTGAAAAATAATCCCCCCCCCCCTAATTAAATTGAAAATGAAAATAAATAGGCCTAGGCCTAATTAGTTTCAGTAGATGCAGTCAGAATCCGATTGAAAAATGTAAATCAATCAATCAATCTTTGTCCTTGTCCATGACCCACCAAAGTGGGATAGATAGAGTCAAAACCATCTAATACAAAACAAGTTTCATGCGAAAGCATACCTACGTTAGACGGGGGGGGGGGGGGGTGTTAAGGTTTTTGGATGCCAACTTAGTCCCCTGAAAGTAGAATATAGTGGCTTTAAGTTCGGTCCATGAGCAACAGAGCCCTTACTGTTTGATACTCAAAATTAAGTAGATTTAGTTAGAGAGCATTTACATTATTTTCAGAAGAAAAATAATAAACAATTTTGTACGGAACAAAATAGCGCGCCAAAATTTAAAAACAACCCTGATAGTCCTGCCACCTGTTGCAAAACAACACAACCAGATGTATGGTGCTGCCATCTGGTCTCATAGTTTTGGCGGCAAATTCAAACTTTTTCGTGTCACTAGACTGAATCCTGCTGCGCTCTATCACCTTATCACCGAACTAGCCGAGGTCGAGCAAATCCAGCAAAAGCAAAAGCAGTGTGTGTGTGTGTTTAGTAAATCGAGGCCTTTGGAGAGTTTAAGCGATGTGTTCGCATTGTGCCATTCTCTGTATTAATGAAAGTGGCTGTCGAGTTTAGCGTAGCACTCGCTGATTCCAATGTGTCTGTCCCACAATATGAAGTACAAAAGCCCCGTCCCAAAGTGCTAAGGTAGCTGTGCTAAAACAGTGTTTTCATCTGTGAATATGGGTGTGTTTTTGTTGCCTTTCAAGCTTTAGCCCAAGCTTTTGGATTATTCTTCCCTACACAAAATGGGTTCAAAGAGTATACCGTCGGATAAGGTAAGACTTTATTTAATTTTTCATTGAACAAAAACAAAGCTAGCCCACATCTGCTGGGATGTCTTGAAATTTGAAAGTAAAATCTATTGTTTTTGTGTCAGTAATGTTTTTGTTTTAATTCGAGAATATTTAGTTTTATCAGTTTATTTTAGCGTCTTGTAAAAGAGATAAAGCTAGTATACGATAGATAGGATGTGTTTTATTGGTCAGACATTATCTAGGTCGTTAGTAAGATTTCTTTTCCAGCTGATTGCAATTGCCTGCGCCTTTGTCTGTTAAAAGTTACTGCCAACTTCTGTTTCTTATGAAAAATAGTTTTGACCATGTGTTTTTGGGATTATATTGTTAGCTCTACGTTATTCCTGTTGGGTGTTAGATTTGTTTGAGTATGTGAGCCGTCCATGAAGATGAAATATCTGGGTCCATACTACTTTAAATAGGCTAGCTCAGCTCTATCCCATGGGTACCTGCACCTGTCGCCAGGATTGGATAGGTATAGCCTTATGAACGTCCTCACTTCTATTATAATAAGATTTAGATAATAATATAAGTCGAATTTGTGATGATATATCGATCATAGAGCCATAAATGAGAGAAGAAATTGAAGCAGGTAGTAGAAACTCCAAACCCCTTCGAATTTATTGTTGTTATTATTTAGTGTTGGTACACCTAGGGATTACCTAGGCGATGCTTTATTATGTTGGACTGTTATAAATGGAAAATACAATTTCTTTTTTATCCATTAAATCCTTTTTTATTGTCTATCATGGCACTGACACAGTATGTACACAATTTGGCCACAGTTTTTTGAAAACGTACCGTAGACCAAACCTTACATTAATGTCACCTTCAAAGACTGTGGCCAATTTTAGCGCCGGCTACAAGCTATGTTTCAAAATGAAGAGGATTTCTTATGTACTCCCAATTATGGCTTTATGATCCTGGCAGGTCAGGTCCTGTAGAGTAGTAGTGTCTGAATTAATCATTAATGCGATGCACTACTTCAAATCACAACTACTACTACTACTACTACTGGTACCGACTTCGCCTTTCACCCGAAAGGTTGTTGGTTCGATTGCCACACTGGCTACATTTTTGGTCATGCTTTGGAGAGAATGTAAAGCAGGCGGTCCCGGGTCATCCTAGTTGAGTGTAACAGTGTAAGAGATGGCTTTACAGCCCTAATTCCGCTAGGTTGACTTAGTAATAGAACAACAAAAAGATTTATTTATTTATTTATTTCTGATCGATATTTCATTAGAAATACGACTTTCACGCAACTTTGTACTTTAAATGCGTAGTGGGGGTGTCAGATTTTTCTGTAAACTGGAGTGTCAATGCCCCTTTCTTCTATTACAGATAATGTAGGTCTACCTATATTAGTGCGGGTTTTCCTTACATAAAAGACCTGTCGATATGGGTTCCTTATCGCCTTGACCTTGGCGGGGCTTAAAAGCGTCTGAGACATTGTATATAAGCCGTCGATAAAATTGGATTTAGTTGCTCGGTTTTTATGACTTTGCCCCAATCCGGTTTATACTGTTATCACAGAAACATGCTTCAATGTGTATCCAATGCTTATGGGTGACCCAGAGCAGTCATACCAGCCCCTTAACTTCGTTATTAGTCATGAGGAATATTGAGGCGCAGTAAAAACGTACTGTAATAGTATGGGGGTTAACATTTTCCATGGCCCTATATGGGTCTGCATCAGTGGCGGAACGATCAGTTTATAAGGGTATCCCGAAGTACCTAATTGCCGAGTTTGGGACTCAGCCTGCATCTGCGCAAATCCAAATGCTGAGCATTTCTGGTCTTGGGCGGGGTTTCCACCGACCTCTCATTGCAGAATGCAAAGGCATTGACGTGGTAGCAGACATTCGAGACTTAGGCGGGTATTCCACCGACCTCTTATTGCAGAATGCAAATGACATTGACAGAAATTTGAATTTTTCTTTTTATAGAAATCTATTAAAATGTTTGTAGTTAACATATCCCATGACGCCATTTTTTAATTTTAGTTTGTTTGTGATTTTACTCTATGATGATTGATCAATTTTAACTATGGCATAGAGTAAAACAAAAATTTCCGCCAATGTTATTTGCATTCTGCAATGAGAGGTCGGGGGGAACCCCCGCCTTATGCATATGAACAGCGAATAGTTCTATTTTTTAGTTCATAAACTAAATAGACGGATGTCATTACGCTGCTCAAATGGTCTAATGTGACCTATGTCAGCTAATTAATTGTAAATAAAATAAAATAATAATCTTGTTAGCCGAAGAAAGACGCGTGGTGGTTGTGGTCTTGTGGATCTACCTTTCCTAAACGTGCTGGCTTGGGTTAAATATAAGCAATTACTCTCAAAGTATTCCTTTAAATTGTAATTGGCAGTTCATGACAGTCTCAAATACTTTAGCTAACGTTGGTATGATCGAAATGGGCCTGTACAGGTATAGTGATTTTACTTTAATTAACAAGGAACCTAACAAAAATTATCATCAGAATCTTCTATCTCTTGCACTTTTATACCCCATTCGGCCGTTTATGTCAATAGTCTCAGTTTTATGTATACCCCATTCCGTTGTTTGTGTCAATATTCTCAGTTTTATGTGTACCCCATTTCGTTGTTTGGGTCTTATAGTCTTATCGCAATAACTTCGATTGCACCCAAGTTATGACATTATTGACTATTTGCTATGGTACAATACGGTCTTTGTTAGTCCATGGTAAATTATGTAACTCGGTTCTGCCGCATGGAATACCGTTACATGATAACTGGCTACGTGAAGGTTGCAATACGTCGGATATTTCCTATCTTTGGAGGATTTTTCTGGTTGGTGGGTTTTTCGCTGAGTTGGAATTTAGGGGTCAACACTACACATGTCGACCTCAAGTGATTTTAGTCTGTGATAAAATTATGTGTTATCAAACACCTGTTGTAGTACTATGAATCCCATACGTTTGTGTTTTTAGGGAGATTTCATCTACCTATTGAACACCGACCCATCTTCGACTTCTGGAAACTTTCTTCATGAAATACCCCCTGTTCAAATGTTACATGCATGAATATAGAGTTTTGGAAACACTGCAACTGTAAATTTCGGCCAATTTCCTACAGCACGTACACGTCCAATAAACAACAGTTAGCTTGCCTTAAATAATCATGTTCCAAACGTATTTTATATTTAAAAAAAAAAAAAAAAACCTATAGACATGAATCGTATTCTAAAACTAAAAGTAAGCGGGAAACAACTGAAATTTATTCATTTGATCTGATATTTCTGTGGCTAGCGATTTTTTTAGTAATTGGCTTTTAAAATCACAAATCTTTGGTTGGCTGCGATTTGATTTTGTTTCACACCTGTAAGCAGTGACGGATTTACCAATATAGGCAACTGAGGCAAATGCCGATATCCAGATTTTTTGTGCACATTATTTAAAAAAATTAAAATAATTATCAGGTATTAAGGAATAATTTTTATAATTTTTATTATAAAAAATAGTAATATAATATACTAATATAATATAATAACAGTTGTTCAGTGCCACGTTACAACGTTTTTTTCAATCCATATAGGGCCCGTGTTCGACTTGTACTATCTGGCGCTTCATAGTAGTTTTACTTTTATTAATGAACACCCCCCCCCCCCCCCGCCCCTAGACATTCAATAATTATTAATGTAATGTCCGCGAAAAGAGCAGTGCCTATATATCCACATCCGCCCCTGCCTGTAAGGGGTTATCCCTCAAAATGGTTGCACGATACGGTCCAATACCCATGGCTATGACAGGTAATTATCCCCCCCCCCTGGTTTTCCATTAAAATCCCTTCTTTCTATTCGCGTCATATTTTCACAATACATTTGGTGACAACTGGCCTCATTCAACAGCTGTTTTGACAGTAGGCGGCTGACTACACATTTACCCGGTGGAAATGGGCTGAATTCACAATGTTCTCTCACAATTGTTTTGTCGCTATTAAAATTTGACCTAGTCTCTCTGCGGAAACAAATTGTACTTGTTTAATCACGAGTTATGCAGTCGGAACTACAAAAAGAAACCTGTCTCTATTTAAATCTGACCTACTTTTTTGTGGAGTAATTATAGGCGGTTTTGTTCTAAATTTGGTTAATGGGACTCCCATAGTACCTACAGGTGTTTCTGGAACAGCATTGTTGTACAGAGGGGCTCCCAATAGCTTTGGTTTGGCCTGGATTGAATGAGTACGATCCCAGGAGCTGGGCAGTTTGAGTGCCTCCTTTTTTTTTTACAAAGCCTTTCGGGTGGCTATTTAGTTTTTATTGTATTTTTATTTGCAATTGATTGTTTGCAATGAGGTTCATTTGTGACGTCATTTTGTAGATGACAGCACCAGTTGCACTGATATCAAAGCGTTGATTTTTCCATTAGCCTCAATAATATTTTAAAATTATTTTATTTATGTATTATTTTAAAGTGATATTTTTCTATAAATCATGGAGAATATATTTATTAAATTATATGCAGCGAAATAAGGTCCAGACATAGTAAAAATGTTATAAAAAATATTAAAAGAATTAATTAGATGCTAAGAGCTTAGCTCTCACATGCAAACGGCGGCCATTTTGAATAATATGGATATCGGTTTGTCGTCAGCGACCAAAACTGTCCCTACAGAACCTCATTGTGACACGGTCGATCCGGCTCTTGATGGTCAGGGACTCTAATTGTTTTTGTATTGTGTTGTGTATTGTATTTGGAGCAGTGCCGAACGGACTCGTTCGCTGATATTTTCAGTGCCATCTGGTTCCAATTTTTCCATTTACGGACTGGACTGGACAGATCACTAATTGGAACAGGTCTATACATACGCTGTTTGACGCTTCTTCTTCTTCTTCTTCTTCTTCTTCTTCCGGCTATGCAGCCCTTGATGAGCTTTGACCTGCCCGACAGCACTCTTCCAATTAAATCGGTTTTCCACGACGCTGCACCATCTAATGGTTCCTTACTGTTGTTGTTTCTAACGCCTGCTCTCAGAATTTCTGCTTTAAGCAACCCTTTCAGCCTGGCGGGGGGAGTGAGTATGTTTGTTAACTTGATGCACCGTAGGGCAGACTCTTTCACCTCGGGGAAAGGGGAGTTGACTGACAGGGTGGACCTCCTTATTATAGTGGATTCCGAACCATTTGGGGAACGTGCTAAAGTCACACGATTGGTTCCTTACTCACGGAGGTCGGTTTCTAATTCGTCCTTCCATCGGTTTTCCTGCAGTGGTCTTCCCGTCCTCGGTATCAACAATAGACATTATAATATCGTAATGTCATATCGATCTATCAGGCTATGCGTGTATATTAACGATGAATACAATAAATACGTAATTAATTATTGAAGTAACGTTTCCCGTGGCCTAACTGATTCAGCTGATTTCGGAGTTCATTGTACTTGTAATATCACATGTAGAGCACAAAAAATATTGCAGCTCGGTCAATTTTCATTTTTCATTGTTTTGTAGTTCAAACAATAAAACGGTGTACGTTTAGGCTTAGGTTTCCATTCAATGAGCTCTGGTCTTTGTAGTTTTGTTTTTTTGTTGTAAATAGAACGAAGAATTTATTATTTGAACGGCTTTTTATGGATTTACTAGTAGAGGCCCATTGTATAGGCGTATAGCCCTTGTGAAGGCCAATTGTGAGGCCCTTGTTGAGGTCCATGGTATGGATCTTGTAAAGGCCAATTGTAGCGCCCTTCGAGAATTTTTTAACACTAAATGGACTTGTAGTATATAGTGGGAACACGAGGCCCCGCTAAGACATACATCTTGGGTTTGAGTCCCGCCCCCGCCGGGCTCAGGTTTCTCTTACTTCTCTATTTTCGAATTTATTTTAGAGGCCTATTGAACTTTACGCTGCCAACGACCCCCGTATTTTTTCGGCAGTTATTATTATTGTGGTTTATACATGAATTTTTGGCTCTTGAAAAACGCGTCCTTGATGTCAACCCACACTGACTACTAGCTGCAATGGACAAGTTGAAACATGCCGAGTCAATACAATAGAGGTTGATGGAGAGGTTCAGTCATATGCCCGTGAAATAATTTTGATTGGGAGGTGGAGGGGGGGGGGTAAACCCAAACAAAACAAGGGGGCCCCCCCAAAATTAAAGTGGCAGCTGAGAGAGCGCACACCCGGCAATGCAGTGGTCCCACGGTCTCTGCCAAAAATAAACATCATAAAAAATTAACCCGTAGAATTGTCACTATGCATGATATCAGTTCTATTTATACGAGATGTTCAAATTTGTTAGACGTGCCCTCCTGTATGAGAATTTATAACCTCAAGTGTTTTAAAATTTTGGACACTCAGGGGCCCAAACGAACTTAGATCTATTATGAGACTAAGTTGAGGTTGTGAAAGACTCATTCACGAACATGGTTAAGTCTGGCGCACGCCTGTTAAAATATAATAATAATAAAGTCTTTATTGAAAAAAAATAATTATTGATGCAGCGAGATTATGACCTATGGCCATCTCTTATACCTAACTGTGACTCGTATCTGTACTTGGTTAAGTCATGCTTTCGCCTGTCTCATTGCGTTAATGGTATAAGCTTGTCTCAGCTAGTCCTAAAGTCAATTTAGTGTTTAAATTGATCATACCAAAAAAGTATAGGTACCGGTCGTTGTAGATATTACAATATTGCTCTGTTAATGTTCCGCATTAGCAAGAATTTACTGCATTTTATATTGTTGCCTATATGTGAAGTATTGCTTGAAGGGAATTTATTTTGCTATTGTCGCTTCCCATCTATATGGAGAACTCTTTACTTTACATACCCTCTGAAGCATGGCCAGAAAATGTTGCAAGTGAGGGACTCGAACCAACAACCATTCGGGTGAAAATCGGAGTCTGTACCACTAATCTACATGTCTTGACTATGGAAATAACATATGGAAAATAAAGACAATTTTCTTTCTTTCTTTTCTTATTGTATATCGTATATGTGAAGTATTGCTTGAAGGGGATTTATTTTTGCAATTGCCGCTTCCCACCTATATTTGGAGAACTCTTTATATGTATCTAACCTCTCCGGAATAGCTCCAGCGGAACCTTAATATGGTAACCGAACGAGCCAGAGTTACTGGTAGATGTTAGATATAGATATTAGACCCAAAATTCACCCGTATGGAAAATATAGACAATTTTCTTTCTTTCTTTTCTTATCGTATATGTGAAGTATTGCTTGAATTAAGGGGATTTATTTTGCAATTGTCGCTTCCCACCTATATGGAGAACTCTTTATATTATGTATCTAACTTCTCTGGAATAGCTCCAGAGGAACCGTAATATGGTAACTGAACGAGCCAGAGTTACTGGTAGATATTTGAATGCTCTGTTACTGTTTGGCATTTGCATGAATTTACTGTATTGTGTGCATCGTATATGTGAAGTATTGCTTGAAGGGAATTGATTTTGTAATTGTCGCTTCCCACCTACATGGAGAACTCTTTATATGTATCTAATCTCTCTGGAATAGCTCCAGCGGAACCGTAATATAATGGTAACCGAACGAGCCAGAGTTACTGGTAGATATTAGAATTGCTCTGTTTCGCAATGCAGCCTTCGCAATCAAGGTTACAGTTGCAATACCTGCGATAATCACTTCACACACACTTTGTTGAAGCCTGGCACTGGCTGTTTGCGCTTGTTTTATTGCTATTTTGCATAAAGAATTAGCCTACTTTAATAACGGCTTTTTGTTCTATTCAACGATAAGAAAATAGAAAAATGGCGCCAAACAATATGCTAAGTATTGTCAAATGTGGTGAAACGTAGGGGGAAATCAGGCAACCACGCGGGTTTAACAGCAAAGGAAGCGTTTCCTCGTAGGAGGGTTCCATTATAAAAGAACCGGTATGAATGAACCCGTACATGGTTTCCTATTTATCAATTAGTAAAGGTACCGAGATTGATACTTTTCTTGGGAACCTTTTCGGTTTTGTTACTCTATTACATACAACTGAAGTTGGAAAGCATTGAAAAAAAGGTTCCACAGAAAATTTATTTTTTAGTAATATTTCATGAAACTGGAGTTTTCTCTCGGAACCAAACTATCAAAGGGTAAAGCGACCTATCAATTTTTTTTTTAGTTTTTGGAGGGTAGACCCCCAAAACGGATTTGGCCGACATAAAAAAATGGTCCTAAGGTATGATTTTTGTGGACCTACATCATGGACGGATACAGGGGGACTGGGCAGGAGGGTAGCTGCCCTCTAAAAATTTGGTAAATCTATTGTAAGTTAATTTATTACGTTCTGATAATCGATACTACATATCTTTTTCCTATTTTGACCCACAACTACCCCCCCCCCCCTTCAAAAATAGGTTATGTTAAATTTGATACAAATCCATTGAGTAGTTTTCCCAAAAATCGACGGACAGACAGACACACCTACCTAGACACTTCGTAAAAAACACTTTTTTGGGTTCTTGGTACCTCAAAACGTGTAATTCCACTGAAATCCCAAAATCGAAGACTTGATTATCACAAAGCTTTCCTTATATTGTACTATTGTATGAATACGAAAGCAATAATGGATATTTCCTGTGAAATTCGGCTTCAAATTCGAAATTCAGTAACAATTCATAACTTCTAATAATATGTATGTAAATGTGTGTAATCCTTCTGCTTCGTTCAACTCATGGCCGTAGTCAGAGGGAGGCTCCAGGGTGCCCCCCCCCCTCCGACCCTTTTCCTTTTCCAGCGTACACTAGATAGAATGGAGTTTTAAATATATTGAGGCCACCTCACCTCCAGTGACGTCAGCTGGACCCCCCCCCCCCCCGAAAAAACGGCTTTTGTTGAACTATATTATATCTGCTTAGTACAAAATTTTCTTTCGCATATATTAGTTGCAGCTAATACTCAGTAACTTCTGTAGGTACATAAAGCCATAAAGGATGTTCAGTGTCATTAGATTGGAAGATGAACTGGTACCTAGGTACCGACTCGCACCGCACCGCAACCATGAACCATAGCAGATGACCGTGGTAATCAGGTACCATATCTATAAGAGCGCTAAATATCTATTATAAGTACTTACTTAAGAACTTGCATAACCTGTGGAAACCTTGAATTGAGGTGTCAACAATTCTTGAAAATTATTCCTGTAATTTGTGTCTTTTAAAATTTATTGTTATTGAATTAAGTTCTAATTTCTGGTTTTATAACGTAGGGTGCAGTCTTCAGTTAGTTGAGGGTGACTGTGTTGATCGTAGAGTTCTTTTAAGAGCTATGGGTTTTTGATGTTTGTTACCTTTTTTAAGGATTTTGACCGGGAGGAGATTTTAGGGTTACGTGCCAAAAATAAGGAGATTATTTTTAGATTTTCCAGTGGTAATTGCGACGCTGGAGATGCTGTTATTTGTTGGTTATTTATTTATTGTTTAATTTTACAGCGCTTTGAGTGGTTGCGCGTTGGGTCTTGTACCGCTTAAATTATACTTTCACTCGCCAGCTGATGCTTTTTCTTGTTCGGCTGGCTAGCTTATCCATCGTCTTAACCGCTGAACAACAAGCCAAGACAATTGTCTTTCTTTCTTCTTTCCTAATTTCGGTTACTACGCCTCGTGATAGTTAGATTTGATCTTGCACAGGAAAAAACCGGATAGTGAGGGTGTGTGTTTGATAGTTTCTTACAGTCATAGTGGTTTTTTTATCACTCAACTGGGTTTCGTGCACGATTATGCCAATTGGCTGACCGTTGCTTTGTAAAATCGTGACCTGTATAACAACGTTTACGCCTGGGGATGGGTAGGGGGACCTCCCACATAACATCGTGCCTGACTTGAAAGGGGCAGCATTCCGTTTAGGAGCAAATCAGAGTTCCCCCTTTTTTTACAAAGTTGATTGTCTGAGGAAATGTCGTTCGTAGAGCGGTCAAAAATATCCGTTAAACTACAAATAAAAATAAAATTATAAAATAACTTTGCATTAATTACACAAAATTGATTTATATTGTAACAGCTGTTTCGGCGATGAACACTATCTTCAGACTCTTTCAAGAATTGTGGAATTAGTGCAGTTATTTTATAATTGTATTCTTATATTTGTAATGTATCACTTCCACGAAGTCACTAGAGAAACTCCTAAATGGGTCCGTTAAACTAGCAGAAATGCTCATCTACATTTCGATATATGGCGTATGGCCTTCACTAGCACCAAGTGGCCACAGTTCTTGAACTCCTTCCTTACTATCACACGAACCGTTTTTTGTTGAAATCAAATTCAATAATTGCGGCTAATCTAAGTTAGATAGAGGCATCATGTATCAAAAAGCTCAGACAAATGGCTTCTCTTTGTATTGATAATTTGGACAACCAAGCGAAGTATACAGCCATATTGCAGTATTACAATATATGGTACATATAATATTGACATTAAATTAACTTTGGTTGAAGAGTAACCTCCTCGTTATAACCGAAATTAGAGGATATACAGCCCTGTCTTACCCTCAACTAGTAAAGCCCGGGACCACCTGCTTTGCATACCGTCCAAAGCATGGCCAGAAAATATGGGTCTCGAAGCAACAACCTTTCGGGTGAAAGTCAGAGTCCGTAGCACTCCTCTAAATATTGGCTTTTGATAATTTCTGATGCACCTTAGTTCCGTTCATTCTCTCGACATGGCCCAGCCATGTAAATCTGGAAATACCGCGGCAAAGTATTTTCATTCAATGTCGGCTAAGGCTATTATATGGACAAATATGCAAACAAAATGCGTGCATTATGTAGTGCCGGCGACGTTTTTAAGAGGACATTGCACCAAAAAGTAAATTTATTCCTTGCGTAACACGGCAGTGTACCCAACTGTTGGCCAACGATTGGGTCATACGATATGTGTATAGGCTATTTAATATGCTCCCCGAGTTATTGAGCTTTTGTTTAGGCCTACATCTTTGTTGGGGTTTGTACATACGGGTACCAAATTGTCATGAAAGTGTCAGGGAAAGTCCTGTAATTGTTATGATACAACAGGTATTGGGGTTTGTTTACATGTTTCATGGTTTATGTACGTTTTGAATTAGAGCGTTTTGTGACATGGCGATCCCGCTTCAATGGCCTAGTTTGCATGGTATGTTTGCATGGTAATTTCTATTTCTATTTCATGTGTCATGTTATAAGGTATTTTTTATTATTTTTTTATTTTTCTGTTGGAATTATGATTTTTCATGAAAATTGCTAGGGACTAAAATTTCACGCATTGTAAAATTTATAGAAAAATTGCAACGCCTAAAATACCCTACCCTACGATATTTTAATGTATGGAATAGTCATCTACAACTTGAATAGACTGAATCTTTACTAACTTGTGTAGTTAAGAGACAATCACAGCGGAGAAAGCCTTCCAAGGGTACAAATTTCGACATTGTTAAAATAAAAAAAACTTAGTGAGTATAAAAATAATAAATAATAATAAATAAATACTGACCTATTTTCGGGGATCCGAAGTGGCCAATATTTTCGTTGGCCGATTGAACAGTAATTATCTAATTATTAATTACCTCCCCCCCCCCCTCCAAATGGGCTGGATCCGTCCCTGGCCCTAACAAACAGACTCATTCCCCGGCCAGGCTGACAGTGTTGCTTAAAGCAGAAATGCTGAAAGCAGGCGTTGGAAAACAAACAAACAATAAACAAGTCCGCGCAGTTATAAGAAAAACTTTAAAGGTCAACAACTAATCGTATTTTAATATACTACGTACATACAAACTGGACGACTATTTTATAATATTGAAATTGTCATGTCAATATTTGGGGCAGGTGCATGCTTAGAGCCAAACTGGTGCAATATTAATTTATTGATATTTGATATCGTGTAGGGAATTTACATAATCATAAATTGATAACATGTTTCATTGACAAGGTAATCGCCCCAATGACTATTAAATACCTTGAGGTAGTACTGTGCATACCATCCTTTATTCTTCTTCTGTCCTTTATTAACAGCATAAAAGCAAGGAGACTCAGTTGGCTGGGCCATGTCGAAAGAATTGATTGAATATAGGCTATAGGTAGAGTGCCTATACTCGTATAAGAAGGGGTTGATGTGGACGTTCTCTCTGAGTCAAATGTCTAATAATAATTTATTATTATCCTACATTACTTAAGTTATCTGCCTGCAACATTATTCTTAATAATTTGTTATTTTTACTTAATTCTTCATTTTTTTCTTTTTTGACCCTAATTTTACCTTTATTTTTATATTTGTAAAGGGGGAACTTGTCCTGTAATTTAATAAATTTGATTTGATTTGTTGAACAATAATCCAGAAGCTGAAAATTCATGGAATGTGAGTAGTCTGGACATGTAGAGTAGTGGTACGGACTTTGACTTTCACCCGATAGGTTGTTGGATCGAGTCCTGCACTTACTACATTTTCTCAGTAAGTTATGATTTTTGTCGTGACTACGAGGGGGTGTGAATGTGTCAAGCCACAGTGACGTTGTATCGCGTGTGCGGGGAAGTGTCGTGCTCTGTTGGCAGGCAATTGTCCACTTTCATTCACACGCCTAGCAGTTCTTTTTATGGTCCAGCCTTAAAACCTATGCTATTTCGCGCCTGCGTGCCTACTATGGCGATTATAATTAACCCTAATCTGTGATTAAAAATCTAAACAAGATAATTTTACAATGGAAAGGTTAGCATGAAAAGAAGACTCTATAGTCTTATTTTCGTTTTTTTTTTTTTTTTTTTTTTTTTGCAATAAAGTCGTTACCAATTCAATGGAAGGTGTTATTCAAAATTGTTTTGTTTGCATTAGTAATCCCAGGAATAGGTTAATACTAAACGGCATAAGGGGTATTCACAGTGCTGCAGGCTGATCATGGCGATTGTAATACCGGGGTTATTATAATACCCTGGTATTAAAAATGTAAACATAATAATTTTATAATGGAAAGTGCCTATTCAAAATTTGTTTGTTTACAGTTTTAATCCCAGGAGTAAGTTAATACCAATCGCCATGTTCAGCCTGCTGCAGCCTGATCGAGGCGATTATAATACCGGTATTTATTTAATCCCCTGGTATTAAAAATGTAAACAAGATAATTTTATAATGGAAAGTGCTATTCAAAATGTGTTTGTTTACATTTATAATCCTAGGGTATTTATTTAACCCCGGTATTATAATCGCCTCGATCAGGCTGCTGGTAGAAAAGGGAATATGGGAAAATAGGGAAATAGCGTGAGGATGCCTCCGCCAACCATAGAAAAAGAAAAACCTAACCTAACTTACCTCCAAAGTTTCTATGCCTTTTGCTATGTTGGCTTAGTAATAGAACAAAAAAAGTCCTTATTTATTTATTTATTTATTATTTATGAAAATCTGCTGTAGTCCACCTCTTGCCACATGTTTCCTTTTGTTGTTTTTTTTTTTTATTCATTTCAGTTCATCTTTCAAATTAAATATAAATGAAAAGTCCAATTTAAAAGCAAAACAAAAACAAATATGGCCGTTTTCGATTCCCCAAGTGCAGTTCCCCAACCTACCCGGTTAGGTAAAGTGGGAACATTAGAGAAATAGGTTTCCTTAGGGCATTATTTTTCTACGTAGAAAAACTAGAGTTCTATTTTCCTATTTTCCCTCAGTTTCCTACTTTCCCTTAGAGTAAACCAAACACAGTGAATACATTTTCAAAATTTTCCTATTGAAGGTTTCCCCTCAGGACGCCCTCCACTCAATTCTCCTAGTTTCTAATTTATAGTGAACTATATCAACAGCTTTGGGAAGGGGAGCCAATTTCTCTTTGGCTCTGGACCCTGATTGGGCCCCCGCTGAGTAAAATCCCGGATTAGCCCATGGAAATTTCCTCTTTGCTTGTCATCTACCTGTTCGCTACGCCCCTGATTACCCTCTGTAAGAATGTGGATATGTTGCAATCCGCGTAGTACGTGTCATTAGAAACGGGGGCCCCCAAAAAACTTTAATTAGTTTGGTAATATTTCTTCTTTTTTTCTCTAATGTCTCACCCAATGAGCTGTTATAGCAGACGACTAGCACCACGACGCCGTTGGAATATAAATAACAAGATAGGTGTCTTGAGGCCACTCGTTTTTTTTCTTTCTATCAGGTTTAATGATGGTTCGGACCTTTGGTGTCTGCTTCACCGTTTAATCTAATATTTATGAATATGGAAGAGTTGGAAGATCGATTGAGTTAGGCATAAGTTGGGGCCTGGTGGAGTGTGTGTCCTAGTTTTTAGGCCTGTATACTGCGTCTAATCTAATTCGGAGAATTTTGCTTAGAATCTGGATTGCTGGTTTTTCCTGGCGGGTCATTTGTAATGAAAGTTAAAAAATGTAATTAGTCTTACATAATGTAATTATAAATTGTCGCAAAACGGGAGGTTTTAGGATCAATATGATTACCTCAACCTTGAAAATACATAATGAACATATTTAATGCTTCTGAGTACGCATATAGTCCTTGAAAATACATAATAAACATATTAAATGCTTCTGAGTATGCATATAGTCCTTGAAAATACATGATAAACATATTAAATGCTTCTGAGTACGCATATAGTCCTTGAAAATACATAATAAACATATTAAATGCTTCTGAGTATGCATATAGTCCTTGAAAATACATGATAAACATATTAAATTCTTCTGAGTATGCATAAAGTCCTTGAAAATACATAATAAACGTATTAAATGCTTCTGAGTACGCATGTAGAGTCCTTGAAAATACATAAACATATAAAATGCGTCTGAGTACGCATATTGTCCTTGAAGCAAAATATGCAGGATTTTACCTTTTTAGATCCCTTTCTGGGAGGATATTGCCAGCTGGTGAAAAAAATGTTAATCTAGGTGAGAATGTTTAATTTTTTTAAAAAAGCATTTTATAGAATTTATTTATTTATATAATCTATTAACACTGCATATTTTAAAGGCGGAAACATAGTTCTTGTGGAAACATCAATTGTCCCTTTAGGCATTATTTGTTCCAGAGTTAGTTTAGGGATCCAGCGAGGGAATGTTGCTAGCGTTTTAGGTTCCTTCATCCATTTCTGCGGAGAGGTTGGAAGACCTTCTTTATTTAAGTTAGTTTATTTGCTCCTTAATATTGAATGTTTAAATTATGTATGTATGTGTAGTATGTGATGCAGGATTCAATATCCAACCCCGGGACAAAAGAGTGCCCTGCACAGCAGAGAAGACTGTGTTTTTCGTTTATCTCAGCTCAAACCCGGTCCCCTATCTATGCAGTCGACAGTACGCCCTTTCATTTTGACCACGAGAAAGAGGTATATAGATTATGGATTTTCGCCTCTGAAACCATAAGCGACTACTCAGAATCCCAGCTACTTTGAAGACTTTGTATTGATTCTTATAAAATACCCTATATCACCCAGCTTACAGTTGGCAACTTACTGGGTTCCATTATCTTCAACAGTTCAACAGTTGTCGAGTTGTGACGTTTTAAATTTTTGTCGTGCTATGAGGGTGTTAAGCCATAGTGACAGTGGAGCGATGTGTTGTATCGCGTGTGCGGGGAAGTGCTGTGCGGCAAATGATGAGTTCAAGAGTTCTACGCAATATACCACGAACCTACGATAGTAGCCGAAATTAAGAGAGCCTGCATCAGGTGGCTAGGGCGCGTGGAACGAATGCCAGACAATAAGGAAACAAGAGCAGCCTTACGCAAGGTGTCCCAAGGGAGAAGACGAGGGGGACGACCACGGATGCGATGGCTGGACGACGTCGAGGTGGATCTGGCGACCCTTGGCGTCGATGACCGGCGAAGGAGAGCGCAGGACCGCGCAGGCTGGTGCGATGTGGCAGAACAGGCCAAGGCCCTTCATGGGCCGTAGTAGTAGTATGGTTGGACACAGTCCCAGGCCACGGTGTGGGCCCATAGGACTCCAGTGGACCTCCTGATTATAGTGGATTCCGAACACTTGGGAAACACAGTGAAGTCACACGATTAGTTCGGAGGTGACCAGGGCAAGTCCTACCATGTTTCCCTACCGGCACTGTGCACACGACCAATTTATCTGCAGCTTTGAACCTGCTCTGGTCCGCTGGATTCAACTTGGTATGGCGGCCGGCTTCGCCGTAGCGCCAAGGAGTAAGTATGAGGGAGTGTGAAAGTGTCAAGCCACAGTGACAGTGGAGTGCGTTGTATCGCGTGTGCGGGGAAGTGTCGGCAGGCAATTGTCCACTTTCTCGCTGGGCCAGGGAATCGGGTTAGTTGGTGCAGACCACTTCACCGCTCACTCCCCATTATTATGGTGCACTGTGTGTGCTTATCTCAAGGAAGTTGACGAAACATTAGGCAGGCTTTGTCTCATGTGTTGTAATCATGAAGGCCTGCTTTTTTTCTCCTCTCCCGAACTATCCTGGAACCACTTTTCAGCATTAGTTCAGGATTGTCGTGTCTTTTTCTGTTGTGTTAAAGTTGGTTTAAAAGGTCTTCCCTCTTTCATCTTGCGACTGAAGAGGAGCCCTCCTTGACAGCACACCAAGCCGCCTATGACTGAACCATTTTCTGCACTATGTTCATGTTTAGAGTTCCGATCTTGGCCTGCCTGCAGTTCTGTATATAGGAGAGATGAGACATACGCTTCCCGCAAAAATGAGATCTTTCCATTTCTGGGGCTATTCGCCACGGCTTCTAAGATTAGCCATTGAAGAGACGTAACTGGTCAGCTGGTGGTGCAGCAGCCAGCCAACCATTGAAAATATGTAGGTTTCATCAACATAAATTGGCAGCACTCCGCCGAAGTATTGGAAAAGTTATGCCTAGAGTTCGAAATGGGAGGGATGGGAGCGTCACTTAAATAAATAAATAAAGACTTTTGTTGTTTCTATTACTAAGCCAACCTAGCGGAGTTAGGGCTATAAAGCCCTCTCTTACACTCAACTAAGAAGGCCCGGTACCGCCTGGTTTCATGCCCTCCGAAGCATGGCCAGAAAATGTAGTGTGTGGGACTCGAACCGACAACCTTTCGGGTGAAAGTCAGAGTCCGTACCACTGCGCTGCATGTCTTGACACTTTACTCGGCTCGATTGAGCTCTTGAGCTAGCAAGGGATTCGACAGAAACCAAAATCATTCGGCGCAAGTGGCAGTTGTATTAACTTTTTGATGTTGCAAACCTTTAGGCCTTGCCGATACGCGGGTGTTATCTTCACATCACTTCCCGCCAAAACTATATATTAGTATTTCTGGGGCCACTACTTGGTGAGTTTTCAATTTTTTCTCCCTTACATGTAGACACATTAATTAAAATTCTTATTATATTTGAGGCGTATAGAAGCCAAAGCATTTTTTTTAATTTTGAGATAACTGCACCATTGTCTTCCTGGAGCACTTATCAATTTTTGACTGCGGTTGTACGCTTTGGCTTCTATACGCCTCATTTCAAAGTTCTACGTGTTCATTTTAATGTTTATTAGTATTTCCTTCAATTTAAAACAATGCAACCATTTTCTTGTATTCCAATAATTTATTAACTTGAATTTCCCGTGCATATTTTAACACTGTCACGTGACACCTCAATAATGCGGCATTATCCCAATAAGCCCAAATCGCCGTAATAGAGCTGATGAAGGACTAATGTTCTCCTGTACGCCAATTATTCCAAGATGTCACCAGCGAAGACGCCTTAGGGCTGGGCAGATAGTTAAAATGTGCCAGCCAGTCTTTTCTTCTTTTCTGCAGAACCTTCGGCAATTTTATGCTTCTGTGTCCCCATTGACCATTGTACCTGAGTGTGGGCGTCATCTTTAAAAGCTTTGACCAGAATACCTATTGTCTGCTGCCACGTATTTTATAGAGTCCATAACGTTTGAAATTTAATTTCCGTGCAGTTTAATAGCCGACGTTTTATTGTTGTGCCTGCAGCTACAATACACAAAATCACATTTACTCGTTTTATATCTCCCTCAATAGTCTATTTCATTTACTGGGATACGTTGAACCCGTTAAAACAATACATTAATGTCAGTGTAGTTAGTGTGGTGGTAACATGTCTGGCTTTCACCCAAATGGTTGTTAGTTCGAGATCCTTGCTTCGAGAAACTTTTTGGGCAATAATATGGAGGGCATCTTCGCAGTTCAGTTGGTAGAGATGTAAATAAATGAATGCTGACTTTTTTGTTCTATTACTAAGCCAACCTAGTGGAGTTAGGGCTATAAAACCCTCTCTCACACTCAACTAGGAAGACCCGGGGCCGCCTGCTTTTCATGCCCTCCGAAGCATGGCCAGAAAATATAGTAAGTGTGGAACTCCAACCAACAACCTTTCGGGTGAAAGTCGGAGTCTGTACCACTACTCTACATGTCCAGTTTTTTTCATATCCTCTAATTTGGTTTATGAACTGGAAGGTCTCGGTTCGAGAATCGAAAATAAATAAATAAATAAAAATATTTTGGACGACCCACGCCTCCGAGGCGTAAGTTACAGTACAACTAGTCAGATGAATGATGATAGAAATAATTAGATTACTCGTGACTTCGTGGTATTTCATTTTAATAAACAAAAAATAACAAAAAGTTTTAGAAAACTTGTTATATCAGCCCGAATTAGTAAAACCCAAACATGTGCATCTTCTCCTCGAGTTGAGCAAGTCTCAAATCGCAGATAAGGTGTAACTGTGCTAGTGGGTTTCCCTCTGTAGACGGCAGTTCTTGCCGAAAGCGCTCAGGGTTTTATACTAACACAAGTGGGTTTCTTAGACAAAGTTAATTTTTTAACGATTATTTGGGTTTTACTAATTCGGGTTGTTATAACAAGTTTTTCTAAAACTAAGTTTTTGTTATTTTTTGTTTATAGTCAAATGATAATACGATGATAAATCAGCTTCTGAAACCTCATGGAAAGCGCCCTTGATCCCAAGATGACTTTGATACTAGCATACTAATACTAGTATAATATTCTAGTATTTATATTTGTAGTACCAATGTTGTGGAAATAAATAAATCATTCATTCACCATCAGTCATACACTCATTCATTCAATAGTACCGAACCATTGGTGGTCTAGGTATAATCTATGCCTTTGCCTTAGAATTTGTATAAGGAGTAATGAGCTATATGTTGTAGGATGACCTGGTTACCCACTCAGTGACCCGCACAGTTGTTGTAAAGTAACGGTCGCACGGTAACCACCCGACTGTTGTGAGTCGCTTCAATGACTACTTTTTGCAACTATTAGCTACTGTTTTACTTATTTATGTACTTCTATGGAGGATTCCGCGTAAATGAGATCCGGTACACATCGACGATTCTTGCAGTCGTGCTGATTTGCTGGCGTCTTGTAGGGATAGGGCCTGGGGAATGGCTGGTGCAAGCGTACACAGTCTACTTCAGAAGATTTCTAGAATCTAGGGGAAAGCCGTGCACATTCGTTCGGTCGGCTTCACGCCAGCTTGTGAATTCGTCCTGGAATCGACAAGTAATCATCTATGCCCTATGGCTGGATGCAGTGGAAAAGGCGTCGGCATTCTTTTTAAAAAAAATTTTGCTTATAAAAAGGTTAATCGCATACAAACAATTTAAAGAATGTAACAGATTGACCTCTTCAGTCGCCTCTTTAGGTTACTAACCGTGTCGAGTTATGACAACTCTCCGATCGCATGGCATGTAGAGGTTGGCACAAGTACAAGCACGCTACTATCTGGCCATGTCGAAGTTAATATTATAAAGCAAGGCGATTATTTTTTAATCTTAGCTTGGGATTAAAAATTATAAGAATGGAATAAATTAGATGACTTTTTGTTCTATTGCTAAGCGCAACCTAGCGGAGTTAGGGCTATAAAGCACTGAAATATTCTGTCAGGAAGGTCAGGACATGTAGATTAGTGGTACAGACTCCGACTTTTACCCGACAGGTTGTTGGTTCGAGTCCCACACTAGCTACATTTTCTTGGAGGGCATGTAAAGCAGGCCGTCCCGGGTCTTCTTATAGTTGAATGTAAGAGAGGGCTTTATAGCCCTAACTCTGCTACAGGGACGGTTTCAGAAAAAGTTTTCGGGGGGGGGGGGGGGAGGGGGGGCGGTGACCTGAAAAATATCGCGTTTCCCTTACTTGAGTAACAATTTCTCTTCATTTCCTTCAAAAGTCCATTCTATCTAGTATAAAGCTATTTTTCTTGGGGGGGGGGGGCCGACCGCCCCCCAAGGATCCGTCCCTGCTCTGCTATAGGTTGTCATAGTAATAAAACAAAAAAGTCAAATACGTGCTTCTATATCAATATACATATTCTAAAAAACCTACTTGAAATACCTGACTGACCTGCAGGCATTGAACAATACTTAGTGAGTGAGTGAGTGTCGTGAAGCCCCTAAGTGTGTATGGCCGTACCACTACTCTACATGTCCTGAATCCTGATAAATATGTCCTGAAAGTGATATTCAAAATTGTTGTGTATACCTAAGTGCTAAATGGCTAACTATAGGCCCGCAGGACAGTAAAAAATATAAATAATAATACATTACAAGTGGTGATTCAGTTGCTCTTTCTTTCGGGGTTTTTTATATGATGAAATCCTATAGAAGACAGCCGTCGCTTGTTGCGATATCTGTATTAATTAAATGAATCACGCATTTTCGGTATAATGTCGTGAGGATATGATTCATTGTGCGTGACTCAGGGAGTCATTGAATTGGATACAAAGTTCATTTTTTTATGCTATGCTTCTTTAGTTGCAATCTATAAATTTTTTTGCAGCAAATCTTATCATATTCTCCATTCATCTCTGTCCTGGGCCACTAAGGCCAATCGGTGCTAGTGACGGCCTCGTATTTATATCAAAATGTAGAGGAGTGCTTCTTCTTTCCACCAATATCTCAATGATTGCTGAGCATTTGATATTTTCTGTGAAAATTGATATTGTTCTCAAAGCGGATAATCGGGGTATCCGATTGTCTCTAATGGTTGCTTCCACCATTACCGGGGAACATGGTGGGACATGATAATGCGCTTAGGCAGTATAAGTCGAGTCCTGGTCACCTCCGATTTAATCGTGTGACTTTACCATGTTCCCCAAGTGGTTCGGAATCCACTATAATCAGGAGGTCCACCCTGTTAGTCAACTCCCCTTTCCCCGAGGTGAAAGAGTCTGCCCTTGGGGTGCCTCAAGTTAACAAACAGACTCACTCCCCCCGCCAGGCTGACAGGGTTGCTTAAAGCAGAAATGCTGAAAGCAGGCGTTAGAAACAACAACAACTATTACCGGTAGAGCTACGGAAAGTAGGCCCCCTTTCCTTTGAATAGGAAGAAACATGAGGGCTTCCACTTTACCAGCAATGGGGAGGCCCCACTTAGGGCGGTTAAACAATTTCGGTAAGGGTCCGCTATGCATTGGTAGATAGCAGTGCCGTCGAGTATACCTTACGGTAGCTTTTCCTGCGATGGTGGGACCCGGCCTTAATGGACAGTGAGCATAACACCGCATCGGACACCGGCAGCATTTCCGCTTTCTTGTTAATGGTGAATTTCCGTCGCTTATGCGAGAAGTATTGTTTACCAATGAGTCTATTGTTTATTGTTTGTTTATTATTCAGGAGACTGCATTATTATGCAAGAGCTCCGCGAGTGATTCATGTAGGTCGCCAGCCGCAGCTCTGCGCCGTTTCTAGTTCCGGCTGTGATCTCATAGAATGGCGTTGTTGTTACTCTGTGGTCTGGTGGTAACGAGTCTGGATTTGAATAGGAAGGAGCCATATTCAAAGCTAGAGAGTGGTGTATCCGTAGAAATTACTAGCTCTACGCAATATACCGAGAACCTCTGTTAGTAGCCGAAACCAAGAGAGCCCGCGTCAGGTGGCTAGGGCATGTGGAACGAATGCCAGAAAATAGGGCTACAAGAGAAGCCCTACACTAGGTGCCCCAAGGGAGAAGACGATTAGGATGGCCACGGATGCGATGGCTGTACGACGGCGAGGTGGATCTGGTGGGGATAAATAAAGGCGTAACTGCATTTTTGGCCATATTGAGTTATTGGTATCGTTGGAATCGGGGCACTGAGAGGAATCTTAATCTGGTAAAATAAAGTCGTATCTTCAATTCTTCAAAGAAATATACGTGAAATCGTATCTACAAAAGTTCGTTCCAACGCCCTTTTCGTAAAAATGATCGGTGTAACTACGTGCTGGTAAAAAATAAAATTATATCTACATGCTGTTACGATTAGTTTTCTTACCACCACGAACATACGACTATATTTAATACCAAAAATCCGACGCAGTTATAATTTTTTTCTTACCATCACGCACATACGACAATATTGATAATTGATATACCAACGCGAAGACACAATTTATGTTTTGTACCTCAACGACGTATTTGGTCTGCAGGCTGTTGCAAATTGGGATCATGGTCTGTAAACAAGTGAACTAATAAATTATGAATGAACAAAGCAAATTAGAAGGTTCATAAGGATGAAAAATGCTAAATTTAGCATTAGATTTCCTGCTAGTAAAAGTATTAAAGAATGCCTAGTAGAATTTGTTCACCGCAAAGAGCCTAAAGGCATACAAGTAAAAAGGAAAAATGTTTTAATGAATAAAAAGGATGGACTAACGATCTTTGAAAAAAAAACATAATATTATTATTAAACATTAATTGAGTAATTATAGTATGAGTAATTACGAGTATTTTGCTATAAATAATTAACTACGATGTACTCGTATGTGGCATTGATATTTATTTTATTACAAATAATATCCTTCCAGCATAGCCCAGTTAAGACAAATGTTTTTACCATATTGTAGTTACGATGAAATTTATTACCAATTATCATTTTTGGACCAAAAAAAGCGTTTGAATTGCTGTCAATTTTGTCGTAAGTGCGGCCGCACTGATTTATTGCAGTTTTTATATTATTTGGGCTAAAAAAATGAATTCAGAAGATCCTAAAACCCTAGTAACCGTCACAAAATCCCCAAAAATGAGTTAGCATCATTTAGAGTCCAGAGGCAAAACTTGAGACCCGTTTTTCTCGAAACTAAGAAAATGCATTTACGCCTTTATTTATTACCGCGACAGGATAGCTCAGGACCGCTGTGGCAGAGCCTTACGGGCCGTAGCGCCAAGGAGTAGTATGTTCAAAATTAACTTTTTTTGGCCGAAAATTCTACTAAGAACATGGTGGGAATCGCCCTTATTGCGTGTTGAGTCTCGAACCTCAACCTTTCGGTTCATAGTCTAGGTTTCTAGCAAGTTGGCCCGCGGCCGTATATAAAAAATTAAATAGTCTGGGGCGCCACTGGGCTTCATAATCTACCTGAAAGTCTGATGGAAGACTCAAGTCGTCGTAAAATCCCAGAATTTTATGTGACAATAAAACTCGGAGGAATTTTTAAGCTCCGTTGCCTTCGCTCAATTCAACAATAACATGCATACTTGGGTCCATTACCCTGTCTTACTCTCCAGTGGAGACGTCGGACCTCGTTGATAGAAGCGAAATCGGGCAAGTCTACCGTGAAACGGAATATTATGGTGTACAAAAGGCGCAGCCAGCTGCAAAAAGGTGCGATTGTAGCGCATTCTGTACGTATAACAATGGGTGGCTTTTGTTATGTTGTGTTGACGCCCCGTGACGCAATTTTTGGGGTTTGCTACTGCCAGAGTTCTATGTAGGGAAATGTCAAGTTCACGTTCAAGTGCGCAAAAAATATTTTTTGAATCCTGGGGCCACCTGCTAACCTTTCTCAATGGCTGACCATCGGAAAGCCCAGAAATTCAAAAAAATATCTTCTGTTGTGTTGGCACCCTGTGACGCCATTTTCAGCGATTGCTATATGCATATAATTATATGGATGCATTTTTGTTGATAACCGAAATTAAAGAATCAAGAAAAATCTGGACTCGGCGGGATTCGAAACCCAAGGTCGACTTCTATAGCCAGGTGGTAGCGTGCTTGTCAGGGACGGATCCAGCCCATTTGGGGGTAGTTGTGGCCTGTGGGTCAAAATAGAAATAGGAAAAAACATATGTAGGATTAAGTCAGAGCCTAATAAATTAATTTATAATTTACAAAATTTTGGGATGCCCCCCCCCCCCCCTGTAACCGTCCATGGCGCTTGTAGATTACTTGTGCTAGTCTCTACGCGCCATGCGGTCGGAGACGTGTCGTAACTCGACACGGTTAATAGGAAACAATAAAATGTAGGGAAATATTGCTTCTAGGTGTAGTACATAGTATCAGGACATGCAGAGTAGTGGTACGGACTCTGAGTTCGAGTCCCACACTGGCTAAATTTTTTGGCCATGGTTCTTAGGCCTTCCTAGTTGAGTGTTAAGGGAGGGCTTTATAACATTAACTCCGCTAGGTTGGCTTAGTAATAGAACAAAAAAGTCAATATTTATTTATTTATAATTTTTTTGCCATATGATATTTTTTATAGCGCTGTGATGATAATTTACTCTGAACTTTGACTTTTACAAAAAACGAGGGGCGTTGGTATCCCGGGGGAGTGGGGGGGGGGGGGATTGGGCGTTAAGGCTTCAACGTAGAATCAAGACGAAACCGTTTCTTCACTTATAATTGGCCCTGTCCCCGTCACAAAAGCCGAAATAAAGTTTTATGGCCCGACAAAAGAGAAGTGTCAGACCAACGTCAGACAAGTACACACATGTGTGTGATAATGATGCTAGACGTCGCGTCTCACACATTTGTTAGCAACATTTATCTTATATGGGGTGTGAACTGGTTTGCAGGGGCGTAGGCAGGGGGTGCGGTAAAAGCAATTAATAGCGGGAAGTTGTTTATAGGATTGGCTCCTCCTCCCTGTTGATGAATTTGAGATTTATGAAGGTGAGAGATGTGTCATTGCTGCTTGGTGACTCCCGCCTAGGCTGCGAAATTGATATTTGAAGTTTGAGTTAGTTATTAGAGTTATGGGGACAATTTATGGGTTATTAAATGGGCCCTATTGCTTTGTAATAATAGTCTATTTGACAGTTGTAACAATAAAATATAAAATATGCTAGAGAAAGTAGCTTATAGCAGTTATAGGCCAGTGCCAGATTAACCCCTGTGCAAGGACGGATACAGAGGGGGGAGGGGGGTAGCCGCCCCCCCCCAAAATTTGGTAAATCTATTGTAAATTAATTCATTACGCTCTAATTTAATCGATCCTACATATATTTTTCCTATTTTGACCCACAACTACCCCCCCCCCCCCAAAAAAAAAAAAATGGGCTGGATCAGTCCCTGCCCCTGTGGGGGCCGTGGGTGCAAAATCTGTCTACCAACATTGCAGCAAAAGGAAAAACGTTAAATTTCCCGCCAATTTAAAAACTCAGTTTTTAAATTGTTTTCAACATTTACTTTATTTTTATTTTTTTATTAAAAAAAATCTCGTTTGTGGGGCAGAAATTTTCGGCATTTTTGTGAGGCCATGGGCCTGTGCCCCAAGTGACCGTGGGTTAGTCCGACACTGTTATAGGCTAACAATAATAGTACAATATGTTTTTGCTTTCCAATTTATACGTAGTATAAGGAAAGCTTTGTGATGGTCGAAATTTTCGATTCCGAGATTTCAACGGATTTACACTTTTTGAGGTCCCAGGAACCCAAAAAAGTGGTTTTTACAAAATGTCTGTCTGTCGGTCTGTCTGTCTGTTCGTCGATTTCCGGGCAAACTACTCAGTGGATTTGAGTGAAATTTGACATGTAGGTTCACAAAAATCATACCTCGGGACCATTTTTTTTTTTTGGGCTAACTCAATTTGGGGGGGTTTTATTTTCAAAAAACTCCAAAAAAACGTCTAAAAAAATTATTTCTCAAACACGGCTCCAACGATTTCTTTTAAATTCTCGTAGATTGTAGTCGTTATTAATGTTGACAAAATGCGGGGGGTCGCTTGCCCCTTGATAGTTTGCTTCTGGGGGTAAAAAAATAAAAATAACTAAATTTTAATGAAAAAATGCGAAACCTTTCTATCGATGATTTCTACCTTCAAGCATGTTTTAGGTGTTAAATTGAGTAACGAAACCGGATAGGTTGCTTTCCCAAAAAAATATTTGGCTTTGCCCAAAAAATTATTTTTTGAAAAAAATGATAGAAAATTCGCGCTCAAATGCATTGCATGCCCTGCCATTATTGCTGTGTGGTAATTAATGTGTTTGTTTGACCTATCGAGAATTTACCAATTTACCTCACTTCCAGTGACGTCAGGTGGACAACCGCCCCCCCCCCCCCCCCGAGATATCGGAAATTTAACCATAGGAAAAATATTTGCCATAAAATTACTAATTTTCTCTATCTAATAATTTTGATAAATTGGAAAGCATGTTCGAGTGAACTCGGACCGGTTATTGCATGAAAAATGTAAATATTGAAAAATAAATAAATACATGTTGGTGTTTTTGAAATGACGTAACATTTTGCAGTCATGTGACCCCATTTTTAGCCATCAAACTTAAATTGATGTGGGAAAATGTATTTTCACCTACTAAATCACGTTATTTAGGAAAAAATAATCATTTTTAAGGGGTGTAAAATAAATCTACTAGTGCATTTAGCTTTTCAAGAATTGTCAAGTAGCCTATTGTACGGACGTTCTAATTAAAACTTCAGACTCCGCTGTCTGGCAGATTTCTAAATGTTTTGTAAACAAGATCAAGATACACAATCCATTAATTCATCGTACCACTGCCACAAAGACATGATAATGGTCGGGAAAAAGTTAAATCTTCCAATTACCCGACTGGCGAATGACTTAAATTTAGGGGAATCTTAACAAATTTATGTATAAACTGTGACAGTACACTATAAGTTTTGTCTTGTGAACTATCGCTAATCCATGAAAATCGATAAAGTCCCATTTCTGGAATACGTCGTCTTCCTTTAGATTATTTCATTGTATAGATTAACAATAGTTTATATAAACAAATCTATTGTGCATTATCAAAGTTTATATAGTTCATGAGGTGTTCAAAGAATGATTTTGCCAGTATGGCCACAGTGGAACGAGAATTTTATTGACTCACACGCCATGTTGTTTTCCATAAATTTGGAAAGATTCACTTTAAATTTTGTGTTGTTTGTACTTCACATGTGCTCAGTGCCGGGCCGAGGTACTTTAGCGCTGGTGGCAAGGTGGAAAATTTGCGCCCTCTGAAGAATTTGCGCCCTCTGAAGAATTTGCGCCCTCGAACATATTCTTCTTCTTTTAATGCCTCTTGCCAGGATGATCAGGTCAAGCCAAGGCCGCAACTAGGAATTTTTGCGGGGTGGCTGTAGCGACTGTATAATCCTATATGTGGAGTAAATTGTTTTCTTGATCACTCAATTGTTTATAGTTTCTTTTAGTTCGTTTCATTTCCGATTTAAATTATTCCATTAATTTCCAGTCTTCTTTATTCTCAGAATTTTTTTTGGGGAGCGCTTCATACCCATAGGAAAATGAAATGTTTCCAGGGGTGAATTTTGCGCCCTTTGGGGCTGCGCCGGTGGCGGCGCGCGCCCACCTCGCCACCGCCTGGTCCCACGTCTGCATGTGCTCACAGCTGCCCTTGGCTAAATCAGCTGTCAAGTAAAGTACATAGGCATCGTGAACGAACTTTGTTTGAGTATACTTACAGAACATTGATGGGCTTTCCCTTATAGTTGGCTTTTGTTAGAAGGTCATTGCGTGACTGAGCAACAGTAGTGTCTATTATCGATGACTTTTCTGTATGCCAAGGTGATGCCATGATTTGGGAATAAGTCAAGATGACTACTGAATCTGTACCAGGTACCTGTAGAAGGAAGTCATCGGCTTGGAAAATGGCAATCGGCTGCGGAACTAAGCCCCGGGGCACAAATGCGATTTTGACGCGGCCGACACGCTGGGAGAATCAGTTATTGTATAGCAAATGGGTCGGTGCAAAAGCAAATAGTCTACTTTTGAACGCTGAGCCTATACGCTCAGTTCACCCTGTGCACGGGTATCCGTGAGTTCAGTATGGGTTTAGCGGAGAAAAATTTGCAGTAGACTTTGTATCGTTGAACAAACCCATTGGCTCCAGTGACGGATTTTCCAGCGTGTAAATCGTGTAAATTCGTTGAAATCTCGGAATCGAAAATTTGGACCATATCACAAAGCTTTCCTTATACTACGTATAAATTGGAAAGCAAAAATTGCCGCCATACTAATTACAACTAGGCCTAAACACTAACTAAATATGTAGCCTAAATAGCCAAATAGTACAATACTTAACAACTATCTACTCGGATTTTAGAACTTTAAATTGTTTTCTACTTCGTCAATGGTGTAAAATACATTATTTATGAAGAAATTCGTTAGATTGTTTTTTAATTTATCAAAAGAAGACATTTTAAGTTATTTGGCAGCTGATTATAAAATTGAATCGCCCAGTTTATTGGGGCTTTCGCATACAATGTTTTCTTTTATGGGTTACTGCCTTTTCGTTGAAGAGGCAACCTCCTGAGAACAAAATATCCCGAAATAGAGTATCAAGAATAAAATTGAATCCGATGGGATTCGAACCCATAATCTATGACTTACCGCGGCATCTTGTTAACCGCTACACTACGGTTTCCACCATGGACGGATACAGGGGGGGGGGGGGCAGCTACCCAAAATTTAGTGAATCTGTTGTAAGTTAGTTTATTTGTTTAATTTAATCAATACTACACATGCTTGTTTTTTTTTGACCCACAACTCTTGCAATACTAGAGGTCTCTAAAAATAATCCCATGTCCCGTCCGGAAAAAAGGAGTGGAGCTAGGGTTGCCTGATTTTCAAAACATAAATACCGGACAGGCAGTCAATGGGCCATTCTATCGACTTCGATGGCCATGTGCTTGTACTTGTGCGAGTCTCTACACGCCATGCGATCGGAGACGTGTCGTAACTCGACACAAGTACCTTTTAGGTAACTTAGTGAGACGACTGAAGAGGTCAATCGGATACATTCATTGAATTGTTTGTATGCGATTAAGCTTTTTATTAGAAAAAAAATTAAAAATTAAGAAAAAATTATCCGGCTTAAATTCAGTGAATGTTGAGGAACTTTCTGTCATAGTAGCTAGTATCAGATTTTTAAAATTATTTCGTTCTTTTCACACTCGAGCGAAAAAACCGGACAAGGCACTTTGTCCGGACAAACATTTGTTTTTTCACCGGACAAAGGCACAAAAAACCGAACTGTCCGGTGAAAACCGGCCACCTGCCAACCCTACGTGGAGCATGCATCCATATAGTATAGGTATTACAATAGTTACTGACAATCAGGCACGGATCTAGAATGAGACCAAGGAGGGGGCTAAGATTAAATACGATTTTTTTTTTTTAAATAGTACTGAAATAGTGGGATTTTACGCATTTTGAGGAACCTAATGGGGGGGGGGGGGGTATATAGCCCCCATGGCCCCCCTGTATATCCGCGCCTGCTGACAATTATGAAGCCTTCTCAAAAGTTTTGCACGTGTTGGCCTTACGGGTCGTGGTTACCGTTGAGCTCTAACTTGTATCGTGACTGGACAATTAGCGAGATGCAAACTCGGACGCAAATTGTAATGTTTCGACCTCATGTTGCATCCATACCAACGAATTTAAATGGCCTATACAGGCCTACCCAGAGTTGGCACACACAATAAAAGACCGCTGTGGCAGTAGCCTATTTGTATTACTGATACGTGACTTATTATTTTTGCTTTCCAATTTATACGTAGTATAAGGAAAGCTTTGTGACGGTCGAAATTTTCGATTCCGAGATTTCAATGGATTTACACGTTTTAAGGTCCCAGGAACCCAAAAAAGTGGTTTTTACGAAATGTCTGTCTGTCTGTATGTCTGTCTGTCTGTCTGTCTGTCTGTTCGTTGATTTCCGGGCAAACTACTCGGTCGATTTTGATGAAATTTGGCATGTAGGTTCACAAAAATCATACCTCGGGACCATTTTTTTTTATTTGGGGCTAACTCAATTTGGGGGGGTTTTATTCTCAAAAAACTCCAAAAAAACGTCTAAAAAAATTATTTCCCAAAAACGGCTCCAACGATTTCTTTTAAATTCGCATATATTGTAGTTGTTATTAATGTTGATAAAATGCGAGGGGTCGCTTGCCCCTTGATAGTTTGCTTCGGGGGGTAAAAAAATAAAAATATGTACATTTTAATGAAAAATTACTAAAAAATAATTTTTCTGCGAAACCTTTCTATCGATGATTTCTACCTTCAGGTATGTTTTAGGTGATAAATTGAGTAACGAAACCGGATAGGTTGCTTCCCAAAAAAATATTTGGCTTTGCACAAAAAATTATTTTTTGAAAAAATGTTAGAAAATTCGCGCTCAAATGCATTGTGTGCCCTGCAATTATTGCTGTGTGGTAATTAATGTGTTGGTCTGACCTTTCTAGAATTTATCTCACTTCCAGTGACGTCAGGTGGACACCCCCCCCCCCCCCGAGATATCGGAAATTTAACCATAGAAAAATTATTTACCATGAAATTACTCATATTCTCTATCTACTAATGTGCCTCAAATGGCCTACCAGCCAAGGAAGGGCGTTGACTGAAGAAGAAGAAGAAGATCTACTAATGTTGATAAATTGGAAAGCATGTTCGAGTAAACTCGGACCGGTTCTTATTATATTTAGCAGTAGTACTGTAGTAGACTAGTAGCACGAGTAGTAGTAGTAATAGAACTTATTATATTGTATTTCTTAAGACTGTTCGAAACTAAACCGAGATTCACACAACTTGTTGTTTTGAATATTATGGTGAATAAATATTTTTATTTTTTTATTTGTAGGCTATACTAGTATATATGTGTTGAGTTACGACAGGTCATCGATTGCATGATGTGTAAAGACTCGCACAAGTACGAACGAACAAGCTACCACTATGCGGTCTTTGCCATCGAAGTCCACATGACCACATACAGTATATGGCATATTTGGTTCACCATTGTGCCCTCGCACGCTACAACTCTACAAGTAAAAAAACCTGATAAAAAATATTTATAAGTTGCAACCCCGAAATATTTATATTACATTTGTAAGAAATCAATTGTGACTCGAGAGGTAAACCTGGGCAGATTTCCAATAAAGGAACGCTCTATACAAAAGGTTGTACCCGAGGTGTCGAGGTATGCGTCAAACTAACGCGTTGGAATGTCGGGCCAATTAGTTTTGTCCGGGCCCAATAAATTTTTTGCCGTCTGGTTGCCAACAGTGAGACAGGCCCGGAGCGGAGGTGTCTGAAGTGGAGGCTTTACCTAGCCAGTGTCGAATCCAGAATTCGGTTGTATTATTGACCTAAAACTGTGTACGTCCCGTATAGGAAATTGGCAGCCCGAAATTTAATACTTGTTATTTTATTATTTCTTACTTTGACCCTTGGACCACCTGATATACTGTATGTCCGTGGACCACCGATGGAGCACCTGTAGGGAACCCCTTCTCCAGACTATAAGTCTTCTCTTTAAAATACATAAACACTTGGGACAACAGCAGTTAAGACGACTCCCCAGTTAAGCGTAGATCGTGGGTTCGAATCACGCCAAGTCCAGTTTTTTCTACAACCCTCTAATTTCGGTTATAAAGAGCCAACGAGGTGACCTCTTCAACCGAAGTTAGTTGAATATCAGTGCTGATTATAGCATGCAATATGCAGAGGGAGTTAGGTTAAATCTAACCGACATTTCCATGTTTGTTGAACTGTTGTACACTTTTCCCACATGTCTGTACTAACAGCTGGGTAATGGTTGAATTTTTTATGCGGCATGCCCGTGGATTTGGAAGAGCGATGCGGTGATGAAACCAGACTGTTTAATGTTACTGCATAAATTGCCGTGAATCGGCGCAGTTTTTTTTCCAATGTTTGGCTTATGCGCATTTTTTGTGTGACCATTTTTTGCTGTTTATTTTAGAATTCAATAGGGGCCATTATTTGCATTGCGACTTAACGTTTGGGCTCTGTGTCTTTCAAATTTTTATTTTATTTTTTTACTTTATGACCTTTGATGCCGCCTTTGTTTATAAGGAAAAAAATATTATGGTACTTGTGACTCCTTAAAATGTCACGTTGTCAGCCAGCTTATCTTCGGCTGGGGCTAATTGGCAGGCCTGGCTTTTAATTGATTTCTGTGCCTTCTCGCGCGCCGGACAAACAAGATATGTTTGTAAATTGTTACCTACGGCCATGTTGTGAACTGGTTAGGATCGATCTTCTTCTTCTTCTTCTTGATTTTCTTCTTCTGGCTCTACAGCCCTGGCTGAGCTCTGACCTGCTCGACAACACTCCTCCAGTCATATCGCTTTTGTACAACGCTCCACCATCTACGGACTCTCAACTCGCAAAAGTCAGTTTCCAGCTCATCCTACCAGCGTTTTCGAGGACGTCCCGCCAGTCGTCTTCCTGGCATGCTTGCTTTGGACATCTTGTTCAGAATGCGGTCGCCTGACACTCTTACAACGTGTCCCAGCCATCATATGCGTTGTGCTTTCATATAAACCGGTTAGGCTCGATCTATTCTAGAAGAAATAATGCAATGATCCACAGTAGATAAATCATCTGATGATGGATCCGAAAGCGGTCTTAATAATAATTTATGTACTGTAGATCATTGTGATAGGCGGGGTTTCCACTGACCTCTCATTGCAGAATGCAAAGACATGAGCGTGGTAGCAGACATTTAAGACTTAGGTGGGTATTCCACCGACCTCTCATTGCAGAATGTAAATGACATTGACGGAAATTTGAAATTTTCTTTTTATAGAAATCTATTAAAATGTTTGTACTTAACATATCCCATGACGCCATTTTTTAATTTTAGTTAGTTTGTTTGTGATTTTACTCTATGATCATTGATCAATTTTAACTATGGCATAGAGTAAAGTCATGACATGTAGAGTAGTGGTACGGACTCTGACTTTCACCTGAAAGGTTGTTAGTTCGAGTCCCACTCTGGCTACATTTTCTGGCCATGCTTCGGAGGGCATGTAAAGCAGGCGGTCCCGGGTCTCCCTAGTTGAGTGTAAGAGAGGGCTTTATAGCCCTAACTCCGCTAGGTTGGCTTAGTAATAGAACAAAAAGTCCTTATTTATTTATTATTTATTTAGTAAAACAAAAATTTCCGTCAATGTCATTTGCATTCTGCAATGAGAGGTCGGTGGAATACGCGCCTAAGTCTTGAATGTCTGCTACCACGTCAATGTCTTTGCATTCTGCAATGAGAGGTCGGTGGAAACCCCGCCTTATTATATAGTAATTTTTCCTAAGATGTTACCCAAGTTCCACGAAGTCACCAAGGAAACTCTCTCATGGACTAGTGTCCATATATAATACAGTACGAGCCAGTATGGAGTTGCTGCTGGTCACGGTTAAGAAACTGAAACTAACATACTTCGGCCATACTATGAGGAACGAATAGTATTGCCTTCTGCATAGAATAATCCAAGGGAAGATTGAAGGCAGAAACAGAACATCCTGGTTGAACACCTGAGGCAGTGGTTTGGCAAGAGCACGGCTTCCCTTTTCAGAGCAATGGTCTCCAAGGTCCTAGTTGCCATGCCATCAAAAGAGGCATTTAAAACGGAAGAAGATGGATTATACCAATGTGAAAAGAAGTTAAAAGTACTGTATCTGTCACTTAAGACTGAGTTTACTAATTAATTAAAAATTATAACATTGTGACCGTAGCTGTCACTGGAAGTTGAGTCTTGGACTTACAGACTTGCACTGCTTACAGTCTGCTGAGTCACCTAATTTAAACTTAGTTGGACTTTCATCTCCAGCAGACGACGTTTGCTTTTTACTCCGTAACACTGCTGTGCTGTAGATCTTGTTCAAAATTACAATCTGTCAGCATTATTGTGTTTTGTCTCTTGTCGGCACTTGCTGTTTTCGAGATGTTCTTGATTTTTTTTTATGAGATTTTTTTATCCTTACATAGTTAGTTATTTTATTAAAAGACTTTTTATGGACCCAGGCCTACTTATACACACAATGGCGTTTTATGAACCTTGGCGTCTTTATAGTGACCCAATGGTCCCTTGTCCAATGCCTACGACCCCATGGATTTAGGACATTATTTGTATTGCCTCCGTATCAATTTTTGGCCATTGGCAAACTGGTATACGTCCTCGATGTCAACCTACACCGGCTACATGCGATAATGGACAAGCTGAGACAAGCTTACTATTGAAGCAATGAAACAGGCGAAAGCATGTCTTATCCTGACATACTATCCAGAATAGTACAGTTGGTAGAGAACTAGTCAATGAAACGGGAGATCATGGTTCAAAATTTGACCCAATACTATTTTTTTTAAATGGAATTTTTGTCTTGTTTCTAGGTAAGCTAGACTTGCTGTCTTATGTAAGATTCAACTTTGAGTAATTTAGGTAAGTTGGAAGTTTAAGAAAAAGTTTAAATTGCTGTATTTCAGGGCAAATTCCATCTACGGTGTTTCCTTTCGCCTTGTACGTGCCTGAAATTTTGATTCGTTTAGAGACGAAAGTTTTTCGTTTAGTTGCTTTTGTTCTAACGATTGGTTCGTATAAATTTGGAACATTCATTCGAAATTTGGTGTTTTATCATTATATTCTGTGAAATAGGAATAAGCCAAATTTTTAATATTTTGATAAATAAAAATTGGCAGGTTTAGGGTTGATCCCGGTGTGGGTCTACTCACAGTAGGCATCATTATTTATTGTTTTTCAAAAATGTAGCGTAACTTTATGGTGGCCATTTTACTTCAAGTTTCATCTATAATTGACAGAAATAGTATGCATTTGAATTTGAATTTTCCCGTCCTTCTGCACACAAATCTTCGATATCATTTTTTTTTTTTTTAATTTTTCAAGTTTGCCCGCTCGATTTGTTTTATTTTCATTATATAAGGGACCATTAGTATTAGGGAATTCGTTCGTTCTCAAGAAATTAATTAAAATTTTCGAGCTTGTCACTTAACCAAACGACGCCATTTTTTTCCTTTGTTATAGTTGGGAATGCGTGTTTTTACTCTATGGACATTGATCAATTTTGACACGTGGGAATTAAAATGGACAATGAGTAAAACAAAAAAAATTCACTAATAAATTATTGGTGGAAAATTGACTAGTCACAAGACGTGGAATAGCCGTCTATGCAACATTTGCGTGAAAACTCTAAAAAACTCAAAATTTACATTCGTTTGCCAACTTGTCAATGCAATATAGGTATGATACTTCGAGCACGCTCCCAATAAAGGAAACAATATATATTTACAACTGAAACCCCGTAAATTATATACAGGAGGGCATAAGAAATATAAGAATGGCTGAAGTAGGGCTAATTAGTTTCAGTTTGTCCACGGGGTCTTCTCTGTTGTTCAACAATGGTAACTGCCGTGCTCGGGTACCAAAAGAAGGGCCCCCGACTTAGAATGGGCTGCCTGCTTGTACCTGAAGGTGCCGCCACAATGGCTCCCCACATGCGTGGCTATGATTCCTCGACCAATGACTTTCAATGCCTAGATTGACCATTATAGTGATTAATATTATATTGAAGGGCTTTTTATGGTCGTAGGCCTACTCCATTGAACCTTGCCCTGCCGACGACCCCGTCTATTTTCGTATACATTATTGGTATTGTTTCCGCAAGAAATAATAGACATGCTGAGACAAGCTTACCAATGATACAATAGAAGAGCCATTATATTATATAATTAGCCAAGTTTGGGTACGACTCTTTATCGCAATAGCAGCTGTCATTTTCGGGTACCAAAGTTACCTTTTCGTGCCTGAAGGTACCGCCGGAATGGATCTCCGCTTGCGTGGCTGCTATTCCTCGACCAACGACATTCAATGCCTAGATTACCCATAATCGCATTAGTTCAGGAACTATTGCGATACTACTGTTGTTTTCGGGTACTAAAGTTACCTTGTTACCTTTTCGTGCCTGGACGTACGCCGCAGTGGGTCTCCTCCGCCTGCGTGGTTGTTATTCCCCGACCAACGACTTTCAATGCCTAGATTTTTTTTTTCTTTTTTTTTTCTTCATTGTCTAGTACTCCCTGGACAAGTAGCATATATTACAACAATACAATAACTTACAGGCATACAATTTTTGGGTACCAAAATCGCAATAGTAGCTGACGTTGTTTAGATACCGAAGTTACCTTTTCGTACCTGAAGGTACTGCCGCAATGGATCTTCGTCCGCGTGGCTGTTATTCCTGGACAAACGACTTTCAATGTCCAGATTGTTCATTATCGCAATTGTAGCTGCCGTTCCAAAGAAGGGGGGGGGCGGCAAAGCTGAATTTTTGTATCTGAAGGTACCAATGCTGAACAACGGCTATTTCCCTGCCAATGTAATAATATCTGAGGGTACTGGACAAACGGGCAGCGACTTTCAATGTCTTGACTGGCCATAATCGGAATGGAGGTACCCAAAAGAGGTTCTGGCAAAGCTACCTTTTTGTACCTGAAAGTACCAAAGCTGCGCAATGACTCTTTACCATTTTACCTGTGTATTGTGGTAATATTTGCGGCATTGCAGGGATTGCACCAATAGGCAAGGACTATCAATGTCTAGACTGGCCATAGCCCATGGACTAGTTGCCCGGGACGGACAAACAGATGTACTATATGTACTACAATAGTATCAACTTTCTATAGTAGGTATTTCCTCTCTCTTCAGAACTGTGTACTATACTGTACTATGCTGAGAACTGTGAATTGTGTGTACGCCCACTTCAATCACCAACTACAGTAAAAACAATGACAAATGTGTAGCCGGTATTACGTAATAGACTCAATTACTGTACTATTAAAATTAAAAATTACCCCTTCACTATCAAACTCATCCGTTTTCCCAGCTCCCGTATACTAATCTCGCCGTGTCACAACAACTCAGTGGCAGTTTTGGCCTCAGGACTAGTGGAGGACCCTCTCTCTTGGCCACGCCTCTATTTTTTGGGATGTTGTAGTCAGCAACATGGCCGGCTGCCGCGTTTTCCCTCACTAATGGAGGTAATGCACCCAAAGCGTGCTTGTATACTTGTGAGCGAGTCTCTACTTTCCACACCATGCGATCGGAGACGTGTCGTAACTCAATACAAGTACTGGTGGATCTATTGTAGAACTGGCAAAAATATAGCATACCTTAGGACTTAGAAGAAATGTTCCTCAGCATTTTGATATGACTTGTGCCTGTTTCCAAACGATTGGGCACAATTATTGAACTTGGCTTGTGCAGCTTGCCAGCTTGTGAAGGTGTCGAGAGGAAGGAGTTCAAAAACTGTGGCCAATCAGTTTAAGTGACGACCACTTATTATATTTATATGTATTTCAAAATGCATAGGGGCGTTTCTTCTAAAGGATGCGATAATTTTGAATTTGGTTTCAAAAAAATAAATTTACGGAATTGATAGATTTTGCTCTTCTTCTTTTTTCTTAAAAAAGGTTAATCGCGTACAAACAATTTAATGAATGTATCCGATTAACCTGTTCAATCGCCTCACTAAGTAACCTAATAGGTACTTGTGTCGAGTTACGACACGTCTCCGATTGCAAGGTGTGTTGAGAATCGCACAAGTAAAAGCACGCTACCACCTTGCCACCGAAATCGCTTAAAAGAACAGTTACGCGTACTTGCTTTCCTGTTTATCAATTGGTATATTGAGTTATGTATTCAATAGCATATGGTACCGTAATAGATCATTAAAAACCCCCAAAATTGAAAAAAATGGTCCCGCTATATGATTTCATGCCGAATTTCATGAAAATCAATCGAGTATTTTGCTCACAAATTGGCGAACCGTCTGACAGATATTTTATAAAAACCACCTTTTTGACTCCTGCTGTGACCTCAAAACGTGAAATCTCGAATACGAAATTCTAGATTTTCCTGATACTATACGAAAGCAATAATTATCCCTCAGTGTCAAAGCTCATCCTATATCCAAGCACTAGACAATGACAGTTGTACGGGTATATAATTTTTTTCCTGAAAATAATAATGAACGAAAAACACGGAATATTCAGGTCTTTTTTTGTTTTTGCTCCCTCTATTATTCGAATAACAAGGGAGACGTTATTAACAACCCTTGTTTTTCTGTATTATACCTGTCGATATGAAATTTTCCTCCCTTCTCAGCATTTTGACGACCCAATAGTGTGCTGTCGGCAGTTTGGATGGAATTTTCCATCTCAAGGGTATTCAACTTACATGATACTGCATTACTGTGTGTGTAGGTATGCTTTGTAGCTTACGTATAAGATATGTTAGCTATTTTCTATATTGTGATGGAGATTCCAAAGGTGAATGCTTTGCTATCAGAAATAAACATACTGTGCAGGGACGGATTAAATTCAAACTTGAAAAATAAGGCTAAAATTTTCGATTAGGACGACGTATCTGACTGTCATATCAAGAACTGAAGAGGAAGATCGAGGACCGAGTAAACTGGAGGACGATATGCAGGGAGTTGCTGCCAACCAATCGCTAAGATTGTGACCTTAAGAAGATCTGACTGTATTGTAGCAAACTATACAGGCACAGAAACGCAATTCTATTGAAATGTTGTTTTGGATGGTGCGCCCTTCTGACTTTAAGGTATATGCCTATAATGACTGAACACTGAGTACTGTTTTCCATTTCCGAAAAAAGGAGTCGTACTTTGATGTGATGTGCCCATTATGAACCTGATGGAGAGATCTTGTCCATAATGTTGAGGTCCTGAGGCGAATGGATACAGAAGCGAGTTGCTGCTGACAGTTAAGAAACGGAAACTAACATACTTCGGCAATGTGATGAGAAACGAAAAGTATCGCCTTTTGCTTTTAATAATCCAAGGGAAGATAGAAGGACAGAGGGCTCCTGGCAGAAAAAGAATATTCTGGTGGAAAAACCTGAGGCAATGGTTTTGCAAGAGCGCACGACTTCCCTTTTCGGAGCAGCAGTCTCCAAGGTCCAAATTGCCATGATGATCGTCAATCTTTGATGGAAGAGGCATTAAAAGAAGCAGACGATCTCTATTTCATGAGGAATTTGACTTTGTCTTTGTGCAAAAAATGAATGGTGGCTGGTTTCATTTGCTATTAATGAAAGCAGAACAAACGTCATAACAACTTTAAACTTCGGCCATTATACAGGCAATTAGTCAAAGGATATTCCGACAAAGTGTTGCTTTGTAACTAAAAGCAAAATAAATAAGATTCGCTTTAATTGGCGCAGACTTTCAACTCCAAAAACAAGTAAGTAAAAGGGGAGAGAAAGCCCACGCGTATTTCAAAGAGGCGCCTCATGAAAATTCATAAAACATAAAGTTACGGAGTAGCTGAGTAAATAAAAAGGTTGAGACAAGTTATTTTATCGCTGCTTATAAGTAAACGAGAAGTCTTTTTGCATTAATTATGGATGAGAAACAGACGCTCAAAGAAATTCCAGATGGGTGCTTTATTTTAAAAAGTATATTAAGGCGGCAATAAAAAGGGAGAAAATTTGAAATAACGTTTGCAAAAAATAGATATAATTTTTTTTTTTTTTTATGAAATCCAATCAAAATATGCCTATAATCTGACTGAAGACTGAGTACCGTTTTCCATTTACGAAAAAAGGAGTCGTACTTTGTATTCATTGGTCTCAATTACCGTGTACATGAATAATTGAATTTATCAATCAGTGGCGTGTATATACATAAAATATTGGGAGGGGGAGAAACCAGTTCGCCACCAGGGACAGATCAAGCCCATTTTGGGGGGCGGGGGTAGTTGTTGGGTAAAAATAGAACAAAGATCTGCAGTATCTATTAAATTTGAGTGTAATAAGTTAACTTACAACAGATTTAAATTAATATTGTGGATATTCCGAGCCCCAATTAATTTTATATTTATTTATATATATATATATATATTATTATATATTTATTATTATTAGGTAATAATTTATTGGTGGTCTTTTCGCTCTAGGCTATGCAATTGTCCCATTGATGAATCCAGTGCTTTCGGATAGGGAAAATAGACGGCCGATTTTACCCATGGGTCAATTATTTACCAACGCACTACTGCAGTACGCCAGTACTTCTACTAATTGATAAATAGAAAGGCATGTATGGATGTGTTCACTCGTACCGGTTCTTTATTATAGAGATTGATAGAGATAAATTAGTTTGATTTCTTTTTTTTTGGGGGGGGGGGGGTTATGATTGAAACCAACTGGCTTTGATTTCTGTCGAGTCCCTTGCTAAAGAATCTCCAATCTATCCAATATGTGTGGGCACCGGCACAATTTACTATGGCACTATCATAGACAAAATATCGTACTATAGTGTACCCTGTTATCTTTTCTTGTGGCACTAACTAATGCACATAAAATAAGATCAAAAGGTATGCCAGCATGGAAAATTTCATTGACCCTTGGGAACAAACCATTCTTCTTCTCCTGTCGAATCCCTTACTTGCGAAACTCTAGTCAAGCCTATTAAAGTGTGCAAGACACATGAAGAACCAGTAGAATCTGGGCTGATGGGACGTGGTTCGAGCCGAGTAACTGTACTGTACTGTACTCAAGTACACCCAATCCATTGTACATATTTTTTGTATGCGTAGGGTAAATTAGGTAGGGCATTGGGTGTTTCCCCACGCGCCCTTAGGCTTGGGAGTTGGGAATGCCCTGATTATGGAAAAAAATGTGTATAAATTTCGAAAAATAAGGAATTATTATTATTATTATAAAGGTCAAAGAGAGGTAATAATAATAAAACAACCTATTAATATTAATATAACAAGTAAATAATAAAATAAACTTTATAAATAAATAACAAAAAATATTATGATTATGCCTTGTTTAGCAGCATTGTATATAAGCCCTTTGTCCCAGTCAAGCGCTAGCTTGAGGATGCGGGCATTATGGTATTATGTATTGTATTTTGTAAATATATGCTCCTTGTCCAGGCCAGGGAATACTGGGCAAGGAAAAGAAAGAAGCACGCACAGAACCCACGCGCTTCAGTAGGGCCTACGGGTTAGCCAGCATCAAATCGAATCACTCACTTCCGCAGGATGATTTTGGCTCCTGTGTCGAATCCCCTACTCAAGAATCTCTAATCCAGCCAAGTAAAGGGGAGACCGGGGAGCGGCGGTCTCTCACAAAAAGGAACGTCTTGTTTGTCTTTTTTTTAACTTATTTGTGGCCTCCAGCTCAGCTGATAAGACTTGTGATTAGTGTCGTTGTTTTCTGTCGCGGGGAGGGGGGTGGGGAGCAAAAACCCTCCAGAAAAGAGGGCTAATGGGTTTCGAGGTGATAAATAAGGGGGAGTGACTCTAATTTACAACCTTTTTTGAGACTCTCCACCCGCACTCCGCCCGCACTCTATATCTCGGTTTCCATGCTCATTATTCTGTCTTGAGTTTCGCTGTCATTTGAAGGTCGTCACTGCTGAAGAGCCGCTCCCTTTCTGTGTTTCTTTATTGTTTTTATAGGAGTTAGAGGGAGCTTTGCTTTTGGGTAGAATGCTGAATTCTAGGAGAGTGGAGGGTGAAGAACATCGGCTTAGTCTACAGTTCTCTAGTATCTTTATTTTCATGCTCATTATTCTATCTTGAGTTTCACTGTCATTAATTTGAAGATCAGAACTGTTTAAGAGCCGGTCCCGTTTTCTGTTTCAGTAATGTCTTATAGCAGTACGTGGGAGATTAGGTTTTGGGTTGAATGCTGAATTCCAGGCGAGACTTAAGGCCCGTCCCCGTACATGCACTATTCGAACGCCGGCGAATCGCTGAGAAATGATGTTTCATTGTAGCTAATTAGGGGCCAATGGATTGGCATCAACCCATATGTCTCAATTATAAGCCTCTCCGCGATTCATGGGCGTTAGAACCGCGCGTGTGTACCGGCCATATTATATACTGTAGCCTCTTTGAAGAACTCCAATAGCTCCGGCGTCGCTCTTGTCTCTGTTCCGTTGGTCATTATTTGTCTTGAGTTTCGCTGTCATTTGAAGGTCATAACTGTTTCTTCATTGTTTTATAGCAGTACGTGGGAGATTAGGTTTTGGGTTGAATGCTGAATTCCAGGCGAGACTTAAGCCCCTCCCTGTACATGCACTATTCGAACGCCGGCGAATCGCTGAGAAATGATGTTTCATTGTAGCTAATTAGGGGCCAATGGATTGGCATCAACCCATATGTCTCAATTATAAGCCTCTCCGCGATTCATGGGCGTTAGAACCGCGCGTGTGTACCGGCCATATTATATACTGTAGCCTCTTTGAGGAACTCCAATAGCTCCGGCGTCGCTCTTGTCTCTGTTCCGTTGGTCATTATTTGTCTTGAGTTTCGCTGTCATTTGAACGACGCTGCCCTGCCGCCGACCCTCCATGAGGAAAAGGCGTAGTAAAAGTAAGTTGAAGGTCATAACTGTTTCTTCATTGTTTTATAGCAGTACGTGGGAGATTAGGTTTTGGGTTGAATGCTGAATTCCAGGCGAGACTTAAGGCCCCTCCCTGTACATGCACTATTCGAACGCCGGCGAATCGCTGAGAAATTTTTCATTGTAGCTAATTAGGAGCAAATGGGTTTGCATCAACCCATATGTCTCAATTTTAAGCCTCTCCGCGATTCATGGGCGTTAGAACCGCGCGTGTGTACCGGCCATATTATATATATAGGCTCTTTGAGGAACTCCAATAGCTCCGGCGTCGCTCTAGTCTCTGTTCCGTTGGTCATTATTGCTTTCCAATTTATACGTAGTATAAGGAAAGCTTTGTAATGGTCGAAATTTTCGATTCCGAGATTTTAACGGATTTACGCGTTTTGAGGTTCCAGGAACCCAAAAAGGTGTTTTTTACGAAATGTCTGTCTGTCGCTCTGTCTGTCTGTCTGTCTGATCATCGATTTCCGGGCAAACTACTCGGTGGATTTGTGTGAAATTGGACATGTAGGTTCACAAAAATCATACCTCGGAACCTTTTTTTTTATTTTGGGCTAACTCAATTTGGGGGGGTTTTATTTTCAAAAAAACTCCAAAAAAACGTCTAAGAAAATGTCTCAAAAACGGCTCCAACGATTTCTTTTAAATTCACATGTATTCTAGTCGTTATTAATGTTGATAAAATGCGGGGGGTCGCTTACCCCTTGATAGGTTGCTTCTGGGGGTAAAAAAATAAAAATAACTTAATTTTAATGAAAAATCACTAAAAAATAAGTTTTCTGCGAAACTTTTCTATCGATGATTTCTACCTTCAGGCATGTTTTAGGTGTTAAATTGAGTAACGAAACCGGACAGTTTGCTTTCCCTAAAAACGATTTGGTTTTGTGCAGAAATTTTTTTTTTGAAAAAATGAAAGCAAATTCACGCTGAAATGCATTGCGTGCCCTGCCATTATTGCTGTGTGGTAATGTGCTGGTCTGTCCTATCTAGAATTTACGTCACCACCAGTGACGAGTGACGTTAGGTGGACAACCACCCCCCCCCCCCCCCCCAACCCGTGAAATCCGAAATTTAACCATAGGAAAATTATTTACCATTAAATTAATCATTTTGTCTCCCTACTAATTCATAAATTGGAAAGCATGTTCGAGTAAACTCGGACCGGTTCTTTGTCTTGGGTTTCGCTGTATTTTGAAGGTCATAACTGTTTCTTTATTGTTTTATAGCAGTACGTGGGAGATTAGGTTTTGGGTTGAATGCTCAATTCCAGGAGAGACTTAAGGCTCGTCCCCGTATACATGCACGCCGGTGAATCGCTGAGAATTTTTTCATTGTATAGCAAATCAAGAACCCATATTATGTTTCAATGATAAGCCTCTCAGCGGTTCATTGGCGTTAAAACTGTCTGTGTGTGTACTGGCAAGATAATATAGCCGTTTTTAGGAACTCCAATCGCACTGGCGTCGCTCTAGTCAAGTAGTTTCCGTGCTAATTATTCCGTCTTGGGTTTCGCTGCCATTTGAAGGCCATCACTGCTGCAGAGCCGCTCCCTTTCTGTGTTTCTTTATTGTTTTATAGCTGTAAGAGAGAGATGAAATTTCTGGTAGATAGCTGAATCCCAGGAATTTCTATCTTATAACCTTTTTGAGGCTCACAACTCGCATCGACCTCGCTCTAGAATCTGTTTCCATGCTCATTATTCTGTCTTGAGTTTCGCTGTCATTTCAAGGTCAACACTGGTTTTCATTTTCTTTTAGGTTTGATGGGATTGGGTTAGGACATTTTCATTTGAGTTTCAAACTTTTGACTCAATTATTACTCACTGGTCACTTCCACCACTTGGCTTCTAAGCGCTTCAAATGGAACTGGGAAGTCGGCAGTTCGAAGGTCGCTCGGTTATACTAGTCAAATATACTGTATTTGCTGTTTTTTTAAGAAATAAATAAATGTACTGAGTTTTTTCAATATTTTATACAATATAATGAAGTAGGGGAGGCCCTTAGGAATTCTCCCGTGCTGGGCCCCCCTTAATACTAATAACTTGAACTTAAACAAGTGGGTTAGTTTTAATTCTGTGATAATATATTTTGAAACAATTCCCCCCGGGTAAGTTTTCCGTTGGTGTTGCAGGCTGCAGAACTGTTCGAATACTTTTATTTGTACTAATACTAGTAAAGGAACTATATTTCTATGTACAGTGGGTTTTGTTCCAATTCAACTTTCCGTAGCTTTGCCAAGGATCGTCAGACCATCAGTCTGCAAAATTTGCTCAAATTGCGCATTTATTTCTTGTAACCTTGTTTATCTAAATAATATTTTTTTCGCGCAAACTAGCTGATACATAGTTATGCTAATTTGACTTATTGACTCATTGAGCTGTTGTTTGCTATCTGTGACCCCATTACTTTTCTCAGCGGCGGTCAACAGTTTTTGCTGATAAGGCAGGGGAAAGTCCATTCATTTGGAAAGAATTTATAGATTATTATTATCATCATGTTGCTGTGTGCATTCGGTCCGCCATAATACTGTGGCGCCTTCAATGACTGAAATGAGTGATTTATTGTGGAATTAAACAGCAAAGATGTGTTTTACATAGAAAACCGCAAGGGCATGTGTTTTTCCAGATATCTTGCAAGATTGAGGGCCGCTATCACCATGTGTTTGAAATTGGCAGTCGTTTCCAATAGATGCTTGTGGGGATAAAATTTAGAGAGATATGCAAAAACGACAATTTTGAGGAAACCCGAGACTTGACACTCTGGGAATTGCTTGGTACCATAGAAGGTCAACCGCCCCAGTAAAGAGTAGCTGCAGCAAGTGATGGAGGATGTAGGGGCCAATACATACGTGGAACTGAAGAGGGCGTGCCATCAGGATCGAGAGGGGCGGGGGCATCGATGCCACATGTTGCTGCCAGCCAGCCGGCCAGCGTTAACTTGGAGAAGAAGAAGTAAGCTGGATTGGGGGAGGAGTGGCTGTGTGTGTTAAGGTTATTGTCAATGGGTTAATTAGAGACAAAGATTGAGTGAGATGAGATGAGTGCGAGAAAAGCATTGAAACATTGTATTCACGTCGTTTGAGCACCTTACAGCCTGGGACGCCGACTTGGGGGGGGGGGGCACGGTCCATCTTGCCCCCGCAGACTAGTTTCTGGGGGGCAGCGCCCCCCCCCCCCAGAAGCAAAGAACCCTCAGTGCAGTTTATTTATTTGCCTGCCTAAATATTTCAAACATTTAGATAAAAATAAATAACATAATTTGGAATTTGCACCGCACCAACTTTTAGAAACTTTTTCGCGCCAATTTCGTTCTCGTATAGCCAATTTTCGACTGATTTTTTATGTAAAGGCTTTAGTCAAAAATTGTATAGAAAGAGCGAGTGTACGTCGGTCAACGTTTTTTGCATTATAGTTATTTTAAGTAACCATTTACCAATGTATTTTCTTAATATTTTCCAGAGCACCGAATTCTTGCCCCCCCCCCAGAATTTTTTAAAACTCGGCGTCCCTGCTTACAGCAATAGCATTGAATTTATAACTCCAGTTAAGAGTTGTGTATATATTCAATGGCAATAGATGGGCATACGGCTGTGAAACCTAAACTGTAGCAGATAAGAAACTAAAGAAACTCGAAGCTTTCGAAATGTGGTGTTACAGAAGGATGCTACGGATCAGCTGGAGGGATCATGTGACAAATGGGGGGGGGCACGGTCCAACTTGCCCCCGCAGACTAGTTTCTGGGGGGCAGCGCCCCCCCCCCCCCCAGAAGCAAAGAACCCTCAGTGCAGTTTATTTATTTGCCTCCCTAAATATTTCAAACATTTAGATAAAAATAAATAACATAATTTGGAATTTGCACCGCACCAACTTTTAGAAACTTTTTCGCGCCAATTTCGTTCTCGTATAGCCAACTTTCGACTGATTTTTTATGTAAAGGCTTTAGTCAAAAATTGTATAGAAAGAGCGAGTGTACGTCGGTCAACGTTTTTTGCATTATAGTTATTTTAAGTAACCATTTACCAATGTATTTTCTTAATATTTTCCAGAGCACCGAATTCTTGCCCCCCCCCAGAATTTTTTAAAACTCGGCGTCCCTGCTTACAGCAATAGCATTGAATTTATAACTCCAGTTAAGAGTTGTGTATATATTCAATGGCAATAGATGGGCATACGGCTGTGAAACCTAAACTGTAGCAGATAAGAAACTAAAGAAACTCGAAGCTTTCGAAATGTGGTGTTACAGAAGGATGCTACGGATCAGCTGGAGGGATCATGTGACAAATGAAAGAGTGCTAGACGCTATCGGGGAAGAAAGACAGTTAGTAGCCTAGATACGAATCAGGAGAGCGAAATGGATGGGGCATTTGCTAAGGCACGAAAGTCTGGTACACACTATTATCGAGGGCACAGTAGAGGGAAATAACCGAAGAGGACGGCCGAAGAAGGAATTCATGGATCAAGTAAAAGAAGACGCAGGAGCAATATCATATCAAGAACTGAAGAGGAAGATCGAGGACCGAGTAAACTGGAGGACGATATGCAGGGAGTTGCTGCCAACCAATCGCTAAGATTGTAACCATAAGAAGAAGAAGATGGGCACCAGGGAATATAATTACAAAGCTGGCTTTTAGTTGCGCGACGAAGCTGTAGGTTACTGCTGAGCCTCCGAGATACAATCTTAGAAATCTAGAAGATGTTGCCGAAACGTTTGGAAGTAAGCTTTCAGAACGACCACGGCTTATCATCTCGAATTCAACTGCTTCTTCAGGCACCGCTCAACAACGTCCTCGGACCTTGTTGTAAATGGCTATTTTATTTTTATTTTCTTTTTAATGTTACTCCTATAGGCCTTCATTTTATCATTTTTAGCCTGAATTCAAAACACTAACTTCTTTAATATATTTATTTTGACAATGAAAGAAGGCACTGCTTCATTTACCTCCATTAGCGAGGCGCCATGGAGGGGATGCGAGGTACCTAACGTAGAATTCTATATAGGAGGGCATTCCAGCGTGCCAAGCATATTTTTTTATTCCTTGGGCCACCGGCTACATCTTTCAATAGGAGGCGAGTGGTCCCAAAAATTGTACTTCAATGGCAAGGTGGTAGCGTGCTTGTACTTGTGCGAGTCTCTACGCTCCATGCGATCGAAAATCGTGTCGTGACTCAACACGGGTACTAACCTACAGAGGCGACTGAAGAGGTAAATCGGATACATTCATTACATTGCTTGTATGCGAGTAACCTAACCTTAAAAAATGTATATTTTTGGTGGACAGCGAATGTCCCATGTCGCCTATACATAAGTCTAAGGTAGCGTGGCAGAAGATCGGCACTCGTCCGTATTCCGTAGATTAGCGGTTGTTGCCAAGGTGTATGTACTTGACAGGCGAAACCGCACGATTTGAGTGAGTGTTGAAGGTTTTGATTCACTGCAGATGACATTGGGAGATTGTCGCTGTTTCTTTGTCAAGTTGGTACGCGTGTTCTCACCTACTGACCCGTATTTTCCGCGCTTTATTATAGTCATCACCACGGCCTTGAGCCCATTATGTTTACTGATGTTTAGTAAAGTGGTATAACTAGAGTTCTACAATATATATAAGGTGACCCCAGATTCTGAGAAATTCAAAACGGGACGTACACGTGGGGGGGGGGGGGCGGAAATAACAAACCGTCAGAGAAAAATGTGAAAATGAAGGTTCAAAATCACTCGTTTTAAAGCACTCGAGGGAAGTTTTTTTTTATGTTGGTACTTTTAGATCTTTTTAAAATCATCGGGAAAATTGGCCTATTTTAATTTAGGGCAACTTATTCAAATCAAATAAAAAATATAGTTTAAGGCCATTACTATCTTAACCAAGGACGCTGTGAGGAATATGACTTCCCCCCATGATCAAATTCATGGCACCACCTGTTTCATGGTGATTTCTTTGTTTTTCAACCCTAAAATTACTGTCAACGAGAATAGACTACTGTTATCCATTCTTCGCCACATTGTAATTTATTACTCGTGTTATAGCCTATTTAACTGCGTGTTAAATTCTGGCAGTGGCTGTGACATAGGGGGAGATTAAATAGTACGTGCCAGGGACATTCTTTCCCGATATAATCGGCTGGAAATAATGGGTTAATTCGTTTCTGTTTATTTTGGAAAGGGGCCAAATTGGGCTGACTTGTCCATGGAAATGATGAATTATTGAATAATTGTGCCATGGCTGCATATATTGAAATAAATATGTGTACCATATATACATGGTATATCAATATAATAAAATAAATATGCATGCATAAATATGTAGGGCGCCGGTGCCCCTAGGTCTAACGTACACAGGCACTGGACATAGCAGCAGCTTTAATATACCTGTGTTAAGAATTCTTCGGCTGGAATTACTTGAGCAGCAGTAAAATCCGGGATGATTGGTCGTGGTCGATCTGAAGGCGTGCTTCCAAACGTTTCGTCAACATCTGCGGTCGGCATCTTCAGTGGCACTGCGTAGACGTCTAAGATTGTATCTCGGAGGTTCCGCAGCAACTGCAACCGAGATACACAATGTAAGAAGTCTACGCAGTGCCACTGAAGATGTCGGCCGCACATATTGACGAAACAGTTGGAAGTACGCTTTCAAATCTACCACGGCTTTTAATCCCGGATTCTACTGCTTCATCAAGCAGCTTTCTCCAACAATTTCGTGTGAGAATTGTAAAAAAATTCCTGGGTATACATATGTTTATTAATTTGTAACCTTACAAATAGTGAAAGTAGTAAAAAAAAAATAGTAATCCTAAGATATTGTAACCCCATGAATATGCCAAACAGATTCATGTTCTATTTAAATGCTTCAGGTTTTATTAAATTGATTTTAAAACTTATATACTTATGGAATATTGTATCATTGTATGTCCATGACTAGTATTTGGTATATACTTGGTTAAGTCATGCTTCCACCTGTTACACTGCGCAAATGGTAAGCTTGTCACAGTTTGTCCATTATTGCTTGAAGCCGGTGTAGGTGATCGAGGACGTATACCAGTTTGCCAATGGTCCAAAACTCATACGGAAACAAAATAAATAATGTCCGATATCCATGGGGTCGTTGGTATATTGGACAAGGGACCAATAATAGAAAGATGGCTGGTCAATGGGAGTTAATAATAATAAAAACTGGCATTAAAATAACAAGTAAAAATAAACTAAAAATAAAATAAACATTATAAATAAATAACAGAAATAAATGATAAAGCCTTGTTTAGCAGCACTGTATGAGTCTTTTGTCCCAAATAAGCGCTAGCTTGGGGATGCGGGATGGTATTATTATGTATTGTATTTTTGTAATATATGCTCCTTGTCCAGGGAATACTGGGCAAGGAAAAGAAAGAAAGAAAGATATGTCCACTGATATATTACTAGTGTGTTGTGGGAAATGTCTCTGTTTTTGTTATGACATAGTTAATAGATGCATCATCTTTTTAAGACCCCCTATCTCAACAAGCTTGAATTTTTTTCCCCATTCAGTGCTCACTTATTTTGTGCATCTGTTTTTGATTTAAACAAATGCCAGGTCTTCTGTTGACAGACAGAAACCACTTCAAGTCGGCCGGACCTCTTTTGGAGAGAATTTTATTAATTTGGATTAAAGAACCGGTCCGAGTTTACTCGAACATGCTTTCCAATTTATCAAAATCAATAGATAGAGAAAATGAGTAATTTCATGGTAAATAATTTTCCTATGGTTAATTTCCGATATCTCGGGGGGGGGGGGGGGGGGGTTGTCCACCTGACGTCACTGGAGGTGAGGTAAATTCTAGATAGGTCAGACCAACACATTACCACACAGCAATACTGGCAGGGCACGCAATGCATTTGAGCGTGAATTTTCTATCATTTTTTCAAAAAAACTTTTTTTTTTTACAAAACCAAATACTTAAATACTTAAATACAAATACTTAAATTTCGGATATCTCGGGGGGGGGGGGATTTAAAAGAAATCGTTGGAGCTGTTTTTGAGAAATAATTTTTTTTGACGTTTTTTTGGAGTTTTTTGAGAATGAAACCCCCCAAATTGAGTTAGCCCCAAATAAAAAAAAATTGTCTCGAGGTATGATTTTTGTGAACCTACATGCCGAATTTCATCAAAATCGACCGAGTAGTTTGCCCGGAAATCGATGCACAGACAGACAGACATTTCGTAAAAACCACTTTTTTGGGTTCCTGGGACCTGAAAACGTGTAAATCCGTTGAAATCTCGGAATCGAAAATTTCGACCATCACAAAGCTTTCCTTATACTGCGTATAAATTGGAAAGCAATAAACCTTTCTGTGAATGAATGAGAGCCATTGGCTGTAGCTTGTGGATAGTCAGCAGGGGAGTGGTGATGTGGATGGTAGATAGGGAGGGTTGCTTAGGTGTAGGTCGTACCTGGAGGATTCGTCCACACTTACCGTCACTCCGTCACTGGAAGCTGCGCTACGGAGAGGCTTCCCGATGTTCTCACAGGTGGTTCTAGGGATGGCGGCTGTGGAGAGGGGGATGGGGCATACACCAAGGCACTTACCAGTAAAATTAAAAGAAGAAGAAGTATACAGACTTGGATTGTAAAAAGGAGATCGGCACGGTTCATGAAAGCAGTTAGAAGTCAATATGGCTTTATATAATACAAGATAATATACGTACTTTACTTAAGGCGGCGTTTCCACCGACCTCTCATTGCAGAATGCACATATACGTTGACGTGGTAGCAGATATCAATAATAAAGGCGGGGTTTCCACCGACCTCTTATTGCAGAATGCAAATGACATTGACGGAAATTTTTGTTTTACTGTATGCCACAGTCTAATTAGACGCTCTAAACAGAGTTGTTTGGAAACGCCGCTGCCTTGCCGCCGACCCTCCCTGAGGACAAAGGCGATGTAAAAGTAAAAGTAAAAGTAAGTGTATGCCACAGTTAAAATTGATCAATGATCATAGAGTAAAATAACAAACTAAAATTAAAAAATTGCGTCATGAGATATGTTAAGTACAAACATTTTAATAGATTTCTATAAAAAGAAAAATTCAAATTTCCGTCAATGTCATTTGCATTGATCAATTATCATAGAGTAAAATCAAAAACAAACAAACTAAAATTAAAAAATGGCGTCATGGGATATGTTAAGTACAAGCATTTTAATAGATTTCTATAAAAAGAAAAATTCAAATTTCCGTCAATGTCATTTGCATTCTGCAATGAGAGGTCGGTGGAAACCCCGCCTTAATGGCGCTTTATCCCTCTCACGGGGTTGGCGGCACGGATCTTCATCTTGCAGGTGTTCCGGTCTTGGGTATCATCCGGCGAGAGACCGAGGGTCCTGAGGTCCTCCCTCACTTTCGTTTGAAGGGACATCCTCGGTCGTCCTATAGGTCATGTGCCTTCCACCGTGTAGTTCCTCACATGTTGCAGCAGGTGTCCATCTTCTCTTCTTATTCTTATCTCTACTTATAATGATATATAATATAATAATTTAAAATTGAGAAGGTGTCTGGCCCATGCGCCGACTGGAAGGCAGTGCCACTCAGGCAACTAGGCACAGATTCCTGAACATGCGAATCAGAATAGATTAATAAGATAGATAGATAGGTAGATAGATATATCAGTGGGATAGAACATTACAATACACAGATATTGTGTAACAACAAAACCTTAAGTAGCTTCCTTAATTATGTCACGACATGTAGAGTAGTGGTACAGACTCCGACTTTCACCCAAAAGGTTGTTGGAATTCGAGTCCCACACTTTCTTCATTTTCTGGCCATGCTTTGGAGGGCAAGTAAAGCAGGCGGTCCCGGACTTTCCTAGTTGAGTGTATAAGAGAGGGCTTTACATCCCTAACTCCGCCAGGTTGGCTTAGTAACAGAACAGAAAGTCAGTATTTATTTATTTATTTATTTATATAGTCCCCAGAAACTCAAGTTAATAAAAACTAAGGCACTGTATACCTTACCGGGTATTGTCATCCTCCATTTTGAATCATATATGGTAAGTATTGTAAGAAAGTTAAAGATTAAAAAAGAACGAAAACACGTTTTAGTATTTTTATTTATTAAGCATTTCCCTAATTGGTAGAGCGTTTGTTTAAAATAATAATAAATAAACAACGATAAATCTCTAAAAACAAATAGGTAAGCACACAATGACTTGCTGCTTATGTACCAGACTTTAAAATACAATACCTGTCTAATATAGAGCCCTATCATCAAGCTAATAAAAACCAAGCTAAATAAAATCGAGGAATTTTTCCACAATATTTCATGGATTTCTTGAAAGCCAGCCTAACTCTCTACTATCCATGTGCATGTAAACAAAGGGATTTAATTAGATAAAATGACCACATAACTGGTAAGCGCACTAAACGAAAAGGGCGTAATTAATTTACCTCGTCCAATTTCAGCAGGTATTCGCTGACGGAAGAGACGGTAACCACTCGAAATCAACCGGGTCTCTTTTCTGAAGAGTACTTCCTAATTGGGTTTAGTAAACCTTTGAAGTACCAGAGGAAAGCTGCCGACCCAGAGTCGGGTGGGAGGGCGTTACCTCAATATTGGTTTTACGCTTTTCCGGAGGTTAAGCTCTTGCTGCTGCTCCCCAAAGACTGAAGGGTTGCCGGGGAGGGGGGAGGTCTGAATTACTTGACGTTGTTTTGACTTGCCGGACTTTGAAAGTCGAGCTTCCGGCTCAAGGGTTTGATGATATTTTCAAGATGGCGATTTATTGAGTTATTTTGTGATGAATTTCTCTCTGTTGTTGTTTTTTATTCAGGTTTCTGGGATTTGTATTTTGGATTGAACCTCTTTTGTACTGTATGAAAATTCTCGCTCCCAGTCAATGAGGTTTTATTGGCTACTGAGAAAGATGAGAAATATGACTTTAGGCTGTCATTTAAAAGCAAATCGGACCCAAATTTTTTAGACAACACGACACAAAATTTCGATCATAGAACCTTAAAAATGGTTAGCAGAGGAAGAAGGGCTTAGCCTTTGATATGAATACAATTGGCATAGGAAATGAACTTTTTGGCATGCGAAATTTTGCAGAAATAGCGACGAAACGAAATGTTGTGAGTTTAAACGGGTAGTTTGATATAATTATGTGTCACATAGCTTAGTGTGTTGTCATCAATCGGCAAAAGGTCAGCCAGCTGTTTGACATTATTATTTTCCTTGTTCTCATTAATATTGCGTGCTTTTAATAGGCCTACAGTATGTAAATTTAACACAACGTTTTGCAACACGGTGGATGATTAAATAAATAAGGACTTTTTATTGTTTCTATTACTAAGCCAACCTAGCGGAGTTAGGGCTATAAAGCCCTCTCTTACACTCAACTAGGAAAGCCTGCTTTACATGCCCACCGAAGCTTGGCCAGAAAATGTAGCAAGTGTAGAACTCGAACCAACAACCTTTCGGGTGAAAGTCAGAGTCCGTACCACTACTCTACATGTCCAGGTTATGATTGCAATTACAATTTAAAATTTTACAATAAATTTTTACAATAAAATGATATACCGCAAGGCTTCAGTCAGCCCGTGTGCGGTCTGAAAACTGTTATCATTGCTGCTGTCAGTGCTGTCAAAATATACGTAGACCGGTAGACCCCCACTATTTTGGGTTTATTGTTTCAAAATTTTCCACCGGGAGGGAACAAAAGGCCCCCTTTGTTTAATACACAATAAATAAGTAAATAATATTCTTTGTCTGTACCTAATCAAAACGTTACTGCGATGAAAATGCGTAAAACCCCGAGATTTCAGGCTTATTTTTCAAAAATAGCCCCCGAGGGGAATCCCCCGGACCCCCTTCCTGACCTTTCGAACCCTCGGGCAGGCCCTGAACAAAGCACACTGTAGTAGCCGCCTTAATATTTTTTTCTCTTCCAATTTCCTTGTGTAAAACGCTCGTGGGAGGGAAGACGGGGGTGGTTAAATAAACTCTTAACTGATCGTGGGCGGCATAAATCTTAATCAGGCTCTGTGTGCAGCCCCCCCCCCCCCTCCCCGGATACCATCTTGGCTCGGCCTTGGTTGTAACCAATTACACCCCCCGTTCCCTTGTGACGCAAGCAGGCTGACACTTGGAAAGTGCAGGGTCACGGTCTGTACCCCCGTGACGTCACTAAAATTGATTGCTCTACTCCCACTGTCTCCCTCGCCTCCATTCAAATCCGGAAAATCGGGTCGTACTGCTCTGTGGAACCATTTCGAAATTGGTTCAGCAATTGCTAAATCAGCTTCTTAAGGGTGATTCCCACTAATGATGTGTAACTCCGCACATTTTGTGGACGGATGTGAATCCTCCGGCATCGGATTGAATCCAACGGACTGAATCCAACGGTCTGCATCCACCTGCTCGCATCGGACTCACTTGTTCCATATCCTTCAGTTTCTTCCACAGTGAATTTCCCACCAAGGCCTTGGAAGGCCCAGTCCCAACTGGGGCGTATCACCAGGTGCCTTTTCCTTGATAAAGGGCAACGATATTGCATGAATTTGAGCCTTTTCAGGTTACACTTTTCTTAGCTCTGGTAGCTGAACTTCGTCCTGTTTTCCTTATACTTATGGTGCTGGTACGCCTGCCTTACCTAAAGGACATTTCACGTGAAGGGGACAACGAGAAAAGTGTCAAGTGCTGGATTTTGTTCATAATGGGTCAAATTGTACTTCCATGGGAACAAAAATATTGTGCATGATTATTTATATATTTTTTTTAGCTTAGTTTCCAATTTGAGGAGCATGTATGCAAAAGACGATTTGTCACTTGAATAAACAGTAAATGCAGTAGAGACAGAAAACTTCAAAAATCGAATAAAAGTGCTTCTGCATTATGGGATGCAATATTTTAATTTATATTATATTAATTTATTACATTTTTTTGTAGCAGTCAATGCGACGATTCCAGTGATACCTCCAACTCAAAAATGATTATTCTGTGACAAATCGCCTCCTCATTTATGCGTACTCTAGTAAATATCAATGCTTCACTTGTGGCCAAAAGCGCTCCTGGCGGTCGAATGTGGAAAAAGTCACCCTATATTTATGGCCCACATTAGGTTAAATTCAAAGCGGCTAAAAATAGGTGAGGAAAATAACCCTTATATGCGTGTAAAAGAACTTATCCTAATAAGATAATATAACAAAGCCCAATCTTGCCACCTTGTGATGGCGAAGGGGCCCACTAAAACAGATCCTGGAAGATAAGGCTCCGCTAATCTCTTCTCATATTAACTGCTTTGAAAATGGTTTTACCGTAAGCTGGGGTAAAACGATTTCTCATTTAAAAACATGATGAAGCGCATCTCCTATTACCCAAGATGGATTTTCATTCACCGCGTCGGGTCCTTTCTCAGATTGATCAAGATTTTTCGGCAATGTAACCTTTTTCTGAGTTGTTTGTAAGGGTGGAAGGTATCAATTTACTACAGTAGTAATTAATTATTCACGCAGAAACCTTTTTGAAAGTTTTCTAAAGACCTTTTAGCGTGTTTTTCGATTTAATCTTTGTTCACCGTAGGTAGAGGATGGGTTCTGGAATTGGGGTAGGTTTCGGGTTTCTTTATTTAAAGCTGCGGACCAGTGGGTGGGTTACGTTTTTTTTTTTTTTTTTTTTTGGTTCAGCGATTTCATTGTCATTATTTTTCTTGTTACAGCCATGTGTGTAGAAATTCAGCGCTTTCTGTTGGAAATAATGAAGTCTTTCTTCTTATAGTGCCTCTTCTTTCGAAGATTGGCGATTACCATGACAAAGGACAGTCATGATGACTATATTAGGGAATTGTAATGCAGTGGTTTCCCGTTGCCTTCTGCATCCTTATGCCGTTGACTCTTCATTGAGTTCCTCCACCTTCGGGGCTAGTTTCCAAATCCCATGACAAACGAGTGTCCTACACAGAAAAGACGGGTTTTCACCTTAACGCGCTTCCATCTCAAAAAAGTGAATTCAATGTTAAAAATAGGATTGTGACGGCTGAAGCGGAAAAGATTTTCCTTTTCTGTCGCGACTCGAACCTCGTCTTTCCAACGTATAGTCCTCCTCTCTACCTACTGGGCTATCCAGAGCCACTTTAATCACTGGCAATGGCCAGTGAGTGCACTTTGTTGTCTTATGCTGCACTGGCCCTTGAACTTAACTGCGGGTATCGATTGCCCCCTCTCCTGACGACGCTCCCCACATTTGTTATCAACCCTTGGCACGATGCCAGCAGCCGTCCATTTCGAGGGCATCCCTCAGCACTCATTTGGGGGCTGCTTTTCCCTTTCTTACCCCCCATTTTTTTTCTTTTCCCTATTCCGCCGCGTTGTCTGCCTAATGTTGCGTGGTCTATCAATGTCCGATTGAGAAATGTTGTCTCCAGAAATTTTGCTATGAGTCCACCTCCTACTAAAAGCAATTGAAAAAAAAACGTACCAGGTGGCCCTAGGAGTCATTAAGTATTTTTGTTGGGCTCGAATGGCCCATCTCTCCTACATAGTCAACTCTTGTGACTACGGTATCCTTATTCCTATGTGCAACTTTTTCTTCTAATGCCTCTTCTATCGAAGATCGGCGATCATCATTTTTTTTTTTTTTTTTTTTTGTTAAAGGTTAAACCGCTTACAAACAATTTATTGAATGTATCCGCTAATAGGTACTTGTGTCGAGTTGCGACACATCTCCGACCGCAAGGTATGTAGAGACTCGCTAGTGTTCGTCCGAGGCCGAGACCGAGACGAGACTACGGGGTCTCGGTTTCCCTCGTGTTTTATTGGTCTCGAGTCTCGGTCTCGGAAAAAGTCTCGTTTCGAGACTGAGACCGAGCCGGGCGAACACTAAGACTCGCACAAATACAAACACGTTGCCACCTTGCCACCTTGCAGTCATGATGACTATATTAGGGAATTGTAATGCAGTGGTTTCCCGTTGCCTTCTGCATCCTTACGCCGTTGACTCTTTATTGAGTTCCTCCGCCTTCGGGGCCAGTTTCCCAACCCCAGGACAAAAGAGTGCCTTGCACAGAAAATCCTGTGCTTTTCGCTTATCCCGAAATTCGGTCCCCTATCAGTTCAATCACCTGCGCGTTTCCATCTTCCCCATAGAGGAGGAGGATTGGGGATTTTTGCGTCTTCGCCTCTGAGACCATAAGGCATTAATCAGAAGTTCAGCTACTTTGCATGTCGGCTTCGTCCGCAACTATACCAACGATGCGATGGTGGGAGGTACCCTTATTTACTGGCCCAAGGAGTTACTGCGCCTTTGCGGCTCCTAGGTGCTATGATTAGGCTTTAAAAGCATTTTCTTGGAACTGATTTAAAACTAGGCCTGGATGAATGGCTGAGGCATTGGTAGGCAGGTACAGGGACGTCCTTGGCCCGGCCCGTGGGCGGCGAAGAATGGACCATCAGTACCGCGTTAAGGATACACCTAAATAATGCAAAGGTAATAAGGTAGACAAATTTATTAGACGTACCTTCTATTTTTAGATCCAAACTTTATTTACATCACTTTGCGTCCTTGGCATATGGACCGGCGGGTTTTGTGAATTTTAAAATGTAGACTTCCTTCCCCGGACTAGTTTTCCTTGAATGCCAGTTGTAAATTATTTTATTTTTCTATGCTGATAGTGGTTAGTCAAGGTTGACTATTTTTTGTTTGGATTATTAGAAAATTCATGTTGTACAATAGTACCGTACGACGTAGTTCTGACCACTTTTTTCTGCTTAATTGCTGGGGTTCGTACGCAGTGTATCATATGCATTTAAGCCTTAGTGTGCCCCCTACCGCGTATGTCTACTACTTCTCCTTTAATATGCCTCTTCTATAGAAGATTGGCGATAATGGCAATTTGGACCTTGGAAAAGGGAAGTTGTGCTCTTGCCAAACCACTGCCTCAAGGTTTTTCAATCAATGATGTTCTTTTTTTGCCGGGAGCCCTCAGTGCTTCTATCTTCTCTTAGATTATTGCATGCAGAAGGCGATTCTTACTTGTACAACTTACATGAGCCAAATCTTTAATAACTTCCTTTGTTAATTAATTAAAAAATAAATGTCAATAAAAACAACAAATTTTGGTGTGCTAATTTTCTACGTAGCATGTCCCCTGAAGAATAACTACTTTAAGTGTTGAAGCAAATTTGTGGATAACACACAGAATTGCTCCAACCTTTTACGCACACAATACTATTATATTACTCATTACTAATACACTAACATGAGGAGACGGAGGAGTACGAGCGGATCGACCACGGCCTATTAGCTCGGATCCCTTTGTCTCCTCACCAGACTCCGGCCATGGAAGCCTACGTCATTATACTAATACACTAACACAACAACAAAACAAGCATAATTCTACTTTGGTTTCCATACAGTTATTTGTAGTTATTGAGTTATTTGTATAAAAGCCTAAACCGCACACGGACTAGCCCTGCGGTAAGTCACCCCTATAATTGTAAAAAAAAACTTGTAAAAATATACAGCTTTTTGATTTGATTTGATTTGAACTGCTGAGAAATGAAGGCACATTACAGACTATTCCTACAAAACTCATAACAAGTATGGCAGACGCCTTAATGTATCAGTTTTGCAAGGGATATTTAACAAATTGCCATTAAACTAAAAAAAAGTTAATGAAGTGGGGAAAATTAAAAAAAAGAATAAAAAAATACTTAATTTCAAATTTCTAATTGACCATTGTATTTATTTTACGAAGGATCTCATTCATTTGGTCGGGAGGTAGAGTGGGTACTCTATAATGGTTTATATAGATATTTATTTATTTATTTATTAAAATTATATCTTGCAGTGCCACTGCTCAAAGATCGCACGATAAACGGAAGCTTGAGCGTGATAATTTCATTACGTATTAAAATTTTCAATATATTGCACATTGTGCGGGGTTACTGGACAGGAAAAAAGTAAAAGTGATTAAAGTTATTCCTCAGGGGGGATTCTCTCGATGCGGGATTTTCTGTCTTTGGATATATCTTCCCACTCAAAGATAAAGTCCAATATTCTGAAATCGGCATAAAAATGGAGTAAATGTTATTGGATTCCGAAGAAAGGAGGAAACTATGTGGCACATTTGTCAAGCCATTTCTTATGGGCTTGATACAATTTCAATAGAGGCAGTGCTAATGCTTTTATCCCCTTTATTGTTTTCCTTTTTCTATGCTACTTGTAAGTAGCAGAGCTTTTGAGTATTGCCTTATGGTATCAGAGGTGAAGACGCGAAAATGCCTACACTGTACTTTCTCGTGGTAAAGATAATAGCGTAATAGCGACTCAGCAGATAAGGGACCGAGTTTGAGCCAAGATAAGCGAAAAGCACTTTTCTGTTCAGGGCACTCTTTTGTCGTGGGGTTGGGAAACTGGCCCCGAAGGCGGAGTAACTCAATGAAGAGTGAACGGCGTATAAGGATGCTGAAGGCAATGGGTTATACTTTTCTAAACATAAACAAAAAATAACAAAAACTTAGAGTTTTAGAAAAACTTGTTATAACAACCCGAATTAGTAAAACCCAAATAATCGTTAAGAAATTAACTTTGTCTAAGAAACCCACTTGTGTTAGTATAAAACCCTGAGCGCTTTCGGCAAGAACTGCCATCTACAAAGGGAACCCACTAGCACAGTTACACCTTTTCTGCGGTTTGAGACTTGCTCAACTCGAGGAAAAGATGCAAATGTGACTAGGGAGAGCCGATTTTTTTTTCTTCTTTTTTTTGTGAAATAGAGCCCCAACCTCGCTCTATGAAATGGTGGCAAGCGACCCGGTTTCGAATACCTAGGATGGTTTCAAGTACCGAGGTCACCTCCCGAAAATCTGAACGGAAGGAATAAGAGTGCCCAAGGGCAATAGACTCTTGTCTGGATAGAATAGCCTGAATGTAGGTGTAAGCCGAACAGGGAGAAGGAAAAGGCCACTAGGGCAAAAAACCTTCTCATAGGGAGAGCCGAGAGGAAACCTTGGTTTATATAGGACTGCGGGAGCGAGGGGAGGGGGTGGGAGGCGGCGTGGTTGGTTACCTATTCCTATAACCTACTGGCTAGATCTATTAGAGGGGATGATTGTATGAATGTCATGTCGTTTGATAATTTTTCCCTGTTGTGTAAAGCTCTTTTAATTTCAACATTTTAAAAAAAAATTTAAAGCGTAACTTTTATTTATTTTGTCTAGGGCTGTCCAATTGTGAGGATTGAATGTGTGATTAATAATGTGATTCATACTTATGTAGTTAGTGACGATATGTAAAAAAAGTGTATTTGGTTACATTACAGTTTTTCGTATGCCAAAACTCAAAATAAAGCTCAGCCAGGTTCTAAACCTGAGCTATCTTATAAACAAAGTAAAGGGACCCAGATACCTTCGGCAGTGGCGGCAAACCGCGGATTTCAATAAGATACTTTTTTTTCTAACGTCTTCTTTCGGTATTGCTGCTTTAAGCAACCCTGTCAGCCTGGCAGGGGAGTGAGTCTGTTAATTAACTTGAGGCACCCTAAGGGCAGGCTCCTTCACCTCGGGTGGAACTCCTGATTATAGTGGATTGGGGAGCATGGTAAAGCCACATAATTAATTCAGAGGTGACCAGGACTCGCCACGCACGTAGACCATGGAGCTAATAAAACTATGGAGCCACCATGTCGTATTTCGGCCGTGCTGCAGGACTGAAGCCACGACCACGCCCCCTCATGAGTGCATTTTGGCGGGAAATTCAAATTTCATAGTTTTATTATATGTTTTCTTTATAGTTTTCTTTGTTGTTTCATATATAATTATATTTATTATTTACATTTATTATATATATTGTTTAAAATTTAAATTAAAAGTACTGAAAGATCTGCATTAAAAAAATTTATTTTTATCTAAAAGTAGGGAAAACTTTGCTAAAAATATTGTTTAAAATGTAAATTAAAAGTACTCCAAGTTCTGCATAAAAATATTGCTGGTTAGCTGGCATGATTTTCCGTTCTAAATAATCTTTAAATAATCAAATAAAAAATAAAATGTTAACATGGTATCAAATGGCAAAAGGCTCAATCTGGTCCTATACTACGGAAATAGCCGAAGTCAAGCGGCTTCAACCCGAATGTTTACGATGAGTCTATAGTTTTACTATGTCTATGACGTAGACTGACTGGTATAGTGGTATAGTCTCAGCGCGTTATCATGTCCCACCAAGTTTCCCGCCGTTTTAATCACGCTCTGCCTTCATGGATTCAATTTGGTAAGTCCGTTGGCAGCCTGAAGATGCTATAGAACAGAGAATAATTTGGGGCGGTTTAGCTTGCCATCAGTTTCTGGGAGAGTGAAGCGTGAGAGTGAATGAATGAGTGCTTGAGACATTGTACAATTATTTTATCTCTTTCCTTTTGTTGTTTTTTTTGCAAGAAAAAAATGTAATGCAAGCTATATTTCATTTCATATTTGTAAACAAAAGCTGGTAGTCGTTCATTTCAACTTCAGTATGGGCTAGCCCAACATATGAACAACACAGGACATTAATTTGTATTTGTGGACTTTAAAATATTACACATAGCCAACAAAGGTAAATTGCTGGATAATCTAGAAACTATTGAAATAAAAGAAGCTATTAAGAGGAATAAGCCCCTATTAAATGATTTAACATCTGTGAGCAATTCAACCTTGTTTGATTTGGCAGCATAGGTCGTAGTCTCTTCGGAGCTACATATATTAAAATTGGAACGATACAGAGAAGATTAGCATGGCCCCTGCGCAAGGATGACACGCAAAATCGTGAAGCGTTCCACATTTTTATATATTTTGCCAACGGCCTTACCATGTTGATTCCATTAGAGCAGAGCATGTTTCAAACTGCGGCAACTTGGTAGTGTGCACAGCGTTGGCAGGGGAACCTGGTGGGACATGATAACGCGCTTAGGCAGTATAAGTCGAGTCCTGGTCACCTCCGATCTAATCGCGTGACTTTACCATGTTCCCCAAGTGGTTCGGAATCCACTATAATCAGGAGGTCCACCCTGTTAGTCAACTCCCCTTTCCCAGAGGTGATAGAGTCTGCCCTATGGGTGCCTCAAGTTAACAAACAGACTCACTCCCCCCGCCAGGCTGACAGGGTTGCTTAAAAGCAGAAATGCTGAAAGCAGGCGTTAGAAACAACATTTGGCAGCAACATCTTATTTGTAAATTATTTTTGTTTATAACGTATCAACGTTAATTAATATAAAACTTGTTTTAATTTGAAATTTTATTTGCTCACTTGGCAATAACGATTAGTCGAAACTGGTTGTAATTTATGGCATTTATAATAATAAATAATAAATATACACTTTATGAATATATTTTACATAATTTTTGTATTTTACTGATTATAAGAGCTGCCCAGCTAGCGATTTAAAAAAAAAAAAAACATCAAGAGAAAGTAAATTCTACAGCAGTTATAAAGTGACAAGAAATCTCTTTCATACGAACTTGGCTATAAAACTAGACGGCTCGGATTACAAAAGCCTTATTAGCGATAAAAGGGCAATAGAAGAGGGGTGAAGCTGGCCCCATAGAAAAGGGCGGACGTGCCGCGGTGGTTGACATGATTGCCCCAGCTGGTCGTAATACGACCCCTGGTTCCCCGAACACTGAAGACCCTTGTTTAGAATGAACCCATATGGGCCGCATGCCACCCAGATACTGTAGTCCAGGGTTCGGCAACCTGTTAAGGAGCCCTATAGATTATCATGCGGCTTTATCAAAATGCTTCAACCTCCGATGGATAGGAGCTTCAAGGGTACTTCAATCAAACCTACAATATTTTGGTCAAAACTCCCTGACCCTCATCAGTGGAAGCCGTGAAGTGGAGCAGTGATTTTTGGGTTTATCGTTTTGGTGCTGAAATAGCCCGGGACCGCCTGCTTTACATGCCCTCCGAAGTTTGGCCAGAAAATGTAGCAAGTGTGGGACTCGAACCAACAACCTTTCGGGTGAAAGTCGGAGTCTGTACAACAGGAGTGGTACAAACTGCGAAACCGCTTCATGAACATCCACTAAACTTCCTGTGACTTGAATTACTTGACTTATGATGGCGCGTTCAGCCCTAGGGGACTTCTGGCCTCACACACAATTCGCCTCCATCTCGCCCGATCCTCTGCGACGATCTGCCAATCCAGGAGCCCTAAGTCTACTGCCTGGAGGTCCTCTTCTGTTTGCTCCCTCCATCGCCTCCTTGGTCTCGGCGCATGTATTTTTGCCTCCCACGTTTTCTTGGCCGTACAGTCGCTCTTCTGTGCGACTCGGAACCAAGAAGTACAGGAACAGGTAGATGTGGACGTCATGACTTCCACCGAGTGACTGACGCAATGGGAATGCTTGATGAAAATTACCGTACACTATGAAACTGCTTGATCAACTGCTTGAGTCATTCAAACTTTCCATCAATCACCGTCAATGGCGTCAATGCTTGCTTCAAGCGTCAATCAGTTCTCTACGCTATCAATCACCGTCAATGCTTGCTTCAAGCGTTAATCAGTTCTCTACACTTTCAATCACCGTCAATGCTTGCTTCAAGCGCCAATCAGTTCTCTACGCTAGCAATCACCGCCAATGCTTGCTTCAAGCGTTAATCAGTTCTCTACACTATAAATCACCGTCAATGCTTGCTTCAAGTTTTAATCAGTTCTCTACACTATCAATCAAGCTTGATACAATCGGTTTACTCAAGCATTTGATCAAGCCGCTTGATTGCGCAGGGGCTCCTTTATTAGAGTCAATCGGAGGGGATTTTATAAGCATTAAATGCATCTCATGAAATATCAATCGTAGAGCTGTTATTAACATCAGGACATGTATATCAGATATAATACATTTTTCTAAGCATCTTGATATAGGTTATTGTACCTTTTTCTAACACATTAGTGAATTTTATTTGTGCAAATCGATTGGTGTGGCAGTACCGCCAGTACCCGATGTGCCTCTATGAGTTAAGAGTCGATTGGAGGGGAAAAAGCCTTATAAGTGTAAGAACCGGTCCTAGTTTACTCGAACATGCTTTCCAATTTATCAAGTAGTAGCTAGAGAAAATGAGTAATTTCATGGTAAATAATTTTCCTATAGTTAAATTTCAGGCATCCCGGGGGGGGGGGGCCACCTGACGTCACTGGAGGTGACGTAAATTTTAGATAGGTCAGACCAACAAATTACCACACAGCAATAATGGCAGGGCACGCAATGCATTTGACCGTGAATTTTCAATCATTTTTTCAAAAACATTTGTTTTGCACAGAATCAAATAAAATAGTTTTTTGGGAAAGCAATCTGTCCGGTTTCGTTACTCAATTTAACACCTAAAACAGGTAGAAAGGTAGAAATCATCGATGGAAAAGTTTCACAGAAAAATTATTTTTTCGTCATTTTTCATTAAAATTTAGTTATTTTTATTTTTTTACCCCCAGAAGCAAACTACAGCAAGCGACCCCCCGCATTTTGTCAACATTAATAACGACTACAAAATATGTGAATTTGAAAGAAATCGTTGGAGCCGTTTTGGATAAATAATTTTTTTAGACGTTTTTGTGGAGTTTTTTGAAAATAAAACCCCCCCAAATTGAGTCAGCCCAAAATAAAAAAAATGGTCCCGAGGTATGATTTTTGTGAACCTACATGTCGAATTTCATCAAAATCGACTGAGTAGTTTGTCCGGAAATCGACGGACAGACAGACAGGCATTTCCTAAAAACTACTTTTTTGGGTTCCTGGGACCTCAAAACGTGTAAATCCGTTGAAATCTCGAAATCGAAAATTATAAATTATAAATTGGAAAGCAAAAATGAATCATCGCATAAGATATCTATCGTAGAACTGTCATAAATACTTCGATGAACAGAGACAATGTTTGTGATCATTTTTGATACACGATATGTATTGTGCTGCCTGACCACGATAGAATGACTTAATTCAATCGGGAAGATAGTTTGATACGATTTTTGAGCTTTATAAGTGAGGTTAATATAATAATTACAGAGTGAGTAATTGAGATTACCAAAAATGGTCAGTGAATGATGAGGTTAGGTTATAGGAGCTCTCCTTGGTTGTAGATTGTGGTCGGGTGAGGCTGTATATTTTTATCGTGTATATTTTGAAATTTAATAAGAGGGGTCATTGTAGATTTGTGTCTTATTTGATCATTGATAAGACCCGCGGAGTCGGTTGTCCCATGGCCCGCACGTCTGTTTACCCAAGATGCAACAAGATAAGGTTACCTATTGAGTTCGTGACTGTGTGTACTTTCTATCTACAGTACTATCTATTCAGACTCAAACCACATCTGTGGTCTATCTCTTTCTCTGCTGTCTCTGCTATGTTATATCTCTTTGACGTGAACCTGATTTATTTACCGATGATTATACTGTGCAAATAGCTAGAGACTTTATAGATAGAGAAATGACACTGCGTTGAATTCATTTGGTTCTATTTCGAGATGGGTCGTCTCGATGAATATAGATTGAAGCTTTTCTGTCGCTATTTTATTTTATTTTTATATATCCATTAATCGGTTTATTGCAGCTTCACTTTGCACACACATTATTACAATTTATACACATACACGTAACAAACATAGCTATAAGTTTAAATAAACAGTTCGAGATTTTTGAAAATTTAAATAATCGCCCAAATTAAAAGTTAACCTAATTTTAAGTTCAGGCGAGCATCCTGTGCTTATTGACTGTGGCAGAGTTCCTATGTGTCCATGCAGTGCCCCCCCCCCCCCACCCCGCGAGAAAGACCATTGAAGACTAGATAATTTTTTTTTTAAGATTAATCGCATACAAACAATTTATTGAATGTATCCGATTGATCTCTTCAGTCGCCTCTATAGGTTAGTACCCGTGTTGAGTTACGACACGTCTCCGGTCGCATGGCTTGTAAAGACTCGCACAAGTGCCAGCACGTTACCACCTGGCCATCGAAGTCGATTCACTTGCCACGTAAAAGAAATAGCGACCATAGCATAGAACCGCCCCCCCCCCTCGAGAAATATTTCTGAGTCCGCCCTTGTGTCTATGGGTATAAGAATAAAACGGATGGTCAAAGTTTTGAATTTCATACTATAACATATAGGTAAAATTAATTTTAATTAATTTCAGTTTTGGCAGCCAACTTATATTTTTTTCTCGGTTTTTTTCAGATAAACCTTCGACTGATTTTGGTGAGCGGTAAGACAAAGGAGTTCCTGTTCAATCCGAATGACTCGGCGGGCGAGATCGCCCAGCTCGTCTTCGACAACTGGCCTGAAGGTAATTATCAAAATTAAAATATAGCAGGGTCAAATGTCAATATCACCCTTAAGAAACAAGTGAAACACTGTAAAGTAAAAATCCCTTTTGGGCTCAGGCCTATCAGCAGCCCAATCATGGCGATTTTAATACCGGGGTTAATATAATACCATGCCACGTGATGGTATTAATTCAATTGTTTAAAATAAATGAACAGTAAATTTCAGAATTTTTTAAATTGTGATGTTGACAATCGGAGGCGTAAAGTTTTAGAATGATGACGGGGGCAAACCTAAGTAGACCTTATGACGTCATCAGGCAGGATAAGGAAAAATTGAAAATGTAAGTGCAAAATAGTAGGGTTTTACGCATTTTAATAGTCGTAATGTATATAGCTGTAGTTTTTACAAAGCTAACAAAGGAATGCTTATATTCATATTGCTGCAAAGGGGCGCGGGGGTCTCCATGAAACACGTCTTACAATGCTCGAGGCTCTGCCCCCCCCCCCCCCAAAGGAGCTGGGGGGGGGGCAAGATAGACAGTGCCCCGCCCCTGTTGGCAATATTGAAGAACTGATGTTGCCGTAGCAAATATAAATAGCATAATATAAAGCATATCGCCCTAGAAATAAAAATTAAAATAAACAAATTTTAATTTTTAAATATAAAAATATATGTCGTAAATATATAAGAATTATAAATAGCTTGTCTAAATCTAAGGTAGAAAAAATTAAGAAACTCGCCAAAAATTTAGCCGAAGATCATTCAGTTGTTTAAATACACACAATTTGAATTTTCCGCGCTTAGCCCTCTTGCGACGATTACCAATATCAGAAATTAAAAAATATGCATTTATTATAAACAATTGAATTAATACCATCACTTGACATGACATGACACTTGACATTACCCCCGGTATTAAAATCGCCATGATCAGGCCGCAAGTATATAGGGAGATTCCATGCAATCTCAGGCTCGGCCGCTTTTACTTTCTCTATGCCATGTATGTAATTAAAAATTTAAAAAAAAATACTTCTTATGAAGAAATCATCCAGTAGTCGAACATGGGTCGTCGTCTCAATAGACAGACCAAATCTCCCAAAAATATCCTTGGCATGGAGAGATCTCCTTTATAGAATTGTAGGTAAAATAGCTTGGGCATGTTGAAGTTTTGACTATAGGGTGGTGTAGAGAGATTGCCAACCCCCATATTACATACTTTATTTATTCTGAATCTTCCCTCTCGTGAGTTGAGTTATTATTATGCAAATATACGTTCCTTTTCAGTTTTGAACCCTTTTTGATGAGACAGGCGGGGGTATATTGATCGCCATGTTGCGAAATTGGACACCCTCGAAGGCTTACGTCTAGTTTACATTGAAAGGCTAATGATCTTTCCAACCCGCTGACCTTTTTTCTTTTTCTTTAGAGCAAGTTGGGGGGAGACTACGGTACACCATTTTTAGGGTGGATTATAATATGCTACCTATAACGTTATAGTTTACTATATACAAGAATTAGCTGCTATTCTTCCAAATTCTGACAAATTGTCGATTTTTTCAATCTTCTCTGTAAACTCTCAGCGTGCCCTATATAACTTATATCGAAGTCGCTGCGAGTTAGAAGTGCACTATAGCGGCATTTAAAAAAAAATCATTGCTTTGACTTTTTTTGGGGATGATCTATGATGAAAGTTTCAGACAAATATAAAACAATAGTAAAACTTGGCTATGTGAGAAATAATCGAGACAAGCTATTCGTAGATGTTCTCTATTATGAGTTTATTTTTATTTTTTATAAAATACAATAGATTCCACACATTATAATTTATATTTATATTTATGGCCAATTCAAAGGCTCAGTGGCAGTAGGTTCCCCTCTTTCAAACTACGACGGCGAGATCGCAGCAATTTACGAAGCGGCCAAAACACTGCAAACTACTACGCACGAGCTAAACGTGGTGTTCCTCATCGACTGCCAGTCAGCAATCCTCGCTCTCTCAACGAACAAGGAGACAAGTTGCAAAAGAACTAACCGCTGTCGTGCGCAGATCAGTAGTCTCATCAAGAGTGGCAGAAACGTAGTGTTGCAATGGATCCCAAGTCATGTAGGTGTGAATGGAAACGAAGAAGCCGACGAGCTGGCGAAAAATGGTACCACCATGCAGCAGCCCTCCTGCCCGCAGTCATACGTGTCTGCAAAATCTAGTGTGAATAGTGCAGTAAAAGCCTGGAACAAAGATCGCCTCCAAAGAAGCAGCCATGGAAAAAGCTGGGCAACTCTCGTCGACTCGCCCATTCCAAAACACCTACCTAGAGCCGTGAGCGTCGCAGCATTCAGAACAACCACCGGACATGACTACCTGGCATCTCACCTGCACCGCATTGGGGTCCTAGAGTCCGATGCGTGCCCTATGTGCGACTACGCCCCAATGACTGCTGCGCACCTTCCTAACTGCCCAGCCCTAACTGACGACGCAATAGAGGATGATGAGGACGACTTCGCGGGGATAGCTCGTCTATACTGGTCAGCGCGTCACCAAATGGCTCAGATGCCAAGGGTGGGCGTTGGCTAGTAAGTAAGTAAGTAAGTAAGTAAGTAAGTATAATTTATATTACAGTACTATAATATATAAAATATATATATGTATATATATTATCGTATGTTATAAATAACACTGACATTAAATCAACTTTGGCTGAAGAGGTAACCTGAATGAATGAACGTGTATTGAATATAGAAAAAGAAACTTATTTATACACAATAATTGTAAGGCCGCACTAGTAGACCTATAACAATTTTCCCTGCCCTAAATATTAAAAAAAAAAAAAAAAAATACAATTATACAGTTGCAACCTCCTCGTTATAACTGAAATTAGAGGATATAGAAATATATACGCAGTTCCACTGATGGTGAAATCTATATCCAGCGGTTAAGACGACGCCCCGGTTAGGCGTAGATATACATATATAGTGGAAGAGCTGATGATGGGGAGAAGAAAACGCATGTCTGGGTACCAAATTTTTTGCGGCTGGATCGTGAAGAGGGCCATAAAAAAGTTAAAAAAAACGGCTTCATGCACTCGTCAGACTGGATCCCCTACTTTTTACGAAGGCCTAAAGATATTTTTTTGTTGTTGTTGTTAAAGTTGCATTTTTTAGTACCAGCGCAAGAACACTCCCAAAACAAATTTGGGAAACAAATTTGGCATGTAGGTCCACAAAAATAATACTCCGGGACTATTTTTTAAATTTTGGGCTAACTCTATTTTGGCGGGTTTCATTCCCAAAAAACTCTCAAAAAACGTCTAAAAAAATTATTTGTCAAAAACGGCTCCAACTGTTTCTTTTAAAATCCCATACTGTATATTGTAGACGTTAATGTTTACAAAACGCGGTACATGTTACCCCCACACCTAAAAAAGCCACAAGAAGTTCCACACATGAAGCTTTCCCACGAATATATATGTAATAAATAAAATATATAATTATAAATTTCCAAAAAATGTCTCATTACTCATTTCGGGGTACCGCTTTGAAACCGATCTACTCCCTGTAATAAATAGACCTTTCATTCTTGCTCGGTTGTGCCAAGGCTTTTCCCCCACCAGAAGCCCTTTTTGAAAAAAAATCATGCGTCCAACCTGCCGCGTACCAGAGCGAGAACCCTCGCAAAATTTAGTGAATGTTCTCTGAACACTTAAACGCAGGCTGCATGAAGTTGTCCATTTGAAGTTTCCTCGAAATTGCAAAGGGTTTTCCCCCGATAGATGCCTTTTTTTGAAAAAAACTTCATGCGACCACCCTGCCGCTTGCCAGTGCAAAAACCCTGTATACTATAATATAATATAGTGCTGAATGTTGTCTGAACACTTAATCGGGCTGCAAGAAGTTGTCCATTTGAAGCTTCCTCGAAATTCGGTTGATATCTATTTCCAAAAAATTTCTCATTACTCATTTCGGGGTACCACTCCCGTTCTCGAACTACTCCCTGTAAATAGACCTTTCATTCTATACTCTACATGCTCTGTTGTGCCAAGGCTTTTCCTCTGACAGAAGCATTTGTTTGTAAATAATTCATGCGCCAGTGCAAGAACCCTCGTAAAATGTAATGAAAGCCCGCTCAACACTTAAGCGGGCTGCAAGAAATTATCTATTTGAAGTTTCCACCAAATGCGGATGATACCTACCATTTCCCAAAAAATCTTGGTATTGCATTTTGATTTTTGAGCCCCTGTAATAATGTGAATAAGCTCAGGCGTATATTTTAATTAATTAATAACACATTTATCAAATTATCCTCCTCCAAAACAAGCAGACACGAAAACTGCTTTAGTATTATCATGATTATAAGACATATTAATTATTAGCTTTAATCACATTACAAGAATACCGAGTCAGGGGCAAAGGCAAAGCCTGGCCCAGCACAGCAAAAAGTGTACAAAGTGGAAGGTCTATAATTTTAGGGAGTAGGCTAGTTTGACACCTGTCTCAAGGTAGCAATTTTTTGGAAATTAGCATCAGCCAAATTGTGCGGAAATTTTTATATGGACAACTCCTTGTGGCCCGTTGATGTGTTCAGAAAACACTCATCACATTTAACGAGAGTTCTTGCACTGGTACGCGGTAGGGTGGTCGCATGCATTTTTTTCAAAAAAAGGCTTCTGTCGGGGAAAAACCCTTTGCCCAATACAATTTCGAGGAAACTTCAAATGGACAAATTCTTGCAGCCTGTTTAAGTGTTGAGAGAACATTCACTAAATTTTGCGATGGTTCTTGCTCTGGTACGCGGCAAGTTGGATGCATGAAGTTCTTTTAAAAAGGGCTTCTGTCGGGGGAAAAGCCTTGGCACAACAAAATTTCGAGGAAACTTCAAATGGACAACTTCTTGCAGCCTGTTTAAGTGTTCAGAGAACATTCACTAAATTTTGCGATGGTTCTTGCTCTGGTACGCGGCAAGTTGGGCGCATGAAGTTCTTTTAAAAAGGGCTTCTGCCGGGGGAAAAGCCTTGGCACAACCGAGCAAGAAGTTTATAGAATGAAAGGTCTATTTACAGGGAGTAGTTTGACATCGGTTTCAAAGTGGTACCCCGAAATGAGTAATGAGACATTTTTTGGTAATTTGTAACATCCGTATTCGTAACACTAGTGTTATATATTCAATGTCGTGGGAAAGCTTCATGTGTGGAACTTCTTGTGGCCTTTTTAGGTGTGGGGGTAACATGCACCGCGTTTTGTAAACATTAACGTCTACAATATAGAGCATGTAATTTTAAAAGAAATAGTTGGAGCCGTTTTTGAAAAATAATATTTTTAGACGTTTTTTGAGAGTTTTTTGGGAATGAAACCCGCCAAAATAGAGTTAGCCCAAAATTTCAAAAATAGTCCCGTATTATTTTTGTGGACCTACATGCCAAATTTATTTCCCAAATTTGTTTTGGGAGTGTTCTTGCGCTGGTACTAAAAAATGCAACTTTAACAAACAAAAAAATACCTTTAGGCCTTCGTAAAAAGTGGGGGATCCAGTCTGACGAGTGCATGAAGCCGTTTTTTTTTTAACTTTTTTATGGCCCCCTTCACGATCCAGCCGCAAAAAAATTGGTAACCAGACATGCGTTTTCTTCTCCCCTTCAGCTCTTCGACTATATATATCTACGCCTAACCGGGGCGTCGTCTTAACCGCTGGATATAGATTTCACCATCAGGATCAGACCAGCAAGTGTATCCTTTCTGACAGGTTTAGGCAATCTCTTACTCTTACATGTACTGAGTCATTAGGCATAGCAGACATAGGAAAGAAAGAAAATTGAAAAATTGATGAAGCAGTAGAATCGGGGATCGTGGTCATTCTGAAAGTCTACTTCCAAACGTTTCATCAACATCTGCAGTCGACATCTTCAGTGGAACTGCGGAGACTTCTAAGATTTATCTCGGAGGCTCAGCAGCAACTGAACGACCACGGCCTATCACCCCTTATTCCAATGCTTCATCACGTAACTCCGGCAGTGAAAGCCTTTGTAATAACCGAAAGAAAATTGTTTTTATTTTGCGGATGGGTAAATTTGTTAAAGCCCCAGGCCACGGTGAGGGTCCCCACAACACTACCCCAAATGTAGTAAGTCTGTTGTAAGTCAATGTTTGTTATAATTTAATCGATAATAAATGCTTTTATTCTATTTTGACCCTCCACTACCCCCCCCCCCCCACAATGGGCTGCATATCCGTCCCTGGTGGGGGGGGGGCGGCAATGAGCCATAGTTTACCCAACATTCACTTCGAAATCTCATTAACTGTCACAATCATACAGGAATTCACCAAATTCAGCATTCGATTTCTAATAGCGAGCTGCGAGTGTGGAATTACCAATATTTCAATTAAGAGGAAACGGCGATGATTGGAAACGGTGTGCCTGGGAAACCTCACCTTGCAATCTCATCTCCTATGTAACCCCGCCCCCCCCCCTCCTCCCCCACCCCCCATGCCCCCTACTATTCCACTAATTCGCCGTTAATTCCATTCTTGCCGATACACCGTACTTTAATCCCACACTGCTTTACATTGACGCCTCACCGCAATATTACCCTTTTTACAGTCGATAAAAGGTGTAGTTTCGTTTAAAAGCGCATTGATTTTAATTTTATTCAATGGATAATGGGCAGTGAAACTTATGAAACTGAGTGCTGACCAAAACAGAGACATCTTTTTTCTTGCGGGGGGTCAACGGGGGTTTTAAATTTGATTGATATGCTCAAGCCTTATGAGCAAATCACAGGAGGTTTTTGTACAGTGTCGAATTTCACAAGAAGTATTCATTGTTTATTTTCTAACAGACCTAAAAGTCCAAGAGAATGAAAATCGTATAAGTTACCGAAAATTGAGCACAATTTAAATTCCTTCATGGTAAAATTTTGTTTTACTAAGTTACATAAAGCGCGATGTGCATAAGCGACTAAAAAGTATGAAAAAAAAATGTGAAACGGAGATAGTTGAATTAACCCACGTCACGATGAAAGCTGTTCGCTTATCAATGTTGTCAAATCTTGTTCTGTGCATGCGTGGAATGGTACCTGAAAAATTTAAGGTCGTATCGGTAATCATAGTCTTACAGAAGGGCAGCTACGAATCCCCAACAGTCTATTTTCTCTGTATATCATATATATACTGTATATACTGTATATTACCTAGAAAGAGGGAAAGAAGAAATATTATTGTCTTTATTTTCCATGTGGGCGAATTTTAGGCCTATTGACCCACTCTTACAATCAACGCATAATATACCTTCTTTTGAGGGGGGGGGGGCAAATAGAGCAGTGGTTAATTTAGAGGATCGTCTACCCATCTTCAGGGTGTGACCCCCCCTCAATTGGTTGCCGTGCAATGGCGCACGCTGTTTTATATAATTTATAGTTTTATAGCGTGTTTCCCTGTTCTGATCGCAGCCCCATAAGTGATGCAAGCGCGAAAACGGGTTTACACACGCTACCCTTTATTTGTTTGTTTGTTTGTGTGTTTACAAACAATGTTTTTTTTCAGACTGGGCGGAGGAGGCGGTGGCTAAGGCGGAGATCCTGCGACTGATTTACCAAGGAAGATTCCTGCATAGTAATGTGACACTGGGGGCCCTCGGGCTGCCCTTCGGCAAGACGACAGTCATGCACCTGGTACCAAGAGAGAACCTTCCTGAACCAAACTCTCATGGTTAGTATTACAAGATAAGTGTAACCCTGCATTGACTATCACGCTTATTACATTGGACAGACTGGCCGTAATTTTACGGATTTTACGGATTAGCGAACATCACTTAATTTAATTCTGTCCATGATTTGCTTTCTTCCGTATGACGATAGTCTTGCACCTGGCCCCAAGGAAGAACTTTCCTGAACCTAACTCTCATGGTCAATATTACACGATAAGGTTTGTGCCTGCATTGTCTATGACGTTTTTTACATTGGACAGATTTTAAGGAACTATCTCCGAACATCATAATAGTAAGGCTGAACCTTATTGGGCTAGACGACCTGGTACCTGTTATAAACATTGTACTTCGCGTTTCTCAATATATTCATTCATTCATTCACCTACCTATCGTGGTTTATAGTAGAATTTCTCTACCTTGCCGGGGTGATGGTACGCTAACCACTTCGCTAATGTTTTTTGCATTGACCAGACGGTCCGAAATTTTAGGAAACATATTAACGAACGTCTATGACAGTTCGTAAGTCGAGACATTACCCTTCTCCAATTTTTACATCATGGATCTTGCTATTCAAATCATGATATTATTTTATGAATAGGACATGTAAAGTAGTGGTACAGACTCCTACTTTCACCCGAAAGGTTGTTGGTTCGAGCCCCATCACCCTTGCTACATTTTCTGGTCATGCTTCGGAGGGCATATAAAGGAACCAAAAGTCAATATTTATTTATTTATTCGCATTGAACTTTTCCAAACCCAACATTATTTTTTGTCTCAAATAATGCCATAACAACATGAAAAGTAATTTCATTCTGTTTTTTTTTTTAGTTTCCAATACGTCACAAGTCACTGCATTCACAAATTCTATTATATTAGGAAACATGGGCGACCTGCAGCATGTATTATTCTCCCTTTTGGCGTTGTCGTTTGATATAGTAAAGCAATATTTCTGAAAATATGCTCAAATTCCAATTCAAAAGTTTCCTTTGCTGTACAAAGCATTTTCGCTGAAATATTGAAAACTGCGTCTGCCAAAGGGTGTTGGGAAATTCCTTATTTTTGATTTGAGTAAATTTCATTATACCTCTTCTACCTTTTGCCTCTAGAAGTTTGGCCTTGAAGAGGTTAAATATTTTGAAACAAGAAATGGTGTTTTTTTTCTACCTTCACAGTTCAGTTATAGCGTGTTTTCTAACCCTTTTCTGAACACAGTTCAATGAAAGCAAAATCAGGGAAATGTACACTTTAATAATATAGCAAACTCAGCAGCGACGGCAGAGTGCTGACTGCAAGGCTGGCAGGGGAAAGAGGGACGGAGTATTACATGGGAAATACATGGGAGAATAATGTGGAAAGTCTGATTTTTCACCAGCTAGCAGCTGTGAAAAACGGGGGAGGGGGCGAGGGGGCAATAAGTTGGAAGCTACTGCTTGCTTGGTTTCCCTTTCTAGGTCAGGGCTCCGGAGAGAGCTGGATATGTAGGTCGATTGGTTTACCCCATTCAGCTTGGTAGCGGGGGGGGGGGGGGGGGGGTGTTGTGCCCTTTTCTCTCCGCTCGTGTTACCGCTTGCTTACGTAATAATCGCTATGTACTAAGTTCTATTGTATAAGGGAGAGATGGGACGTATAAGGAGACAATCGGAGGGGTGGCGTATTACATGTTAAAATAATTAATTTCTCAGTTATAGTAGTAGTAGGTCTAGTAGAGTGTAGCCGTTGCGAGTCGGTCATTCTAATTCAGCTATTTTCTATATAAATATTTTATATTGTATTTAAAGTTGATGGTTATCGTTGTGCTGTGCCCCCCCCCCTACCCCTTCATTAAACAGCATTTGTTCCACCTAGATTTCGGCTTCTACTTCCTGCTGCAAGTCTCCTCGACTCAAAGAAGTAGTGGTAAGCTTTTCTGCACCCTAACCCCTTACACAACTACTATATTTGAGACATAAGTAGAAAATAAGGAGCATTCATCAACGTTTTGATACATACAAGGCCGTAGCCAGGATTTTTAGAAATTTCTTTGGGTGTTACATAGTGGTTTTTATTTTTCCTCTCAAAATCTGATTCTATCTAGTTTGAACCCCCATGAACCCCCCTTGGCTACGGTCTTGGATACACAGGCCTGGTACACACGCGGACGATTCTCCCAGTCGCGACTCGCGATTTGCCGACGTTTTTCCATTGTAGCCATAGAGCGAGCAGGAGATTTCTTGTCGATTTCTTGAGGCCACTCGCCACGTCTCCTATGACTAGCCATTGAAAAAACGTACTTAGTGGCCCCAAGATATAAAAAATGTTTTTTAGCGGGCTCGAATGTCCCTCTCCTATGTAGAACTATTGGAATGGCATAAACGCCATGGCATGACAACCCACGGAGGGTCGAGGCCTGAGGATCTGGTGGTCCTATTTCTTGACAGCTGCTTTATTTGCTATGGTGTGATTCAACTATAGAAGAAAGTAAGAAGGGCACACCACGACTATGTGGCACCTAGTCAAATGGTCAGTAAGCCGAATATGGATGTAGGGTGGAGTATGATATGTTGTGCTCGGCAACATGCCCTGCAGGCGTGTCTCCCCCAAACCATTTAGGTTGCTTGGTTCAGTGGATTTTTTCTTCATTTTTTCGGGGTTCAAACCTCGACTCTCTCTCGCTCTTCATGGTCCAGTTTTCCACTTACTGGGTTTTTCCGGACCTATAATGATCGTAGTAACAGGGTGGACAATCATAGGTTCAGGATTGCTTTCTGAAAATAATGCTGGGCGGTCTCGAACCGGCTACGACCGAACAGTCCGGCCCTATTATTTTCAATGAATTTTAGGTTCAGACAGGTCCTTAATTCGTTTTGGTCAGTCCGGTGCGGTCCTCCTATTTTCAATGATTTGCCGGTTTGTTTCCGTCCGACAAAAATCCGGTCCGGAGCCGAAACCTGAAACCAAATGGCTATTTTTTTCAATTTATTTTCAGTTCGGTCCGACCAAAATCCGGGTCGGAACCGAGAACTGATACCGAACGGTTCGGAGCCGGGAACTGAGGGAACTTGAATTGAGGCTTTGCGTTTCCATCCACATAAGATATGTCCAGTGACTTCTCTCCCACATGGAAGTCGAGTTTACCCCACTCATGGTAGGAGGAGGAGGGGGGGGGGGGTGTTCTCCGTTCCACCCGTGTTATCGCCTGCTTACGTAATAATGGTTATGGATCGTTTCTCCAGCAGGTTTTCCAGGTGAACAAACCGCTCATCTAAACTTTGTGATGTATGGATTTAATTTTGCTTTCTGTTTGAAACTAGTTTAGTAGTTTGTATGGGGGGGGGGGGGGTGCGCAGGAAGGGGTTAAAGTTTTGCTACTGCAACCCCAATCCTATTATTTATTATTATTATTATGTATTTACTTTACTATTCTGTGGGGTAAAGCCAGTTTGGCCTGCCAAATGCTGTATTTTCTGGCCATGCTTCCGAGATCGTCCAAGTTGAGTGTGTGAAGATCTGATATATTGGGGTTTTACAAATTTTGATACCAGTAAGGATTAGGATTTTACCGTCGAATATTCATATAAGTGCAAACAGGGTGCCCGAGGGAGATGTATGTATATATAGTATACTCCCTCCTGTCTCACCACTTCTGAATATTCAGCACTTCCTCTGCTACCAGTCCTTCGGCGCATATTACACCTACGTCAATAGTAAATGTGGTATTGACGTGGTAGCAGACATTTTTAGACTGTCTTGAATGTCTGCTAAAACGTCAATACCACATTTACTATTGACTTTTGACGTAGGTGGAATTAACGCCTTCCGAGATCGTATCCTGCGTCTCTTTGGTCTTGGAAATGGATGTCATAAAAAACGCGCGCCATTTTTTTTTTTTTAAATGAATGAGCACCACAATGTTTTTTTAATTTACAAAATTCTTTAAAATAGCAGAATATGATTTTAAAAAGAGTATATTTACATCGAAAGCACAAAAAGAAAGAATATGTCGAATTTGGAACACAAAAGAGAAGAGTATATCTGGCCACTCTAGCCATTTCCACGCGCTTTTATCCATTCGCTTTACGTGTCCGAACCATTGTAGTGTCTTATTTGGATATAATAACTTTATATACTTTGTATACTGTGTAATATAGTAGTTTGTCACTCATTTCAATACTGTACCTTTTTAATTAAATTCTCTCATTTTCTGTTTCAGAGCAAAGACAAAAAAGTAAAGGCGGGGGTACCGGGTGCTGTGCTGCGAGTTGCTGTATTTTGTAATAATGGAATCTAAATGTGGATGTTACCCCCTTTACTCTCTCTCGGTCTGCAGTACGTCTGTGGCCAAGCTTCGCACCGCCGCCATCTTGCATCCCACCACTGCTAAACACCAAATTTGTATATTACCTTATGTGTTGTGACGCCGACCGCCATTTAGGGTCTTGACTTTGGGCATGCGTGGAGCATCGTTTGGAGTGATACGGCTGGGCTTACTCGATTATTGAGTGACGCCATTGGGGACACAAGCGGGATGTTTTTTTTAAATGGATTTACGAGGAGGAGGTTGGTTTTGTGCTGAGATAGTGTTAAAGTATGGGTTTTTAGTCAGTTGCACAGATTTGGAGTTGGTATAGCGAAGCAAAAACTGGACATAGTCCAGGGGCTACTGCAGCAGCTACCTGAGCTAAAGGGGAAAAATGTGAAACCTCAGGTTACAAAAAGTAGGCGAACCAGGTTACAGTAAGCCGCAGGCTGCAAAATGGCTCCGATAGGCTTCAACGTAAAAAAGAGGTTTTTATTTTGAGGATGTTAGGCGCTTATTTGCCAGTTTAAAAAAAGCTTTCTTATTGCAATAATAGTAAGTAGGCTATTCGTTAATTTTCAAAAACGTAACATTGTTATTCATTGGTGCTTAACTAAGCACTGTGCAGAATATCGACTAATAAGATAAGCTCATGATGACTGTTGTTTAATAAGCCCTGTTTACCGTAGTGCAATGTACAGTACGTCCTATTAAGTAATTGGGGAAAAAAAAAATACTGACTGAGGCGACAAAACTGGTCAAAATTAGCAAATTAATAGATAGATACTGACGTTCGACGCCGGCGTCTGGCGCTGTGATGTTTGTCATTGGAGCAAAGGCGGGGTTTCCACCGACCTCTCATTGCAGAATGCAAAGACATTGACGTGGTAGCAGACATTCAAGACTTAGGCAGGTATTCTACCGACCTCTCATTGCAGAATGCAAATGACATTGGCGGAAATTATTGTTTTACTCTATGCCATAGTCAAAATTGATCAATGATCATAGAGTAAAATCACAAACAAACTAAAATTAAAAAATGGCGTCATGGAATATGTTAAGTACAAACATTTTAATAGATTTCTATAAAAAGAAAAAATCCGGCAATATCATTTGCATTCTGCAATGAGAGGTCGGTAGAATACCTGCCTAAGTCTTGAATGTCTGCTCCCACGTCAATGTCTTTGCATACTGCAATGGGAGGTCGGTGGAAACCCCGCCTATCGGGTTTGATGGTTGGTTGGCGCAAACCACAGAGTTCACTTATAAGATTTCTCTGAGCTTGGCGTGGTGAGGCGCGGTTTCCATCGACCTGCAAGTGCAAAATACACATACGGTGACGTGGTAGCAGATATCATTAATAAAGGCGGGGTTTCCACGACCTCTCATTGCAGAATGCAAATGACATTGACGGAAATTTTTGTTTTACTCTATGCCATAGTTAAAATTGATCAACGATCATAGAGTAAAATCACAAACAAACAAACTAAAATTAAGAAATGGCGTCATGGGATATGTTAAGTGCAAACATTTTAATAGATTACTATGAAAATAAAAAATTTAAATTTCCGTCAATGTAATTTGCATTCTGCAATGAGAGGTCGGTGGAAACCCCGCCTTTATTAATGATATCTGCTACCACGTCACCGTATGTGTATTTTGCACTTGCAGGTCGGTGGAAACCGCGCCTTAGCGTCAAGCAATTCTGCTGAAAATACTGTGGTTTTGTACCAACCCATTTGCTTCCATGACAATTTCTCAGCGTCTGACTCCGGCGTCAAACGTCGAAAAGTGTAACTCTATACAGGGCCTTAGTGCTGGGGTGGCATTAATGGATAATCGTATAATGTGCAATAAATAAATAATGACTTTGTTATATTACTAAGCCTCCTAGCGGAGTTAGGGCTATAAAGCTCTCTCTTACACTCAACTAGGAAGGTCCGGGAAGTGGGAACGCGTGCTTTACAAGTGTCCTTCGAAGCATCATCAGAAAATATAGCAAGTGTGGGACTCGAACCAGCAACCTTTCGAGTGAAAGTCAAAGTCCATACCACTGCTCACCATTTCCTATGTGTGCAATATATTATTTACCTTTATACACTATCGCTCTATTAGGTCCTGGATATATAAATATTAATGAGGAAAACTGGTGCACCGCTATGTATTGAAACATGAGGCCTTGCATAACTGCATCCCCAATTCTTTAATATTTACCATGTTTATTGTTTAAAGTACTATTATTGTACTATATTTATCTCTTTTATAATTAAATTTCAACTCTCAAATACCTTCCATTCTTTTCGCCGGAACTGAACTTTGCAAGCTTATAACAAACTGCAGCTGGCAGGTAAAGATGACGGCAGCCTTCTGCTACGCGCCAATATTCAAAACATTTATTGTTATGCTGTAAGGTAGCATCTCCATGTTTCAATGCTTAGCGTTACGCCAGAATTCCTTACGAAAACCTTTCTAAACGTGGTGAAACACATAAGAACGGCATTTAACAGAGATAGTACTGTAACAATATCAATTTCCGACTGATCTGTTGTGTTCTGCTGGCCGTCAACGGTTGCTTACAGACTCTTTTCAAGCGGCAGTGGGACCACCGAGCCCAAAACCAAACTCTATACCTCTGGATAAGTTATCCGTCGTTGCTCCTGCTAGGCCTCCTGAAAAAACTCCCGCTAGTGCAGTGGTTATAAATTGTGTCGGATTGAGTGGGCTTTTAAAATGTAAGTTGTCAAAATTAGGACTATTTCAGTATAGGAGCAAGTCACCGCCTTCTTAAATAATTAACTAACCGTGTGACATATTCCTGTATTGACATAGTCCTCGTCTAGATTGACTTATATGTGCAAGGTGCATAATTTGCGTACCTATCTTAAAATAAATGTGTATAGATACTGTTCGAATATTTCCGCGAAAATTGTCGAACAAATTTTAATGGTTAGCTTACCGACTGAGATGGTCAGGTCTATAATGTGTTGACTGTATTGTTTATAATTTATATAATATAGAGATAATTCAAGCGCCGACGCCTAGATGGCAGTGCGGTCTATTATAGAGATTGGCGTTCATGTATGCCGGAATTGTCGCTTTATGGGCAAACGGAGCCCCCACTTTCCATTTTTGGTTATTGACTTGCTGGTGAAAGCCGTAGTGTAGTGGATTACGATCTGGACTTTTGTAAAGAAAGTCAGGAGTTCCATTCCGCCACCTATTCACCTCTGTCTAATTGAAATAATTATTTATGTGAGAGGCTGAAGCCAAGTGGAACCTATTCCCAAGCAAAAATCTTGCATACGACAGATTTGTGTTATGCATGATTTGAGAGTCTCTTGTCAACCTGAATGTGGTACCTACTAAGTACTGACAAGGTAGATAATGAAAAAGCAACGTTTCTTTTCTGAACTGTCCCCTCATTGATGGCTCAACAGTTACCTAGTTCCTGTGAAATTTGACTGAGTAAAAAAAAAAAAAAACAGTGGGGTGTTCTATTTTCTCTTAATGTAAACTTTTAATATGCTACTTATTCCTTTTCAGCTGGAACAATGTGCTTGTTTATATTGAGTAGTATAGCTTTACTTACACACGTGGCAGCGTTGGCATGCATGTTCAACTCAGGTGTGTTACTTGTGTACAGTTGGCGGCATTGATGGGTTATTGTGTGGATCAAAGCTATGTTTTAATGTTGTAATAGACTCAGGTTATAAAATTTGCCAAAAATGCATTGCTCTTTAAAGTTACTTACTGTCACCAATGGCGTAAGCCTATGACTAAACTCCAAAATGGTTCTGTTCAGCTAAGTCCCCCCAATGTCTTTTAATCTCCCATTTAGGCTGGTGCCAGAAAGTGGTAATGATCGTAAATTTTTGGTAGATTAACCTATTTTGATGCCTCAACTTACTTCTAAACCACAAAATAGGGAATTTCACAAAACGAACGTCCGTGCGTCGGCATTTGGTAAATATTATATTACAGGTTACCTCTTTGGAAAGTTGTTGCAAAAGACTACTGCTTATTTTTTGCAAATTTGCAACAACTGTATTTGACAATTTGACCATTGTTGCACAAGCCGTTTCACATTAACAAAGATTTTTTTTAAAAATGTTTTCGGTGATAATTGTCCCCCAAATTGGGTTAAGAGGTTTTTATGACTGGTCTCAAATATGTTCCTACCTGGGACCCCCATGTGAAATTCGAGCCAAATTGGCCGGCAGGTTACCACGCGCCGAATCTCCATACTTATCTTATGGTGAGATGTGCATGCCTCCTACAACAGGTTTGCCTTTCGCGAAAATTAAACTGCACCTCTCCGTACGATAAGCATGGGAATGCGCCGTGCCAATTTTAATTAGGAAAACATTGTCAAAAATGAACTATTTATAAACATTTTCTAAAAATACATTAATTTGGTTGAACTGACTATAAACAGACCTTTGGTTTTTCAACAATTCGAAACTATCCGAATTTGTAAAGCATAGCTTCGGTCCTAGAGTGTATTAACGACTATATAAGAGAATAGAGTACGTATCCGAAAAATATAAATAGCTTTATCCATGAAGTGAATCCTTTAGGCCTACATGTTTTAATGTACTGCATAACTGCAAACATCATAAGAAAATTTTAGAACTGTTACAAATAAATGTGGTGTCCCATCTTTTTAGACAAATTGTCAATGTCATTGGTTTTGTTAAGTTTCATAACTTGAATTCGGGCCAACGCCTGCATTTATTTTTGTCCTCAATTTCCTGTAAATACACCTAACATACCTGCTGGGGTACTCACTGCGTATTAAAAATGAAGTTTGTTTGTTTGTATTCCAACGCCTGCTTGCAACCTCCTGTCAGGATGGTAGGGGGATCAATAATTCCTGTGATTTTGGATTTTGTTCCGAAAGCAGTTGGAATGTCCATATCTGTATGTCTAATAGTGACTGAAATTAGAGGATATAGATAAACTGGACTTGGCGGGATTCGAACCCACGATCTACCCCTAACCGGGCGTCGTCTTAACAGCTAATCCAGTTTATCTAGGCCTATATCCTCTAATTTCAGTTATAACGTGGAGGTTGCCTCTTCAACCAAAGTTCATTTAAAAAATATACTGCAATATATTGTGTAAATTCTAATAGTCACTGCAACCAAAAAATTGCAATTTGCATAATTTACGGTTTTTACCAAATCAGTGGCATTGCAATTTATCGTTAGAAATGATTTGGAATGTGCGGAGATGAACAACAATTTTGTTATTGAAATTTAAATAATTGTTTATACTGTATAAATGGTTCATATTTACATTGATGATGAAAATAGCCTGATATTACTATTAAAGATTTGTGTGATTTGTCAATGGAACCAAAAAAAGGCAAGAAAATTCTGTTCTGTGTGGATTACTGTTGTAAAGATCAGGGTTTGGAGCCTAATACGTTGTAATTTTTCATTTAACATTGGGAAATACATATATTGTGGTTTATACTCTTAAGATGTTCTACGGGGCTGTCAATATTGCTTTATTATGACTTCTTAGGATGGGCTTAAATCATAAAGATTATTAATTTGGAAGACCTCGAAACGTGGAACCATTTGAAATCCAAGATGGTGTCTTTAAATCCGCTTGTCTGGCGCTGGCAATGCTTCTAGGACTAGTAGCCTAGTTATATAATTTATTACAGCGTCTTTGTTGCTACAGTAGGCCAATAAATTTTATGTGAACATTTGAATCAACAGTATCTGTAATTATATTTTACATTAGTCATACAAGTATCTTGGAGTGTCTACTTATTAGTGCTGGGGCTTATGTATAGTGTGCAATATATTATTTACCAACTTATTTTAAGGACAGAAATGTCTCTTAGTATATCATGTCTCATATGACATTCCAGGTTTACGTGTCTTATTTTGGTTCGATTGTCGCGTATAGAACATTATGTGTACCTTCATACCTGTGAAAAACAGTTTTGATAGCCTAATGTGAATTATCCCCTTAATTACCAACCGTACCTTCAATTGTGGTGACAACATATTTTGGTACCGTATACTTCTTCGTCACGTGTACCTCGCGCCATTTTGGGGTAACACAGAGGTTTTTTTTGGGAATATTGGCTTGCAGTAACCTGCAGAGGGATTTGAACGCTGTGAATCCTATTTTTGCTATGTCTAACAGACTCAATGACCTTGCACATGACGTTTAAGATTGCCTAAACCTGTCAGGAAGCAAACTCTTGCTGGTCTGATGGGATATGGCAAGCGTGTGAGACGGTTGTTTAGTGGTTTCGCAATAATAAGGCATAACATGACCGAAGCTAAGTAAAAAGGGATTTTTTAAGTACAAAAATTTGACGTTTCCATAATTGAATTGCCCGAAATCAGGTCCCGTTACACATCACACATTTTCTGGGCCTCTGCATACAGCGGGTCATTGACGAGCGGTCTACTTAAATGCCCAAACCCAAAGGAACTAGAAATATGGTTTGATGGAAGGAATAAAAAAATTTTGTCACAGGTAAATGCAGTATTATCAATTTATTAAGTTAATTTTGGTTGCAGAGGAAATTAGAGAATCCCGCCAAGTCCAGATTTTTCTGGGCTCCCTAATTTCGATGAAGAACCAATAGAATCTGGGCTGATGGGCCGTGGTCGATATGAACGTGACCCGGGCCCATCAGCCCGAATTCCACTGGTTCTTCATCTGACTCCTAGAAAGCAGTTGCATCTTAAATTTTGGTTAGATGCAGTATTGCTGGAGAAACGCTGTTAATGTAGAGAATTCAAAATATTTTGTAAACAAATGATGACCAAGATTTTTAAATAGTAGACCACACGCCAATGACCTAACACTAGTACTATATAAAGATTCGCCTAGTGTAGGTTTTCTTGAAGGATACCTACTGTAATCCTTTACCAAGCTTTGGATTCGAGGATGAAACTAATAATAAAAGCAAAACGGAGCTTGTTTGATCATATTTAGAGTTCTATATGGGAGGGATGGGACATAATATTTACATTTGTTAATCCTGGTCATAGCTGTTTATGGCAGCTGGCCATACGAGACGTGAGATTTAAAAAATATTATTTGGCGCGCTCGAATTTCCCATCTCTCCTAAATAGAACTCTAATTCTACTATCCAAGAAAACTTGCATTTGGTGGGCGCTGCCCAAAATGGGCTCCAAACAAGCCTTGGAGCGCAAATGAAATACCATTAAGTCTGGAAAATATATTTTTTGCCATTTTATATTTAAAAAAACTAATAATTTAGTGCACTGGTGCAATAAAAGTTTTTAAGGCACAGCAGCAACCTAAATGCATCGCCTAAAGGGGTCTCAGGGCCCCTGTCTAGTGCTGGCAGTTTTGCAGTTGTGATATCAATCACCTGTTGCCTGCTTGTAATCTGCCAGTTAGTCTAGAATATATTTAGGGCTTTCCCGCATTTACTTGAAATGCAATAATAAGTAATACTGGACAGCACCGTCATCTATTAAGGCATAGCGGAGCCACCCAGGTTTTTACCGACACTTTTCAAGCGATGTTGGGAACCACCCTCAGAGTGATGAAACTGTAGAATCCGGTATGATAGGCCGTAGTCGATCTGAAAGCGTCCTTCGACCACGGCCTATCATCCCGGATTCTACTGCTTCATCAAGTAACTCTAGCTGTGAAAGGCTTTGTAATTATATCACCCCCAGAGTGTCTCCCATTATCATCATCATTAGACAATCTACGGAGAGTGGAAGCCGATGAAAGCGGCCATGTGTTTTTCTTATTCTCAAGCAAGGTAGCTTCCTTCGGATTTCAATGTCAGTAGCTTTACCTGCGTTGGTGGGAGCACGATTATTTTATTTGAGCTCTAGGGTTTGGCAGCCATCTTTAATACTCATTATAGATTTGTACAGATGTAAACCACGTTATCTCTGAGTTTTCCATTAATTTGGAAACAAAATAGATGTGTATAGCTGTTTATATTATTTAGTAGGCATATACTATTTGACGATGTATTTAAATCGAAGGATAGTTTGTTCTCTGTATAAAAAATACACTAAATAATATCGAAACGGTATTCTTTCATGCGTCAACCATTAGGCATAGTCCACGCAAAATGAGAAAAGTATGGACGTGGAATGTTTTGATCCTGTGCAACACTATAAAAATATTCTTTGCACCATTTTGTGTTACCTTGTTGCATTGGATGCAAGGCATAACAAAAATTGTGCAAAGAATATTTTTACAGTGTTGCACAGGATCAAAACATGCCATGTCCATACTTTTCTCATTTTGCGTGGACTATATAAGCGAGATTTATTTGCCTAGGTTCTAATATAAGCGTACTGTAAAAACGCACTTGGAAGATTACTACGGGTATCTGCAGCCCTATCTATTATAGCGATTTGGGATCGGGGTATTTTTAATACCACATTAGTAAGTTGTTCACGTGACGAAGTTAAAATCTGCGCGGGTTTTTCAAATTAATAAATTATTGGAATACAAGAGAATGGTTGCATTGTTTTATAATTTAAGGAAATACTATAGGTAATAATTTTGAAATATAATAAGAATTTTAATTAATTTGTCTACATCTAAGGGAGAAAAAATTGGAAAGTCATCGAAAATATAGCCGAGGATTAATTTATCAATTTGAATTGCCTGCGCATTTTGCACTAATTTGTTAAAAAGAATAGAATAAACCCCGGTATTGTGTTAATCCCAATCCGCATTAATAAATAAATTAACTAGCGCTTAGGACTATAAATCAATCTCTGACACTTCTTAGGAAAAACATAAATAAGATATATTTATGTATATATACCTATATATAATGAATAGGACTTCAGGTAATAAATTCAGCTTAGAAATAGTTGGAAGAGGAAATGGGCGGAAACCTTGTACGAGGGAAATTGTTGAATTATCAGCAGAGAAATTGGATAAAATATAATTTGAATTTAAGCGCCAGTTTGAACAACACATTTGTCGTGTCAATAGCCAGTTAGGATTTTAGGAACAAACGGAACAAACTGCGTAGTGACGTCACAGTAAGAGGGCGGAGCAAACAGCGCATGCGTGATTGCGAAAATAATGTAAACAAAATCAGCTGTTCGGCCATTGGAGGATATAAAGTGCATTGAGCGCTATTAATTTTTAAAGTTTCTAGTTGTTATTATTCATATTTCTAGAGTTATATATTAAGCATTGCTGCTATGGCTTGTATAATAGTGATAGCCGATACCAGGACAGACCACATACGAGAGAGGTCCGAATTATATCGTTCCCCAAGCCAATGGAAAAACTTGAGAAATGCAAGTGGTGGTTGCATCTTTGTGGCAGAACGAAGTCCACAATATTTAAAGTTACAAAATACACATATATGTGCATGGCCGTGCCCAGGGGGTGGTCTATGGGGTCGCACCCCCCATCCCCTGAAATAAATTTCTGCAGGTAAACATGTACATGGTTTGAAGAATTTATTCATTAATTCATTAATAAATTACATAAAAAAATGTTTGGACCCCCCCCCCCCGAAATCATAACCTGGGAACAGCCTTGTATTGTATATGTTCAAAACATTTAGTGGATTCTAGTGGGCCAACAAAAGATTTTCCAGATCCAGCAATCAGACAGTCGATTGAGATCATGGCCGTAGCCAAGGGGGAGTTCGACCTCCTCCCCCCCCACCGTGATGAAACGGCTTGATACTAGATAGAATCGGATGTTGAGAGGAAAAATATAAACTACCATGTATAATATCCAATTAAATTTCTGACCCCCCCCCCCCCCCCGAAAAAAATCCTGGTTGCGGCCTTGATTGGGATCAATCAATAATGTATATTAATATATATCGTCATTACTTTCCAGTGGCTATGGCCGAGCCCAGGTGGGTGGTCCATGGGGTCCGGACCCCCCCCCCCCCCCCCCGAAATATTTTTTTATGTATAAACCTGATGACCCTTAATTCAATAATAAATTACGTTAAAAAAATTAATAAATTAAATAGTCCAGCTCCTGGGGTCGTTCTCATCCAAATTATATAGTGAGGCGTCAATAAGTCTGCTCTTAATGTAGAAGCAATATATATATTAAAAACCCCCTTAAAACTAAAGTCTTTATGGCATATTCTGGAACGAACAGACCTATACATTGTAACAGTAGTAACAATGACACATGGCACGTAATGTATTGGAGCGTGAATTTTCCATAATTTCTCAAAAAATAATTTTTTGCACAGCTAGAAGCAAATATTTTTTTGGGAAAGCAACCTGTCCGGTTTCGTTACTCAATTTAACACCTAAAATATCCCTGACGGTAGAAATCATCGATAGAAAGGTTTCGCAGAAAAATGATTAAAAAATCATTTTTAATGAAAATCGAGTTATTTTTATTTTTTTACCCCCAGAAGCAAACTAGGCCTATCAAGGGGCAAGTGACCCCCCGCATTTTGTCAACATTAATAACGACTACAATATATGTGAATTTAAAAGAAATCGTTGGTGCCGTTTTTGAGAAATATTTTTTTTAGACGTTTCTTTGAGTTTTTTGAGAATAAAACCCCCCCAAATTTAGTTAGCCCAAATTGAATTTGCCCAAAATAACAAAAAATGGTCTCGAGGTATGATTTTTGTGAACCTACATGCAAAATGTCATCAAAATCGGCCGGGTAATTTGCCCGGAAATCGATGAACAGACAGACATACAGACCGACAGACAGAGCGACAGACAGACATTTCGTAAAAACCACTTTTTGGGTTCTTGGGACCTCAAAACGTGTAAATCCGTTGAAATCTCGGAATCGAAAAAGTTCGACCATCACGAAGCTTTCCTTATACTACATATAAATTGGAAAGCAAAAACGTCAATGACAAAATTCACAAAATCAAATACGAAGTAAAATCGCTGGTGGAATAGCCGCCAAATGAGTTTGAACTTTACTTTTGACAGTTTGACTGTTTGATGTCAGTCGCAAACAGACTACAAGACCATCGTTAGGTTTTTCAAGAAAATCACTCCTATTAATTGTAAGAGTAGGCTAAAATTCCATATGGAAAATAAGATAGGACTTGTCCTTTGGGCTCCCCTTCCAAATGTAATTAAATTTTAACTGTTGTACTTAAAGAATAAATAAAGATTATTATTATTATTATTAAGTCAGTTTTTTTTCTTTCCTGCGTAAATTTAAATTGAAAAAGATAATGGAACAAAAGATAAAAATGTAAAAAAAAGTAAGTCAACCAGGGATCTGCAGTGAGCACGGGCTGGCTGTAATAATGCGGATAGCCTTTTTCTGTAGTAAAACTAGTAAAAGTATCAGTGGGCTGACTGACTGAGCATTGGGCACCAATATCGACCATCCAAGCGCACATCTACGAAAACGTTAAAAGTATAAAGTTTTTCAAATTTTACCGCGAATACGCAAGGAGATACTCATATCCGTTAATCCCATGACCCATTTCCGGCTAGTTATTTTGCAGGAGGCCAAAATGGCGGAAGCTGCAGAAATAGATATATATGACGATGAAGCAGAATTTGAAGAGGTATGTAGCTTTTAAACAAATTCAAAGTAATGTTAAATTTTATGCATTATTACGCATTACTTGGACGCTTAAAATATGTTTACCCATCATTTATATATCCTGAGAAATAAAGATTTTTAACCGGCACTGACGCTGTTGGGCTTGATGGCTGGCTGATTATTCTTTATCTTGTGATTTTGCAATTTAAATGTATTTTGAGCTTTTCTGTGTGTTTTTGAGATGGTCGAGTTCTTAGTTTATAGACTTTTACCTGTGAAAAGCACTGCGTATAATAGTTAGGTGGCTATGTTTTCAAATTCAATGTTCAATGGCTCCAAGCGATGAGGATAAGCAAACATGTAAGCCTATTAGCCTAGTGCAAATATTTCTTATGGAAATATTATGTTGCCATGCCTGCAAACTTCTCCAACTTTTAGGAAACACCCTAATTTTGACGATTTTTATTATCTGAGAATTTATTAGTGGAAGGAATATATCAGAGGCATGCAAATGAAACACATTTGCTTCAAATGGAAGTTGTATCGCAAATGGAAAATTATCCTTCGATAACGATTTGCATGGAAGCTACCCTTTGCTCATGAGAATTTTTAGTGGAAGGAACATATCAGAGGCGTTCAATATAATATAATTTGCATGAGACATTAAACACGAACGAGGACCGCATGGATAAACAATAAAGTATTAGGGGTTGGAAACTACAGTGTATTAATTGGTTGGGTATGTACCTGAGTCCTGAGAATGGGCCCAAAGAATCTAAAAGGCCCCTTCGTAGACAGTATGATTGTGTATGATATTAATCCGCTGGTTATAACGCAGATGCAATAATTTACTTTTCTTTTTTTTTTTTTAAATTGGGGTACAGGTGTTACCTGTGTGCACTTAAGCCTATTGGCCTATTGTGCCCCCGACAACAAAGTATCTACATGACTTTCTCGAGGCCTATCTCCCTCAGGAGAGCCAGGATCTTGAGGGGATTCTGAAGTGGTAGGTCTTTTACATGTAACTGCATGCTTCCCGAGCATACTGCTCTTCTTCGTGCGATTGCATCGCATCGCATCTCAGGTCCTCCGCACCTTCATTGCAAAATCTGCAAGACTATAGTTGTCTCCCCAAGAGACTCCAGATATTTAACCCCAGGACCAAAGACGCCAAGGCCTGTTCTTGGTTTTGTACTTCCTAGCCTAGAGCCATCAGTAAACCACTTGATTGTGTGACTTGAGAATTCCTGCTGATTCGCAGCATTCTTTTATTGTCCCTAATATAGTTTCGAATTCCCTCCTATAACAGTATTTTGGATGGATGGATGGCATATCCCGGCAGTGGTCAGACGTAGTCAGAGAGGCTGAGTCTCTTAATTGCCCTTCCACTCCTAATAATGCCATTTCGGCTGAAGTTTCCACTGCAACATGGAGGGGTGGGAAGTCCAGTACTATCTCCATTGCTGCAGTGGGACAGGATTTCATAGCCCCTGTAAAGCATCATGTTAGAGAATACGGGCTTCTGAATGTAGCCATAATTTTACCAATTTGCCTTAAATAAATAATAATTAAGGTAAGCTTGTGGAAATTATCTTACTTTTATGTTTTGTTTTAGCTTCTTCCGCATTTATTTGCCCTTCCCAAAGCCCCACCACTTTCCTGTCCCCATGGGGCTGGCTGTAAACAGCCTGACTCTATATAGCCAGGCGGGGTAGCTCAAACAGAATTTTACCTAGGCACTTATTGCTTATGAGAAATTTTATGTAAGGAACATGTCAAAATCTGGCTGATGCAAATAAAACCACCCCTGTTTAAAATGAAAGTTATCTTGCCATTGGGATGTTTGCCTTCCACTTTATATGAATTTTCATCAGAGTTTTTGTAACAAAACCGAATTATGGTTTAAAAAAATTATTTTTTGAACTAATTATGGATAATCCATACCCCAATACATTGCATTATTACTGTGTTGCATTTTATTGGCTCTAGAGTATGCGATCTTCCCATCAATCGATTCAGCGTTTTGGAAATGTCGGAAAATGTAGAATAATAGAAAATGTCGTGGCAACCTAAATGTAACCTAGGACAATTATTTACCATGGAACTACTCATATCATCTTATCTCGGTGCCTTTACTAATTGATAAACAAGAAAGCACGTACGGGTTCACTCGTACCGACTCTTTCCCTTTGTGACAATCGGGTGACCCATAATTTACATTTCCATAGGAGTTCCACGCTGATGGTGCTGACCTTTACGACGATGTTATTGCGCCTCCTTCTGAAGACGCAGCCGCTGCAGTTGGTGACGCGCGCCCTGCCGTGGGCGGCATAGCTGCGGCATCCCCCAATGGTATTGGGAAACCGATCAGCCCCAGTCAGCGGTTTCAGCTATATGTTGGCAACTTGACATGGGTGAGTGTATTTAAAAAAAAAATAATTGATGTGTTTGTAACTTGGTCTTGCGTTTAGGCCCAACGAGTTTGTCGTGTTTTGGTGTATTGTGTGCTTTAGCTTCTAGTGGAAAACTGCTGTAAGGTGCACCTAAAACAGTTTGCTGTTGCCATTTCTTATAAGATGTGTATTAGTTATTATGTTGGCGATCTGGGCAACGAGGTGTGATTGTATTTGTGTTAAGTAGGGTAACTAGTCCATGTGCCCTGAATTTTATTGTATTTTACCGCAATCACTGTTATCATTTACGATTTTAAAGACATTTTTTGTACTTAAAAATAATTGCAAAGGCTCTCGCGGCCGGAGTCAGATAATGAAACAGTTGAATCCAGGCTGATGAGCCGTGGTTGATCTGAAAGAGTACTCCCAGATTGTTCGTCAATTTAATTTGCTACTGAGCCACATTCTTTGAAGTCTACGTAGAGTCAATGATGGAAGATGTCGAACGCAGATATTGACGAAACGTTTGGAATTATGCTTTCAGATCGACCACGACCTATCAGCTTGGATTTTCATTTCATCTCTAATAGTTGCACACTCTACTTTTACTTCTATTTTTAGACCTTCACTCAACAACCACAATTAACCGTTATTTACCCTACTTTCCATAGTCCATGCCTCTTTATAGAACTTGTAACATGCATGCAACATGATCAAAGTCCAGTTAAAAGATGATCACTTCCTCATGCTATTTATGTCTCGGAATAGGCTCCCAATTGTACATTGAGTTCAATTTTTATTTCCTTCAATACAGCACAATACAACATGTTTTCGCTGGGCTTTAGCTTAGCAAAACCATAGAATAAATATTTACTATAGAATGCTGAACCGTATAGTGCCGCATGTGACTCCAACTGGAATAGCCGAGTCACAAAATAATTTGCGTCCCAGTTTTAACCAATCAAATTAATTTATTAATAAACAATTTTGAGTGTATTCAAAGCATGTTACACAAATTGAGCTTGTTTACCGTTAAGTTAACATTGGTAATGCTATCTGTTCAATTGCTTGCTTTAATGATATTTGCTTACTGTAACAGTAAGCCCAAATAGTCCAGTTGGTAGAGAATTGGACCACGAAACGGAAGGTCGAGGTTCGAGAGACCCATTGTAAAATTTCTAGGGCTACTCGCGGTACGACATTGGAGCTTCCACAGCCCTGTATCTAGATTCTAGAGCGTCTTGGTGTGAGAATATGAGTTGACTCTAAGGCTCTTTCCTGTAGTGTCATGTTCGGTTCATGTTCATGTTCTTCCCTGGTACTATAATCTCGTCAACCCTTTTCGGGAGATGAGTCTCACCTCGCCCATGCCATTTCCTGAGCTTGAGAGTGATGCCATACTGTATACCTTGTAGATTCTTAATTTATACTTTATTTTACAATTTTCATGACAGTGGACTACCGATCAAGAGATGACAGATGCTATTAAGAGCATTGGCGTGACTGATTTCTGCGAGGTCAAGTTTTTCGAGAACCGCTCCAATGGTCAGTCAAAGGGGTTTTGCGTGATCAGCCTGGGGTCGGACGCGAGCCGTAAGGTTTGCATTGAGCGGCTGCCGAAGAAAGAGTTGCACGGGATGGTACCGCAGGTCACCTATCCCACTAAGCAGGCACTGCAAGTGGTGAGTTTTTGGAGACTACTACATCTCAGGTTTAATATCATTAGAAATGGATTTAAGGGTAGTCTTTTCAATTTATATTTTATCTAGACCGATAAATGTTTTTGTTGAGTGTGCAGGGTATTTCTGGGGCACACGACAAACTTTTAGGGTGTGTTCCCCGTTCAATTTGGAGCGAAATCAACTCATATCATTTCCTAGTGATCTTCGGGTTTCTGAACAAATTTCAACCAGATGAAGCAGTAGAATCCGGGATCGTTGTCGTTGCTGCTGAGCTCCCAAGATACAATCTTAAAAGTCTACACAGTTCCACTGAAGTTGTCGACCGCAGATCTTGACGAAACAAACGACACGGCTAACAATATTATAAGCCTGCCATCTCATTACCCCACGTCCATCTTCACCACGATGAGGTACAGGGAAACTGAGGGTGTATGTAAAGGGGTGAAACACCAAGGAAGAGATTCACAAGTCAAACTTGTAAGACTTCTCTGTTCGATTGTCTTTGAACATATATATTTCTTTTCCAGTTCGAGTCCCAGTCAAAGGCGCGACCTAACCCTCCGCCCAACAACCAGATGCCGCCCCCGGGTCACCCTATGCCCCCGCACGGGATGCCGCCCATGCAGGGCCCGCCTCAGCGTATGCCGCACCCAAGGATGGTGCTGGGACCACCACACGACGGACCCCCGCCTATGCGTGGGCGTATGCCCCCGCCCCACGGACCACCAGGCGAGTCACAAGGTTCTCTATCGTTAATAATTCAATTACCGTGTTGTGTTTTAGTGGAATTTTTAGTTTTTATTATTTATATTTGGTGATACGCATGGTTGTAGCTTTAAACTAAAAATATATTTGGAAAATATGTTGACAAAATATCAAGATTGTGTTATGTGTATTTATTATGCATGCAGTGATGATTAACTTGTCCATAAGTCATGGATTTTTGCCATTGCCGTTGGTCACATCGTGTTGAAACTTGGGTGTTTTTGATCAGTAATCTCGTCTTGCAGCCCGATCTCAAGGAACTCTTGATTCATACATTACGTAACACAATCTGTCAATTTTTGCTTGGACATGGATTCGACTATGGAACTTTCATAGCGCCATTTTTTACTTTTTATTTTATTTAATTGGGGTACAGGTGTTACTTGTGTGCACTTAAGCCTATTGTGCCCCCTACAACAAGGTATCTACATCACTTTCTTAAGGCCTATCTCCCTCAGGAGAGCCAGGATCTTGAGGGGATTCAGAAGTGGTAGGTCTTTTACATGTAACTGCATGCTTCCCGAGCATGCTGCTCTTCTTCGTGCGATTGCATCGCATCTCAGGTCCTCCGCACCTTCATTGCAAAATCTGCAAGACTATAGTTGTCTCCCCAAGAGACTCCAGATATTTAACCCCAGGACCAAAGACGCCAAGGCCTGTTCTAGGTTTTGTACTTCCTAGCTTAGAGCCATCAGTAAACCACTTGATTGTGTGACTATTGAGAATTCCTGCTGATTCGCAGCATTCTTTCATTGTCCCTAATATAGTTTCGAATTCCCTCCTAAAACAGTATTTTGGATGGATGGATGGATGGATGGCATATCCCGGCAGTGGTCAGACGTAGTCAGAGAGGCTGAGTCTCTTAATTAACCTTCCACTCCTTTATACCCCACTCCTAATAATGCCATTTCGGCTGAAGTTTCCACTGCAACATGGAGGGGAGGGAAATTCATTACTATCTCCATTGCTGCAGTGGGAAAGGATTTCATAGCCCCTGTAAAGCATCATGTTAGAGAATACGGGCTTCTGAATTCAGCCATAATTTGGATTATTCAGAGAAAAATTCTCATGTGGTTTGATTTTGCCGTGTCTATGAAGCCATGACCAATGGTATGGTTACAGCAGGAAAAGACAGGCATTTCATAGCGCCATGCGCTCGTGTTTGAACTTTCTGTGAATGAGGGGATCTCCTGATTTAGTGGATTCCAAACCACTTGGCTTCAGCCTATTTCATGAATAACTGTTTATAATCAGACAGAGGAGAATAGGTGGCGGAACGGGACCCGTGACTTCCTTTACGAAAGTCCAGATCGTTATCCACTACACTACGACTTTACCAGCAACTCAATAACCCCCTCACGCAATTACCAAATCCCATCAGATCTGCAAGTGTGACAAATCTGATGTGTTATTGACAATATCTATCAAGTACACGGTCATTGGGTAGTAGGCTATATGGCAGCATATAGCATGTAAAATGTTACGAATCATTGGTCGTTCTGAAAGCGTACTTTCAAACGCTTCGTCAACATCTACGGTGGACATATTCAGTGGAACTGCGTAGACTTCTAAGATTGTATTTTGGAGGCTCAGCAGAATCTGATGTACAATGTACAATGTTTTCAGATTGGTTTCTGCAAGTCGAGTAACTATGAAGCACGTGTTACCACAAGCTATGGGCAATGGCGATAGATTAATTGTAAATTGCTATTGTAGTGTAATGGCGATTGATTAATTGTAAATTGCTTAATTGTTAGAGTAAAGTATATCATTATTACATGTTAAGTATACAATTTTAGTAGTAGTGGTTTAAGGGGGCACCGGTAGGATTTTCTCTTGAACTAAGTTTAATTATTAACATATCAACTAACTTAAAAACTTATATAAAAAAGACTAAATCATTATAAATAGAGAATGCTGAGAGGCTGAAAGTGCATCTTACGTGAAAATAAAGACAACATTCCTTTCTTCATGGACTCCGACGTTTACCCAAAAGTTTGTTGGTTCGAGTCTTGCACTTGCTCTATGTTTTGGCCACACTTCGGAGGGCATGTAGAGCAATTTGAAGCCAACGGTCCCGGGCTTTCCTAGTTGAGTGTAGGAGTGAATATGGCCCCAACTCCGCCAGGTTGGCCTAGTAAAAGAACAATTAATGATTATTTATTTACTATTTATTAATTCAAAGCGTCCACTGCTTTGTACCCCCCCTCCCCCCTTCAAAACCGATTGCTACACTTATTATATTGTAACAACGGACTACTGTCGTTAATATGTATAGTTAGGTGTAAGAGAGGGCCGTATGCCATAATCTCGCTGTATCTATATTTTTTTATTTTTTTTCATTGTAGGCTTTATTATTATTACTTTCATGCTTTCAGGTCCTATGATGCATCCACCTGGTCAAGGTCCACCGCCTGGCTATGGTGGGCAGTGGAATGGACCCCCGCGACCCGGACCTCCCCGACCTGGCGGGCCGCCCATGCAAGGACCTCCAGGCATGCATCCTGGAGCTCCAAGGCCACAGTATCCGGTAAGCTCTATTGTCTCCCTTCAGCAGCCGTAGCACCAATGTAAAAGTATAAGTTGGAGTGAAAATCATCCTAAATAAACCCCAATTATAAAAAATGTACCTACGGAAATTAATGCGGATACGAATAACGACAAGTTGTTTGTCAACAGAGATAGATTGCTGTTCATTCGTTGCTTCATATGCTAGACGTAGGCGGAACTTTATTTTTCTAAGCTCCATTGGTATAGTCCGCGCAAAATGAGAAGTATGGACATGGAATGTTTTGATCCTGTGCAACACTGTAAAAATATTCTTTGCACAATTTTTGTTATGCCTTGCATCCAATGCAACAAGGTAACACGAAATGGTGCAAAGGACATTTTTATAGTGTCGCACAGGATCAAAACATTCCATGTCCATACTTTTCTCATTTTGCGTGGACTATACCAACCTGATAGCAGTCAAGTCTCGTCTGCCTTTGAAGCTTTAGTTTTAACCAGACGGGTAAGGTGCGCATCCACAGCGCATGTATTGAAGTGGCAGAAAGTTATGACCGAGATTAGAATAATAATAATAATAAATTCTTTATTTTTTACTAATTTTTTTTATAATCAAGGCATCCCCAAGCCTAATGGCGCTAGGGGAAACACCCAATGCCCTAGGCATAGTCCACGCAAAATGAGAAAAGTATGGACATGGAATGTTTTGATTCTGTGCAACACTAGAAAAATATTCCTTGCACCATATTGTGTTACCTTGTTGCATTGGATGCAAGACATAAAAAAATGGTGCAAAGAATATTTTTAGTGTTGCACAGGATCAAACATTCCATGTTCATACTTTTGTCATTTTGCGTGGACTATACCTAATTTATCCTACGCATGAAAGCAAAATATACAAAAATAAATAAACTAGTTATGTGATTCTAGCTGGAATTTGATTACCCTACAAACCACCTTTGGCATTTCCGCCTACTTCTCACTGCTTTTGAATGAATGAATGAATGAAAAACGTAAAAATATAAATTAGGCGAACTTAAGTCCCGAAGGGCTACTCTACCAGCTAACCTATTTTTGTTCACAAATTATTTTTCAAATTAATAACATAAAATTGTTTCTGAAAAAAAAAACCTAAGAAAAAGAGAAAATAAAAATGGAACAGGCACTCATTCATTCACTCTCACACTTCACTCCCCAGAACCTGATGGCAGGCTGTCCTAAATCTCCCCACATTATTCTCTGTAAGTCTTCTGGCCTTAACCTATGATTATGGGTAATCTATTCTATTTTATTATCTAATAAGATAATAATTCCCCGAATAAGTTATTCTTTTACGTTGGAGCTTGGCATGCTGGATGACATACTGTTATATTTTAATGTGGAACATTGAATAGCATAACTTATTTTATGTGTTGTGATGAATTCTAAAATTTTGTCTTCTTTTCCCAACTGATGAGTTTTGAATGACGCTTAGCAATCTGATGCCAAATCCACGGTACTCTAAACGTCCTCCACCATTCAGCATTGTATATTGCACGGCATTTTGTGTGTGATTTGCAGATGATGCCTCCGTATTCAGGACCTCCACGCGGCCCACCACCCAGAGGCCCGCCTCCCGACCCTAGGACACCACCCAGACCCGAATGGGTGCACAGACCGGGAGGACCCCCGCCTGGGGCATACCCTCCACATCAGCATCATGCTCCGCCTATTGGGGGACCTCCGGCTCCGCAGGGACCCCCCATTCGTGGTCCGCCTCCCGGTGAGTACCTACTGTTTTGTTATTAGGAGACTAGATTTTATGTAGATTTATTTTTTGTACAAAATTAAATTTCACGAGAGATGTGGATCGTAGATAACATGACAACAATGAAGCAGGGCAGTAGAGTCGGTGCTGATGGGCCGTAGTCGATCGGAAAGCGTACTTCCAAGCGGAAGTCAACATCTGCCTTTGAAATTTTCACTGGTACTGTGTATACTTTTACGATCGTATCTCAGAGGCTTAGCAGCAGAAGCGTGGGCATGTTGTAATCTTCTTCTAGAGTTGCAATCTATTGATTGGTTTGCAGCGAATGTTTTAGTCTTCTTCTCAACTATTGTCTGTCTTGTGTGTCATTTGTAGGTGTCGCACCCTAGGTCCTTTATGACATCCTCTAGGTACTCCTTCCTCTGTCGTCCTCTTGAGTTGGTGCCTTAAACCATACCCTCACTGATGTGCTTGAGGAGCCCTTCGTGTCTCAGAAGATGCCCCATCTATTTGCCTCTGCTTGTTGACATTTTAGCCATAATGGCTCTCTTTTCGTGTATTCTTCGGAGCACTTCTTTGTGGTTATGTGGTCTCTATGGAATTTTCAAAATTCTTACGTAGCACCAAACGCTGTAGCTCAAAGGCTTGCAGTTTTTTTTTGTTAGGCTCATATATGCACCAGTTGCAATACAGCCCATATTGGAATAATTTAATGGCAATGGCGCTGGCACCGTTTGCCCCCAGCTAGTGAAGTCGCGAAAATACTAAAAATCCCAGGCTTTCCATACCTGCAGGCAGATTACCGAGAAACACCGGTTTGGGAAGGACTACTGTAAAAATTAGACTTTCCTTTCCGGACCGAAATGTGAACTTTTTTTTGTTGCTATTACAGTGAAAGCGAAATCTACTACCCTTCTTGTGTTTTTACTATTGAATATATTTATAATATTCGCCTTGTTTACCATATAGTGAGGTGTATTCTATTGTACCATGCAATCTGAGGAAACCACGGCTCGGGCTACATTGATATCCAAGTCGATTTTGGAATGCAATGAGTTATTTATGTTAAAGTCTTATCATTGTTTTAATGACGAAGACTATTTAATACTTATTAGTATAATCGTAATAGTTGTTATCGTTATTGTTGGAGGTTCTATATTAATATGATTAATATTATTTTATGGATTTTAGAGGTATTATAAGTTTTGATTGTTTAGGCGGACCCCCACCAGTTCATGCAGGACCTCCTGCACCCCACGTCAACCCGGCGTTCTTTCCTCCCGCCGGACCACACACTGGCGCACCCCCTCCTACTGGAGTTCCTCCTCCTGGCGCATATCCACGACCTCAGACAGCTGGTGAGTTAACACTATCATTTTGTCAGGGCCTAGGCTAAAGCCCTCATAATTTTGAAGTTGAAAAGTAGAATATAGCATGTTAATGGCAGCCAAGTTGGTAGCTGAAATATTACTTTTTACATTTTTTAGGTCCAGTGCCAGTTCCAGGATACGCGCCGCCCGCTGCTGAACCCCGCACCGAGCCTGTCCCAGTGATAAGTGAAGCCGAGTTTGAGGAGGTGATGGGCAGAAACAGGACAGTGTCCAGCTCGGCCATTGCAAGAGCTGTATCTGACGCGGCGTCTGGTAAGTTTTGCCACCGATGGCAAATCGCCGTGGCTCTAGGCCTGAGGAACAAAATATTAACATAACATAAGTAATAGTAATTCTGGGAATATACTATGCTGGTAGAGGATCGTCTCTCTCTTGGACAGTGGTGTATTTGGGATGTTGCGTTTTTCCCCTACCGATGAAGGTAGAGTACCCTTAGGGTTTGGGTGGACCCAGGCTAGGCGAAACAATTTTCCTTTTTATTTCGAGTCATGAACCTCTTCCTCTCCTTTTTTAGTTTCCTGCTAAATGTTGAAAGAACCCGCAATATGCGATGGTCTTCGTAATGACGTGGTATATGGGAAACTATTTCATATGTTATGAAATGAAATAAAATGAAAACGGCTTTATATTAGGCGAGCCTTAGCCCCGAAGGGCTAGTCTACCAGCTAACCTATTTACAATTTATTTTATTTTTCACATTATTATCATACGTAACATAACATTTTCATAAAAAAAAGGAAGAGAAGAAATAATGGCAGAAGAAAAGATATAAAATAATAACTCAGTCATTCACTCATTCATTAACTCCCAACAGAACTGATGGCAGGCTGTCCTAAACTCCCAAATGTTGACTGATGACTTTACAAAGTTTGGTTATGGAATAACTAAGGGCTTTTCTGTACCATTCCTTTTTTTTTACAGGGGACTATGCTAGCGCTATTGAAACTCTAGTGACGGCCATTTCGCTGATCAAGCAGAGCAAGGTGGCACACGACGACCGCTGCAAAATACTGATCTCGAGCCTGCAGGATACGCTGCACGGAATTGAAGCCAAGAGCTACGGGAGTCGCAGGGAGCGCTCGCGATCCCGCGACCGCGACAGGTCGCACAGACGTCGCAGGGACCGCTCGAGGTCGCGGGAACGTGACTATAGAGAGAGGTCACGCGATCGAGACCGCGACAGGTAGGTTTTTTAAGAATTGTCAGTTATGATGAACTTATGGCTGTTCTATTGGCTAGCATAGGTGTCGCGGGGACAGGACTACATAGAGGTGTCACGCGTTCGAGACGAGAAAAGAAGGTTTTTTTTAAAAGAATTGTTACGTATAGAACTTAGGCAGTTCTATTGGCTAGTATACGCGTCGCGAGGAGCGGGACAGGTCCTAAAGATGTCACAGGGAGCGCTAGATAACAGAGACAGGTCGCGCCACTTATGCCGGTATACTGTCTGCTAGAGGGTTTTTAGACGCTAGGGACGTAACAGCCACAATTAAGGCTCTTAAGAGGAATGGACTTGTCTGAGGATGCTCATGTATGTGGTGATGCCTCAGACATATGCATGTTTACGACTCTTAGGGCGGATTCTAGAATTTGTCCCGTAAAGTTTTCTTTAAATGTCTCTGTATGGGTCCCTATTCTATAAAGTTCTCTTTAACTTATAACACGTACCGGATGCTCTAACCTTTATCGAAGCCCATGTATTTATTTAAAATTTGAAAATAGAAAAACAAAAATATGCTATAAACCCATTTAATATAGCCAATAATTTAAAAAATAATAGTTCTGAGCGAGGAACATGCCTTCAGTTCAGTCGAAACAGTGAAAAATTAAATAGTGTATAGTGCACCATATAACACGGAATGACCTAGAAATAAGTTGTAGGACACGCTGGGAGTTTGCTGATTTGTCATAGTGAAGAATATTGGCTATTGCGTATATAATGTAAACTATAACGTTTAGGGAGCATATTAGAATCCGCCCTTAAGAAGAACGGACTTGGTGTATAGTGGAACGTCTCAAGATGGTTAATAGTAAATCAAGGTGGACAGTTTTTAAAGATGTTCCTATATGCGGTAAGTGTACTATACATTGTCCATTCTTCTTGTATTTAGCTGGCTAAGCGTATGTTCGGCAATTTACTCATTTTGTGTTGCTGCAGGTATTACGAAGACAGCTACAGGGACAGGGATAGGTCGCGAAGTCGGGGCCGGGACAGAGAACGCGACCGGGACCGGGACCGTGAGCGTGAAAGGGAGAGGGAGTACCGCGAGCGAAGTCAGGAAAGGTATGTTTACTACACGGAAAAGGCCATAAATAGGTTAGGTCCGGTCATACAAGCCGGCGTAAAGTAACGGTTTATGGACTTTGCATGTTTGGTGTAACGCAGTCTGTCCGTAATGTCCCATTTTTAATGAAGATACATAACGTATCGAATAAATAGCGATCAGTGCTCCCTACAGTAATATCTTTCTTTCTATCTTTCTATCTTCTTGCTACTGGCTTCCAGCTTCAGGTGATGCCGATGGCCAGATGTCGATCGAACGCCCTTTTCGCCAGTGCCCAAAGATTCTTCCGTCGCAGAATTTTTTCTATTCCTCCTCCTTCCAATGCCGTCACTAGTAAGTCCTTTTCCCTGCTTGGAATGGAGCAGTAATATCTAAATGTGGATGATTTTTTTGTGTGTTCAAACCATTGCATTCTCCTTGGTCTTTCCTCTTCTGATTACTCAACACTTCCTCTGGTACCAGTCCCACTCTTCTTAGATCGTCCTCAATCTAGTCTCTGTATCTCTTGGACTTCCTCTTTTTCGTCCTCCCTCTATCCCTCCAGCCGTTTCCTCTCGCTCCTGCTTTTTTTTTTTTTTTTAACGTGGCTGAGCTGTTGCAAGTCTCGTTCTCGCTATCTTCACCACCCCACATCTTTTCTCATCACTTCATTTATAATCTTATCAATTTTTAATAATAATAATAATTCGTGTATTTTTTTTAAATTTTTAAAGTTTTCTACAGACATTGTATGCCCCTTAACCGGTTTTCCATTTTTGTCCACTGACGATGAACTCACATGAACTTCAATCTCAGCCGCTTGTGTTATGCTTACTTGTCTGTTCGTATTGGCATAAAGTAAGATTTATATTCCGTTTTCTTAGCTCTGAGTTCCGATTTATAAAGAACTTCAAAGATTGCTCGACAGAAAGATCGACACATCATGGGAAATTTTGTTTACACTTATAAGGGTTCACCTTCTACGTTCATGGCTGAATGTCTTCAAAGAAAAAAGAAAAAAAAGGGGGGGGGGGTTAACCTTTAAGCGTATTATTTGGGTTTCGCGTAGTAGGCTTCATGATAGTATAACTGGGCTCATTGCTTCATTTTGTTAATTTACAATCATAACCATTTCATAAACAGTTTTTTTTTTTTTAAATTTTTTTAAAATTATTTAATGGCATCGCTAAGAAGCCATTCTGTAATAAACAAATATTGTACCTTGGCCAGTACACATGGTTTTTCTATGGAAATTACGGTAAGACTGTATTATGGCTAGCTTGTGGCAGCTCATATTGTGCCCTTTCATATATATAAAGGCAAGGGCAACTTAGCAATACTCTATTTAACGTCTATAAATAGAGTCTATTTTGTTGTGTTTTTTGCCTCTGTTAATTCGTGTGTTGTGTCTGTCTTACACCAAAGGCAATCAGAGTACCTCGCCTACGCGTGTCGCCAATCTGTGGTTGAAAATGGTGTATATGATGTATCAAAATGATCAGATAAATTTCATGAGATATTTGATTTTTACACTTTTAATTCATTTCCCCTTTCGACGGTCTCTAAATAAACAATCGGAAGGGAAAAATCTTACGAGTGTAAAAAATACAATTTCACAGGAAATATCGATCGTAAACCCATACATGAGATGGCATAAATTGGAAAAAATGTCCCTCAACATTTTGATATGTACATTATGTGGCATTCACTGTCACCGTTTTTGAACTTGATGTGTAAAGAAATACGGACACTGAGGATGTCCGGTCAAAAATGAGCAAAATTGCTCCTCTACATTTCACTAACATATATGTTAGAAACAGGTACATCGCCTATCATTATATCATAATACTCGGAAATAATTTCTGTTCAGTTGTTTTTGACCGATTGATATTTCAAGAGATGTTGGAAGTTTTCTCTTTTATGGCCCGGGACACGGACGATTTTGCGCAGTCGCAGTCTTTGCCGACGTCTTTTCCATTGTAGCCATAGGGAAAGCAGACGATTTCTTGTCGATTCCGGAAGCTGGCGCGAGACCGATCGCACGAAAATGCACGGTTATCCCTTAGACACGCCAGATCATAGATCTGATCTGAATTAGACTCTGTGGTTTTGCACCAGCTATTCACCAAGCCCTATCCCTACAATGGAAAATCGTTAGCAAATGGTCTGTGTGTACCGGGCCTAAGGCTTTTCCCCCTCTGATTGTTACTTTTACAATCTGACGTTACCTGCACTGGACGCATATATTGACGTAATGGAATTTGTGGACATGTTAAATGTGGAAGATAGCTAGAACGCCATTCTTATAGGTGGCAGTAGTGCCATTGCGCTCTGGGTTGGCTTTGAATCTAGTCAATTTTATAACGTATATACTAAAATTTCTAAAAACCCAAGTGATTCAGAAGAATACACGCCATTTATTTTCCTTTTGTACTCTATAGCAAAGAGCTTTTCTCATGCCTTAACAGGGGATGCTGGTATCCTCGGAAAGGAAGTTTCTAGCTATATTTCTCATCGCCGAAGGCTGATGTATTAGTAGTAGTAATAATTTTTTTAAGGACTTTTTATGGAACTAGGTCTGCTTATAGTGGCCCACAGGTTCCTTATCCAATGCCAAAGACCCCATGGATTTCGGACATTATTTCCATTGTTCCCGTATGAATTTTTGGCCATTGGCAAACTGGTATACGTTCTAGATGTTAACCTACAGCGTAGTGGACAAGCTGAGACAAGCTTACCACTGACGCAATGAAACAGGCGAAAACATGACTTAACCAAGTACAGATACGGGTCAGGCTGATTTATTACACATTCTATTTTTCTCACAATGTCGAATAAAAGATGTTTTGTTGCTTTGAGTTTCTAACATTGCTCAATGTTTTGATAACCGGTTTCAAATCAACCCCCTCAAATGTGAACTACAATAGTTTGTGAGTATTTTTCGAAGATTTGGGTGTTTCCTTTAGGCCCGGTTCACACGAACGATTAGGAAACCAGCAATTAACGGGAACGAATAGTTTGCTGATTGATTGATTGATGCAACAATAAAAGTCAATTTTTGAACGCACTTCGGAAGATTTTGGACGCTGAGGCGTGTAAAGAGGAAATGCGTGCGTTCTGCTTTACGCCAGTGTCAGAAATCTTGTGAAGCTGGCTCTGTGGTTTTCCATTTAACCATTTGTTACAATGACAAATTTCCCAGCTCGTCACGATCGTCCGTGCGTACGGTGTATATAGGCGGGGATCCCACCGACCGGCTAGGGCTAAATACAAAAACGGTGACGTGGTAGCTGACATTCAAGACTTAGGCGGGGTTTCCACCGACCTCGCTTTGCAGAATGCAAAAGACATTGACGGAAATGTTTGTTTTCCTCTATTCCATAGTTAAAATTGATCAATGATCATACTGTAAAATCACAAACAAACAAAAATAAAAAATGGCGTCATGGGATATGTTAAGTACAAACATTTTAATAGATTTCTATTAAAAAAAAATAAATTCTAATTTCCGTCAATGTCATTTGCATTCTGCAATGCGAGATCGGTGGAAACTCCGCCTAAGTCTTGAATGTCTGCTACCACGTCACCGTTTTTGTATTTAGCCCTAGCCGGTCGGTGGAATCCCCGCCATAGGCAGTTCCTACTGCTACAGTATTGCTGGGAGATGTGTCATAGCGCCAATGGGTCGGTGCAAAACCACAGATTGTTCACTGCTAAGCAGAGAACACTTTTCTGAATTTTGAAAAAATAATATTTGGAAATATGATACTTGAATCGTTTTTTTATGTGTACCAGTAGACTTTTAAATTTGCTTATGCCATTCCATTTTCGTCTAAAAACAGATTTTTATGATTTCTACTGATGTAAATTTTTTGGTGAAGAGAATGTGGCGGAACGTTTCTTGCTTTCATTAAAATGTGGATAGTTAAGAAAAAAAATTAAATGTGCCTAGACAGTATGGAACTCTTAATATGTTTCAAGTACTCACCTTTTTATTTCGCTAAGCACTCACTGTCTGACCGGAGAATGAATGAAATGAAACGCTATTAATTCCAATACACTCTCTGTCTTAATTGCAATTCTAAACATAGCACATTGCATCACTCCAGTGGAGCCTAATATACTGTCAGTTTGAATGGTGTTTTTACATGGTCATAGGTTTCCAAAAATTAATTGGATTTAAAGTTAAAAATTGACATGTGAAATGAGTTGGGCTACAAGTCTTCAAAGCTGAAAAAAATGGTGTGAGCTTTTGATCACACTATGTAACTCCACCAATCAAATTGAATTAAATTTATCAGTCATAAATTAGAGAATTACAGTAATAAATAAATAAAATTCTACATTGAAAAATAATGTATGATGAAAGCTTATTAACAGGATGTGGAATGTTGAAAATTGCAACCCCAAAATCTGATTTTTTTATTGAATTTTAATTTTTTATTAATTTTACTTTACAAGTTAAATACAGATTTAGTCTATACAAGTTGTAGGAGACTATTTAAGGTATGTATGGCATATATGAAGTCATATTTTAAGGGAGTTTTATTTTTAGATACTTTCTTCCATGAAGGTCGCTGGGGTCGAAAAATTCCCACAGTAAAGTTCATGGGAGAACAACAACATAAATAATGCCATGGTCTATAATATCTGCAACTTAAAATAATTGCATTTACAAAACAATTCATTGTGAAATTTAAAAAAATCAAGTATACAGTATGTACCTATGTTTTGCCTATCATGGGAAATTGAAACGTGCCCTGACATTAATGACAAATCACCTTGCTGTATTCTATTTTGCATCATATGTCTCTATTTCATAAATGATAGTGGAATATTCGTGTAAGGATGCAAAACTTCTCTGCCCGAGAAAGGGGCCCCACACAATTCTGGCCCAGGGGCCCCCACAAGGCCAAACCCGGCACTGCCTCAACCCAAAGAGACCAAATCTTTGTAACTTGCAGGTTAAATAAAATAAATAATATACACCAGCCTATTTTGTAGTGATCCAGGGGTGGCCAATGTCAACGTCTAGCTTCCCCTTAATAAGACAATGCTACCTGCCAAAACATTAGAAGTAATAATAAATTAATAATAAAATAATAATTAATTATAGCAAGGCTGTGTGATTTAACGCTGGTTACCAACCTAAACATTTATAATCATAGAAAAATAATTAGAAATTGTCAGGTCAGGTATGTCGGTTTTTGATCAGGTTGCTAATTTTCCAATGTTGACAGTTAATTATTAAAAATTAAATTAATTAAAGTAAAAATAAATATAGTAATGCTGGTTATATTGTTATGTTGGCAACACTATAAAGTCTTCCTATTGTTATTATTTTGCATTATACTGGGGCGAGGGATTTGATACGCATGTGTAGCTTTTCCCTTTTACCTTACATCTGTCAGTAGATTTTTAAACAAAAAAAATTGTATTGAAATGGATTCTACTAAGAAAAAGAGAAAGCTTTCAATTTGACTCTATTATCTATAGTTTATTTATAAAAAAAATGAACTAGACACCGAGTTTCAAACATGCTACAAAACGCCACCATTTTTAAATATGAAAAATGACGTCACGCTTGCATAAATTTCCTAATATGGCCACCTTCCTCTGAAGAAAGAGTGGGCGCCGACTGGGCTAAGCTAAGGCGATTATATTGGAGAATTTATGCACGAGTGGTGGGTTTCCCCATCTTCTCTGAAGATTCGAATAACTGTCTCGTTTTTATTTATTTTTTATAAACAAATTATAAATCGTTGGATGTTATTGTAAATATGAAAGTTCCCTCTATTTTCATGATGAATCGTTTAATTTTTTTTTTCCAAAGGTTAGAACTCTAATAGCAATTTGATGGATAGATAGACCACGGTTTTCAGAAAACTCCCAATGACAGGTACACGAGTTAGACTGCAGCCGTAGATCTGTCTTTCTACACACAGGAACTGCCGCGAAAAATGTGCTTCGCCTGCAGTCTGCATAAGCGATAGTCTAGATTTCTATATAAGAAAGATTTGAGCGCGCCAAAAATATTTATTAATCATGGCGCCATCTGCTACGTTTCTTCAATAGCTGGTTATAGGAGACGTGGCGAGTGGCCCTAGAAAATAAATACATTATGGCGGGAAGTGAGTGCCCCATCTCGCCTATCTAAAACACCATGCCAGTCCTCCAATATGACATAATAAGGAAATTTACGCACGCTAAGCCACAAGAATTTTTAAGTGTAGAAACTCATAGAAATTTCATAGGAAAAGCCAATCGAAAAGCTAAAAAAAATGTCAAATCCATTAAAAAAACAATGTTCCACTACATAAGTCTTCGATGGCGTAGTGGTAGCTTGTTCGTACTTTTGTGAGTCTCTACAACACCATACGATGGGAAACCTGTCGTAACTCAACACAGGTATTACATACAGAGGCGGCTGAAGAGGTTATTCGGATACATTCATTGAATCGTTTGTATACGAATAATCATTTAAAAAAATCAAAGGAATAACGGACACTAAGGGTGTCAGTGTACATTCATTGAATTGTTCGTATGCGAATGAAATGAAATGAAATGAAAATACGACTTTATTGTAAACAAAACAAAAGGCGAACAATAAGACTATAAAGTCTTGTTTTCATGCTAACCTTAAAAACCAAATAATCATTTTTAAAAAAAGATCAAAGGAATAATGGACACTAATGGTGTCAGTGTACATTCATTGAATCGTTTGTATACGAATAATCATTTTAAAAAAAATCAAAGGAATAACGGACACTAAGGGTGTCAGTGTACATTCATTGAATTGTTTGTATGCGAATAATCATTTAAAAAAAAAATCAAAGGACTAACGGACACTAAGGGTGTCAGACCGTATGAGTTCCAAAACTTTAGCTAATCCCAATGGGTGCTAGTGACGGCCCCATAATATGCATGAAACTGTACACAAACATTTCTTCTTGGGGATTTGACATTTTTTATAGCTCAACAAATGAATTTTCAACTGAAAATTGTATTTTATTAAACAAAACGGGTCGATGGTCCGATCTTCAATGAATTTTCGATAAATGTCAGTATTCGGCTCATCATAACTGGCAAGAACCCTACAGACTCTTAAACAGCCGATATACGAACTCGTGCTAAGGCGCCCATTCCACCGACCGGCTAGGGCTATTTACAAAAACAGTGACGTGGTAGCAGACATTCAAGACTTAGGCGGGGTTTCCACCGACCTCGCATTGCAGAATTGACGGAAATGTTTATTTTCCTCTATGCCATAGTTAAAATTGATCAATGATCATACAGTAAAATCACAAACAAACTAAAATTAAAAAATGGCGTCATGGGATATGTTAAGTACAAACATTTTAATAGATTTCTATAAAAAGAAAAATTCTAATTTCCGTCAATGTCATTTGCATTCTGCAATACGAGGTCGGTGGAAACGCCACCTAAGTCTTGAATGTCTGCTACCACGTCACCGTTTTTGTAAATAGCCCTAGCCGGTCGGTGGAATGGGCGCCTTAATAGTAGAAATGCTGCAACAAGCAGGTGATGACCACAACAATAATAAAATTTTGTTTCAGCCCGTCGCGAAGCAGGCGACCGCCTAAGTCGCCACCAGCTGCAGAAGCCACGGAAACCAAGTCGCGGTAAGCTATACTTTGCTTAGGCGCGTATTCCACCTACGTCAATAGTGCATAGTAAATGTGGTATTGACGTGGTAGCAGACATTAAAGACAGTCTAAAAATGTCTGCTACCACGTCAATACGACATTTACTATGCACTATTGACGTAGGTGGAATAAGCGCCATAGCTTATCTAGTTAGTTTAATTGCTTTTACTGCTACTGTTCACAAACAAGCAGATGAAATTTGCTGTAAGAATAATTTCATCAACGCGGGTGGCTGCTCGCGGGTCAAACTGCTTAAGAGGACATGCTATGTAGAAAATTAGCACGCCAAAATTTGTACTTTTAATTTTTTAATTAATTAATAAAGCAAGTTATTAAAGATTTGGCTCATGTAAGTTGTAGAAGACTACTTCATGCATCATATAATAGGAAATATTAAATTTTTGGTATATTAGTTCTTTCATAAAACCATTGGGGACTAAAATTTCGCGTAATCTGGGATTTTTGGAAAAAATACAAAACCCATAAGTAAAAATACCCGATTATGTGATGCACGTCGCACGAAGTAGTCTTCTACAACCTGTAAATGAGCCAAATTTTTAATAACTTGCTGAGTTAATGAAATAAAATATGAAAAGTATTTAATTAGTAATATGGGTTAATTTTAGGAGTGGGCCGAAAGGCCCAAAATTTGCCCATATGGAAAATAGAGACTTTCTTTCTAATTTTGGTGTGCAAATTTTATACATAGCATATCCTCTTAACTGCAATCCTAATTTATTTCGGAAAAGTTCTGCTCTATGACGGATGGTTCCAGGTACCTATTTTAGCAGTAGACAGCAATTTTAACATTATCACAAACTTACCTATAGAAGGATTTTTTTTTATATACATTTTTCTTTGCTATGATTCACTAATTTTCCGTTTTGATAATTGCTTGAGGCGGAAATTTTTTTAATGTTTTGTAAACAAACCAGGCCTGAGTATTTGTTACTAAAATAATTAATTCGTCATTTCAAGGCCGCAAAGATAGGAATGTGGTCTTATGAAAAATTAATAAGAAAAGCTTTCGTTGTAAATTTGAATTATCGCACCTGAATTATTATTACGTAATAAAAACACATCAAATAAAAGATTTTATAGAATAGCCGTAACTCAGATGGTAAATAGTTAAGCTTAACAGATAAAAGTTAAAAATAAATAAATGAAGTGAATTAGAATGAAGCCGTAATTGATACTCTTGATTTTTTCGTTTTGAATTTTATTGCGTGCCATAATGTTTTTTACTTAACAAAAATTTTAAATAATAAATAAATTCATTCAGTTAAAATAGGTATCGGCCCTAGAAAAATGCTTAGTATATTGAGTTTCTTGTTGTTGTGAAATCTAGAGTGAAAAGATAGATGGGTTAATTCCCTTACAGGGCCTACTATGAAGAGCGCGACCGTTATCGGGAGCGTGAACGTGAGAGAAGCGACAGAGAGAGACCGGAGCGTTCGGACCGCGACAGGGAGAGGGAACGCGAACGGGCAGAGCGAGACAGAGAGAGGACAGAGAGGGAACGGGACCCTGCGCGAGAAAGAGAACCGGCACGGGAACGGGAAAGGGAGCGTGAACGGGAGCCGGCCCGGGAGAGGGACGCTACTAGAGATACTAGAGATGCGCGAGAGAGGGATGCGCCCCGCGAGAGGGAGCGTGACCGGGAGCGGGAAACGTCTTCGCACCGCGACCGGGAACGTACTGAGCGCTCCTCACGGCGAGACTAAGAAGCAGTAGAAGATTGTTTTTTTTCGCTCCATAGAAACTTTTCATTTTTCAGTGGCTATAAATATTATAATAAACCTTATGTATCTCGACTAGACTGCTGTGAATTTTGTAACGTTTTGTACCTTGAATCTCCTCTTAATCCGGGTATGTATTTTTTTTTAGGGATTTGCGTTGGAAATTTGAATTTTGACATGTTTCTTTTGATATTCTCTAAGAAGATGTTTGGACTTCAAAAATGAAGGGTGTAGACATTGGCAAAAACACCTAAAATTCAGCCCCCCACAATCGATACGTTTTTTTTTTAAGTTGAAGACAATTTCCAAACAAAGTTTTGAAATTGATGGGAAATTAAACGATTTAACGATATAAACATTATGTCTGTTGCCTGCATTGTGGCTGTGCAGAAAAATGTGTTCTTTTTTGTATTGAAACTTCAAGCTAGAGTTCTGTCTAAGACAGATGGGACATGCAAGCGCGCTAAAAATATTGCCATTACCATTGATAAAACATACTAGGTGGCCCCAGGATTAAAAAAAATATTTCTGGCGTGTTCGAATGTCCCTCCCTCATAGATAGAACTCAACATCAGCCCAAAGCGTTGATCTAAACAACGCAAACATATCCTTTCAGAGCCAAAAGAGACTTGGCATGGGGCTTTATTCGGGTCTGAAGAAACCATTCTCAACTAGTTTGGTTTAAGATTGACTTATACATGAGATGAATTTCTTACAACTGCTAAATTTACGCCCGGAGTTGTTCCAAAGAACCATGTTTAAATTTGAATTGTGCGCATTTTGGTGTATAGTTCTTAAGAACTTACTTTGTTTATCTTCGTCTAACAAGTACATCCTTTTTTTTCTTTTTTTCTTAATGGTATACAGCGTGGTATATCATACAGTACATCGGCTACTCCGTGTTTTATTATATTATGAATTCATGCAGAAACTAGAAAATATTGTTTGAAGTTAGTTCTTAAGAAGTTAAACACCTGATATTTAAATAGTTCTAGAAATTAACTAAAACCGAGAAATTCGCGAGATTTTGGTGTCGCAGTTTGATTGTTTGTTATCACAGAGAAAGTAATTTGTCTGCGCTTATACCAACTGCAAATATTCAAGATTAAACCGCAAGGGCTAATACGATGGGCCTCAAAACGGAAGTAACATTTCAAAATAATGGTGCCTAGCACATACAAAATTTTGTCTTATCGCTTGAAAAGTATATAAGGAATACTGTACGGCACTGACATCTACCAATACATGGGCGTGCCGTGCAGCATTTCTTACCGAGTCTTTTCCAGCGATGATGGGAACCGCCTTGTCGCAATCTATCGATTGGTTTGCAGCATATCTTTCCACCTTCTCCGTACAGCTCATTCCGCATATTATATCTTTCTTGAGGTCGTCTGCGTATGTCTTCCTTTGCCGGCCTCTAGCTTTGGTGCTTTCTATTATGGTATCCTTTGGAGGCCCTCTTTGTTTATTATGTGATCTCACCATGATATTTTTGGCATTCTTCATCTTCTATGACTCTGCATCTCAATAGCTTACAACTTCTTTGTTGCTGCTAAGCCTCCGAGATACAATCTTAGAAGTCTACGCAGTTCCACTGAAGATGTCGACCGCAGATGTTGACGAAACGTTTGTATCATCCCGGATTCTACTGCTTCGTCACGTAACTCTGGCCCTGAAAGCCTTTGTACTTACAACTTCTTTTTGTCTTGTTCATAAGTACACCATATCTCGCAGCCATCAAGCAGTATGGGTGTTTCAATTCTCAATGTAAAATTTCTCATAAAATATCCATCGTATCAGGTGTCTTAAACCAGAAGAAAAATTCCTGTACGCTTCACTGCCACCGAACGGCCACAGTTATTTTCTTAATAACGGTAGCTGAGGATGTCAGGTTGAAGGCCAAAACTGGTCAATTGGTGTTAGCCACAGCGACTTCCTATGTATCAAAATGTAGAGGAACATTGCCTCCACTTTTCGACATCTCGTTTATGACTCTACGATTAAAATTGTAGGAGAAATTTGACTTGGTGCATTAAACGAAAAATGTTGGGGCCTATTCCCTCTTAAGCAGTCATTTCCTTTTATTTATGTCGATGACCCTATCATTTTAGGTTTTTTGATGACGTTTACTTTTGAGGTTGATCGTATTAGCCCTATAGTTACTGCTCAAAGTATTGACTGATTAATTTTTGTTCTGTAAATGTTTCTTTTCTTATTCTTTTAGGTTAGATGAGGTGTGGGGCTATTAATTTTATATGTATCAAAGTTAGGGGTTCTTTCGCGACTTCACCTAAAATAATCATTGCCTACCTACCGTATTGTAAAAGTTGAGGCAATAATTTCTTTAATTACACTTGATGCGGAGATTTCCAAATATTTTGTAAACAAAGGATGCCCAGTATTATTGATGAAGTTTACCAATTGATTCCTCGTTTCTAAGCTGTAAAGATATTATAATGGTCTTATAAAAAATTCGTAAAAGACAAACTTTCTAAAATAGCAGTCTATTTAGCCAATTGATTTCTAGCACTATGCTATAACATCTGTTGACTCGTTCCCATGGTTATGAATTAATGAATAAACGACTTTATTGTTATACAAATGGCGAACAATAAGACTATAAAGTTTTTTTTTTCTTCATGTTAACCATAATAAAAATATAATATAATAAAACAATATTTATACGTTAGTTTAAAGAAAGCTTTTTGATATGCTAACTCACAAGCGATAACAATCCTGCCTCTAATGAATACTATATTAACCTTATAAATTGTATCAATTTATATTTATGTCGAGCTAACGTCTATTACAATGTCAACAGTAAACAGGTCTGAGCTTGCCCAATGGCACTTGTAGTCGTTGTGGGTTGATCAATTTTCCAATGACTAGAAATTCATTCGGAAATAATACCTATAATGTCTAAGAACCGATGGGGTCGTTGGCAGCGCATATTTCAATGGGCTACACTACAAATGGGCCTACTTAAATTAAAAAAAAAAAAAAACTACCATTTGTTGCAGTGCGTATGTGTCGTGTCGTGTTTTCTTTAGTATTTTATTTATATTATGTGTGGGAAAATGTAAAACTTGTGTTTTCAATGAATTTTTCATATCATTTCAATATTTTTGCAGAATTAATTAATTTAGTCAACAATACCCAGTCCTCCTTTGTTTGCAAAATATTTTGGAAGTCCCTGCTTTAAGTCTCGGAAACAAACTCTGATTTAAAATTTAATTAATTACAGCTTTAATTATTATTATTATCAAATAACAAAAATTACTTCTTGCCAGTATGGTGATATTTATCCTGGATTGTAACAAAAGCTGTCATTAATTATTTAAAATTTGAGCATTTTATTTCCGAGCTTTTTGCTTCTATCCATTAAATTAAGCAACTTTTTAAACTTTTTTTTAAAAACGTTGCATTAATGGTCTAAAATAAATAACAAGGATATAAATATCCCATTTCGCTATGGATATTATCGGTTTGGTTCGGTAAATTTATTTATTTAACTTAAATACTCCATGGAATAGAGATCTCATATGAATCCTGCGGAAGCTCCTTAATTATAAATTCTAAAAAAAATATGCATGCAATCTCCTTTTTAAGTGATGAAATTAAATAGAAGATCAATCAATGGCATAAGAATTCAATAGTTTGAAACAATAGGTTGGCCTTTGTATTCAACTGCAACTATAATTATTTAACCTTCATTCTTTTATCACCACTTTTAACGTTTTTATTTTTTAATAATCTTATTGTTTAGTAATAATACCCCTTTCTATGGCAAATATTGGGAGATTAGTTTAAAAAAAAATATTACGCCTACTATTATAAAACAGTGGTTCTCAAACTTTTTTGGAGACGGTGCCCTTTTTTACATGGATTTAGTAAGCGGTGCCCCGAATTCATATTAAGTATTGTACATGTAGGTCTACTTAAGAACAAATCCTACCGACCCTACCTGTCATAAATACTTGCAACACCTGGTTATCATGAACTTGGGCTTAAGAGTGTACAGCCCGTAGGAAATTGGCAACCCGAAATTTATTCCTTTTTATTTTTTATTTAATTAACTAAGCATGTTATTAAAGATTTGGCTCATCAAAGTTGTAGAAGACTACTTCATGCATCATATAATAAGGTATTTTTAGTTTTCGAATTTTTAGTTTTTTTATAAAATCGCTTTTACGTGAAAAGTTATTGTTTATAAAATATCTGCATGTTTATGACACTTAAATGACAAAACCATTTTATTTTAACAAATTTTAATTGGATTTATGAGCCTGTTTTCAGCAGAGGCAGTCCCAGACCTCATAATGGGGGGGGGGGGGGGTCACTTGTCAGATTTGTGAACAGGGTGTTCCCCCCGGGTAATTTTTTTTGAAAAATAGGGCTGAAACAGTGAGGTTTTACGCATTTTGAGTGCAGTAACACTTTGATTTTAGAGGCAAAGAGTATAACTGCTTTCCAAGGGGGGGGGGGGGGGGGTTTGCCCGCAGTGCCGGTCGCTGCGTCTGTCTCAGGTGCTCAGGTTATCGATATTTGACTTCAGCAATCAGCTTAGTTTTTTACTCGGCACGGTGCCAAATTAACAATAAAAGTAAACTCTGGCGGGAAAATGAAATTGTTTCATTTTTAAAAGGAAGGAAAAATACTTCTATATTTTTAAATTGTCGTTTATTTAAGTTTTACCTAATCTTAATTCTAAAATGGAATTAAATTTGTCCCATGGTGCACAGTTTAAGAACCACTGTTATAAAATAACCATATTTTAGCGCAATACTTTTAAAAAAGAAGGTTTGGGTGTATTTTTTACCATCATTGACCTGTTCAGGTAATTCAAATTTTATGTTGTATTTAGTTCATAAGTCTAGGGGGCATGAATTAGGTAGGTATCTCACGGTACATGCCGAATCGAGAACGGTTTTTATAAGGAATTATTTTTAAATATATTGCATGCATACGGGAGGAATACACTAAACAATGTGTTGTAAGGTGATTTTGTGGGTGATTCTTTGTATAAAGACATATTTTGTCTCAAATATCGTAAGATAATCCGCCGTGACGCCTGAGAGTCAACGCTCCACCCGTTTTTTTAAAAGTTTCTACATATTATATGTCTATAATGTGATCCTCTTTCGCATAGGAAAGTACTTGCTGCCAATCAATCTGAATATTGGGATTTGACGTCATTTCTCTATGGCTACTTGTATAGCCGGCATTTTAGATTTCTATACGAATTCACTGACCAAGCTCCATAAGATAGCTATTAAGGCGGCTATACCACTTGTCAATATTCCGTCATTATATGCATCAATAATGCGTCATATTATAACTTAATTTATAATACATAAGTTAAATATCTACATAATAGTCTCCTTAAAACAAAATCATCAATTATTGATGCACAAATGACGGAATATTGACAAGTGGAATAGCCGCCGAAGGTAGTATAATTAATAATGACAGAATATTTATTTATTTATAATTTATAATATAGGAAACCACAACGAAACTAAATCAAAATAATAAATTTCGCTTCCATGAAAATTGTATTCTGGCCTCAAAGCTAACAGCTAATATTGTCTTGTCCCGGTTCACTCAGCATGCGTCCCTATTCCAGCGTTTTCTAAGGTGCCCATTCCACATACGTACAACGTCAATGAAAATTATGAAATTGAAGGGCATTTCAATTTTACTCTATGCCATTGTTAAAATTGATCAATGATCAATTGATAATAGAGTAAAATCACCAACAATGAAACAAACAATCTAAAATTAAAAAATGGCATCATGTGATATGACAAGTACAACTATTTTAATTGATTTCTCTAAAAAGAAAGCATTTCTGTATAAAAATTATAGTAACGATTAAATAATAAGGCGACGAAGAAAACAAATACAATTTCAAGAAACAAATTTCAAAAATTTGGCGCATACGCTTCTATTGAAAATTGTCAATTTTTGAAAAACATATGGAATGGCCCCCATGAGAAATTGAAATGTTCTTCAATTTCATAATTTTCATTGACGTTGTACGTATGTGTAATGGGCGCCTTAAGAGAGCCCAAGTTGCCGTTAATTTTTAGGCACAAAAGATTGCATCAACGCCTTCTATTTATAGTTAATAAAGAGAATTCAAGAAATGAGAAGGTCCGTTAAACAATTGAGAAAAGATAAATTTATGTACAGGTACATCAGTGTATGTTACATATAGGGAATGTTTCGGCAATATACTAACACAAAAGACGCATAAATTACCCTTACCTGTATATTTGACTGGTGCCTTCAACTATTTCCTGCTGTTTCCAAATCATGTGATATCATAATATAACAAAAATTAGACTAAAGAGATAATAAGAGGTGGTAAATACGTATAAGGATGTCAGGACATGTAGAGTAGTGGTACAGACTTTCGCCCGAATCGTTGTTGGTTCGAGTCCCACACTTGCTACATTTTCTGGCCAAGCTTCGGAGGGCATGTAAAGCAGGCGGGCCCGGGCTTTCCTAGTTGAGTGTAAGAGTGGGCGTTATAGCCGTGACTCCGCTAGGTTGGCTTAGTAATAGAACAAAAAAAGTATTTATTTATTTATTTTATTAATTATCTCATGAAATATCAATCGTAGAAGATCAGAAGATAATTTTGATGTATGATATACAGTATGTACAAATTTCCAACGCCATTACTGAATTTGATTTGTACAAAATAAGATTGTTGTGGTAGTCCCGAGAAAGGAGATCGGAGTCCCTACTCCGCGGGACACCAACGCCGCTCGTTTTTCTTGCAAAGTCGAATTTCACAGTAAATAATTACTGTTAATTTAACAAAGGGTTAGTTGGACTTACATTGCCTGTTGTGATAATAGTCATTAGAGGCATGGGCCTCAAGGTCACCGAACAATTAGGGCAAAGCCCATTTTCAGGGGAAGGGGCGACGTTTCGGGGGTGGGTGCTACTCCCATCATCTGGCTTAGTCCTGAGAAAGATGCTTCTAATGGCTATTAACACAACAGGCAATGTAAGTCCAACTGTGTTAAATAGTATTACACCATTGCTATTAAACTTTACAAATAGATTACTTATTGTTAAGCTAGAAAAAAATATTTTAGGCATTAGAAGAAATATTTCCCGACATTTTGATACATGATATGTGGCCGTCTCTAGATCCGATTGGCCACAATCGTCAGTATTGATTTGTATAAAATACGTCCGCTAAGGCGTGTACATTAGCACAAATCAATTCTGACGATTGTGGTCATTCTGTGCTAGTGACGGTCAATGACGGCCACATACAGTATGAGTAAAAATGTCGGGTAATATTTTTTTTTATGTCTAAAATCTATTTATCTTTTTTCTAGCTCTGCAATAAATATTTTTTACTATGAAATTCGACTCTACAACAAACGAGTGACGTAGGTGTCCGGCTCCGATTGGACCTTAAGAACCAATTGGAGTTTTTTAAGATTACTTCTCTTTGTCCTGGTATTTTTAACTATCCTATGGTTAGTTAGTTCATGCGATATTTGATTTTTACACTAATAAGGCTTTTCACCCTTCGATTGTCAGGAGTTAATTTAGGATAATTAACCCTTATTCCTGGATGCTAGTGCTACAGTCATTTATCAGAACGTTCTTATTGCTACAAAAACCAACGGGGAAATCGACTTATTTAACTGTTCTTATTGAGATTTGTTACAGGCATCTAGTAGGGGTCTTGGTGTTATCGAGTTACACCTAGTTAAGTGTGTTACATCAAGCTAAGTTAACACACGTGAAACCCGATAACCAAGCTAACCACCGTGCTATCCTAAACGCACTTCCAAGTTGGTTAACAGTGTTATCTAGTTAGAGCTGCGATCGATAGCTCAGGTTTGACTGCCGCCATCTTTGTTTTTGTTGATTGATTAGAAACACGCGTTTAAAATTTTGTTGTATGGTATTTAAATTTATTTGTATTGTCGATTATGTCACAAGCAATTACCGTAATTACTTACGGTTATAACAACCAAAATGAACAAAAAATATAAACAAATGTGGCACTAGAATAGAGTTCTGTCACTTTCTTTAATACCGTGCCACGAACGTCTTGACTACTACCACGTTGTTTACTCTGTTAATTATTTTCGATATAGCATGATAACTCACTCCCTAGGTCCACTCACGATAGTGTCTTAACTTGGATAGCACATCTAACTCGATAACACTGTGAAGACCCCCTAGTATTAACCGAAATTAGTGGATGTAGAATAACTGGGCTTGGCGGGATTCGAACCCACGATCTACGCCTAACCGGGGCGTCGTCTTAACCGTTGGACCACAAGCCCCGATAAGAACAGTGGTCCAGCGGTTAAAACGACGCTCTGTTGAGGCGTAGATCCTGGGATCGAATCCCACCAAGCCCAGTTTTCCCATATCCTCTAATTTCGGTATTACGTTGAGGTTACCTCTTCAACCAAAGTTAATTTAATGTCAGTGTTATAAACACCATATAATACTGCAATATAATATCTAGTATTACATTTCCCCGCATGGTTAAAGAGTACCTCATTACTGTAATTACCTAAATGCCCCCAAAAAACTAATAAGTTTCTTTTATCTAATAATAGGTAGTAATATTGAGGAAGTGGAATTGCGTAACTAAAAGATATTTTTGTGTCTAAATTAAAATGGGCCTTCCACTGATGTCAAATTTTCCGTGGAGAATGTAGTTTCGAAAAAAACTTTCGAAGGTATAGACAGTAACCAGGGGCGCCCGCAGAAAATGTTTTATGGGCTGGGGCACATCTACTAATGTATTGGGGGAAGCCACCAATATAAATTATAGCCATATTGTATGTTATATAGACTTTGTTATAGATATTCATTTTGTGAGATTTTTGTCAGTAAAAATAGTACTCATTCTCATTTATCCATCTTATGTTTTTCACGGCTACAAAGTCAAGCTAGTTACCAGTTCCTAACAGCCTCGAGGGAAAAAAATATATTTGTAATAGATTTTTTGTTAATAATAAATTAATCATAGGCCTATTACCTTTGATTTATAAAATGTATGTGTTAAATATATAATATATAAAAACTTAGGTAAAACAATCATGGAGAAGACAAATAGTTAAATAGATCTGTTTAGGCGGGGTTTCCACATACGTCAATTGACCGTCAATGGTCAATTGACGTGTGTGGAAACCCCGCCTTAGTTGAGGTACTTACTGCAGTTTCATTCGATTGTTTTTTTCATTTTCTGGCCAAGCTTCGGAGGGCATGTAAAGCAGGCGGGCCCGGGCTTTCCTAGTTGAGTGTAAGAGTGGGCGTTATAGCCGTGACTCCGCTAGGTTGGCTTAGTAATAGAACAAAAAAAGTATTTATTTATTTATTTTATTAATTATCTCATGAAATATCAATCGTAGAAGATCAGAAGATAATTTTGATGTATGATATACAGTATGTACAAATTTCCAACGCCATTACTGAATTTGATTTGTACAAAATAAGATTGTTGTGGTAGTCCCGAGAAAGGAGATCGGAGTCCCTACTCCGCGGGACACCAACGCCGCTCGTTTTTCTTGCAAAGTCGAATTTCACAGTAAATAATTACTGTTAATTTAACAAAGGGTTAGTTGGACTTACATTGCCTGTTGTGATAATAGTCATTAGAGGCATGGGCCTCAAGGTCACCGAACAATTAGGGCAAAGCCCATTTTCAGGGGAAGGGGCGACGTTTCGGGGGTGGGTGCTACTCCCATCATCTGGCTTAGTCCTGAGAAAGATGCTTCTAATGGCTATTAACACAACAGGCAATGTAAGTCCAACTGTGTTAAATAGTATTACACCATTGCTATTAAACTTTACAAATAGATTACTTATTGTTAAGGTAGAAAAAAATATTTTAGGCATTAGAAGAAATATTTCCCGACATTTTGATACATGATATGTGGCCGTCTCTAGATCCGATTGGCCACAATCGTCAGTATTGATTTGTATAAAATACGTCCGCTAAGGCGTGTACATTAGCACAAATCAATTCTGACGATTGTGGTCATTCTGTGCTAGTGACGGTCAATGACGGCCACATACAGTATGAGTAAAAATGTCGGGTAATATTTTTTTTTATGTCTAAAATCTATTTATCTTTTTTCTAGCTCTGCAATAAATATTTTTTACTATGAAATTCGACTCTACAACAAACGAGTGACGTAGGTGTCCGGCTCCGATTGGACCTTAAGAACCAATTGGAGTTTTTTAAGATTACTTCTCTTTGTCCTGGTATTTTTAACTATCCTATGGTTAGTTAGTTCATGCGATATTTGATTTTTACACTAATAAGGCTTTTCACCCTTCGATTGTCAGGAGTTAATTTAGGATAATTAACCCTTATTCCTGGATGCTAGTGCTACAGTCATTTATCAGAACGTTCTTATTGCTACAAAAACCAACGGGGAAATCGACTTATTTAACTGTTCTTATTGAGATTTGTTACAGGCATCTAGTAGGGGTCTTGGTGTTATCGAGTTACACCTAGTTAAGTGTGTTACATCAAGCTAAGTTAACACACGTGAAACCCGATAACCAAGCTAACCACCGTGCTATCCTAAACGCACTTCCAAGTTGGTTAACAGTGTTATCTAGTTAGAGCTGCGATCGATAGCTCAGGTTTGACTGCCGCCATCTTTGTTTTTGTTGATTGATTAGAAACACGCGTTTAAAATTTTGTTGTATGGTATTTAAATTTATTTGTATTGTCGATTATGTCACAAGCAATTACCGTAATTACTTACGGTTATAACAACCAAAATGAACAAAAAATATAAACAAATGTGGCACTAGAATAGAGTTCTGTCACTTTCTTTAATACCGTGCCACGAACGTCTTGACTACTACCACGTTGTTTACTCTGTTAATTATTTTCGATATAGCATGATAACTCACTCCCTAGGTCCACTCACGATAGTGTCTTAACTTGGATAGCACATCTAACTCGATAACACTGTGAAGACCCCCTAGTATTAACCGAAATTAGTGGATGTAGAATAACTGGGCTTGGCGGGATTCGAACCCACGATCTACGCCTAACCGGGGCGTCGTCTTAACCGTTGGACCACAAGCCCCGATAAGAACAGTGGTCCAGCGGTTAAAACGACGCTCTGTTGAGGCGTAGATCCTGGGATCGAATCCCACCAAGCCCAGTTTTCCCATATCCTCTAATTTCGGTATTACGTTGAGGTTACCTCTTCAACCAAAGTTAATTTAATGTCAGTGTTATAAACACCATATAATACTGCAATATAATATCTAGTATTACATTTCCCCGCATGGTTAAAGAGTACCTCATTACTGTAATTACCTAAATGCCCCCAAAAAACTAATAAGTTTCTTTTATCTAATAATAGGTAGTAATATTGAGGAAGTGGAATTGCGTAACTAAAAGATATTTTTGTGTCTAAATTAAAATGGGCCTTCCACTGATGTCAAATTTTCCGTGGAGAATGTAGTTTCGAAAAAAACTTTCGAAGGTATAGACAGTAACCAGGGGCGCCCGCAGAAAATGTTTTATGGGCTGGGGCACATCTACTAATGTATTGGGGGAAGCCACCAATATAAATTATAGCCATATTGTATGTTATATAGACTTTGTTATAGATATTCATTTTGTGAGATTTTTGTCAGTAAAAATAGTACTCATTCTCATTTATCCATCTTATGTTTTTCACGGCTACAAAGTCAAGCTAGTTACCAGTTCCTAACAGCCTCGAGGGAAAAAAATATATTTGTAATAGATTTTTTGTTAATAATAAATTAATCATAGGCCTATTACCTTTGATTTATAAAATGTATGTGTTAAATATATAATATATAAAAACTTAGGTAAAACAATCATGGAGAAGACAAATAGTTAAATAGATCTGTTTAGGCGGGGTTTCCACATACGTCAATTGACCGTCAATGGTCAATTGACGTGTGTGGAAACCCCGCCTTAGTTGAGGTACTTACTGCAGTTTCATTCGATTGTTTTTTGTGTCTATCATGGCCGTGTCCAGTAAGGGGTCCGGACCGCCCCCCCCCCCCCGCCCCAAATAATTTTTATGTGTAAGCCTGTAGTTTGAAGAATTGGAATAAATATATTTGAGTTTCAACACTGGATAGAATCGACTTTCATTAATAAATTACGTAAACAATTTTTTGCCCCCCCCCCCCTCCGAAATCGAAACCTGGGCACGGCCTTGGTGTCTATTAGCTTTTTATTTATTCTTCATCGTCCCGGGGTGTGCCCCCTCCCCCCCCCCCCCTGTAAATGACGAAATAAAATTGGGTCGAAGAGCCATTTTATAACATAAGATCTCATAGTTTTATTGCTTTTTGGCATGTTAGTTTTTAAGTAATTTACATATTTATATACTTTTGATTGTGATGTAGAGCCATCAAAGGAACTACATGAGTAAGTACCTAGATATATTGTAGGTCTATACCATATGAAGACTATACGGGAATACCGACCAGGGACCACAAAAGTTAGTTTCGTGAAAAACTAATTTTAAGATTTGACCCTGATCATTTTTCCCGTGTATAGATAGGGAAAATTCAAACCCACATAAATAAGCGTTTTTGACCAATTCGACTGAATTAACAGGCCGATTCTTCATGAATGTTAGTAAAAGCAGCGAAATTAGAAAATCGTTATTCCCGTGTGGTCTTCATATATTATTGTTGTAATAGGTAGGCACTTTTTACTATTTTAATCTGGGATACGTATGCGTAAAACTGCACTGCTATTCCTCCAGAGTTGAGGAAGAGATTTTAAAATATCTTGGCATTATTTGACAAAACTGATTTATTTCTCATAAGCCGCATTGATGAAAGTGGTCGGATAAATAATTCAAAAGAAATTTCGAAGGAATTTTAAATTTCCCCTGCTGAAATTGTGTCACCGTACTTCATACTTCAGAAAACTCCGATAAAGTGCATTGTGTCTATCATGGCCGTGTCCAGTAAGGGGTCCGGACCGCCCCCCCCCCCCCGCCCCAAATAATTTTTATGTGTAAGCCTGTAGTTTGAAGAATTGGAATAAATATATTTGAGTTTCAACACTGGATAGAATCGACTTTCATTAATAAATTACGTAAACAATTTTTTGCCCCCCCCCCCCTCCGAAATCGAAACCTGGGCACGGCCTTGGTGTCTATTAGCTTTTTATTTATTCTTCATCGTCCCGGGGTGTGCCCCCTCCCCCCCCCCCCTGTAAATGACGAAATAAAATTGGGTCGAAGAGCCATTTTATAACATAAGATCTCATAGTTTTATTGCTTTTTGGCATGTTAGTTTTTAAGTAATTTACATATTTATATACTTTTGATTGTGATGTAGAGCCATCAAAGGAACTACATGAGTAAGTACCTAGATATATTGTAGGTCTATACCATATGAAGACTATACGGGAATACCGACCAGGGACCACAAAAGTTAGTTTCGTGAAAAACTAATTTTAAGATTTGACCCTGATCATTTTTCCCGTGTATAGATAGGGAAAATTCAAACCCACATAAATAAGCGTTTTTGACCAATTCGACTGAATTAACAGGCCGATTCTTCATGAATGTTAGTAAAAGCAGCGAAATTAGAAAATCGTTATTCCCGTGTGGTCTTCATATATTATTGTTGTAATAGGTAGGCACTTTTTACTATTTTAATCTGGGATACGTATGCGTAAAACTGCACTGCTATTCCTCCAGAGTTGAGGAAGAGATTTTAAAATATCTTGGCATTATTTGACAAAACTGATTTATTTCTCATAAGCCGCATTGATGAAAGTGGTCGGATAAATAATTCAAAAGAAATTTCGAAGGAATTTTAAATTTCCCCTGCTGAAATTGTGTCACCGTACTTCATACTTCAGAAAACTCCGATAAAGTGCATTGCACAAATTTTAAAATTTTAACTTAGTTGGGGAACCTGATTTTTTTTTTGAGATGGTAGCTTGAAGCTTTTTTAATGCATTTTTCAATCTGACCCCATATTTCTGCGACTGTGGAACGAGAAATTTTTTAAAAATGTCAACAGCTCAAATTGGCTTATAGGATTTACGTTCGACAAGATTCATGTTATACTGGTTAGTATAGCTACACAAGTATACCAAATTAGGTATAGAAAATGAAAAAAAAAGTACCTATTTTGGTGTGCCAATTCTCTACGCAGCTCTTAACGTTTTTTTTTCAACCAAAAGTCAATTTAGTATTAAAATTAGTAGTTAAATTTAGCTTTGCCTTTATTTCAAAGCTACCGTACTTAACTAAGAGGGCTTTTACGGGTTATTCGTAGTTGCCCACTGAACCTTGGCCTGCCAACGGCATTGGTATTGTTTCCGTATGATTTTTTGGTCGTTGTAAACCCACACCGATAAATGGCAATGGACAAGCTGAACGTGCTTACCATTGACATTGTACCGTAACAGCTGACTTAACCAAGTACCTGCGGGAACTAGTCTCCGTTATTGGTATGCTTATTTTGTGTGTAATTTTATCTAAGTTGGCTATTGTTTGTACTATATGTCATCTAGGCAAAGCAATGTTCTAAAAGGGCATAGGAAATTGTTATGTCCTACCGCCCATATAATAACCAAACTTTAGCGCGTGATGTGCTTGGAGAACTGGAAAGGTAGGTGAGATTTTACGATTCGAACAATATGTTTAGTTAGGTACCTGTATTTTGTATTAATTTTTTTCTCAGCCTTTTATTTCGGCACTCAATATAATACCATCATACATTGAAAAATTGTATTAGGCTAAAACATGTGCTACTGCCATCAGTACAGTACATAATATTACGATAGGATGACACTTCGAAAACTACTATGTTTGTTCGAAAATTTGCACAAGCGGAACACCGAGTTTATTCGATTTTTATAAGTGTTCGAAGTGCCATCTTATCGTGGTCGGGTAGTAGGCATGCATACTTTTATACCTAAAATAATTATAACCATGTAAACCCCTCCAAGTGCTGAGAAAATGGCGGTTAAGATAGGTTGGGTAGGGCACCTAACATCTTCCGTGAGTATACCTGAAGATAATTGGGTGTAAATTCTTTCATGTGCCTTTCCAATGTAAAAGAAAAGGGACAAACGCAAAAGAGATGGATCCTGTTTGTAACATACCTATTTCCAACTGTTAACGAATGTGTGAAGGTAGTAAACACTGTAGTCTTTTTCTTCCATGATTGGCGAAGGAGCTTTACAAACGACTGTGGGCTTCGCCCTTAGTCAAAAGTCTTCGTACCTATTATACTACTTAAGATTTCAGGTCTAAATTAGTTAGCCATGGTTATGCAATAAAATGTGGACTATAAAATTTGCATGCAACATACAAAATTAATTACAAATTGACTTAGACACAGGAACTTCTCTTGTATTCGACAAAAAAATGTTTGAGTATAGTTCTGGTAGGCTACAATAAAATAAATTCTTTGCGGACACGCGCTTTTAGAGAGGTTTGATCTTAAGATAGCCTATTTGACTGATTTGATTGTTTATTTAGTAGCCTAGTCTTCATCTGTCGTACTGTACCAATTAGAGGGCTTGAAGTATGCAGGCTACGATGATAAAGCTTATACATTAGGCTAATTTTAAATTTATGACAGCCAATGAAAACCAAGAATTGTCGCTGACAAAAGGGGACTTCTCCTAAATGGCAGCAATAATTCCTGGTCATAATTATTTATTAATTTGCAATTTACATTAAGCTTAGTGTCCACCTTATTATACTGTATTGACTATGAACTTCCCATTTAATATATTTAGTAAATCGGCTGTGTTCCATTTTGGATGCTAAGAAAAACCATTCTTGTCATATTGCTATAAGATGCAATGCAATTAAAAGTCTTGTTTTTACTTTTTTACTATGGGTTTTATAATTTTTAGGTTGCTTGTGATCCATTCTGAATTGTCTCAGGCAATGGTACAGTATCTAGGTAGGTTGATTTAAATTATAAGGTAAGTCTAGGCCTGTGCGCAGTATTTTTTTAGCAAAGTGTTAGTTGGACATACATTGCCTGCTGTGTTAATAGTCACTAGAAGAGAACAGTTAGAGTGGAGGCCATTGTCAGAAGAAGAGGGCAGTATGAGTCCAACTAACCCTTTGTTAAATAATATTACGCCATTAACCTTTACCAATAGCCTATAAGTAAGTCCACAAAAGATGTTGCCTGTACATTGCAGATTAGATGGTAAGTTCTGACTTCAGAGTGAACTGTTTGTCACACAAATATTTGTATTAGGAGGTTATAATGAGTACGAGTATATAGTAGAAATTGTATCGTATCCTACCGTACAATAATTGGTGATTTCATAATATCTTAGTTAAGTTAGTGATCATTTTTGCAGAGCTAGTAGTATTATACCTCTGGAAAGCTCTCAGGTGAAATCTGTTTACTGTAGAAACTATGGTTCTCAAATAGCCATGGAAAGGGTTATGTAGCAATTTACACTAAACGAATTAGTCTCCTTCTTAGTGAAAAAGTCACATATTAATAACAATTGCAAAAGGACGCTAATAATAATTACATTTTAAAAGAACGAAATATGAATAGTAAGATAAGAAAAAAGAAAATAAAACTATTTCCCGCCAAATATAGTTTATCCGCCGACCATTAGAGGTCTCGCCATTTACCTTGATTTCCTTTACAGTGTATAATTTTTTTTATTGTTATTGTTTACTGTTCTAAAACATGCCGGTGGTATTATTGAACTTTTTTTTAAGTTTATTCTAGCCACTAGTTAATAATTCCTTAATTGATCAGAAATATTGTTCTCAATAGACATGTTTCCTTATAGTCTTCAATTTTATTCAATATACGCATGCCCCACGGGCGTTTCCACCTGTTGGAAGTCATTATCACTGCCAAAAACTACCAGTTGGAGTTGTCATACAAACATACGGTGAGTTTCGTTATTTTAGTTATTTATACAGGAGTTTCAATTGTTGATTACGTATTTATAGCCCAAATGAACCGCGAAATGTATTTACTAGTTATAGAAGATACTACAGAAGTAAAAGTTTAAGTTTTTCTCTTATCAATAGCGCGCTGGAACTTTGAACTGTATACGTTGAATGAATGACAGTTTGTCTTTATTAGTGTTTATTGGATTTTCAAGGAGTTAATTGTCTTTTTTATTGTGTTTGTGTGTTATTAGAGCACAGCCTCGAGTTTTATTAACGCGTGGTAAGGCCTTTAAGCCTATTTTAGTACAATAACTAGCATTTGTTTTGTTACAGTATACCTTATGGAACCTGATACCAGCATTGAGCCAGATGATGCGGGCCCTATCCTCAAGGTACCCTCATCGAACACGATGCATGATAAAGTTCGCACCAAACTGAACAATTTTATGTCTATTATTTTCGAGCCGACATGTCCATACTCTCTGGGAGTCGTCAGGATTCTTTTTGGTAAGCAATTACAATTGGAATTTTAAACATACGTAATATATAGCATAAGGGAGAGGGGGGTATTTGGAGACATTGGCCAACAACGGGCAGTAAAATAAGCTGCTGAGATGATTTTCATTAGAACAGCCCGTCAAATGAAAAGAAGGGATCGGATACGAAATTAAATGATGTGAAGAGTGTTCGAAGAATGGAGAACACGCAGCTACAATGGTTCGCCCACCACGTCCAAGGGATGAACGAGAAGAGGACCACCAGGAGGTTGGCGGAAGCAAGGCCACGAGGTAGAAGACCCATCAGCAGACCGAGGACGACAACAAGGAAAGGATTGAACAACTCGCCGGAGCAAGAGGGAAAACAGTGGCCGAGCTCAAGACGTTAGCGTCCGCCCCGGGGCGAGTTCAGGAAATAGGTTCGGGGCGAACCCCACACACTGCGCACGCGGCACTAAGGGGGAAGGGGAGGAAGAAGAGAGTTTGAAGAGGGGGTGAAGAGAAGAGCAAGAGGGTTTCATCCGAATGGATAACAGCAAGCGCGGGAGGTAATGGCTGGAGGAAGAGATATCCGGATGAGGTGATGAGCAGGTAATTAAAGAAACCACTACTAAGATAAGGAAACAAGACGAAGATCTAGGAAGAGAAACAAAATTGAGGATGATCACAGAAGGACTGGTACGTGAGGAATTATTGAATAATCAGAAGTGGGAAGAGTGAGGAGACTCAAGTGTCACACTCGGACAACTATTATTGGTGGTGATAGGAAGGAATAAAAATGATGAGAAGGTGATGGTAAGGGCCACCAGAGAGGCGTTGAGCCAGTCGTAGCAGACTGGATCATGACATCGCTAGAAAGCCGAATTATCTCAATGGTACTCGGCACAGACTCGATCACAGCCACGCCAGGTGAGGGCTGCCCACAAGGCGGATGCCTCTCCCCCCTCCTCTGGTCTCTGGTAGTCGACGGGCTGCTAACTGCACTAGGGCAAGATGGGTACGACGTCTGCGGCTATGCGGATGATTTGGTGATCTTGGTGCGAGGCCAGCATGACGCTCTTGTCTCTGAGCGAATGCAAAGGGCCTTAACCATAGCCCATAATTGGTGCCTTTCTGAAGGACTGAATATAAATCCTAAAAAAACCACCCTGGTCCCGTTCACGAGGAAGTTGAAGCTTAATATTAAAGCTCCCACCCTCAGCGGGGTGCGTTTAGCCCTCACAGATAGCACCAAATATCTTGGTGTTATCCTTGACCGGAAGCTCACATGGAGCCTGCATCTGGACCAGGCTGTAAGCAGGGCGCGAAACGCCTTATTTCTTACGAGCAGAATGGTGGGTAGAACGTGGGGGCTTAAGCCGAAAGTAACGGACTGGCTATATAAGTCCATTGTGCGACCTATAATTAGCTATGCGGCGCTAATTTGGTGGCCTAGACTGCATAAGAGCAAAAAGGGAGCAAAATCTCTCACAAAACTACAGAGGCTGGCTTGCCTCGCGATCACGGGAGCATCCCGTTCGTGCCCCACGGCTGCCATGGAGGTCCTATTGAACCTACCACCACTCCCGATTTTCATCGAGAGTGAGGCGGCTAAGTGGGCCTATCGCATTAAGAAAAGCCATGAACTAAAGCCTGGCGACCTTACCGGACACTTACGCATTCTTAATGAGTGCAAGGTTCCGGAGGTTATGTTCTCAGACTCCATGGAGACAACTTTTCAATTCTCAAAGAATTTCTCGGTTATATTGGAAAGCCGGAAAAAATGGACTGACGGAGAGGTAGTCTTTCCATACGGCTCATTAAGATTTTATACTGATGGGTCAAAAATAGAAAACGGAGGTACAGGGGCGGGGGTTTATGGGCCACGACTCAACTTAGTCATCCCCATGGGATCCCAACCCACAGTCTTCCAAGCCGAAATACATGCCATACGCGCATGTGCGGCGCACTGCATTAAACGTGCTTACCGCCACAGCAAGATATTCATTATCTCCGACAGCATGGCTTCCCTACTTGCGCTGGACTCGAGTAGCTACGAGTCCAAGCAGGTGTGGGAATGTATGCTTGCACTCAACGCATTGGGAGTGACGAATAAAGTCACCCTCATGTGGGTTCCAGGACACGCCGGGATCGAAGGCAATGAAAATGCCGACGCCTTGGCGAGAGAAGGGAGCGCGCTACCCTTCATTGGGCCTGAACCCTTCTGCGCCTTCCCGAGAAACCGCCAAACCTTAGAGATTGGCCTATGGGAAGAAAAGAGAAAGGAAGCATACTGGAAGTCTGTCACAGGCCACAGACAATCCAAAATATTCCTCACTCACTCTAAGAGCTATACCGCCAAAGCACTGAACCTCAGCAAGCCTGAACTTAAGGTACTTACAGGTGCACTCACAGGACACTGCCACGTGAACTACCATTTAAAGAACATGGGTAAAGTCTTGAATGACACCTGCCGATTCTGCAAAGAAAAGGCTGAGACTGCTGAGCATATCATCTGCTCGTGTCCGGCAGTAAAGAACAGACGGCTGCTAGCAACGTCCTCTTGGTTTCTATCACCAAGGGAGGCTTGCCAGTTGGCCCCTGGGCAGTTGTGCAGGTTTTTACGGGACCTGCTGACTGACCAGGACTAAAAGTACGGGGATTCACAATAGATCTTTAAGGTCAAAGTGAGCCAAGCTCAAGTAGCAGCATCGCCCCATTACTAATCTAATCTAATCTAAGGGCCACCAGGGGTACGGCACAGGGTGGGGTTATCTCGCCCCTGTTGTGGAACCTTGTGGTGGACAAAATCATCACCAGACTCAATGAGGTGGGAGTGTACGCACAAGGATATGCGGATGATTTGGCCATTGTGATTAGGGGTAAGTCCATGAGGGTCATAACCGAGCTAATGCAAATGGCTTTTTCTGAAGTAGAAAAATGGTGCAAGGCTGAAAATCTGAGCATCAACCCATCCAAAATCTCGATGGTACCATTTACTCGAAAGAGGAATCTTGATGGGGGAAAGCTGCCTAAGCTTTTCAATCAAGTTGTAAAACTGGGGACGGAGGTTAAGTATCTAGGGGTTAACCTAGACAAAGGACTTACCTGGAATCCCCATATTACAAAAACTATTAACCGAGCTAAACAATTAATTTATGTTTGCAGACGGGCAATAGGCACAACGTGGGGAATCAGGCCTAAAATGGCAATGTGGATTTACACAATGGTCATTAGGCCGGTGATTACCTACGGAAGTGTAGTTTGGTGAACCAAGACTAAACAGGTCACAGTGACAACCAAGTTGAATGGGCTCCAGTGGCTGGCCTGCCTCTGTATCACAGGAGCAATGTCAACTTCACCAGGGGATGTCCTGAATACTTTATTGAACCTGCCAACCCTGGGAGTCTTCATTGAAGCACAGGTCAGGATGGGCGCCTATAGATTGGAGCTGGAAGGCTGCTGGAGGAGCAAAAGGTCAGGCCACTCCAATATTACCAAAAGCATATCGGAAGACACGCTTTTAATGCCGTCAGACCGAATGACACCCCTGCTCTCATTCAGCAAACCATTTAACACTAGAATTCCAGCTAGAGAAGAATGGAATGCTGAAGAACATCAAACAGGGGACAATGACCTAGTCTGGTATACAGATGGGTCGAAAATGGAAAATGGGGCTGGAGGAGGAGTCTATGGGGAAACTGTAGACAAATCCATAGTCCTAAGCCTCGGCAAATATGCTACAGTCTTTCAGGCTGAGGTAGGGGCCATTATGAAATGCCTAGAGGAGTGTATGGAAATGGAATGCAAGGGCAAAACCATTATTATCTATACAGACTCGCAGGCAGCGATTAAGGCTGTGGGGGCTATAATGATCACATCAAAAATGGTGTGGCACTGCACCAACCTCCTAATAAAGGTGTGTCGGGAAAACTCAGTCTCGCTGATTTGGGTCCCGGCGCACTCGAACTTTGATGGGAATGAAAGAGCCGACGAGCTGGCTCGAAAAGGTGCAGAAACGCCATTCATTGGTGCAGAACCTAAGTACGGGATGGCTTATTGCCAGGCCCCCAAGCAGATTTGCTAAGAAGGTTATTCCGGGTCCTAGTAAAAAGCTCACCGATCAGCTTCTCTCTTTAAGTAGAGAGCAAGCTAGAAGGGTGGTTGGCACGCTTACGGGCCACGGCCACTTCAACAAACACATGCATAGGGTTGGCGTGAAAAACGACAGTAGATGCAGACTGTGTGAAGTTGAAGAAGAAACAGCTGAACACATTCTCTTTGAATGTGAAGCTCTGGGACAAACTCGATATCAAGCTCTTGGCCACCCTAGGTCTGAAGAGGAAACCATCCGATCTAATCCCATCACAAAAACACTAGAATTCATCAAAAAGACTGGTGTTATAAGATGGGCGTAGACGGCAAACGTGGAAGCAAAAGACCTTCTAGGTCGACGCTTATAGGAACTCAAACGAGTAGACCCCACGAAGGAAAAAAAAAAAAAAAAGGAATAAAAAAAAAATGTTGAAAAACTACTTAAAAGTACAATAGTATTAGTGATGGTGATAGTCGCCCAGGTGTGAAGTACGAGCCTCCATTTTGTTTCTGTTTATTGTAGGATTGATGATGGTGATTGACATTCCCGACGAGAGGGGGCTCCACATAATAGACGAGCGTTTCGGAGACCCTTTGACATGTCACTTCCCTCTCTTTCACTGGTGGACACCTCTGCCTTTCGAATACATGGGTCTTCTCTACTTCTTCATGTGGCTCGGTATGTATGTCGTATAGGCTGCTCGGCTATCCCCCCCCCCTGAAGGTTGCAGGTTCAGAGACCTGTCCTTTCAATAATTTTTCTAGTGATGTTGGGTAGACAGGCTCGAAGTCAAGAACACGCGTGTGTTAAATTGAATAGTCTTTAGTTGTGTTAATGTCAAATAACGATACAATTGTTTTAACCAGAATAGAGTGTTTTACTTTTGCCAACATGGCTCGACCATAGAAATATATTAACTGGAACGGCGGGAGCCATAATATCCCTTACGGGGCACCCGTTAACCATAAGCCAACTATCAGAGATAAGTACCAACGTAAGAAATATCGAAGTCTTACACATAGCAGCATAGCAGAACGGATACCTGGACCCGGTCAAAACTCTGTACTTAGCTTGTGCAGGCTCTTTTCCCAGCGAAATTGCGTACTTATCTTGTGCAGGCTACACTAGCAGCCATATTGATAACGGTCAAATGCCACGGGATGGGCTCGACAGAGAGAGATCTCAAACGACACAGACGATTACTAACATAACATAACTAGTTTGGCGCTTAAAACAAAATTTTTCAAATTTAGGAGTTCAACAAAGTGGCGTGAACGTGCACGGACTTCCCCTCGACACGCCCAGAACACGCGTGAGCGTCAATAATCTCGGAACTTCAGAAATATATTATTTTTTGCACAATTTTGTCTCATGACTAATCGTTCGTGAATCACTGGATTCGAATCATCCGTGTGTACCGGCGCTAAATGAATGTTTTGTTGCAGGTGCAGCTGGGATGAGTATGGGCTTTTTCTTTAAAACCAGCTGCTTAATGTTCGTTATCCCGTATTGGTACATTTTCCTGCTGGACAAAACAATGTGGAACAATCACAGTTATTTATTTGGACTTGTGTCCTTCCTGTTCCTCTTTACGTCGGCTAACAATTACTTGTAAGTATTTATGAAGGTACCGTTATGGATCGTCTTTCTCTTTAAAAGTAGCTGAATAATGTTCATTGTTCCGTATTGTTTGTTGATACTGTTGTCGAATAAATTATGTAGTCAATAGAGAGTGTACTTTTTCGTTAGAACTCTTTTTATTTTTAATTACATAGATTACGCACTGGAAAAGCGGTGTCAGCGCTAGTGCGATATGAGTTCTGCAATATGAGATCATTTACAAGGCCCCTCCCCGTGAAGCGGGGTCTGAGCTTGCTTGAAATCTCCCTACACCTGATCGGCCGGAGCCGTAAGTCCTTTGTTGGACTTGGGAGCAGGATCGTACTCGTATATAATGTCTTTGTATTTATTTCGCAACTTAATGTTTTTATAACTTGCAATTACTTGTGTTTATTTTAAGTTTTATCTGCTCACTTGAACCGTTCGTGACATAATTTTATATGTGTTTTTTTGTGTAATATTTTATCAAGTCAACTTTTATTATAAGCCGTAAGGGATTTTTCATAGCTCTACGATTAATATTACATGAGATATTTTATTTTTACACTTATAAGTCTTTTCTCCTTCTGTTTGTCTCTTAAATTAATAAAAAGAAAAAAAAATGGTCGAAGTTCGAGACAAAAACCCAATAATTCAGCTAGACTTGTTTTTTTGCAGTTCCATCGATGCACTTCTTGATCCCACGATTCGGAACAAACCTGTTCCACGATGGAACTACTGGATCATTCGTTTTCAATTCTTTCTGCTGTATTTCTATGCGGGGTTGAAGAAAATGGATCCTGACTGGATATTTGGATATTCGATGACTGCGCTCGGCGAGCATTGGGTCTTTGACCCTTTCAGGTGAGAATCATAATAAATCTATATACTGTATATATAAATGAATCCCTATTTCCCTTTGTCACGGCATCACGCGTATGCTGCGGAAAACCCGATAAAAAAATCCAGAACCACTGCGACCAAAATGGCTTTGTAGCGGTATTCGGTGAACTTTTGGCCAACTTTCCCCCAAGTCTCCCATCTATGCCATACCTGACTGCTTCTGCATGACTTAAAAAGTAACAACGTGCAGCAACTCGAAAAAATGCCCATTTTCGACGAAAAAAACGCGTTTTTCGGGGGCAATGTTCGCGGGGAAAAAATGGATTAGAAAAATTTAAAACCACTTTGCTACTTTCCACTATTCTTGTTCTTTACAACCGGTTTTGCTTCTCGACTAGCGGTTTCGTTACAGCTAGGTACTTAAGGGGGACGTGAAAGTCGCTTACATGCGGGAAAAGGGTACTCTTAGCGGTGCATGCATAAAATTAAAAAATTCCACAGCCTGCAATTTTTAACCGACATGATAAGTTAATATATCGTTGAAGGCAGTTTGAATGGGGGTTTCAAGCGAGTATACAAAAAGTGGTTCCATCCTTCCCCTCCCCCTTCAAAATCGGGTCGAACAGGAAATTTCACTAGATATTATTCCCGTTTTCTGTAATTTCGAAAAATCTACCTACTTTTTTGGGGCCACAATGTTTCGTAAATTTGCAGTTTTGCATGTTGTTTACTAATGTAAACAAATTATCAACAAGTCATCCAATTTAGGCCTACTATTTCGGCTACAGTGTGGATATCTTCAAGTTTCACGTTAAAAATGGCCTATTTTTCTCTTCCGATTTCTATAATATGTATTTTATATGGCTAAAAATTATCACTCATTATACTACTGTACTGGTTTAATGTAACTATCGTACACTATTAACATATTTCCCCAATTTAAGAAGATATTATAAAAATGAATCCCTATATCCCCATGTCACGGCATCACGCGTGAACGGCTGGACCGATTTCACTATTTTTTTTTGTTTTGTTGTGTTTGTTATTGTCAGGAGAAGGTTCCTATGAAAGAAAAAAAAATTTAAAAAATTGCGCGGAAAATTAGAAAATTCTAGAAATTGAAGTTGTGTGATGCGAGCCCCGAAGGTGCGAGCTGTGTAATGCCCAATGCGAGGCCCCGAAGGGGCGAGCTTCCGCCCGCTGCAGGCGCAAGGTGCCCCAAGCGTACGTAAAATAAATACCTAACATACACTACAACACAAGTGTGTATGATGCATGAATCATGCAGACTGTTTCTTTTAACCCCGATAGACTTTTTTCCCCATTTTTTTTGTCCTATTTTTCCATTTTTGTCCCCATTTTTCATAAAATATCGACAGTGGCGTATTATATAAAATGTATTGGGGGGGGGGGGGATTTGAAGACCAAATTGACACTAGCTATCAACTTCTTGCCGGGCAATCAAACCGCTTACCGCTCACTGCTTACCCAAACATCTTCAAGATCTGGGAAATTAGGCATTTACAAGCTATTAGTTTTAATGAAGTAAACTAATGGGTAAGTTTGCATGGGCGGAAACTGACGGAATTTAATTGCCGTTGACAATAATTTGACTACATTACAGGTTAGTGCTGACTACCGAGCAGATAGATCTATGGATTATCCACATCTTCGGGTTCTTGTTCGACCTGACCGTCGGCTTCTGGCTGCTGTGGGACAAGACACGCCCCCTCGCCATGTTCTTCTCCACCAACTTCCACCTTATGAACAGCAGGATGTTCGATATTGGGCAATTTCCATATGTTTGTCTTGTTACTACGCCCGTTTTCTGCTCGTACGATTGGCCTTGCCGATTGAAAAGTAATTATGTTGCGTTATATGTAAGAGTGAGCTCAGCTTATTGGGTGTGGAAATGGCCCTTAACTATGGCATAGAACATAGAAGAAAGTTAGGGAGTTCGTCATAGCAGTGTAGTCCAACCAAAAGGTTACCAATGCAATGCTTATGGGCGAATTTTGGGCCTTTCGGCCCACTCTTAGAACTAAGACTAACCCATAATAATAATACAATGTCATATAATATGATTGAACGGATGATTTACCTGCAAAAAAAAAAAAGAAAAAAGAATAGAACTACGTACAAGGCCATTTAAACACCATTCACACACACTTGTTGATTACTTGATTGTATAATTTAACAGAAATACATATTTTTTATGTATTTATTTATTTTCATAGGCACCCATAAAACAGTCGTGACAAGCCCCTTATAATTTCTTGGAACTTCGTTTTCTTTCTATATAATAGGTATAAATAATTATTTATTGACAAATGTATTTTTTTTTTTACAGTTTATATGTCGAAACCATGCAAAGATAGTACAAAAAGTCCATCAGTGAACCCCCCAAGCGTGTGTCAGCATGGTAAATTATGCAGACGACAAAAGTTGACATGTGGACTTCTTGGTGTATATGTAGCTCTTCAGCTATTCCTCCCCTACTCGCACAGCTTGACACCAGTGAGTATTAACTAAGGGTGGATTCTTATATGCTCCATTATTACGTTACGTATTATTACGTTACGTATTATTACGTTATTGTTTACTTTATGTAAGCATTAGCCGATATTATTCTGTATAACAAATGTCCGATTTCACAAACTTGCCTGTAAGCTCCCAGAGAACTCCATAACGTATTTTGACGCCGTTCCATGTTATTTGGTATAGTCCACGCAAAATGAGAAAAGTATGGACATGGAATGTTTTGATCCTGTGCGACACTATAAAAAATATTCTTTGCGCCATTTAGTGTTACATTGTTGCATTGGATGCAAGGCAAAACAAAAATTGTGCAAGGAATATTTTTACAGTGTTGCACAGGATCAAAACATTCCATGTCGATACTTTTCTCATTTTGCGTGGACTATACACTAAACCGGCATTTTTATTTAATTTTTCACTATTTTCATTGATCCTTTGTCCAATGCCAGCGAACCCATAGATTATTTATATTGTTTCCGTAAGAATTTTGGGCCATTGGCAAACTGGTGTACGTCCTCCATGTCAACATACACCTGCTACAAGTGATTATGGACAAGCTGAGACAAGCTTACCATTGAGGCAATGGAACAAGTGAAAGTATGACTTAACCAAGTACAGATACGGGTACTAGTCATTATTTATTTATTTGATAGCGGAGCATCCCGATTTTGACTTAGGGCTAATTTTATTGTTTTAGGGTTACAACAATTGGACTAACGGGCTGTACGGGTATTCCTGGGACATGATGGTCCATTCTTGGGATACAACTCTTATTACGGTCACAGTTAAGGATAAGACTAGTGGAAGAATTCTTTATCTGGACCCCGAGGTATAGTAGGCCTACCTTAAACAAACAATAAATGCAGTACGTGCTTTATTAAGAGCAAATCGGAGTACACCCTACTACGCGTTTTTGGCGCAGAGTCGATAGTAGAGCCGTCAAAAAATATCAGTTAATCTAGCAAAAAGGCTCCTCTATATTTCGATATGAAAGTGCTTAAAAAATGTCTTTAGTTTGTCCTGCAGGCCTACTATGCCGTTCGGTATATTACATTCAAGGATCTTCTATATTTACACTGGATGCGTAACTTGGAACTACCTATGTTATTATTAGCTAAACATAGATGAGAATTTTTCAGATTCAGGGTTCAAGCAGCCATTTGCATTGATGCCTTCTCTGCATGTTTGTATAACCTTTCCCGTTGTAGATTTCATTAAAAAAAATAATATCTTAAGCTTAAAAAGATTAATTGTAATGTAATGTAATGTAATTTTAAGCAAGATTTACCAGTGTAATGCTTAAAGTTATCATTTGGTATAAAAAAAGCAAAATTCATTAAAGTATAGTCCACGCAAAATGAGAAAAGTATGGACATGGAATGTTTTGATCCTGTCCAACACTGTAGAAATATTCCTTCCACCATTGTGTGTTACCTTGCTGCCAATACATTTTCCCTATGCAGATATAAAGAAAACACTTAGGACTGTTTTGTTCGAATGTTGTATACAAAACTTCTAAGTTTCTGTATTCTCAGTTAAATGTGAAAAGGGCATCAACGCGGATATGTCGGAAACTCGGGTGTCATAAAGTAATTGATAAGTTCATCTTAGTTTTGGTAGACAGTAAATGGCCGTGACTAACACCAAATGGCCATAGTTTTTGGAGCTCAATCGGCCTGACATCCTCAGTGGCTGATACTGTTTGCGTCAAAACTTCTAAGCTTCTGAATTAAATGTTAAAAAAGTTGAGTAGGTACCATATCCAGTGTATTAAATTCAACCATATGTTCATTTGCAAGCTGCATGTTACATCCAATAGATGTAATAAATCGGTTTGTGTCCTTTTTGGGTTACTATATTACCGAATCCATAATAACTGCCCCGAAGTTACTTTAAAAATACGGTTAGGTGGCTATTCGACTTGAAAACAAAAATCGTCAATTATTGAAGACAAGTGGAATGAGGTGTAACAATATATATGCAACATTTATGATATTTCCGTCAATGACATTTTCAAAATTGAAGAAAAACTGACAAGTGGAATAGTCACCTTAAGAGTATGGTTATTCCTATTTCTATGTTTTCTACAAATCCGACCTTAGAAGGCACTTTCACCACTCAAAAGCAAAGGACTATTCTTCCAGGGCTCTCGTCTTTTTTGTGCATTGCATGCGACCTCAGCATAGGTTCTAGGCCGGCCCTAATTAAGGTAATGTTAAAAAATTAGTCTTTACAAATAAGAACGGGCTTAGGCTGTGGTATATCCAGGCCGTTGGTTGCCATTAATGCCTTCGCATTGAAGGTACCTTCTACAACATTCTACTATGCTACGGGGCTACGGGCGTTATCCATAACCACAACAGATCTTGTATCGGCCAAAGCAATTGTGTCTCAACCTACTCTTTGAAAATATAGGCTGTCACTGTTATGTCCTCATGATAATCTGTATTGCAGTTTGCAGTCCTTCATCGCTTTCGTTGATAGAAGAAGCACGTTACTCACCTAGCCTTCACTAGCACCGGGATGCAATATTATAATATACCTTAGGTAGCCTACTCCAGAAGTAGGCATATTTGCGGCTCAATTAATTCTGATGTGCGCTCCACTAGTCTCTCCTTATCAAATCCCTATTGTTTCAACGAAAAACAAAATGAGTCCAACAGGAATGTCGAAAAACAGGTACAAAACAAGTGTTAGTTAGCCTATGTAAATATATTTATTGTAATGTGGAACTGCAGATGAATGCTGCGCATATCTTGGAGAGATCGTGTCCCTATAATTCCGAGGCCAACAGTATCAGCCACTGAGGGTGAGTTCCAAAAGTTAACGGTCACATACTGTATACCAAAACTAAGATGAACATGTTTTTTACTTTATGACACCCTACGATCGAGTTTCCGACGTATCCGCATTGATGCCCTTTTTACATTTAATATGGAATACAGAAGCTTTGTAGTTTTGTTTACAACATTCGAACAAAACAGTCCTAAGTGTTCATTATATCTGTAGCCTATAGGGGAAATGCATTGGATGCAAGGCATAACAAAATGGTGCAATCGAAATTGTTACAGTGTCGCACAGTACCAAAACATTCCAAATCCATACTTTTCTCATTTTGCATGGACTATACTAGTAGGCCCTACATAAGAAAATTATGAAAAAAAATTGAATTTGGAAACAATGCAAATGGCCGCGTCAATCCCAATCCCAATTGTTAGGCTGTTGCGAGTCCATATGTTTATATGTCCATCATTTCATTATTCTTGGGGGTTAAAAATGTGAACAAAACAATTTTGAATAGCACTTTCCATTATAGAATAATCTTGTTTACATTTTTAATACCATGGTTAGGATTAAAAATAATCGCCATTGTTAAAATTTACTTCGTATAGTCTTACAATAAAATTTATTGTAAGACTTTACGAAGTAAATTTTAACAATGAGTGACAGCAAGTTTTACAAAGTTACTAAGGAGACTATTATGTTTATAATCGCCATAGTAGACCCACTGATATTTTTGACAGCTCTGCGAATGATAGATATTTCATGAGATATTTGATTTTTACAATTTTTCCCCACCGTTTGTCTCTTAAGACATAGTGCGTTGGTAAAATAGAGTTTTAAAACCCTAAGAATATCCAATGAAATCAGGCTGTGACTATGGGCTTACAGGTGGCATGGTTTTACATGGGCAATATTATTCAAATTTCGTATTTTATGAATACAAAAGTCCCAATTATATAATTGAACTAATAGTATTTAATGAAGGGTTAGTTGGACTTACATTGCCTGTTGAGTTAATAGTCATTAGAGCCATGGGCCCCATGGTCTTCGAACAATTAGGGCCAGGCGTGGATCTAGAGTGAGACCAAGGATGGGGCTAAGATTAAGTACGAATAAAAATGAAGAATTTATTGCAAAAAATAGCCAATATAATCAGAGGTGGTCCCAGACCTCTTAAAAGGGGGAGACACTTGTCAGTGGCGTAACGATAGGTTTTGGAAGGGGGGCGGTGTATAATTTGGCGCCCCTCCAACCATTTTCATAAAAGTGTATAAAATGTGAAAAACCGTTCTTATGGACGCACGCAGCTTTTAAATTAACGACCTTAGTGTCCAGACTGTTCTATGCGCATGAGCCAGAGGGTTCGGAAATATGAAAGGAGGCCCGGGGATCTCCCCCGGGTGAATTTTTTTGAAAAAAGGGCTCAAAAATTGGGGGTTTTACGCATTTATTTTCAGAGCAGTAAGGGCTCTTTATTTTAAGGGGGCCCGGGGGTCTCCCCCGTGAGAAAAATTGTGAAAAATAGGACTGAAATTGTGGGGTTTTACGCATTTTGAGGAACCCAATGGGGGGGGGGGGGATCCGCGCCTGATTAGGGTGGAGCCCATTGTCAGGGGAAGGGAACAATAATTGTTCAATTGTTCGATGCCATTAACCTTTACAAATATGAACTAATAAACTTGGGTTAATGGTCGTGGGAAGAGAGAAATCCAGGGGGACTTCTCGTACTGTATAAAGGCGCCCCCCCCCCCTTCCAGGATCCGCGACTGAACAAAAAGACTACAGTTTTCTGATCCTGTCGCAAAATATGGGCTTTTGGCGATTGATCATCTGTATATTTTTTCTCTGATAATACTCTGTAATTTTAATTTTAATTATTATTATCCATGTCCTGTATATATGAACTCACCCTAAAGATAATAATAATATTAATTCTTTATTCTTCCAAACATGTACATTTCTTACCATAATCAGGGCGTCCCCAAGCCTAATGGCGTGTGGGGAAACGCCCAAAGCCCTAACCTAAATTATCCCACGTATACAAAAAACATGCACAAACAATCTAGTGATGGGAATCCAACTGGCATATCATGAAATCAGCGAAAAATTTGGCATCTACATGGACACGTTTACATTCGTTGCAGAACTGAATAGCTTTATACAAGAAGGTGGCGCGGGTGCTAGATTTAGTGTAATTTGGCAACGCTAAGTAGCCGGTTTGTCTTGTGACTCTATTTCCAGTTGCTATAGTTTGTGCACCGCTTAAAAGTAAATGCAGCAGTGCCATCTTCTTGTACAATAGATAGACAGGCAAGATTTGTAAGACACTCTGCCCACTGCCGTGTTGCCTCCTAGAGGATACGAAAGTAAAAGCTTATATTATATAATAACTACGTGCTGTATACTGTTCTAGGCATGGGTTGCTAACAACAGGTACAGTAAGCATGCCGACACGGCAGTACAGTATGCGGCCTGTGTGAAAAGGAACTTGGCTCAGCTCGCAAAGAACCGTAAGTTTAGACTGTCATCATCTTCATCTATTATAATATGAGAGCCACTACTTTCTGCCCCCTTGGCTTCGCACCTTTCCTCACCCCGTCATGATAAAGCAGTAGAATATAGGATGATAGGCAATGGTCGAACTGAAAGCGTACTTCCAAGCGTTTCGTCAATATCTGCGGTTAACATCTTGAGTGGCGCTGCGTAAACTTGGAAGATTGTATGTCGGAGGCTCAGCAGCAACAGTTTGGGCAAGGGAAGAGATGTCGATAACAGATGACCATTTGGTCACTTGCCCAATGCCGACGATCCCATGATAACAATGTGATGGGCGTAAGCATGACAAAGAAAAAACTCGGAAATAGAGGCAATACTCAATGGAAAAGACATAGTACGGTTTGGAAAAGCACAGCGTCGTAAAAATGTCCGCATGCCCAACAAAATGTACAAAGCAAGCATAACGGGAAGAGGACTGCAGGGACGTCCACGAAACTGCTGGGAGGACAAAAGAGCCCTGTTCAAGGCACTTACAGAAAAAGGGATGAATTTAGTGTTGCAATGGATCCCAGCCCACTGCGGGGTAAAGGGAAATGATTACTAGCTGACGGAGTAGCAAATGAGGCAGCAGAATTGAAAACCATACAGAACCCTAAATTCTCACTTTCTCGCTGCAAAGGAACTGCAGAAAAGGAAAATGGATCAGCCGATGGGAAGGAAGTGGGGTTGGAAGGTCGCTACACCTACTTGAGTCCAAGCCTGCTGACTCGGCGCACTTCAAGGGAATTCCTCGCGAGGTTGCCTCCTTCGCAGCTCGAGCAAGGACTGGCCACATAACAACAAATCAATATCTCCACCGTTTCAACCTGGTGGATTCAGCACTGTGTCGAGCCTGTGGAATGGATCAACAAACTCTTGAGCATATTCTCCTGCAATGCTCCATTCCAAGCAGGGAAAAAGACTCACTCGTGAGGGTATTGGAAGGAGGAGTAATAGAAAAAATTCTGCGACGGAAGAATCTTTGGGCACTAGTGAAAAGGGCGTTCGATCGACATCTGGCCATCGGCATCACCTGAAGCTGGAAGCCAGTAGCAAGAAGTAAGAAGAACGAACTAGAAACCGACCGACGTCTGCAGAGTTATCTAGGCCGCATCATTATGGAGCAACGTATCATAGCCCCAGAGGAGCCCGTCACGGGAAGAGGACTGCAGAGATGTCCACGAAACTGCTGGAAGGAAGAACTAGCAACCGACCGACTTCTGCGGAATTATCCAAGCCGCATCACTTTTGATTAACTTGTCGTAGCCCCGGTGGGGCCCATCACGGGAAAATCCTAACGGTGCCCCTCTGAACCACTAATCCTAAAATTGTATACAAAACATGTAATAAAAATTTACTTAACTATTGACACGTTTCTTAAGTAAGCATGAAAATAATGTGATGATGATTGTAATGACTTTTTTGTTGTTAGGTGGATTGTCGACCCTGCAGGACGTGGCTGTATACCTGGACGTGTGGAGTTCGCTGAACAAGCGATTTCAGCAGAGAATGATCGATCCAAAACAGGACCTCATAACAGCCGATTGGAGTCCTTTACGTAAGACAACCTGGTAAGTGGGAATCTGTCACTAATTTGTGTGTGTGTGTGTGGCTGTACTCTCTATTTCACAAATTGAATCTCTTCTTCTTCTTCTTCAAGTTTCAGCCGACTGGCTGGTTGACAGCAACTTCTGGCATGTATGCCTCCACTACCCCCTTTGATGCTCCTGTTAGAAAGTAAATAAGCAATCTGAATTCTGAGTTTATCACTTTTCTTGCACTTTTGGCACGGAATATTTGTTTTCTTGTTACATCCGGCCAATTTGCACACGGAGTAATTTTTTTTTTATCGTCAAAAATCGGTAGGTGGTCGATGTGGTCAAACACATTATCTCCATGATAATTAAAGCCGCTGGTTCAGGCGGAACCCACTCATCTTCAACAAATTAATGAATAGGCCCACATTAGGGATGTTTTACGCATTTTGCAGGCAGTGCAGTTGAGATTTTACCGACGAATAAACCTACCACTGAGGGGGGCCCGGGGGTCTCCCCCGAAGGAAAGTTCTGAAAAAATAGGTCTTGAAATATTGGGGTTTTAAGCATTTTGAGTAATATATTTTTGTGAAAGTACTTCAATGTGTTGATTTTTTTCATGATGTCTATCACGTGAAATAACCATACCAAGAATTAATTTCCCTTTCGTTATTGTGAATACTATGCCTTTCGCCTTCATAACATCATTGTCACCAGAAAACCTGGGGGGGGGGGGGGGCACGGGTGCTTCTGGGGGGGGGGGATTAGCCCAGGACCAACCTATTTACGCCAATGTTCGGAAGTACAGTACAATCCGTTTATTAAGAGTCCGTCTATATTGATCAAACGCCTATTATGACGAATTACACAACAAAGTTTGGTTTGCATTATATATATATTGTATACTATACTGGAAACGCTGGAAATTTCCCTCATAGTAGATTACTTGATTAGGGAATACGCCTGCAGGTCGCACGGGATTCCCTATGAAAAAATATTAATTTTTCGCATGGGTAGAACGTAATTGGGGGACGACCAGCGTTTGAACCCATTCATGATGAAGAGATGTGTTTCTTCCTGCTATCTCAATGAGAAATCTTCTACATTTATGGACTGACAGCTGAACATCACTCTCATGCCATTAAAAGTAATTTTCCTTTTATTTATTATAGATACCGCAGCTCAGGTATAACCAAGCTAACAAAATAAGACATTAATGAAAGAACGCAAGGAAAATATGCGCACGGCGCCTTCTAACGTTCATTACTGGAACTAAACGCCTACAGATTTTTAATTATGTTACCGCGTAAGATCTGTAAACTTAAATTAAATTGGAAAGGTGCGGTCTGTCCAAATAGGAGAGCACGGTTTGATACACGAGTCCGAGATAAAATAAATCAACTGCGACTTTATTTATTTATTATGGAAGAGATTTTAAAATATTTTATAAACTGTTGTTGTTGTTGTTTCTAACGCTGCTTTCAGCATTTGTGCTTTAAGCAACCCTGGCAGCCTGGCGGGGGGATTGAGTCTGTTTGTTAACTTGAGGCACCCTAAGGGCAGACTCTTCTTTCATCTCGGGGAAAGGGGAGTTGACTGACAGGGAGGACCTCCCGGTTATAGTGGATTCTGAACCACTTGGGGAACATGGTAAAGTCACACGATTAAATCGGAGGTGACCAGTACTCGACACGCACGTATAGTCTGCCTAAGCGCATTATCATGTCTCAGCATGTTCCCCTGCCAACGCTGTGCACACTACCAAATTTGCGAACCCCCCCCCCCCCCCCATCTCCTGGCCACGCTATTACGATAATAAATGTGCAAAATTTGCGCATTTAATGTGCCAAATAGGTAGATTTTTAATTCTATACGTTTCTGGCCAATACGTTTCCGCATACTTCTCGTGGCGGTGCCGAAGGGAATGTTACATTCTAGAATTATACCTAGAAACATAGGTACAATAGTCCGAACCTATTCTAACTGATTTAACACCTGCTTACTCTTCAGTCCGAAGTATTCTTTGGAACATTTCGTGCGAGAAGAACTGCATAATGTTACAGAAACTATTCTTCAAGCCTCTTGCTATTATATAAATATCGTATTCTATATGTTTTCTAGACTTCTAACCGATCTAAGATCTAGGTGGAAGCATAGGCTAGCTCTTCAGTCCGATGTTTACTACTGTGTAACACCACTGATTTTCCTCTTCGTCGCTGACTTTTCGGGCGTGACTTAGGTATATTTCATAATTAGTAAATGTTTAATGCTATGTATTATAGGCTTCTACCTCTTCTAACCGATTTAACACCTTGGCGGGGGCACCTGTTAGCTCTTCAGTCCGAAGTCTACAACAGGAGTAACAACACTGACATTCTCTTCGTCGCTGACTTTCCGGGCATGACTTTGGAACATTTCGTGCGTGAAGAACTGCTTAATGTTTCTCTTACCGTTCTTCAAGGCTCTGTTGATGTCGAAATTGACGGCCGTGCTAAACAGTTTCTCATCAAAGGTGGTTAGTAATTAAATAATGCATTATTTTGTTCAATTAATAGAAGGAAACGTCTGCTGTCTTAATTTGTTTTCTTGCTTATCTAATGCCGAGTAGTGTTACGATATAGAAGCACAATAAACTATGTTACTTCAACATAACCTTGTACAATGGGTGCATCATAAATAGCCTGACTTGGTTTTTTGTTGTTTCAACATGCAAAGGCTGGAAATAGCTTTTCGATTTGACTTTTTTGTTTTGAAAAGGTTAATCGCGTGCAAACAATTAAATGAATGTATCCGATTAACCTCTTCAATCGCCTCACTAAGTAACCAAATGGATACTTGTGTCTAGTTACGACTCGTCTCCGATCTCAAGATGTGTAGAGACTCGCCCAAGTGCAAGCACGCTACCACCTTGCCACCGAAGTCTCTTGATTCCTTTATTCAATTTTATTTTTAGATAGCGTCAGGGTGAAAACTGGCCAATTTCACCAGGTATATACGAAGCCTATGGAACCGTCTTGCATTATGTACACCTACCAAAACGCTAGTCATATTGACACAGGTATGTCACTTACTAATATTTCTGTTGGCTACCTTTCCTGCAACGCTGAAGGAAGAGTTTGAAACTTAACCTTGGACGGACGGTGGGTCTCAGGGGGTCATGAAATGAGAAGTTGTGAAGACATTTTCCGGAAGTCGAACAATATGTTGATCAATCTCCCTAAAATATCCTTGGGAGGAAGGTCTGACCCCCCTAATTACTATTTAATTTATTTAAAAAAATCAATCTTTCGGTGCAGATCAGATCGGGCCGATCAAGGCGATTTTAATACCGGGGTTAATATAATACCCTGGCATTAAAAATGTACAAAAGATAATTTTACAATGGAAAGTGCTATTCAAAATTTGTTTGTTTACAGTTTTAACCCCAGGAGTAAGTAAATACCAATCGCCATAATCGGCCCAATGGTGGAAGAGTTAAAAAAATCAGAATTTGTTTGTTTGTTTATGAATATGATGAGATAATTTACTGATGTCTCCATATATCGCATAGATGCCTATATTTGCAGGTTACTGGTTAGCAAGCGCACCTGACACTACTTCAAAAATATTTTTAAGGTCATCTGTATTCGATGTAACTGCAAAGGCTTTCACGGCCGGAGTCAAATGAAGAACCAGTAGAATCCGGGCTGATGGGCCGTGGTCGAATTTAAAGTGAACTTCCAAACGTTTCGTCAACATCTGCGGTCGACATCTTCAGTGGCGCTGCGTAGACTTCGAAGGTTGTACCTCGGTGGCTCCGTAGCGAGTGACTGGGTAGGGGGCTGCGTACTGACCTTTATACCTGGACGTTGTTGTTGTTGTGTTGAGAGCGAGGAAACCTTGTTTTTCCCAATTGGCTGACGTCATCCTCTTTGTAGTTGTTTTGTTCAGCGCCGGATACCAGAGTTTGTTCACCTTTAAGCCTTCTTCCTTTCTGTTGAAATTGTGATGGTGCTTGTATATTTCAATTGCTTCTCTGTGTAGTCTGGGGAAATATTGAGTAGCCCGTGACAAGAAAGTCGCCTGTTTATAGTGCACTGTGTGTCCAGATTGTGTTAGTACGTTCTCGGCAATCGCGGGCTTCTCCGGTTGTAAACGGCGGCAGCTTCGTTTATGTTCTTCTATCCTCGTATTTACGCTGCGTTTAGTCGTACCTATGTATACTTCACCACAAGAGCAAGAAATTCGGTACACACCGGCTGATGTCAATGGGTCTCTTTGATCCTTGGCTGATCTTATCATGCTTTGGAGCTGCTGCGTAGGCTTGAACACTGTTTTGATGTTATGACGTTCGAACAGTTTCCCAATGCGATCCGTGACTTTCTTTATGTAGGGCAAACACACCATTCCTATTGGTTGGGGTTTGTCTGCAGCCGTAGTGTTCAGTCTAGGATGGAGAGCTCGCTTGATTTCTTGAGGTGTATAACCGTTAGCTTGTAATGTTCTATCCAGGTGTTTGAGTTCCGATCGTAATTGCTGGGGCTCACAAATCCGATTAGCACGGTGGATGAGAGTTTTCAGCATCGCACGCTTCTGGCTGGGATGATGGTTGGAACTCTTGCTCAAGTATCTATCTGTATGCGTTGGTTTGCGGTATACTGTATGTCCCAATGAACCGTCTCCATTCTTCATCACCAAAACATCAAGGAAGGCCAACTGGTTATTGTTTTATTTTTCCATGGTGAACCGGATTCGCGGGTGAATTGAGTTGATGTGATCCAGGAATTTCGTCAGATTCTCCAGACCATGATTCCAAACAACAAAGGTGTCATCTACTTATCTGAACCAACATTTCGGTTTTTGGGCTGCTGTGTCTAACGCCGTTCTTTCAAAAGATTCCATGTGGAAGTTGGCAACCACCGGGCTAATGGGACTCCCCATTGCGACGCCATCCAGTTGATCGTAGAAGGTTGAATTCCATTGAAAGTATGTAGCTGTCAGAACGTGGTGGAACAAAGACGTGACGTCATCTGTGAATTTTTCCTTTATAAGCTCCATAGTTTCTTTGATTGGTACCATAGTGAAGAGTGAAACGACATCAAAACTCACGAGCAGGTCATCGGGTTCCAGGTGTAGGTACTTCAGTTTTTCAATGAAATGCGTCGAGTCTCTTATGAAAGAATCTCCGGTTCCTACATGTGTCTGTAGCAGCTTCGTCCGGTATTTTGCCACGTCGTAGGTAGGAGATCCAGAAGAGAGAAGAACATAAACGAAGCTGCCGCCGTTTACAACCGGAGAAGTCCGCGATTGCCGAGAACGTACTAACACAATCTGGACACAGTGCACTACAAACAGGCGACTGTCTTGTCACGGGCTACTCAATATTTCCCCAGACTACACAGAGAAGCAATTGAAATATACAAGCACCATCACAATTTCAACAGAAAGGAAGAAGGCTTAAAGGTGAACAAACTCTGGTATCCGGCGCTGAACAAAACAACTACAAAGAGGATGACGTCAGCCAATTGGGAAAAACAAGGTAATGGAAATTCCCCAGAGGGGAATGCTGTGTTGAGAGCGAGCAATTCCTCGCTCTCAACACAACAACAACAACAACGTCCAGGTATAAAGGTCAGTACGCAGCCCCCTACCCAGTCACTCGCTACGGAGCCACCGAGGTACAACCTTCGAAGTCTGAGCAGCCCCACTGAAGATGTCGACCGCAGATGTTGACGAAACGTTTGGATGTTCACTTTCAATTCGACCACGGCCCATCAGCCCGGATTCTAACGGTTCTTCATCTGTATTCAATTGAGAAGGCTTAAATGGGGAGGCCCTTTTTGCCTCTTTGACCTTATGGCTACTCCGCCGCTGCCAATACAGAACTTTAGGTCATCCTATTTTCTTCATGCATTAGACATTTGACCGAATGCGGGCCTATTAGCAGAGACAACTAACGGCAGAAGTCTAAATGACTTCTATTGACAAATGTAGCTGTTGGTAAAACCCAGGTCTGGTCTCTCCCTTCGTAGCCGGCGGACCTAATACATAGAAATACATTAACTGGAGCGGCGGGAGCCATAATATGCCTTACGAGGCACCCGTTAACCATAAGCCAACTATCAGAGATAAGTACCAACGCAAAAAATATCGAAGTCTTATACATTGCAGCATAGCAGAACGGATACCTGGACCCGGTCAAAAACTCTGTACTTAGCTTGCGCAGGCTACACTTATCACTGGGTTTCCCCGCCAAATTGCGTACCTCTCTTGTGCAGGCTACACTAGCAGCCATATTGATAACGGTCTCCAGCCCCGGGATGACCTAATATGATCTCGAGGCTATGGTGGAGGGGTTTGGAAAATACACGACTATTTTAGGATTTGTCATCATCGTCATCGAGTTTCTGGCCATGCTTCGGAGGGCATGTCAAACAAGCGGTCCCAGGCTTTCCCAGTTGAGTGCATAGCCCTAACTCCGCTAGGTTGGCTTAGCAATAGAAGAAAAAGTCAATATTTATTTATTTATTTAATAATCAGCTGCAATTACCCAATTTTGATAGACAAGCCTCCTCCACTGCCTCCCTTCTTTTAATGTCTCTTCTATCGAAGATTGGCGATCATCATGGCAATTTAGACCTTTGAGACTACTGCTCTGATGAGGGAAGTCGTGCTCTTGCCAAACCTCTGTCTCAGGGTTTTCAACCAGTAAGTTATGCTTCTGCCGGGAACCCTTCTATCTTCCCTAGGATTATTTCATCAGAAGTCGATACTTTTACACAAGACCGAAGTATGTTCGTATAATCTCAATTGCTAGTAGTATCACAATCTAGATATCACAATGAAAAAAACAGGAAAAATATTTTGTTTTCAGATAACTCGGCCGTCCCAAAGGAGCGGCCTCACATGCTACACCATGTCCGGCTTCAAAAATTGCAAAAATCGTTCCACAATCTCTGGAGAAGCTTCAGTAAGATAGCTGCCAATTTTGGGGTTGTCGCCGAATAAGAGATGTGCCAGTTTAATTAATGGTGTTATGCGCAAGCTAACTCATACTCATACATTCCAAACCGCCTTGAGATGATCAATATAAGAAGACAAGGCATCTAGGGTGTGTTCCATGATAAACGAAAATGCCGCCTTTGAGAACAATTGCAATGTTAGAAGACTAGGTATGTATAGGGCTAGCGAATAGCACCATCTGAACGCATGGCATTTTTTGATTAGCCGAGCTGGGGGCCTTGACGCATTGGGTGCAGCACCGATAGGTGTACGATTCTATCACGCATATACCTCTACTGTTCATTTTATCGTAAGATGGACACCGGGTGCATTTAAAAGTGTAAATGTTGATGGGACAACACTAGTTGCGGGAAAAGCTTTGATGATTTGCCAATGATTTTGAGTGGGGATTTTAACAGAAACTTTTAGAGACGATAAAAATAAACTATTACTTGAATTTTTACATAATTCATGTTTCCACTTCTGCCGGTACTCCTAGAGTGCTCCCAGTTTTTTTGTTTGTTTCATTTCTGCTTAAAGCAACTCTGTCAGCCTGGCGGGGGAGTGAGTCAGTTGGCGAATATGAACATCATAGTGAAAATCAGCATAGCCGTAAATAAATACTTCGGACATTGTTTTACCACAAATGATCGTAGCTACCCTAAGAACTCTGCCTATTATTATCTTCATATGACAGCTTCAATCAAATTATGGTTATGAAAAAAACGAGACAAATCAGTTTCATAAATAGGCTACTTTGATTATATTAAATTCTCTTTATAAATCACTTTCTGTACGTACGGTACTGACGGTAGGTCCCGCCATAGCGCAGCGTGCTTAACAAAATAGTTGCTATGACAACGTTACACGTTACTTAGGCCCTGCACACGCGGATGATTCTTCCAGTCGCGATGTGCCGACGTTTTTTCCACTATAGCCATAGAGCTAGCTGAGATTTATTGTCGATTTCTGACGAGACTGATCAAAAGGGCACAGGTTTCCCCTAGGACCTAGATCTTAGAAATGTTCTGAATTAGACTTGTGGTTTTGCATCGACCATTCAGATAGATAGATGGAAAAACCGTGTATTTCTCGACAAATTCGACCATTCACCATCCCTATAACGGAAAAGACGCCGGCAAATCGCGACTGGGAGAATCGTCCGTGTGCACCCGGTAAACAAGGGCGGTCGACGCCGGGTATCAGTCGCTCGCTGAGAAATTTGTAATGGAAACTAATGTAAAAGTGCAAAAATACAGACATCCGAACGTATTGAGGCTTTGTAGGGACAGTTTTGGTCACTTGGAGCGCTGACGACAATGAGATATCCATGTTATTCAAAATGACCGCCGTTTGTATGGGAAAACTAAGTTCTTGTCATCTATTTAATTCTTTTACTATGCCTGGACCTTATTGCGTTGCATATAATTTAATATATTCTCCATGATAAATATCACTTAAAAATAATTTTAAAATATTATTGAGGCATATGAAAAAATCAACGCTTTGATATCTTTGCTACCATCTACAAAATGACTACAGAAATGAACTTCATTCAAAAGATTTCCAGGCCATTGCCTTCTCAGGGGAAATCCGATCGCCAGCGACAAAAATCTGCTGCAGTGGACTCAGCAGCGGCGGAGCGTGGGGTGATTGCAAGTGTAATGCTTGAAGAACAATTTTATTATATACCAAGCAAGGACAGATACAGCGGAGGGGTAGCTGCCCCCCCCCCAAAATTTGGTAAATCTATTGTAAATTAATTTATTACGCTCTGATTTAATCGATCCTACATATGTTTTTCCTATTTTGACCCACAACTACCCCCCCCCCCCCAAAAAAAATGGGCTGGATCCGTACCTGATACCAAGTACAGTAGGTATTTTCTTTACGGCATCGACGTTTCTCCTCATATGTACAAGCAGAGAAAGATTTCTGCTTAATTCGTCAATGAGACATTGACACATGGTCACTTGGAACCGTAAACAATTGCTCAACCACACGCAAAGAAAAACTAAAAACAAAACAATAATTAATTAATAATAAGTAACACCGGCTGAAAACGCACACGCGGTCAAAGAAGTAAGTGAATTCCGGGGAAATGGGAATAAAGCATTTAGAGTTTAGGGGAGGACAGTACAACGCTAACGCTACCTTCGAAGCCTATTGAAATTCCCCGGAAAATGGCAGCCCCGGTTTGATGTTTCCCACTATTTATGCCGTTGAAGTTAAAGAAGACAAAGACAAAGAAACATGCATCATTTTATATAGCATGTTGGATCTTCTTAAAACGTTAAAATTTGAAAACAAAAAAGAAAACATTTGAATTACAACGTGGCGAGATTCTTAATTTTCTTAGACTGCGTTGACAACATCATGCTCACACAATCTTATTTGAATGTGGCTTCCTATGGATTTCAACTAAACTCTAAATACATTCTAAGGATTTGTTGCCACGTAGCTAAACATTTTGAAAACTGCAATCCGAGTTTTTAGCGTGTACTTAGTTTACCTATTTTTTTTCCTATGTTAAGGCCCCATGTGGTTTATTAACATTTTAACACACAAAATCACAAATACTAGTGCCTCCCTGCCTCACAGAAATGACTACGCCTGCCGGGTGGCCTGCTGCCTTCCCACTTCCCAGTTCTCTACTCTTATATCGCTACGCTACATAACGTCAGGCTGATGAGTCATGTTCCAAACTTGTTTGTGCATAATCGTAGTTTTATTATTTTACTCAAGGCCAACGGCCTTACCATGTTGATTCCATTAGAGCAGAGCATGTTTCAAACTGCGGCAACTTGGTAGTGTGCACAGCGTTGGCAGGGGAACCTGGTGGGACATGATAACGCGCTTAGGCAGTATAAGTCGAGTCCTGGTCACCTCCGATCTAATCGTGTGACTTTACCATGTTCCCCAAGTGGTTCGGAATCCACTATAATCAGGAGGTCCACCCTGTTAGTCAAGTCCCCTTTCCCAGAGGTGATAGAGTCTGCCCTATGGGTGCCTCAAGTTAACAAACAGACTCACTCCCCCCGCCAGGCTGACAGGGTTGCTTAAAAGCAGAAATGCTGAAAGCAGGCGTTAGAAACAACAACATTATTTTACTCAAAGACATTTTCCCTTCATCGATTTTTTAGGGTAATGCGGCATTACCCGCCTTACATGCACGCTCCGCCACTGGGACTCAGGGGTACATTTGCAACAATAACAAATTTCTCAGCGTGTACTGGACCTTATATAAGTATATACAGTAAAACTCCCATTAGGACCTGGGACCCATCCGTATGGATACTGGACGACACATCCATTTACAATGCATGGCGAAGCCGTGTAGTTTCCCATGCCGGAACTTTTTCAAGGGAAGTGACGAAGCAGTAGACCCGGGATGGTACTTGGAAGTTCGCTTTCAGAACGACCACGGTCTACCATCCCGAATTCTACTGCTTCGTCACGTAACTCCGGCCGTGAAAGACTTTGTACTTATAGTCTTCAGGGGATGATGGGAGCCTCCATAAGGGGAAGCTGACCGAAGATATTGGTTTTTGTTTTAATATAATTTAATACGTAAGCAAGGGGAAATCTGCATAAAAAAGTAATTAATAAACGTAAAATACAATTGAAATGTTTATTAATTTCCTTTTTTATTTCGATTTCCCCCCCTCCCCCAATTAACTGAATCATCGTCATGGCAAAAGAGCTGATATTTACTAAGTTTTCTGCAGTGAAATAAGATTCTAAAATGTTAATATACTACTCGACTAGCCTACAATATTAAATACTTGTCACTAAAAATGCAACATTACGACTAACGCACATTTGAACTTTCCCATTTTGACTGGACTTCCTGTCACAAATTATACAAAAAAAATATTAACAATTAAACATAGTAATAACTTTATGTTATGATGGAGGCTCCTTTCCATACTTGGTTAAGTCGAGCTAACGTTTATTACATTACAATGTCAATGGTAAGCAAGTCCCAGCTTGCTCATTGGCACTTGTAGTTGGTGAGGAGTGCAGCAATTGGCCAATGACTAGAAATTCATTCGAAAACAATACCAATAATATCCGAAAACCAATGGGGTCGTTGGCAGGGCAAGGTGCAATGGGCCCCATTACATGTAGGTCTACATAAAAAGCCCAACTGACATGTTTTACCATATCCCATAGCATGGGCAATCCATCGGAAAAGATTTTCTGAGGATTCCATACACTTGGTCGAAGCCACCAGTAGTAAAACAAAGGAAATTATCAGGAAAACAAACATAAACATTTTTTAAACCGCATGAAAAGTCTATCAGACTTGGCTACGAGTAAAACAATAAACAAACACTTTTACTAAATGAACCTCTTTTGTATAGTAATCCAAAATGCCGGCTATACATGTAGCCGCAGAGAAATGACGTCAACCCCAATGTTTTTAAGGTATTTTTAATTTTAGGTACAGCAGTTCTTCCAAGAAAGTTACTATAAATTCTTCCAGTAAAGTTCATGGAAAAATTACAACACAAACAATTAAAAACGTCCTATAATATGATTTATGAAATAGTCTTCTACAACTTGAATAGATCAAATTTATAATAACTTGCTTTTTAAATTAAATAAAACATATTATTGTATAGTAAGTACCGGATTTTGGGGTGCCAATATTCTCGCTTCAAATCCTCTTATAGTAAAAAGATGAATTTTTTTCGCGCCAAAGCCATGAGAGTTTTCGAGTTTGCGTTGTAGGTGATTAGTTTTTCTAAATTTCTGGGAAGCTGACCTTCAGATTGCCATCCGCTGCTCAGCCAAACAATGTCAAGTGCGCAGACCTTTTGCGCCCTTAATTCTATTGGCTTCATTCATTTTTTAGATTTTCCAATACTTTATTTCTTTTTATTTGCAACTCTACAACCTGGTTTACATTGCCACTTACGTTTACCTGCTATCAGCCATTTTAAGCTTATGGTTAGGCGTCATTTCTTCTATTTTATTACCTTTAGTTGTAGTCAGTAGTTAGTAGTCGTAGACGACGCCCCGGTTAGGTGTAAATCGTGGGTTCGAATCCCGCAAAGTCTCGTGTTTTCTAGATCATCTAATTTCAGTTATAACGAGGAGGTTACCTCTTCAAAAATTTAATGATAATGTTATAAAACCTTTAGATATGTACGCAAGAGGTCCATTCACAACAATACAGCATTATCAAAGGAAGACAAGACATTAATTTCTCTCAAAAGCCATTGGGCCCTATTACACTTAAGTCAAATTGTCAGTAGCGTCACATGAAGAAAAAAGGGTGTATCAATGAAATATGTAACTGCAAAGGCTTTCACGGCCGGAGTCGAATGAAGAACCAGTAGAAGCCGGGCTGATGGGCCGTGGTCGAAATGAAAGCGAACTTCCAAGTGGTTCATCAATGAAATACATACTTGTTTGAAAATTGGCGGGGAAGCCAATGTTGCTACCACGTATCTTTTATTGCTCTGCCAAGTTTAGAAGTCATGTTAAAACCTGGCTCGACTACAGGCTAGTTGAACTGTAGGTTTCATCTAATTTTATTAAATGTAATAGGGGCCAGCACATTTATAACATTTCTAAGGCGCCCATTCCACCGGCAAATTTGCTTCACTCAAATTCATTTGTGTTTTGAGATTTTTTGTTTGTTTTATTTTAAGGAGACTATTATTTAGATACTTAACTTATCTATAATAAATTAAGTTATAATATTATTAATGATGTCTGCTACCATATTATAATTTAACGTATAATAACGATCAGTAAAGTATCTACAGAATAGTCTTCTTAAAATAAAACAGACAAAAATCTCAAAACACAAGTGAATTTTAGTGAAGCAAATTTGCCGGTGGAATAGCCGCCTTAGTACAAACTAAAAATATTTCCATCACGAAAATCACAGTAGCGCCCCAAGCGGCAGTCTCACGCAACTTTTTATTACAATTTTATACTCGTAATTAAAATGCCCAAAAATAAACTAACTTAGAAAGAATAAAAAAAATCAGCGTTTTGAACAACATTGTCTTGCTTACCGCTTTTTTCATCAAATGCAAATTTTGCAACAATTTCATAAAAACCCGTTTAAAGTTTAACATTTGCGAAAAATATGGCACCCAATCTGGTGTACTAGTAATGGGGTCATTTATAAGCAATCCAATTTCACAGTCCAATCTAAAATGGGTAAAAAGTAGAGTGGGTCGAAAGGCGCAAAATTCTCTTGCTCACAAGTGTAAAAATATGCTAGAAAACACCCGAATTATTATTATTATTATTATTAAGTAAATAAGCGCTAGCTCGGGGATGCGGGATGGTATTATTATGAATTGTATTTTTGTAATATATGCTCCTTGTCCAGGGAATACTGAACAAGGAAAAGAAAGAAAGAAGAAGAAGTTAAAACGTAGGATATTAAATTGAAAAAATGCCATTAATCAATTCAATGAAAGAAAACACGACGAAAAACAAAGCCAAATACTTGAAACCTCGCCAAGTGTCTTCGTATTGCGGCAGGGTAGTAACTTTGAACATTTTCATTTTGTTTAATTAGACTGTAATTTGCATCATTCGACACCGTAGCACAGCCACGCAACAACCGCCCTACAAACTCACCAACTCTCATCAGACCTGCAAGAGTTTTGCTCGTTTTGACCGGGTTTTTGACAGTAAACGGTTATTGAGGCCATCGGACATAGCGGCAGGAGGATGCACAGTATTCAGATCTTTAACTATTTGCAGAAAGTCTGAGGTTCCAACAGAAACACGGTGTTTCCCCAATCTATGACGACGTGACAGTTGCTTGACAGCTCATATTGTAATTAGAAATGGAATGTGGGAACCAACCGCTCATGAATGACCCCCTTATAGTGTCTTCACACAGGCTGTGTTTCAATATTCGTAAAACAATAACAAATGAACACATGATTCTAACCTAAACTTGACATCTACTCCTACAGTTTGTAAAATTGTGTAGCAGTAGTAGTAGTTGGAGCATTGATTGATATTATATTGTTGAATAGCCTTACTCTGGCGTTTTCTAAGGTTGCGCTCCACCTCCACTAAACTGTCCTCTAAGCCAGCGCTAGTCAAACCGAGGGCAGCTCCAAAAATAATTATTAAATGAAAAATTCGGAATTATAATGCTTTCCTTAAATAATCCGTGTATAATAGGAAAGCGGAACACCGTAGCTAAGGTTTCGCGCCAATATATACAGGTCGAATGAGCGCTAGAGTCTTGAAGTCTTACTGCTCTGTTATTTATACTAAAGGAAAATGGCGTCCATAAGCTTACTGCTTTTCATAAAAATTACTCGTGAAGTGTCTACTTACGATGTTTAGCGCCGCCTTCTAAGTTGATTGTTATATTATGGTATATATTCTACCCACTGTATAGCATCTACTTCGTGATTGCTCCATAAATTGACAGTAAAAAGCCATAAAATACACTGCTATGACATTTATGTTTTGTTTTTGTCCTATGATGCCATTCAATAAAGGTTAAGTGCTGCGCTCTATATATATATATATAAAAAAATCTTTGTTTAAAAACTAAAAACTCATTGAAACACAGCCATAATACCACTAGAATTCGCACCTTTCACAGCAGCAGAGATTCACGACTCGTCCTCGCACACGGGACACTGTTCGCGATTACGTAAACACACAGAATGATACGCATGCGCGCATTTGAACACAATGACACCTCCCTCAGCTAGAGCCCTCGCGCCCAGACTGAGCGAGCACGTGGTACAGACCGTACGGGAGTTGAGACGCAGACCCCAGTGGCCGGACACCGACGACTGAGATTCTGAGGAGTGTAGCTGCGGCGAGAGAAGAGACGCGCGGTTCGATTTTCCCGCCAAAACGTCCACTACACCTGAAAACGGGTATTATAAGTTTAACAATGGGGATATAGCGAATGACGCGTCCCTCGGCTAGCTTCCCTCGCACTCAACCTGAGCGAGCAAGTGAATCAGACCGTACGGGCGTTGAGACGCAGGTCCCAGTTGCCGGACGTCGACGGTTGAGATTCCGAGCAGTCGCGCTGCGGTGAGGTTCGATTTCCTTCTTGCCGGCGTGGCATGCTAACCAGTCCGATTTGACAGTCCTTACTGCAGTGTTTGCCTTATTTTAACCCAGTACCTCCTATTTGTAACCTGAGGTTTCACATTGTGTCCCTCTAGTTAAGTTAGGCTTTTCTTCCAGTATAGAAAAATGTATAAAATGCCAATCCAATCACCTGTTTTTAAGCCTTGACTGTGCTTCTCCATGACGGTTGCCAGAATAACGGCCTGGTGGAACACCGGCTCCAAGTCTTTGACCTCTGTCGAGTACTGCCGCATGAGTTTAAGGCATGGCCCGGGCCCGATAGCCTTGACTAGTAGCAGCCCGAGCTGTGTCCAGGTGAGGGAGACTTTCGAGTCCGCCGGTAGAGCACGACCGCAGTTCAGACAGTCACCACGACGAAGTCCCGCGAGATGGCGCACGCATACCTGCATTACGGACCGAAAAAGAATTAGGAGCAAATCGGAGTGCCCCCACTACGTTTTTTTTTTTTGTACAAAGTCGATTTTCACAGGAAATATCGGCTGGAGACACAATTGAAGGAGAGAAGCCTCACAAGTGTACAAAATCAAATACCTCACGTAATAAACATAATAGTCTCCTTTGTAACTTTGTAAAACTTGCTGTCACTCATTGTTAAAAATAATAACTTTGTATAGTTTTACTTAATAAAATAAAATTAAAACATACACAACCGGTTTCGGCTCACGCCATCGTCAAGTGCGATTGAAAACAGATAAAACAAAAGGTATGCAAGCTAAAACAAAACAAATCTCATTGTCAGGATAACACACAACATTTTAAATTTAACAATTAAACATTAACCAATGGAAGCGCCATTAAGTAACGTTTTGTTTTTAACCATAACTTCCCTAATCTCAATGGTTTCTAAATTATCAAGAAGTTTCCCCTTGTTGGCTACATGGAGATAGGGTCGACAAGAATGTGTCATTTTATTCTGTGGACTCGTTGGGTAAGCAACTGATTAATTGTAAGCCTAAATTGGAGAAAGGGAGGAAATCAGGGGTGTATCAACTAGACTGTAATGATTGTGGTAGCTTATATATTGGACAAACTGGGAGAGGTTTTAAAGAAAGAATAGCGGAGCATAGACGGAGGGTAGGAAAACCCGACACTCAGTCCGCCTTTGCCCAACATATAAACACCCACAGCCATACCTGTGATTTCGATAATTTTAAGATCATACATGTAGCCAACAAGGGGAAACTTCTTGATAATTTAGAAACCATTGAGATTGGGGAAGCTATGGTTAAAAACAAAACGTTACTTAATGACATAACCATTTTAAGTAGTTCCCCCTTTTTGGCGCTTCCATTGGTTAATTTTTAATTGTTAAATTTAAATCGTTTACTTTATGCGATGCTGTGTGTTATCCTGACAATGTGTTTTGTTTTAGCTTGCATACTTTTGTTTTATCTGTTTTCAATCGCACTTGACGATGGCGTGAGCCGAAACCGGTTGTGTATGTTTTAATTTTATTTTATTAAGTAAAACCATACAAAGTTATAATTTTTAACAATGACCTCACGTAATATTGATCGTAGAACAGTCAAAAATAAAGCTCCCCTTAGCTGAGATGCTTTGTTACATAATAATATGTGCCCATCAAAAATACCAATTGGCCACAAACTCACACACACCCCCTATTGGAAACGGGTAAAGGCAAACTGTTTTAGACGGTCCCTGGGCAACCTCGTTGTATATGCTAGCCTAAGTCCTTAAAATATTTACTACAGAAATGTTATTCCTTTGTTTTAGTTTCGCTACAATGAAAATCTGAATTTTGTCTCCAAATCTAGCGCCTAAGTTTTGTCCCAGATCACCAGTGTCTACGGTAGTACAAGTAGAAAATTCTCCTTTCCATTTTAATACCTCTGAACTTCAAAAACGGACATCAATAGAGACATGAAGAACAGTTAGAGACACATTAAGCAGTTCTTCACTCACGAAATGTTCCAAAGTCATGCCCCGAAAGTCAGCGACGAAGAAAACGTCGATGTTGTTACTCCAATTGTAGGCTTCCGACTGAAGAGCTACAACTACAATACGGCAACAGCACCCACCTCACACAGTAGCGGATCTAGCTCAGCAATCCGGCTCTCCAGCTCTTCGATATCACACAGGTGGACAATCAACGGCAGCAAATTCAGCAGTTCATCGTCGGCCCGAATGAGCAGTAACTGGGGCCAAAGGGACGGGACGCGGGAGCAGACGCGCACTCCCACGGGCGGGTCTTGCCCCGCGGGGTCCAACAACATGTCCGACACCCCCGGGAACCGCACGGGGCCTCGCCGGGGCCCAGGGACCGGGAAGCCACACTCACACTTCTTGACTACTTCTATGGACTCCAGGCAATGAATGGCGAATGCTTCTGCAACCTATAACCAAAAAACCTGTTATGCCACCGGCTTTTCAAATGGAAATGAAACTATAAAGTTATATAGAGGGCCCTCGCGAATATTTGCATAATTATACAGCGCTTGTGAGCACGCAAAATGAGTTATAAGAACATTTTTTAATTTAATCTTAAGCATTTAAACAGAGTATGAGTATGTTTGGCGTATTCCTGGCGTTCTAATGTTAGTGTAGGTATACCCCATATGTGTAGTTTGGTGCATGCAGAACCTTATTTTCCTTATAAAACCGCCCAGCGGGTTTAGTGGATTATTATTATGTCGATAGGGTCTAGCCTTACCTTTGGCGCCCATTCCACATACGTCAATCGTCAATGAAACATTTAAAAATGACGTAAATTGACGTGGTAGCAGAATTTTTAGTATGTCTTTAATGTCTGCTAAAACGTCATTTTTCATTGACGATTGACGTATGTGGAATGGGCGCCTTAGGAAGACTCCAAGTAGTTCTCTTGGTATACGACCAAAACAATGACACAGCTCTACTATAGTGCGACAGTCGCAGCTTCATCAGAATGCAGCAACTGCTCATCTAGCCTCAATGGCTCGAATATATTGCCAATACTTGCTTTTACTTTTTCCGCTTCATTTCCTCATGGAGGGTCGGCGGCAGAGCTGCGGCATTTCCAGACGTTTCTATCTTGCGCGTCCTCCCTCGTGAGCTCGGTTTCTTGCAGGTCGCTTACAATTTTCCTCTCCAGGGTGAGCTTTGGGCGCCAGGTACCATCGCCTCTCCCACTCTGCGTATAAGCGCTGATGCCTCTCTCCTTTGCACGTGTCCCCACTAGCTGAGCCTCTTCCCAATAGTCTTTTATAATATTAAATACAGTAAAGCTGTCGATAGGGTCTAGCCTTACCTTTGGAAGACTACTAGCAGTTCTCTCGGCATACGCCAGAAACGCAACACGGCTCTCCGAGAGAGCGACTGTCCCAGCTTTACCAGAATGCAACAGTAGCACGTCTGGCCTCAGGGTCATGTACAATATATCGTTTTCTTTAACGAAACCAATAAAGCCTACCTTTGGAAGACTCCTGACAGTTCTCTCGGCATACGACAGAAAAGCAACACGGCTCTGCGAGAGAGCGAGGGTCGCAGCCTTGCCCGAATGCAACAGTTGCTCCTCCAGCCTCAAGGTCAGGTACATCATGTCAATTATGTCCAGCTTGGACCTGGAGATCTGCTCTGTCTGGCCAACGCGCAGCAGAAATAGTGAAATACTCAAAACCCGTGCGCTCGAGAGATTCTCACTAATGCTCATTGAATTAGTTTCGAACCTAAAACAACACGTATTGCTATTATTTTTTTGGAAGCGCAACTTCTGGGAGGGTCTTGAAATCTGGATGGTTGTCCTTTTTGATGACGCAAATTATGAGCAAACTACTCGATGGATTTTGATTAAATTGGGCAGGCAAGCTCATATCAATCATATCATTCTCAGAACATTTATTTTCTGTTGTGTGCTAAGTCAATCTGGAGGGGGGGGGGACAGGGTTATTTCCCTAAATTAAAACATGTCTTCGGTGTCAACCCACACCGGTTACAAGCGACAATGGGCAAGAGACATACTTACCATTGAAACAATGCAACAGGCACAAACGTGACCAAGTTCGGGAACAAGTTAAGACAATAAGTAAAGTCAGGTTCTAGCTGTAACACAGATCTGTCATTATCATATACAGACAGCTCATCTATTCCTTCCTACACCTCTGATCATTCAAAACTTGTTTTGGTTCCAGTCCTACATGCCTTTGGTGTATGTATCTTGCTTCCCTTCTTAGTACACTAACCTGCTAATGATTTCCATTAAACTAGAATAGTAACAGTCCGGCAACAAGGTCTTGACATAGCCCACTATGGTGTGTTCATCCAGTAGCCAGTAGAACAGCCTAAGCACCTTACTTAGCTTATGATCTAGTAGAAGATGAGATTTTGTCATGTTTTTACTGAGGTAGGGAGAGTGAGAAGTTGAGTCCAGGCCCGGTAAGTTTTCTAGAAAGTGCAGTATACACCTGTGAGCAACAACATATTTCTTATACACTTAATACATGTCCATAACAGAAAATATATAACCATGATACAATGATATCAATCTTAACACAGTGTACCCTGCTGCTACCATGTTCGATGGCCTCAAGGATCGTGTACATGATAGAAACTGCCAAAAAAAGCGTGCTAGAATGTGCCAACACTAGCAGGATATGTGTTGGCAAGAGTGAGGTCTGTCATACGGTTGGTGAGTGGCTACGCTACGGGGACGAATGATACGCGGGCTAAAGCGAAGCGATGGAAAGTTGTAACCCGAGACACATAATTGGAACCTCATGTTACAAAAAGGAGGCAAATTCGGTAACAATAACCCAAAGGCTGCAGTAAGGGCTAATAAAACCCGACCGGCTTCGACATTGATAATTAAAGCTGGGCGACATGATTAAACCACCCTCAGAAATGTCTCGGCATGCAAAGCTGTGCAACAAAGTCGTCCTTACCGATGAATTTCTAAGGGCTGAAAGGGCACGGCAAATGTCTCCGTAAAGAATACTGGACAGCCACCACAAGCTCCAACGCATGGCTGTGCCGCACGGTAGTCTTTAGCGATAAATGACTCGGCCCTAAGGGCTATAAGGGCAGGGCCCTTAAGGCTCAGATACAACTATAAACAACTTACCTAGAAGACAGAGAATGCCGAAAAGAACTAGAAACAACCGAAATTTCCTCCCCAGTGAAGAGAGAATTAAACGCAACAGGATGCACAGCACTGAGATCACCATCACCACACAAACGTAACACATTCTCCAACATTTTCAGCGTCGTCTCTCTCGTCGGCTCTCTACGTAGTATCTGATGACACATCTCCTTCACTGCTGCCACGTCCTTACTGTCTACTGCCACAGCCGCTTCATTGTCTTCCCTCGCTTCTTCGCCATCTTCTTGGACTAGTTCTGGTAGCGAGGCCGTGCTTCCGTGTGCCGGTTTGTCCATCCTATCCGGCGAGACACTGTGAGATCGATTTTTTAGGTTCAGACAGGCGGGCCGGTTGATTTGGTAGATGCCTGATTTAAGTTTTTGTGCGTTTACTAACTGAAAATACAATACAATAAATTTATGTTTCCATTAAAGTTAAGTAGTAGCTGTTGTGCATTAGTCCTATGTGCTTGGTCTGTCGTAGTACAAGACAAGGTTCTTAAATAAATAGGTTTGAGGGAAAACTGAACTCGATTGCACACTGTTGACTGTTTCGTACAGTACTTTCTGATAATGATGCGGTCATGTCGTCGAAGATCACATAGAACTGGTTTAGGACTGACAAAAAGTCAAAGTTGTCAAATTGACACTGCCTTCTCTCGGTGAATTGGCAACACAGCTCTATGCCACTCACCTGATCTTTCTGGGCATGGGTAGAGACAACCCCAATCAGGGGCGCCAGCGCAGCCAATAAATCAACGTTGTCAGCTTGACTCTCCACCATCTTCCCATCCAAATCGTTGGATACTATGCAATCTGGCAACGAAGCTCCGCAACTGGTCTTCTTCCAAAAGTACATGCGCACTAGGAACTTGTCCATGGGGACTAGATTTAGTCTGACAGCTCTATACAACTCACCTGATTATTCTGTGCATGAATAGAGAAAACCTCAATCAGGGGTCCCAATGCAGCCAACAAATCAACGTTGCCAGGTTGACTCTCCGCCATCTTTTTATCTAAATCCTTGAGCAGATGAAGCTTGTTGGACCGGTCTGCCTGCTCCGTGAGATATTCGGCAAACTGGCAACACAGTTCCGCGACTAGACTGTACTTCTTCCAAAAGTACATACGCACTAGAAACTTCTCCAGTGGGACTAGATTGAGTGCGTGCATTCGCCCACTGCCGCACCACACGTAGATGACGTTGCCCGTCACGCGAACATCGACGATATCTCGAATTTGATTGTTCCACAGCACTACTTCTGATTTCGTCGGGTCCAGCACGTATAGCTGTCAAAGGATGGGTAAATAATGAGTGGTTATATCATTTATTATTATTTTTAATGAAGAGAATAATTGCGTAGAAGCAATTTCATGAATACATCCGAATAATTTAGTCGTCTATGTAGGTAATACCTGTGGTATGTTGTGTAGAGACTCACACAAGAACGAACGAGCTACTAATTATTCTTGTTAATAGTATTAAAATCATTAATCAATTGTTTCATTACTGGTATGTATCCTTAATCGGGGGTGCGGATACCGCACATCGGACTCCCCAGTATTGAATATATATTATAGTTACTGTCGACGCAAGTTAAAGAAAGTTCCCTCCGAAATAGGACTTGGGTTTTCAGTACTGTAAATAAATAAATATATACTTCTGTTAAATTATACAAGTAACCAACAAGTAATTGACAAGAAAGTATAAAGTAAAATCGCCAAAATCAGGTAGTTCTGTCATTGTCATTGTGCTAGTGCCTCAGTGACAGTGTAGAAAGCTTTCTCTAAGAGATGGTTTCTAAGCAATTTAGGGAAGTTAGAAGCATTTCTCGCCACTCTCAGTTCAATCGGGAGTTTTCTGAGGTAGGCGAAACCTTGTAGTATAGGATCCAGTTGCTCACACTTGGCTGTGCGAGGCGCTGGCCTTACAAGGTTTCCCCGTTGCCTCGTGTTGTAGGTGTGGGTGTCCCCGTCTTGTTTAAATGCCCCCCACACCTCAGGCTTTAAGATATGGAAAATGCATCTAAAGATGAAAGACTTGGGGCTGTCAATATAGTACTGTTGGCTGTATAATAGTAAATTATTATAATCGTTGACGACCTACTGAAATACAGTAGGCCTATATAACCTTTGATAATATAGGCTACAATCCATTACCTTATATGAACTGTTTTTATGTATCTAGCCTGAAAGGAAGAAGCAGGCGACTCAGTCCAGAAATAGGACATACTTTATTGAAATAAATGTATTAATGATAGTTCACTTGAAATAATCTAATATTTATTATCACAGTTTATATATATTATATACAGTAAACAGTGTAACAGTATACTGTAACGCCATGTTGTTTTGAAAAAAGAAATAGATAGATTCCCCTCGAGCCCCTACACTTCCATATGATTTGCTTGCGGAAGCAGGGGACCAATAGAAAAACGCCATATTTAGGCCTTGAACTTTCGCGCCAAATGAAACTCAATAGTTTACTTGAGTTGCCTATTAGCAAAAGCAATCCTGTCCACCCAGGTGGATTTTTCAGAAACCGCAAAAAACTGCTGTGCCGCAACGCCATGAGGTATAACATTACAGTTTTTAAAGCTAATTTTAACAGTACTAGAATTGCTATTGCGTCTCAATATCTGATTCATCGGGTAGAGTATAGAAAAATAAAAAAAATGGCGCGAATATCTCAAAACTGAAAAAAATGGAGAGGATTGCTTTTGCTATTGGCAACTCACTTATGGTACCTAACCCAAGATTTTTAAAACTAAAAAGATGTGTCTTTATTAAATATTTAGGCTGTCTAACTTCACTTTGATAATATGCTTTCCCAAAATAGCAGAAAATTATGTGGATTAAAAAGAAACAATAGCATCAAATAAGTTCAATCATACAAAACAGTAACTGTACCCTATGAAATTTCAAGTGTAGCAAATGCAAAATTAAGTTATAGGCAATAATAAGGGCAACAAAAAGGCATTTTCTCTTAATTTTAAAATAAAATACAAAATACCCCCTGCTGTGAGCCCAAATATGGCGGAAATCAAATGACCATGCGACACTAGCGCCAATGATTATTCTAGTGCATTATATAAGTTCTTTGATTCCCTTAATTGGATATTTATTCAAACATACCGCGTCTTCCTGGTAGGTGAGCAAGTAACGAGTCAGGACGACAAACAGCCGGCCAAAGTTGACGGGATCTGACCTCTTCGGGAGAATATCTCCATTGGCATTATTATTGTCTACAGGGTGTTCTGATGTTATGGACCGTGGAGGAATCGCCAGAGCGTCCCGGAAGTGGTGCGTGTTCAGTACTGCGCCTTCTGCATTAACCTATAAATAAATAGATTACAAAGAGCTCGTCAAAGCTATATATAATTAGGCATTATGTAATAGTCAACGATAATAAAATCCCCCTTATTACACACTCAAATGTGTATTTGCTAGTTTGATTTGTTGGATTACTTATTCTGAATACAGATTACAAAGAGCCTGTCAAAGCTGTATAATATAATTATGTAATAGTCAACGATAATACAATCCCCCTTATCACACACTCAAATATTTATTCGATCAAGAACTGTTCGGATTGTTTATTTTGAATATAGGCTACGATTGAATCTGACTTTTAGTGAGATTTATGCGCCTATTGAGATGGCGACCAATGTTCGACTTCCGGAAAATCTTGGTCACAACTTGTCCTGTCATGACCCTCTGAGCCTAAAACCATCCACATTCAAAACGTCACATTGCTTGCTTGTATATCAATTTTAGGAAACACTGTAACCAATCTCCCTATACCTGATCGGCCAGAACCGAAAAGGATTTGTTTGTTATATAACGTTCCAATTATCCTCTACCATTGCTATCATCATGAATGTTCATGCTATTGCTGGCAGTCGGACAACACAACATTTTCTGTCTAAATCTAACTGACCTCCCAGATTCGGGCCCCCGGCCTTGCACAGTAGGCGCGCAGGTGCGATAAATGTGAGTAGTCGAGACTCTGCTTGTCACTGTCCGAGAAGAAGCCACGTCGCCGCTCTTCAGTAGGCTGGTCCAGACTATTACTGCTGACTCCGGTGCTGAGAAAGCAACCACCCATCGGCCCGTCCCTCAGTTTGTGACCAACCTGCGAAATAAGGTATTATTATTGATAATTATAGTTAATACAAGCAAGTATGATGATGCCACTGAGAAGATGCCACGTCGTCGCTTTTCACCAGACTGTCACTGTTGTCGAAGGCACCACCCCCCCCCCCCCCCATCGACGGCCGAAATTAAGAGGAAGTTACCAAGGAAATTTAAACTCCTTATATACTGCTATGTACGAAATACTCAGCTACAACTTGGATAGCTGGCTAGCACGAGATGGACACCGGAACTGACCCTAAATGGACAAGTGCTGATAGTTACAAATAGTGTGAAATACTTAGGAGTGCATATTGATAACAAGCTTCGGTGGAACGTACAATTACAAGCTGCCATAGCCAAGGCTAGAGCGATAATGTGGACTCTAAGAGTGTGCTTTAGCAATACATGGGGGCTCACACCAAAAATAATGAGGTGGCTCTACCTTGCAGTAATTCGATAAAGCGCTCACATATGGATGTGTGGTGTGGTGGAAAAGAACAGAGCTTAAAACATGCAGGGAACAGCTCAAGAAGCTTCAAAGATTTATATGTATAGCAATAATGGGGGCTATACGTTCTACTCCTACTTCTGCCCTTGAAATGTTGTTGGATTTGCCCCCTCTTCATCTTGTAGCTGAATACGAGGCAAAACTTGCGGTAAAAAGATTGCAATTGGCAAGAACAATTAGTCCCCATCTAACAGCTGGCGGACATGCTACCTCTCTGGTGCAAGAACAAAAAGATGAATTACTAATGCCCTGTGGCAGAAAGAGTGGGCGTTTGACTGGACAAGCTATATATATATTCCAGGCCGAATGGGTAGCTGCTACATGTGACGAAAACAACGTAGATCTTACATGGTACACATATGGTTCAAGACAAAACAATAATGCTGGGTTGGGTGCGTACTGTTTTAGATTTAGCACAGTCTTTCAAGCTGAGGTGAAGGCAATATCAGAAGCAGTGTCGTGGTGCAATGAAAATGATGTCAAAGATAGAAGTATCGTAGTATGTTCTGATAGCCAGGCTGCAATCCGAGCAATTAGACATCCAATGGTGATTTCCGCTATCGTGAAGGAGTGCAAGACTAACTGCAAAAAACCCATGATCAGAAATACTGTATGCCTCAAGTGGGTCCCTGGACACTCAGGTATTGAAGGGAAAGAAAAGGCGGACGAGCTTGCTCGAGAAGAATCTAGAAACAACCTACTCAGACCAGAACGCAGCCTTCCAATAGCCTGGGCAAACTTTAAGACTGTGTTTAGCGAGGAGCTAAAAGCACGATTCCTAAAGGAATGGCCTAGCCCACTCCAAGTTATGCATTGCGGACCCCAGCAAGAAAAGTGCTTTAAAATTCGTCTCCCGGGGGAAAAGCAGCACTCGGCTTTACTTACAGGACACGGTCCTTTCCGGAACCATCTATCTAAGATGAGGGTACCCGTGGAATCAACGATGTGTCGGTACTGCGAGGAAGAAGAAGAGAAAGGTTGGCATATTTTAGCGGAATGTCCGGCGATTTGGCGCGCAAGACTGAAGAATTTTGAATTTTCCACGCTGGAGTCCAGGCAGCATACCGGGGCATTGAGCTTTGGGGCCATTGTGGACTTCTACAAGGAAATCGGGCTGGCGTAGGACAGTCAAGCCGGGGTCGCTCTATGGGCCCAAATATGAGGCCTAAGTCGTTATTAACCCGGCGAACACTACTACTACTACTAGCACGAGATGAAAAGAATAACTAATGCGGAGTAAGTTTAAATTACTCTAAATTAACCCCAATGAATGTGAATTTGCATACGAGGTTTACAAGCGGAATAAATTAATATTCCACATTGTTTTGTCAACAGAAAGTAATTGATTCATTTACTTAACTTATAAATAATTTCTTGTTCTCCTATTTATACTTAGAATAAACTAGAAGGATACTCTTTTCGCTTTAGGCTAAGCACACAGGGGTGGGAAATTTCTCTCAACCAAGAACTTTTGCTAGTCTAAGCTCAACTCACCTGCCGATAGAGTTCCCTCTCGGTGTCACACACATAACTGCGCGTAAAAGTAGACGCCAGCAGAAGACCGCCTACAGCGTCTAGTTCCACGATTTTCGAGTCGAGTTGCATTAGTAAGAACCCGGGCGATTGCAGGACAGTTCGCGCCAAAACGGAAACACGGCCGGCCGCGTCTCCCGCAAACAGTTCATTGCCACCCCATGTTAGCGCAGTCACATGCACCCCCTGGTGTTCCAGCGATGTTGCTACTACTTTAGCACCTCGTTGTGTCCGTTCAACTAGATTAACCTGAAAAAGTAATTGTATTTCAAACACCCTGATGGTCTTGGGCAGCAGGCAATAGCTCAGCAGGTGAAGTAAACGACCGTATTCAGCATGCGAAAGTGGCCTTCAATAACCTGTCAACATAAGGCCAAGCAACAGGAAACAGTTCCTAAAAGCCTGCGTATACAGGGTTTTATTATACGCATGTGAAACCTGGACTATAGCAGGTAAGGAACTGAAGAGGCTAGAAGCGTTTGAAATGTGGTGTAATAGAAGGATGCTATGGACCAGTTGGAGGGACCACGTGATGAATGAAAGAGTGCTAGAGGCTATTGAAGAAGAGGGACAGTAAAGTTACTTCTTATTCAAGTCACAGCCGGCTGGCTGGTTGGCAGCAACATGTGGCATCAATGCATCGACTCCCCTCGATCCTGGCACGCCCTCTTCAGCTAGCTCCATGTACGTACTGGCCCCTAAGTCCTCCATCACCTGCTGCAGATACCTCATAGAAAAAGTAGAAGAGCGAAATGGGTAAGGAATTTGATAAGACACGAAAATCTGGTACACACCATCATTAAGGGCACAGTGGAAGGAACCAATAGAAGAGTGATTCATGGATCAACTGAAATAGGACACAGGAGTTCAAAGGCATAAAGAACTGAAGAAGAAAGCGCAGGACCGAGATAACTGGAAGATAAAATGCATGAAATTGCTGCCAACCAAACGTTGTGATTATGACCTCAGAAGGAGGTGGCCCTCCAATAAGATGTCAGTGTACTTTCAGATAAGTGCAAACTGACAAGACAGTGCAGAGAAGAATAAACATAGAAGCAATGATAAAATGCTAGTGTTATCTGTAGGAATGTGTCCTGTGACCGTGGCCTGGGACTATCTGATTTATGCCTACATATTATTTTAGTATAAGAGTAAAACTGACCGTTCCTCGGACCGTGGCAACACCAATAAGCCGTTCGTCTGGGGCTATTGCAATCTGGGACACAGCGCCTTCTTTACTCGGTATCAGCTGCAGAAAGACACAAGGTTCGCGACGGAACACATAGAGACCACCACTGCTGGCACCCATCACCAGGAGATTCGAAGACACATTGAAGCAAGTGTACTGAAACAAAATGGAAATTACATTTCAGAAGGGGTAGTTCAAACTCGAGAAGGAGTGGTTTGCAATGCATTGCAAAACCGAAATCTTGCATTGGAAAGCACTCTTTTTTCTTGCTCTATTTAGCACCTATAACATACCTGAAGTTGAAGAGCATCGATAGAAATATTCCATAGCAAAATTATTATTTTTGGTCACTTTTAATTGAAATTGGGCCTCACATTTTTATTTTTGTTTATCTGATGGATTTTATCCGAAACCGGTCATATTTATCATTTATTTTCTGTTCTTACTTCTTCCTGAGGTACGTCTTAGTAAAAGTCTCAAGTTAAGCTACCCCGCGGTACAAAAAGTGAAAATGCATATAAAGTGGAAACGTCCCATTGCCAAGTTAATTTATATTTTAAGCAACGGTTGTTTTATTCCCATGCCTCTTCTCATTACGCAATATGGCTAAATAACATAGCCAAATTTATTTATTTTATTACCGGTAACTCCTCTTTTTAAATAATAAATGGTAGCCACAGTAGCTTCAAATGTCACACATACCTTGACCCGAGTCGTAGATTTCAAAGGAGCAAATACAGCCGTAAGGTCTTCCAATTCAGCGAGAACAAAGGGTTCCTTTTCCATTGTGTTCTAAAACAGAAATAGCCTGTCCGTTCACAAAAACAAAATGTCAATGCCCTAGAGATTATTGAGCATGGCTCTGAGAGTGCATAGAATATTTATAAGAGGTTGGACCGTTACGTGCTCTTAGGTAATCAATAAGGTATATACGCCTAATGTCGCCTTATCATGCACGAATGTAATCAACAGTTCTGGGCCTAACTATGCTGGTCTGAGACTTCAAAATGTCATACATAATCTTATTTTGTGGAGTCAACCGACAGAATAAATAGAATACAAAAGCCCGTATTGTTTTGCTTCTTGTCCGGTGCTACACCATGTGATATCTTTGAAGTTTGAACACCACTTCGTTAATGCCCATGAAACCACCGATATTACAATATTGTTCTGTGGTCAATAGGTGTCCCTTTTAAGGATATAAACGGATTTATTTATAGTTGAGCATTAATTATCAGTATTCAGTTCAGATCTGCATTACTTTCTTGCATGAGCCAAGTCTCGCCAATGCAGCATAAGGAAAACGAATATGTGAGTTTATTTTTAAGTCGATTAATTGCAATAATGTGTGCAAGAACACTTACTTGTATTATGTTGTAACTTTTTACCAGCAAAAATGCAGATCACCTGATTTTTCAGGAATATTATTAAATTTTTACGCTTTGTTGTTACATAACTTCTTTATTTGGAAGCCATCTTGAAAATGAAATGACGTATCGTGGAAGTAGAATTTACAACGTGGTTCTAGTATTAAAAAAACCGCTGGAAAAGTTTTTTTCTACGTTTGACCTTACCTAAAAACAAGAAATACAATTTACTTTATTTGTCAATTTAAAAATATGTGAGCTTACACAGTTCTATGTATATACGATCTAATAACGTACAAAGTGGCCCTAGGATTCAAAAAATATTTTGGCGCGCTAAAATTTTCCATGTCTCATACATTACTATAGAACTCAAGTAATGATATAGGGCGAGTTTTTTCCCTCAAGAAGAGAGCTGTGAGGGCTCTAGATAGAGGATATCATGATTGTGGGAAGTGTGTCCATTTTTCTCTCATTGATAATAATAATTCTTCCTCTGGGTGGTTTATACATTTTGAAAACTGTCACACACACCCGGAAACAAGCGCTCATATCAAATCATGACTAACACGACAACATCCACTTGGAGCAAGAAAGACTAGCCTCTTACTGGACCCCAGCAAATGGGACTAAAACTACTTTTTAATAATTATTAACTTAAGTTACCAAGTTCCCCTTAAGTCCACATAACAGGTATCACTGAATTTAATCTAAAGGGTGAAATCCGTGAGTGAGTTTATGGAGTCTCTAAACTAGATAGTCTAGTTTTTCTGCTCCATAGTTACGCATTGTTTTTGTGTTATTTTCGTTACTCTTATCGCAAGCACTGTATCGCATGTTATTACAGAGTTGCCCCTACCGCAGGCCTACTCCGTGCAGGAATTTATAATTTAGACGATTTAAGACAACTAATTTTTTTAGGCTATTTATTATTGACGACGTCAAGAACCTACATTGTATTGTAATCTCTCCAATGGTGAATACCGGCAATCTTCAATAAACAACATGACCCTTGGGATGGTGGGCCTCAAGGCAGTACTTTGCTAAAATAATTAAATCTTGTTTTTTGTAGTTTATTTCTTAAGAATCGATTGTCATATAAGGCGCCCGGTATGGGAAAAATATGAGGGGTGAAATCAAGTGATCGAATGACGTCGTTACCTTTTCCGCGTTATATTTTTCGTGCGCAGCTTCAAACGCATTGAATTCCAACATAGGGCTGGCGCCTCTGCCTTCAACCGGAGAGTTGTCACATACTGTGTGACCCACAGTGACCAATCACGGGGCTTGTAGCCGGGCGTGGAAGACTCTAGAAGGTTCCAGCGCCAAATTGGTGGGAACGATAGATCTAATTGATTACACAGTTGTACACTAAAATACAGGAATTAAGCTACTGTCGAGGACTATAGATAAAATATGTATAGTATCTAATTTGAGTTTATTAGTTTTTGAGGTGTTAAAACGTATATAGGCCTATAGTTATTGTTGAAGCTGTTGATGGGGGACTTACGCTGCTCTTGGCCCTTCGGTGCACTATAAAATGTTCGATGTAATACTTTACCGACTAGTCATAATAAATGTTTAGAAATTGTGTGTCAGCACCGACGCACGACGAGTTTACTCCTCAAGTACGATTGTCTAAGACGCAACCTATTGTGCACAACTTTCACTTCCAGTCATGAGTATTATGACATGCATATACGCATCTATAAATATCGATAATTAATATTATTACTGTGAAGTTTTTTTAATATTTACCATTTTATTTTGCTCAAGTGAAATGAAAGTTTTATCCTAAACTATGGCAGAAAGTGGGGTAGAAAATTGTGCAGGAACATAACATCTGATAAACACGTAGGTGCGAGGTACGATATAATTCATGTACTACCCATACTGTAACGGATTTAAATACATGGCAGGATACCAGAGTGGCATGCGCAAGCGCGACTGATGGCCGAGACGGGGCTCAACGTGTAGAGGACAGACTGAGTAGAGTTTGCGAAAGAGTAAAGTTTTTCCGTTTTGTTAAAAGAGTATACCCATTATTTCATGAACATGATATATACCAGGGGAACACGGCCGTAGCCAGGATTTGTTTTTCTTGGGGGGGGGGGGTGATTCAGAAATTTCATTGGATATTATATAGTGTTTTTTATTTTTCCTCTCAAAATCCGATTCTATCTAGTATCAAGCCATTTCATTTCGGGGGGGGGGGGGGGGGTTGACCCCCCCTTGGCTACGGCCTTGCAGGGGAAGGAAATGGAGTAGGGAGTACCCCTCGGCCCGCCACTGCCTACAGGCCACCGCAGCTCAGCAGCTGGGAACTAAGAGCCAGATGGAAAAATTTTAAGTAAGACCCCGGACCTCCAGTCGGATGCCACTTGCCTACAACGAGATTATACAAGCCTGCCTGGAAATTGAATTTATAGTTAATAGTAGCCTAATCATCAATTTAATAATAGTATGTACTACCTTTCTAGACATTGGCCTACTGGAAGGCAGTGATCTACGAATTTAAATTACACCTTCTTGGTATCTAGATTCTAGACTATTGTGTTACACAGATCTGCCCTAAACATGACTCTGAACTCGAGGTCGCACATAGGCGCATTTTGTAAAAACCTAGCGTGAACTTGCTTCGCACTATCACAATAAAGTAGGAAAATGGCGCCGTCTGATTCCGTGTTGTAGGTTCCGCAGTGCGTAGCCCGCAATGAGTAGTGCAAAATGCGGAGCTAGGAAAGCCCAGCTTAAGGCGGCGCGATTTTCAAAAACCCTGTGGCGGAGCAGTACACGGGACGGGATGTTACATGGTTGCATATTCGCAAATTCACAGGAAAAACGTAAAGACATCGCGAATTTCAAAAACCCTGTGGCGGAGCAGGACACGGGACGGGATGGGTGAAAAATGCGAAAGTAATACATGCCCAATGAAAAATGTAATGCAGACAACGGAGAATGTGGAAAATTGACGGAATCCCTGACACGACATTCATTGACTGTTACGCGGTACGAAGTCCGCTAGTTTATAATAGATAAGTATCTACACTATAGTCTCCTTAAAATATGGCAGAGACTTATTAATGATGTCTGCTACCACGTCATGCACTTGCATTATGAAAAACGAGGTCGGTGGAATAGCCGCCTAAGTCTGCGTTGTCAATTATAAATGTGTACGGCTCAGTAATAGAGTCTGGTTTCTTTGGTCGCTTGGTAGTGGAAGAATTAGCCGTACTTTGTACGTTGCCCAGGGGACGCCGACGATTTATCACTTAAGACAGATGGCCAATGCCATGTGGAGGCTATGAATTTCGCCCAGTTTTGGACGCGCTTGGACACGAAAAAGAAAAGTAAAGTAAGTAATAGAGTCGAGAATCCACTACGGCAAACTTTAATATTAAATGTATTTCTCAAAAACGGCTAAGACGTTTTTATTTAATTTCACATATTATATTGTAGTTGTCATTAATGTAATCAAAATACAACAGGTCGCTTGCCCCTTGATATCTTCCATCTCAGGACAAAATATAAAAAAATTACTACAAAATAATTTTTCTGTGGAATCCTATAGATCCTTTCTAACTTCAGGTATGTTTTAGATGTTAAATGGAGCAACAAAACCGAATAGGCTGCGTTTCTGAACAAAGTGTCGGTTTTGCATACAAATTTTGTTGTTGAAAAAACTATGGATAATTCATACCCCAATATATTGCCTACGCTAGCGTTGTAATATATTGGTATGCCCGTTCTAGACTATGCAATCGTCCCATCTATTAATTCAGTACTTTGGGATAGGGAAAGTCGAGGCATCCGAAATTTAACCCTAGGGCAATGATTCACCACGGAACTAACCTACTTATATTATCTATCTCTTTACCTATAATAATTCATAAATAGGAAAACATGTACGGGTTCACTCGCACCGGTTCTTGTGGCAGTAGCACTAGTAGTTGTAAATTAGTATTGTGTGCAGTAGTTTAGTAAGACTTTCTAGGCCTCCTGTTAGTAACGAAACCGAGATTCGCACAGCATGTTGCTCTGAATGTTATGCTGAATATACAGTACATAAATAATATATATATTTATTTATTTAAAATGTAAAATGCATCACATGGAAGGTGGAAAAGAAACAAAGAGGGCCATGCTTGCAACTTCAGTTTTTAATTGAACCAATATACAATATTGGGATGAAGACAATAATATAATTCTTCTGAACGAAACTGCAGCCCATTGGGATGAACGTAATACCGATTTTTTTTAAAATACAGTAGAAGTCCATTAGTCCGGCATCGCTTCGGAAAGCTACAGAAATGATTGATTTCCATATTATTAAAAATAAATTTTATACTAAACGCCAAAAGTCAAGAAAACAAAGACATTCGTGAATTTTTTAAATCTAAGTGAAATATGTTTTACAGTACGTGTACATACATTATATGAAATGTAAAATAAACTTTGTTGTCTGTATTTGTAGTTTAATTATTAACCTAATTGTTCTCATAATTACCGCCCGATAGACCGGCACTTTCGATAGTCCGGCACCGAGCTGCTCCCGAACGTGCCGGATTATCGGACTTCTACTGTACCGCATTAGTAAGGTGTCACGTGACGGTGTAAAAATATGCGCGGGAAATCCAAATTAATAAATTATTGGAATACAAGAGAATGGTTGCATAATTTTATAATTGAAGTAAATATGAACAAACATTAAAATGTACAGGTAGAATTTTGAAATATAATATATATTTTATTAATGAGTCTGCATTAAACTCAAAGGGAGACAAAATAAAACTCACCAAAAATATAGCCCTGGATTAATTTATCAATTTGAATTTCCCGCGTATTTTGCACTTATTTGTTTAAAACAACTGAATAAACCGCGGTGTTACGTTACAAATCACCGTAGTAGGGATTCTGGTAAAGAGTAGAAGAAGGCGTTAAGTAGCATCCTTGTAGTGGATTCTTAAAATATGCGAGTTAACGCCTTCCACCGGACCAATGTAAAGCATGTATTTATAATAATATAATATAAAATTACATGTATATAATATACTAACAATGTACAAGACGCAGTAATGCACTAGAAATAATAACATCATGATTAATTAATAACGATTCCAGTTTCTGACAATATACAGGGCGACACACAACATTTTAAAATTCTACCTTCAACACACAACACTCGTTTATACAACTTTTATATTTCCATAGAAAGTTAAGTTACACAGTAACCGTATTATGCTGCAGGGCTCAGCCCGTGTGCAGCTTAAATTTACTTGATAGGTTTTAATTGCAGATTTGTTTGAGAGGAAATATTAATATTTACCAGGACTTAGAAACTGGTTGACCTAAAAACCAATCTGCAAAAAGTAGACGAGTGGTCCCCAAAAATCGAAAACTAGCAAAGAATCTTGGTTTTGTTCTGTATGTACAGAGGACAGTGAAGAAGAAATGCGTCTGTGCGTCTCAGCAAAGCATATGTTCATGGAGAGTGGGTTGGGCTGACCAAAGCCGACAAAGAGGAATATTTTCGCCCCAAATGGGAAATGTAATGTTACCCAATATGGCCTTTTGGTAATACAATTTTTCCCCCCAATATACAGAAATTTAATTCATCCCGCCAAATTCAAATGATCATGCAAGGCTTAGCCATAAAAAAATTACAAACGTTACGTAGGCCATATTTGGTACACTTACCATATTATTTATTTAACGTATCCTACGGTATCTTTTTTTCTGACTGCTTCATGAGTCTTCAGGAGTTGGGATGTTCTGCGGGGAGGATGCCATCATTAGGTGATATTTAACATAACGTAATGCAAGTGAATATAATATTCCAATTGAGTTTCTATTATTAGTAATAAAGCTTTTATGCTTAAATAAACGAACTGGACCCATTTATCGAATTCATACGGAGAAAAATATATGGCAGGCCTATACCTCAGAGAGCATTTTAATTCTAGGTTGGGTGGTGTGTTGTCTGCTGTTGAAGCGTGAAACCTACTGTTTCCAAACTAGCCAGCGGCCTCATGCCGTAACGGACACTAAGGAACTCAATCCTTCTACCGGAAGAAAAGATAAATAAAAGGTAAAGTAATAAATTATTATTATATTGTATAGTATCCGTAACTCCAAAACTAAACTATTGTCAAAACGGTGACAAAGGAGAGGGGATATATTAGTATCAGCTTGCAGAACGATGCTAACGGAACACTGCAGCGCCCCAAAGTACCGTTTGGCCGGTGGCATACTATCCTTTATGCCATTAGCGGCTGAGAGGGATGCATTCTGGCGGGATGACACGACGCTGCAACACTGTCAGGTGCGACCGATTAAACTTTCTCAGAAGACAAGTAAAATGTATACTCGTCATACCGGGACCCAAAGTTGCAACGACCTTCACAATAGACAGTTCAAAGCTATAATAGGAGGGGATGGCACGCCAATTTTGGTAGAATTCTCTAGCTTCCTCATGAAAATGCGAGCGTGTGGCGGTTTTTACACGCCAATATGACGACAGGAAATGGCATCATGACTGTTTTCACTTCTTTCTTCACTATTTAACAATTATTATTTATACTTTTTGTGATGAGAATAGTTCGCACTGGCTTACATGAAACAGACTGGTCGCGGAATTGTATTACACTACGGATGAAAATGTCGCATATAATATTTTGAGTTGACAAATAAATGATATACGAAATTCAGTATGGAAAAAATTAAAATAACAAATAAAAATATGATGAGAAATGAATGGGCTACCGCTATAGCTAGAGTTGGTAGGTACCCCGAACACCATCAGGTTAAGGGGGCCTACATTATTATATTGTAATGTTAATATTGTTGAGAAATACACGAATTATTATTATTTAGCTTAGAACTGGCACGGACCCGGGATCGATCCGACTGTCTAATTGGGAATTGAGCCTCTTTTATTAATGAAACAGTGTGAAGGACGGCGTCGCTGTTCAGGGGGTGGTAGGTAGGACCGGATGGTGAAGGGAGCTTGCCGCTCTTCTTCACGGTCCGGGGCTGCTATCCGTTTTCTGGAGAGATGGGCGTTCGATCCTCTAAAATTAGGGAAGTAAAAAATTAAATAATCTTGAGGGACTGCCGGCTGGCACTGTTAATTTTTCTAGTTGTGTTCTACAGAAGTCCAGCAGACAGAGACCCTCTGTTACTTTTTGGTCTATATTTTTAATTGTGGATGATCGTGGGTTTGATGATAGAGGGAAACTGAGTATGGTGGGATTCAGTTCTGAATCCGGTTAACTCGGATGGAATCAGCCCTACTCACTTTCCTTCTATCAGCGAACTGCGTCGGATCTCCGGCGTTATGCCATCTATTGTCACTTGTTGTTGTTTTGGTCTATGGGATGTGGCAGCGGCCAATGTTATCGGTTGTATGAAGAGAAGAAATTGTCTAATATACCATGCATTTATATTTTGGATAAAGTGTTGTTCTCCTTAGCTTTTCTACCACCTCTCAAGGCTAGGAGCTCTCTATTGTTGGTTGGTTGCCCTTTACTTTCTATCGTCCCTGAGCTGCCGGTAGACATGGCTGAGGCCACCCTTGTTAAGAGTTATCATGGATGGAAGGATTTATGGTTTGAGAAGTTTTATTCCGGTTTTGTTGTGGTGCTTGAGGGTAAATACATATCTCCTTTCTATGCGCTTAACCTTACAAAATGGCGCCCAACGTGGGGCTTCAAATTTTCAATTTTAGTTAAAATTTAATCATAAATAAATAAATAAGTAACCGTTATAACTTTTTCAAGCTTTTACTCGCCAACCAATAGAGGATTCGCTTCCTTGAGGAGAGGGAGAAGAGTTGAGAACAGGAGATTATCCAAAATTTTAAGTTAGGATACATCCCTAGGATTAAGATTTACACTTGTAGCTAAAAGTAAAGGAAGAAGGAAAGAATCTGTTGAATTGATTAAGGAGTGGTAGTAGAAGTTCAGGAGTTCAGTGAATCCGTTAAATGGTTGTGAAGGTTAATGTTGTTGCTTGAACATAGACCAGAATTCTCAACCCTGTCTAAGTGCAGTTTTCATTTAGTGGCGCCCAAAGGAAAAAAATGGTAATTAACAAAATATGTTATGTTATGGAAGGGAAATTCTCCACAAACTTAATCAATTCAGTCAGAAATTTCAGCAGAAGTGAAGGATGAGGAAGAAGTAGGGAGTCACGGGAGGTTAACAGGAAAATTCAAGTCAGATTCCACGGGTGGGAGAAGTGGGTTTTTTGCCACACTCTGCACTGGTAGCAGGGTGGGTCAGTTTCTTGAAGGAGTGTGCCAAATTAGTATTTAACAGGTCCTGAAATTTTTCCGTAAAGTGGTAACATCGATGTGCAACAGAGTAGTTTTGTTTTCTGCTACTGTCCTTGCAATTAGCAACTCTAGAGTGAGGCTTTGTTTACTTTAGGTGTCGCAGATTTCTCCAGTAGACAGGAGTCGAAATGAAGGGTGGAACTAGAGTGAGGGTTTTGTTTGCTTTAGGTGTCGCGGATGGAACACAACTGGGAGTGAGGAATCTGTCCTGAGGTGTTTGGTTGGGAGATGGTTCTTTGTTTTCAGCAGCCTGATCGAGGCGATGGGTATTATTATAATACCGGGGTTTAAGTAATGAGCTATACTAACAATTTGAAAACTTTGAAAACATTAAGTACGTGCAAAAAGGTTCTATCTGCAAAAATATAGTATGTTCATAAAGGAGCTATCAAGTATGGTCGTTCAATGTGATTAAAGCCTGTTATGTACGCAGTACAAAAGACCCATTCGATTATCGTTTGATAAAAACATTATTTTCTCCCTAGAAAATTAGTTTAAAACAATTTCTGAAATACAAACTAGACATTTATTAACTATCTATTGTTTAATGAATTATTGACGTATATTTTTACGTATAAAATAATACACATTTTTTACTTCATTTATGCCTATTTTGAAAGAGGCACCTGTCTTCAGGGGGGCATTTTCGTGGCAAAAGAAACTAAATTAGATAATTTAAACCTAATTATCTTATTACTATTATTATTATTCTCACTATAAAAGATAAATTGCATTTGAAAATTCAATAATTTCCTAAAAGGATTTAATATTTCTAACAGAAAAAATGAATTTTAATTAAATTTTAATTATTGTAGCGTACTAGCATTCCGCACAGGGCTGCCAAATGCCCTTTTCATTTTTCTCCGGTCATTATGCGAAAATTCTCCGGAATCTCCGGAAAAGTACAAAAAGTTTAACTTGTATAAAAACCATAAAAACTGATTTTTGCAATATAATTTTTAATATTGACTTATGATATATTCAATAAGGTATATTATTTAAAGTCTTTTTTATCAGATCAACCAAAAAATTATTTATTTTTAATGTTGGCTACGACTGGCTACGACATCAAATTAAATAAACAAAGACAAACCTGATTACCTGAAACCTAAGTACCTAACCTAACCTTGGATGGTCATGGTGGCGGTTCTTGGTGCAAGATTTTCTAAAAGTACATAGTAATAGTGAGGATTCCTATACTATTTGGCCTTTTTATGATTAAAAATGAAGAAAACTGGAAAACTTACGGATTTTTTTTCCAAAATTCCAAAAAAACCGACCGGATCTGGTAAGTTTACTAACTTGCATAATTTATTTACTGTAGATAATGCAGATGTTGTACTTTAAGGAGCGTTGCTGTACATTTAGTAGCCTAACTATTTGATAAGTAATTAATTTTACGGAATAATTCCTCAGATAATAATATAATATGTAGAAAACAGTGATAGATTAAAACTTAAACAAAATTCAAACGGAACTTTAAAAATGCGGGTTCAAATCCAACCTTCACCAAAATATTCCTACATTACCGGTACTATTTTAGCACATTACTTGGACGGGTATGTCGGTATGATTGGTCAATTGGATAAGGTTTTAGTCGCTCAACTATAGCAATGGAAAGCTTAAAAAATGCACCAGATTAGGTTAGATTCTAACCTCAAATTTATTAAAACTTACCAATAACTACCCCAATATTTCTGTATATATTGACTAATTATATTTATGGAAGGAAGGCGATGGGTGAAGGTTTTAGCCGTCGCTCAACCTTGGCTGCTTTACTATTGAAATTTAAAGTTGAAAAAATGCATCAGATTGGGTTAGATTTTAACCTCAAATTTACTACTATCTGTTTTTAAAATGGAAAATATTCTGGAAATTTTACTTCATTAACCTTCCATAATTAAAATCAAAGTACCTGGTCACCGAGATTCGCTTGTTTTAGTCGAGTTTTCAAGTTTCAATGGGATTCGAAGACAGTTAAATTCCATAGGCTATGTTTTCAGATATTAGTTTACAAACAAACTTTAAACCATACTTATTATGCATTGAAAATTATTTTTGTTGTTCTTGTATTAATCGATATGCTATGGAAACCAGATCATACAATTATAAAATCTAATTTTAAAATACGTTATTATCAAACATTTCCAGACTATTTAGTTCGGTATTTTTCTAGATCCCATCCTCATACCTTCTCGTATTATGAGAGGGATGTATCTACATAATACTGTATGCCCTTTTCTCTGCATTATTCCCCGATTGTACTGAGAAATAACGATTTGTATAGGCGCTCGAGATAGTTATTGGTAAGTTTTAGCATAATAGCCTATTCATGAGGTAGGCTACTTAAAACACTTTAAATATAGAAGTTTGTAAAACTAGCATTTAGCTTCCTGCCCCGTGTGTATAAATGGAAGTAAGACTGATAAATTAAAAAAAATACGACAGGAATACTACGATAAGATACGCGAAATTGGGCTATTTTGCAAATATGAGGTTTATACAGTAGTATGAAATAGTCTGGTTCATATCAAAATTCTCTATAACTTTCTGGTATTTGGACATCAAATAATATTTGCGGGACTGTGAAATCAACGCGTCATCAGACAGGCAGCTAATTTCAAATTAACATACCATGCTCATTTTTGTTTCTAGATAGTGACGCAAGAAAAATTCCGGTCCCAACATGTAGCGGTGCGAATACTGGTAATCCTGGCACAAAAAGAGAGACGGTGTTCACTTCTAAAATTCCTGTATCGTCCGAATCTGGTAAGTTTGCCTAGAGTGCTTGCATAATTCTAAGAGATAATATGTAAATGGTGTACTTGAAACACTTTATGTATCAGTGTGTTTAAATATAAAAATTCGTAGAACTAGCATTTAGCTACCTGGCTCGTGTGTATAAATGAAAGTTTCTGATGGAAGACTGATAAATTCAAAAAAAAAAAAAAAAAAAAAAACGACAGGAATACTATTTAAAATACGCGAAATTGGGCTATTTTGCAAATGTGAGGTTTATACAGTAGTATGAAATAGTTTGGTTCATATCAAAATTCTCTATAACTTTCAGGTATTTGGACATCAAATAATATTTGCGGGACTGTGAAATCAACGCGTCATCAGGCAGGCAGCTAATTTCAAATTAACATACCATGCTCATATTTGTTTCTAGATAGTGACGCAAGAAAAATTCCGGTCCCAACATGTAGCGGTGCGAATACTGGTAATCCTGGCACAAAAAGAGAGACGGTGTTCACTTCTAAAATTCCTGTATCGTCCGAATCTGGTAAGTTTGCCTAGAGTGCTTGCATAATTCTAAGAGATAATATGTAAATGGTGTACTTGAAACACTTTATGTATCAGTGTGTTTAAATATAAAAATTCGTAGAACTAGCATTTAGCTACCTGGCTCGTGTGTATAAATGAAAGTTTCTGTTGGAAGACTGAAAAATTCAAAAAAAAAAAAAAAAAAATACGACAGGAATACTCCTTAAAATACGCGAAATTGGACTATTTTGCAAATATGAGGTTTATACAGTAATATGAAATAGTCTGGTTCATATCAAAATTCTCTATAACTTTCTGGTATTTGGACATCAAATAATATTTGCGGGACTGTGAAATCAACGCGTCATCAGGCAGGCAGCTAATTTCAAATTATCATACCATGCTCATTTTTGTTTCTAGATAGTGACGCAAGAAAAATTCCGGTCCCAACATGTAGCGGTGCGAATACTGGTAATCCTGGCACAAAAAGAGAGACGGTGTTCACTTCTAAAATTCCTGTATCGTCCGAATCTGGTAAGTTTGCCTAGAGTGCTTGCATAATTCTAAGAGATAATATAAATGGTGTACTTGAAACACTTTATTTATCAGTGTGTTTAAATATAAAAGTTCGTAGAACTAGCATTTAGCTACCTGACTCGTGTGTATAAATGGCAGTTTTTTTTAGTAAAATCTGTATATATTAGTAATAATGTGACACTGATAAATTAAAAAAGAAATTAATTGTGGATGTGGAGTCTACAGTTCATGTTCGGCGAGAATGCGCTGAAAGTTTTTGGGAGCACGACAACTGTCGCGACTGCAATAGGTAGATTTTTCAATTAAATCTACCATAAATACGACAGGAATACTACTTAAAATACCTGAAACTGGATTATTATGCAAATATGAGGTTTATACAGTAGTATGAAATAGTCTGGTTCATACCAAAATTCTCTGTAACTTTCTGGTATTTTGACAGTGTTCTTAGTTCATAAATATGATTGCGGTCATGAATTCCGAGTTTATATAAATAGGCAAATAATATAATAATAATAATATTTGCGTCCCGCAATATGAAATAAACGCGTCATTCGGCAGGCAACTACACTATATGTTTAATTTTAAATTAACATATTATGCTAATTTTGTTTTTAGAGAGTGACCAAAACACAGGAAATATTCCAGTTGCTCCCGTTATCCGGATCAAGTCGGGTCTTCCGGTCATTAAGAGAGATGCAAAAAAAACCGGTCTGAACACCACGATGAACACCACTGTAGATGTTACGGATGACGTTATGGTAAGCAAAACTTTGAGTTGATTTATTGTTTAATGTGATTGTATTATCTCTCATAAACAAAACGAAATACTGTATCAAAATGGGGGATTCATGAATCGTCGAGAATACGTACCGTAGTGTTTAAGGGTTAAATTCTGGAATTAATTGTGTTTGTGGTAATATTTGTCGAATTTAACACTTAAGCTCGTTATCACGTTCCTAATATGATTCCCCCTAATGATTTTAGACGCCATGAGTTTCCCATCTTAAAATTAATTTATATCGACTTATCTACCTTTACAATCATTTGTTCAAAGAAAATGGGATGAAAAATTTTGTTTTCACTTATTGCTTTTTATTTATTTATTAAATAAAGAGGTAAACTTTTAGAGTGGTATATCTTTTCATAAGTTTAAATGGTAGATGACCATTGTTCTTAGATATTCTAGTATACATTTTATATCGAAAATTCATATTTTTTTTAAATTAAATTTAGAAGTTCAAAAATTTAACTCTCATGAAAAACGGACAAATTGGCGGGTGTACGTGCCCGTGATCTACATGGAAGCAGCAGGGAGAACTGATATTTGCTGATCCAGGCTGATCAATGAAGTATACGTCGTTGTCCATTTTGCGGCAGATTGGCAAATGTTGATCTTTATTTTTTATTAATTTAACCAAAAAGTTTTGGAAATAAGTTTAAATTTGAAAGATGTTTATTTAATAATGGATTATGTATCCCAACTAGTAATAAATTATGTTTTATTTCTCTTTTACCGAAAATTTTGTTTGCAATATTTAACTGCCAAAGGAATTACTCAAGTAATAATTTCACAGTAACCTTTTAGAAAATATCATTCACATTTTTCAGGAAACAAGCAGTTCCGATGATATGGAGGTGGAGCTGCCAAAGAGAAGAAAGAGGAAACAGAGGAAGGCCAAAAGGTATGCTGAGCGATTCTCGAAGAAATGGCTCACCATAACATCATTCAAAGGGTGGCTGTCGAAGTCAACGACACAAAAAGCTAACGGCGACGACTTAGCCTACTGCAACCTATGTAAAGTTAACCTTGCTTGCCATAAAACTAATCTCTTCACCCACCTCAAAAGCAAAACCCACCAATTGACTATTGAAAATAGTAGGAAGCAATTGACTTTACCAGAAGTGTGCAGTAAGCAATTGACCAAGGAGGATAAAATTAAGAGGGCGGAAATAAAACTTGTAGGTCTGCTTGCTGTCAAAAATTTGCCATTTTCCCTAATGGATGATCTGGTTCCCATCATATGTGACCTATTCGAGGAGTGTGAAATAGCCGGTGCGCTCACCTTGAAACGCACGAAGGCTCACGCTGTTTTGGGCAAAATGGGACAACACTTTGCCGCTGAACAAGCCGATCATATCAAAAAACCTGGTTCTTTCTTTTCTTTAATAATGGATGAGACAACCGACCGCAGTACCAAAAAACAATGTGCTTTTGTGGAGGTTCATTTTAATCATGAAACCAACGAAACAGAAACCCAGTTTTTTGATATGGTCGAACCTAGTAGTGGAGATGCTGCTGGGCTCTTTGATGCCCTTAAAGAATCGTTGCATAAAAAGAATATTCCTTTGTCTAATTTAGTTGGGTTCAGCTCGGACACGTGCAATGTGATGTTCGGTGAGAACAACTCGGTAGTGGCATTACTCAAGGAACAAAATCCAAATATTGTGGCAATCAAATGCTCTTGCCACCTAATCCACCTTGCTGCTTCCCATGCTTGTTTGAAGCTCCCTTCCTGCATTGAGGACTTGCTGAGGGATGTGCCTGCTCATTTTAATCGGAGCACTTTACGCATAGATAAATTCAGTGAGTACCAAAAATTCTGCGGCACTGAGCTTCACAAGGTATTGTCAAAATCGAATACAAGGTGGCTCAGTGCCAAACAATGCGTGGATAGAGTACTGGAGCAGTACGACCCGCTGAAAAAATATTTCGAAAATGATGTTTTGCCAAAGGACCCGAGTGAAACCTCCCAACGGATACACAAGACGTTGTGGAATGTTTATAATAGGGTATACCTTGAGTTTATGTCCTATGTCCTGGAGGTACTAACTGATTTTAACATTTTATTCCAAGGGGAAACTCCTTTACTTTATAGGTTAAAGTCCGAAGTTGAAAAAATGTTTAAAACAGTGTGCCTCTGTTTTTTAAAAAGAGATTATGTTCGCACCACCCCCATGAGGGAGACATTTGCTAAGAATCCTTCTAACTTCGTGCCTTTGGAGCATGTTTATTTAGGAGTTAACGCTCACACTTCTATTCAAGAGTTAGAAAGTGATGAAAAGTGTGAGAAAAAGCATTTAAAATTAATCAGAACAACATGTTTAGATTTTTATGTGGAACTGGCATTGCAATTAAAGCAGCGCTTTTCTTTTATTTATAAAGAACCTGTTTTCAAAATAATTGAGATATTAAATCCCGAATGTGCCATGTCGCAGGAGTTTCCATCTCTAGTACCGGTTTTTTCTACTTTCCCTATTTTAAACGAAGCCGTCAAACTGCGTGATGCGGAGAAAGAGTGGCGTGAACATTCATTATTAGATTTCAAAAAGCTAGGCCTAGATAAACTACATAGTGCCGACAAATATTGGAAGCATTTGTTCTCCCTGAAAAACTTTCTTGGTGAACCGCAATTTCCAAATTTGAAAATTGTAATAGGAATGCTCATGGTCCTCCCTTTTTCTAACGCTTCTGTAGAAAGAGTGTTCAGTAGTCTGAACCTAATAAAAACTGATCATAGAACAAGCCTAAACAACGAGTCATTATTAAACTTACTTCACACGAAGCATGGGCTAAGACAAAAGGGAACGTTACTGAAATATGAACCCCCTCTTTCCCTATTGAGAGGAAAAAATGTTTATAATAATTAATAAGAAGATTTTCGTAGCCTGGGATCACAAAGCTCTGAAAGCAGTCTATTTGAGCTCCACCATTCTGAAAGAATGGTTGAAGGGTTGATTATTACCGTTTTCAGTAAATTTGGCTGTGACGTCAAACTTTGTTTTAATTGTAACAAAACCAAATAGTACGTAGCGTTAGCATAAAATGAATTAATCATCTTTACCGTGGCTTCTGATATGTAATACACTCACTCTACATTCTAAATTGACTTATGCTGTTATGCTAACGCAACGTCTATTTAGTTTTATTACTATTCGAAGCAAAAGTTTGACGTCACAGCCAAATTTACTGAAAACGGTAATAACATGAGATGTTCATTCACGTGAATCAAGTTGTCATGGTAGCGGTACCCGTGAATTTTTCAAATATTATTTGAATAAATGTTTCGGCTTTTAGAAAGTCTGAGAAGCTTCAGAAGCACTGTTATGTAGTCCGAGCTCAGCAGCTTTTCCACTTCTCCAATCGTACGTTCACCAACTGTTCTCTTCAATTGCTTGACAATTAATGTCGTGATAACACTTTATTAGGTAGTATTATTTGAAAAATCTACTTATTGCAGTCGCGACAGTTGTCGCGCACCCATGCCATGGGTGAGTTCGTTAACCAGCACCATCAGCCATCTTGAATCGTGACCGCGGCCATTCAAAGTTTTAAAACAGTCCTATCTTCGCTATTATTGGACATATAGAGCCTGGGGTAAGTTCACATGAAACCTTGTAATATTGTCTACATTAATGGGAAGTAGTCCTATACTTTTTTCCGGCAATTCAACGCTAGTATTAAAAAAATTTGGAAAAAAATTGTATCATCTTGATTACCATCAAAATATATTTGAAAAAAAAGTGTATAAGCATGCTAAGTGAATTTTCATATAATTTGAAGCTCAAGCGAATTAAATATACCTACGCCTGCCGGCGCTTGCCAAGAGGGATATTCAAGGTATAAGACGAGTCTTAACCCGTTTATATCCAGGGTTGTAAATCCCCTTAATATGTCATCTAATTATGTATCTTTCTATAACAATGTAACTTTTTGCAGCTACAAGTAGTCCTATGGGATTTCTCAAACTATTTCGTTAGGTTACGTTACTTAACCGCTGTTAAATTACGTGTCCGCCCTCTTACTTCCACCTCTTTTGTTGTGTTAGTATTTAAGTTTGTTGTTATTTTGATGTTGGTGTTGCAACCGAGAAGCGTTATGATAGGGCTATGGGTTTTCAAGATCACGTGGGAAAAATATCTTGGCATATGGCGTTCTAGTGTATAATGAATAAAAAAATAAAATTTCTTAGCTTAAAAATACCACATTAATTAAAATAACTGGTTTCGACACAAGTGTCATCGTCAGGTTACATAAAATAAGTGTTCTTGAAGAAGAGTTCTTTTATGTAACCTGACGACGACACTTGTGTTGAAACCGGTTGTTTAATCATTTTAATTGTGATATTTTTAAGCTAAGAAATGTTATTATTTTATTCATTATGTCCAAATATCACAAAGTTACCTTAGAGACAATTATATTTGTTCCCATGTATTGCATACTCAATAATTCCCGCCACAGATAACTTTTATTTGTTTTTAAAAAAGAGTTTGCAAGGTATTTCATTAATTTGCGATGGGGGATGTTTTCATTTGGTATACTTACAATTTGGTTGTTTTAATTTAATTTTTCGACAAATCAATAGTTCTAGGCTAAAAATAATAATCTTACCACTGTATGTTTGTTATTTTGTTAAGCCCCGAAGGACAGATAATGTTCTGAGCTGTCGCGCCACTTGACAATATAATTCTTATGGAGCTAAAAAAAATGGGGGCCCCTGTTAATCATTTGTTATTTGACTGAGTGAGCAAAGTATTTCTTAACCTATTATGTAAAAAACTTGTTTTTTTTTCAATTCAATTGAAAATTATTTTTCGTTTTGTAACAGGTTACTTGTCTTTGTCCTTTGAGCACCAAATGAAATCTATAAGTCTATAAGTCCAGCAGATCAAATATTAATTTAGGCGATTCTGATTTTGTGTACTGTTTTCATTTGCTGGCCACAACATCTCAACTAGGGCAGTGGTCAAGAAGGGGAATAGCCCTACAGCCACCCTTTATTGTTCATTTTGTTACAGCGTTGTAATCTTATGTACAGTATGTATGTACTTACAAATGTGCAATGTACATATTGTATGTAGAAGTCAGGGGTTCTCGTACTGTGGCACTCCAATCGTTTTCAGGAGTACGCGACAAGCCAGTAATAACAAATAGTGGGGGCACTAAAATATTCACTTATTATCTAGTACTTGTGGTACTAAAGTTGGAGAACTCCTGATCTAAATGAAATGATAATCATTCTAATCATGGGGGCCCGCAGGGGGGGGGGGCAGGTTTTTAAAAGTCATTATGGTAATATCGTATCCCACTTATAACTCGAGCAATCGTTGAGGACGAACGAGATCTAGAGAAATACAGAATAGAATTGTCTGCAAAATTTTTGAAAATAATGTATTTTAAAATTAGATCTCTAAATATTATGTTCTGGTTTTCTTAGTAAATCGTTTAATACAACAAAAAATTAATTTTCATTGCACCATTTACATGACTTTCCGTTGTTATTTTAAAACAAAGTTAAGGTGAGTGAAAATATCCTCGAAACTTGATTACGGGCAAAAAAGAGGTCGGGACTGAAACGAACGAAGCTCGGTGGGCAAGTACTACCACATCAATTTACGTACAAGCCACTTACAAAATTTTTGGCCCCCTTTGGAAAATTTCCCGCGGGTTCACATGATTCTAATGTCACTGTCAATGTGCTCCATTTTTTTAACCAGTCGCAATTCTTTGTGCTTATTGTACACTTACAATATTTACTTATATTGTTTGATTGTTGCGAACTCTCTTAGGTTTTGTAACGGTAATCAACTAAGTATTGGTTCCTTGTGGGAATTTTCAATGAATTAAACCGTTCTGTAACTAATCCACCTCGGATAATAATAGTAAGTATATAGTTTGTTTGTTATGGAGCAATTGGCTAATTCTCGTGAAACCGAAAATTATATTCTTACTGAATGACTAGATTTTTAACAATATTTGCTCATAATTATTTGAAATGTGGAGGGCCTACCACAAGAAATAACCCTAGGCGTGTTCGAAAAAAAAATAGTTGAGTACCTATACTGGGTATAAGAACAGTAGGGCTCCTAAGTAATCGATTCTGTTAATTCGTGGGAAATGTCATTGATTTGGAATTATTTATGTACTGTACATGTATGTATGCATGTAGGTCTTTTTGCTTGTATTGAAATAGTCAGAACTCCTACAAATAAGTTTTTATTGATTTTTACTGTCATATTCTAACGGGAGCTAGGCCTACAATACATAATTTAAAAAAAATGTAATTGCATACTTACAGTAAATGGCATTTTAATTAGGTATCTATTTATTTTGCACACATTCCATAATTTGTTTTGTCATTTTTTCAATATAATATCAAACAAAATTATTGTATTAATAATATGTACAACCTGTGTCCGCGTTAGCGACTGAGCCCCAGTGGCATACTATTAGCCAGCATATTGCATGCCTTGAGATAGGGGAAGTCGTGGCAGAAAAACTTATGGCCAACTTTTGGGACGTCGTTGCGTCGGGCCTGAGCGAGTATCTACTTAGGCCCACCTCGTTTTAATGGTTTTACAGCTGATATAAATTCATCAGATGAAGTCATGTGTGTCTTAAGCAAAATCTCAACGCGGCCTTGTCTTCTCTAATTTAAATGCATGGTGAGCCTCCAACGATTGACCCGCCACATAGCGCTTTTATCAGTCAGCTAACATGCCCATTTCGGCCATTTCATTAGGTTACTTTATGACAGCCCCTAGGGCTTATAACCTGTTCCAAGCCCCAGGTAGGATGTAGTGTTCTAGATCCTTAGTTATGATAGCGCTGGTTTCCCAGCAGAGCATGGCTTTTTATTTTATAGCCTAGTAGGGGCCTAAGTAAGTTATGTAGGCTAGTCACATTATACAATAATATTTTTTCTAAAATACGGCTGGGACGATTTTCATCGATTATAATTTAGCCTCATATACAGGTCTATCAGTCATAAAAATAAGTAAAAAAATAGGTACCGTCAAGTAATTTCTCATGGAAAATTTCTCGTCTCTGAGAAAATATATATTTTTTCGAAATCTTCACAAGGACCTTATGAAGACAAAACAATTTAACGTTGAAGTAATTAGCAATACAGTAAGACTATTAGACAATGGGGGTATTAAAAAAAAGTAGCTCAGGTAAGTACTAAACCCTCTTGTAGGCTATAAATAAGTTAAAAATTTGGCTGTGCTCTACTTTTAAGAACTCTAAATTGCAAGTGTACTTAAAATTTAATTTACTTAGTCACTAAAAGGTCCGAAACCAGCCCGCGAATTTATTTAAATATTTGCCGCGCAGGGACACTAGACAACAGTGAAAAAATCGGGCGAAATCTAATCGTACTCCAACCGAGCCAAGGTAAGATTTTTTTAATTTTATGAATTTTTTGACCAATTTTAAGCTTGTTGTGTTGTGGAATTGATCTTGAAAATAGTTTTAGTATTTTAGAACTAATTTTTAGCGACTATCTCCCTCTGTTTGCGGCTAAAAATGATATTTTTATTGAATAATCATGGCGTCCAAAATGGGGTCACGTCAATTTTCTGACCAATTTTTGAATTTTGGCGCAATGTTGTTGCGGCAAATCGACTAGTTACACCAACATATTAACAAAAAATGAGAGACGGCTAACCAGTACCAGAACTAAAAGTTTTTAACTATGGTTTTGAACCGTTTGAACATAATTTTTTTAAAAGTTTATTATAAACAGGTATATCACTACCGTATCAGGCATAGTAAATATTTTGTGAGCTTCGGTCACACAGTTGATGTAGCCTACTGACTACTGTAAATGTACATATGTATGTAGGTAGCCTAATAATTAACTAATTTCATTATTGGGTTGGGTCCGAATAACAAAAAACCCTGATTTCTCCATTAACTTGTAAAAGCTAAATTTACATATGAAAATGTCAGAATTTGGAATAAATTGTCAGTTTTTTAATTTTTTGGGAAAGTTGAAAAAATTCTCCGGAATCTCCGGAAAAAATTTGGCACCGGAAAATTCTCCGGAAGATTTAAAATTCTCCGGAATTCCGGAGAATTCTCCGGACAGTGGCAGCCCTGATTCCGCAAATAAAACATAAACAAACCTTCCATTTTGAATGAGTGTTGGTTAAGTGATTGAGACTTTCAAATTTTATTAAGGGCAATAAAAACTGAGAGAAAAGATTCAATATTTTACACGGATTGTAATAAAATTATATTTGAATTTAATGTATATATATATATGCATGCCATAGTGGCAGAAGCTGTGAAGAATAGAATCATGTCGGTTTTCGACTTTGTGATGTGGAAAGAGCATTGGGACGGCTTTAGCACAAAAGCCAGAAGGTACGTCGAAGCCTCTGAAGTGAGAGAGTACTGTAAGAGAACAGGATACAGACAGATCTCAGGCAGCTGGAGGTTTGAGAGGAAAATTGTGAAACAAGCTCCTGTAACCGTACATGGCATATAGAGCTACGGCGTAAAGAAGCTAAGTACGTAGCTGTAAATAAGTAACATAGGCTAGTAAAAGTCTAGTAAAGCTACCCCTAACAAAATCCTATAATTTTGTTATGCATCGTTTTTAAGAATACAAAGAAGCCTCACTTACTTACATTCACGTAGATTAAGCTTTTTCCAAATTTAAGCTGCACACGGGCTGAGACCTGCAGCATATTATCAGGGTTACCAGATCAAATTTTTGGAAAGGAGGACATTTCAATTGAAAAAGGAGGACATACGCAAAAAATTCCCATTTATTGAAGACTTACATATCTACTAACATAATTTTTATTCGTATTTCATTTTTGATGATATTTCTTTCAGTAAATTCGGTTTGCTAGAAATATATTTGTAAAAATCAGTACAATTTAAATGTTTAAAATTAATTGTACTTAACAGCTACAATTCCCTTCACCGACTCAACCAAGAGTTTATTCCTCTCGTCAGTCCATTGAGCATTTATAACAGAAAACACTCTTTCGACGTTGGAGTTGGATCCCGATATAGCGAAGAAGAACTGACAAATTCTTAACAGCTCCGAAAAATTTTCTAATTCACTGGTGCAGTCAAAAAATTGCATCCATTGCAAATGCATTAATTGTTCAAAAAAGCCTTCTTCTTGGCAAGTCACAAAGGTTTGCAGGCATCGGAACTGATCAAACAGTTTGTTGTCATCGATTTCCAACCCTCCATTACTTCGAGTGAGACTTTCTAGTGTGTCAGTGAAGCAAATGGACTAATTTTGATCAAATAATATTTAAACTAGGATTTTTTTTTCATTATTAAATAAGGCGAAAAGGGAGGACACTTTATTCGCTTTGGAGGACAGGAGGACACATTGGCAAAAAGGAGGATGTCCTCCAAAAGGAGGACGTCTGGTAACCCTGATATTATTGTTAATGTCACTTAACTTTTTTATGGAGATATAATATTTATCGTATTGTATTGTATACAGCACCAAAGGCTATAGACAATCCATAATCTACATTTGTCGCGGTATTAAAATTTTAAATTGTGATGTTGGCAACACTGAAGAATTGAACTGACGCGACGCTGCAGTAACTAGTAAGAAACATGGATGCAACGCCAAGGTACGATTATAATTAATCTATTTTAGTTTAGTTTTTAGTTAATTTGTTCATTAGACATTGTGTTTCAAATAGAATAACAAAATCATAACAAGTGTGTAGGGAAACGTTTCTGGGGAAATAGGTCTATTTAAATGTATTAGTGTAACGCTTAACTGTCTATAGGCTCTGTCAAGGAGTAGCTTACTTATTGCAAACATTGAACAATTCTTGTTATATACAGAAAATTAGCATAATGAAGCAACTAATATGCATGTAAAATATATTAAATGTGTATTTGTATGGATCTTGAATATTTTTTGGCATTGCATGAGAACTGCATACTATTAGAGAGAGTTAAGTGCAAACAAACTCAGATCACTTTAAAACAGTCCCTTGCATGATTTTTTTTTACCGCTTTTCCTGTTTCTTATATTTTTTAATGGTGTTTTATGGGTTGCATGATTGAATGCTTTGTTTTGTATGGTGGCTTCCAATTGTTGTCTTTCACTTAGACCCAGGGCCCGCCCTGGCCGTGCTAACAGGGCGCAAATAGATGCATTAGTAGCTGAGGTGCAGCTGAGGCCCGAGCTGCACACTCAGCGGGCAGATGTCCCCAATGCCCGCCAGTTCGTGGCACGTCTGTGGGAGGAGGTAGCCGTTCAGTGGAAGACTGAAAGTAGTTACCTTAATGAAGAAAGAACAATTATCACTGCAATTTAATTTCCATGTAGAATATACAGTTGATTGAGGGTTTAGACATTATAACAGGCAGGGGATCTCATGTCTTGATCACTGGCATCAACTTCGAAATGTTTTGGTCAAAAACATGCTCGGAAAACTTGTTTTCCTACTGCCTATGCGATGAAGATTTTCCATATTATGTGAACTTCCAATTTCAGTATTATAGACCTTTCTTTACCAACATGATTTTTGAACAATCTTTGAACACTGGCTTTACAAAGTGTACTTTTACTATTTAGATAATTTACCACGATTCAATCAAAAAAGAGATGAGGCCCGATCCTAATTTAATTACTATATCCATCTCTATTTGAATTTCTGTTTTTCTTCATTTCTAACCCATCCATTTCCAACTCTTCATTCTTCATTTACATTTCACAGACTTGGAAAGACAAAACAAAGGCCGTGCGAAAACGGCGGAGCGAGATAGCGACAGGGGCGAGGAGGACGGGGAATGGGAGATTCGCCGTCCCACTCCCCTTAATTGAGCAGGAAAACATTGTTCTGGAGATCATAGGGGAGGAGTCGGCCATGGGAGTTGCGGGCCTTGAAGAATTAGGCGTTGGTGGTAAATAACTCTTCAGCACCTTAACAGTCATTGCAATCATCATGCCATGGAAATGCTATATATGATGCGATGATTTTTTGTTTCTGTATAATATTTTTAGGTTGTAAAGACTGTTACACCACATCCAGCTAACATAATACGGGTGCGCTTGTGGCATCCAACTGACTGATGACCAATAAACAAGAAGAAAACTTGCTGACGTCATTCCAGTCACTCTTATATGGTTACCCCAATTGTGTAAATGTTTATAATTAATCTGCAATATGATATACTATATATATATATATATATATACAGGTATATGAAGTATATATATATAACGCACCCTTAGCATGAAATAATGGCAAGTGGATCGTTATTTTATATTTGTATACAAGCGCTTTTTGATATTCGTTATTGCTGCATAGATTCCTTTATACTTCTCCTCTTCATGTACAGTGCAAGTAATTTGATGCTTTTGTGCATGTCGTGTCTTGGGTAATTGCTGAGTGTTATCATAAATAAAACAATCATTTTGTCTGTTGAAAGCACAGCACCGCTGGGGAAAATTTTTATGTAGAAGGTGGGCTACACACTCTAGCTGCCGCAAACTATAATAATTGAAGTGTTAGTGACATTGCACCCCCCTGAAAGTCAATCAATGACAATATTTCAATGGTTTCCAGTAAAACTTGAGTCCAAACGGGGCAACCCCGCCCACTCCACGGACGCCATCAGTGTCTCCTCCGTCGCCGCTACCCATTCCGCCCACGCCGGAGGTTGACACTCCTCGCACGTGGGTTCCGCCAAGTAGTTAAGTTTAAAAATAACATAAAATTCTATGTAATGTTAATACAGAGACTTCCACGGCCGGAGTTACGTGATAAAGCAGTAGAATCCGAGATGTTAGGCCGTTGTTGATTTGAAAGCGTACTTCCAATCGACTAGATGGATCACGGATTCTACAGTTTCATCCTTCAAAATTCCACGTCTCTTTTTTGAGAAAGTGAAGAGGAAGGCTTTCAATGGGCGATGTGTTTATTCTAGGCGGGTAGGAGGGGCATCCGCAACGAAACAATGAAGAGGCAATAAGCTGTAACAGAGGTTTAGCTTGGAGGTTCTCGTCATACGCTACATACAGCCATAATAATGTTATTCAGATTGCGAGTCAAGTGGACAGTAACTTAATGCAACGGATCCTGTTGGCAAACCTACCTGTTGGATTGAAAATTTGTCGCAATTACCTTTTTTTACGTTGGAACCTGAAAAACTCATTCACATTTCCTTTGGCATGATCCCGCATTTCCTTTTACGCTATCGACTTTACTTAGCTTATGCCTATCTATTCTATTTTGGTGGATCCAAACACCAATCTCGTTCTTTTCAAAGTTACTAAGGATAATCATTGCTTCATGTTTCAACTCTTACGGTGCAACAACACTTATGTCAAGATGTCAATCTTCATTATGTGTAACCCTCTTATTACTCGGTTGGACACACACTTCCATATGAATGGAATAAAAATCATTATTTTTTTGGAATACCTGTACAGACCATCAGGGTACAGGGTTCCTTTGCATAACAACCAGTTCCTATGGTTTGAAGTAGCAAGTAGCATCAAAAGATTCGATCAAATTTGAGCCTCAACCAGCCGTCACTCATATTTTCTGGTAATATTGCAGGGCGCCGATCGAGGCCCCAGGAGGGCTTTATTTGAAACGTTGCGGTCCTTGGGTGCGTCATACGATGGAAGTATAATCCGTTATACTATTACTGTCTGACTGGTGGACGAGAAAACATATGATGGGAGGTGATATGGGTGTGTGAGTAATTATTGTGCAGCAGATATCCCGTCATTGCATTCTGAGCATGCCAAAGTACGTACAACGACTTGGCGTTAATAGCGCACATACTTACTGCCGATAATAACAATAATACGTAAATATGTCTGTCTACAAAAAACAAGACTGGGAAAAATCATATCTGAGTTATTTATAGGTGGATTGCGAGATGTTGCTAATTTTTAATTAACCAACCATGAATTAGTGCTTTAATCCCAAAATAAATAAATAATAATACTGCAAAGTGAAGGCGTGGTATGTGTATTTTTTTAACTTATTAACGCACATATTTAATAATCATATTATTATTATTTTTTGCAGGCATTGGCGGAAAGCATCCGCTACCACGGTGATTGTGTGGAGGGAGAGGGGATTGGGGCGGTTTTTTTTTTTTTTTTTTTCCTTCGTGGGGCCTACTCATTTGAGTTCCTATAAGCGTCGACCTAGAAGGTCTTTTGCTTCCACGTTTGCCGTCTACGCCCATCTTATAACACCAGGCTTTTTGATAAATTCTAGTGTTTTTGTGATGGGATTAGATCGGATGGTTTCCTCTTCAGACCTAGGGTGGCCAAGAGTTTGGTATCGAGTTTGTCCCAGCGCTTCACATTCAAAGAGAATGTGTTCAGCTGTTTCTTCTTCAACTTCACACAGTCTGCATCTACTGTCGTTTTTCACGCCAATATAATAATAATCCCAAAATAAATAAATAATAATACTGCAAAGTGAAGGGGTGGTATGTGTCTTTTTTTAACTTATTAACACACATATTATTATTATTTTTTGCAGGCATTGGCGGAAAGCATCCGCTACCACGGTGATTGTGTGGAGAGGGGATTGGGGCGGTTGGCCACGGCCATTAGCGGCCAAATCCCAATTATTGTTGGTAAGCTTTTAAATGCAAAAATACAGTAATTTAACATTTATATTTTTAGAAAATATATAATAATTATTTGGAAGTACCTTTTTACAATTTCTCTAAAACAACACAAATAACACCTAAGTCTGCAATCGAAATTGGCGATATGCACAATTAATTGCTGAAATATTGTCGAATTACGTGACGCCGTTCCTGAAGAGCCCTTTGGTAGCTACCACGAACCCAAGTATCATCAATGTCGACTGAATTTAGAGAGAGAGACGATAGCGTTGTCCCTGGCATTCTGGCCATTGCCGGGATATTAGAATTTTGGGATTTAGTTTAAGAAGACTGCTTGGGCCAGTGGCGCCTGTATAGACATTTTAAGTGAAATTTTCGGCTGTTTGAGTTTTCTCTCTCTCTCAGAAGCCCTCACTTGTGTCAAAGGACGGTGGACGTCTCCATTGCCAGGGATCAACTCAATAGGAGTTTGCATCCCTTTTCTGTAACTTGTTACTTCGCCGTATTACTCTTTTATAATTATGTACTTTTGTTTCTGGTCTATTCAGCGGCCTTATTATGGCGTTCGTGGCTGATCCTGCCCTGGGAGTTGGGGTGTATGCTGGTCGGTTTTGGGTGCAAGTTCCTCTCTCAATGGACTAGGGTACATTCTTTCCCCCAGGAGTGGATCAGTGACGAGCGTCTTGGTAGGTCCGCTGACACACCCTGTACCTCACCTGCTGAGGGGATTTTCCAGTCACTGGTGTTTATTCCGTAAATATATTAATACTTTCTTTAACCTAACCGCTGTTGTAGATCAAACAACCGGATTTCCTCTTTGACGAAGTAGAACCACGTCCTGATGTGGAAGGGGGGTCTCGGCATGGGGTTGGGAGAGTCCTTGGGTTGGAGTAGGCCACGGTAGGGCCTACTGCAGCGGTTCCCAAAGTGTGGTCCGCGGACCCCTGGGGGTCCGCGACGGGTCCGTGGCTGCGGACCCCCGGGGGTCCGTGGGCTGATGAAATTTCAGGTTTAAATTTTTTCCCTGCATTGCCGGCACCAAAAAATTCAAAAAAATGAGTTTTCGAATTATGGCGTGAATTCGTCTCATGTAATATTCATATTATTACATTAACAAAAAGTTCTTTCTGCAGCTTCACAGTGTAGAGTAGAGTGGCTACGATACTGTGCCTCGCTAGCGGCCAGGCCATATTCAGAAATACAGGCATGCTGCATCAGCAGTTTGAGACCACCTCGATGCCCCCGTCTCATCTTAGGATATTTGAAAATTATTGCTGCGTTAGCATTTTGTTTACTAGTTTGAATTTCTGTGAATAATAGACACTTGCAATCTGGAGTTCATACATACAAGCACACTTTATTTTTTTCATTTTCAATTTCACCTTTCATGTTTTCAGTTTAAAATTGCTGTTTTATTTGTTGCCGTATTTATTTTTGGTAAGTATTTTAATATGTTTTTTTAGAATTGTGATTAGGTATATTTATTTATTCTTACAATAATTTATCTTGAGCAATGTAGAAAAGGATAGGTAGGTATAGCTTGCTTATCTGTTCATCAAGCTAATAAGCTATTGCTATTGCACATGGCTGTAATTAAGGCAAAGTACAAAATGCCAACTTCATTAGGTCTGTATAATTTAATCTTTCCTTCTTAATGTTTCAGAATTATTATGGAGCAGTGGTTAAAAACGGGAACCTTAAAGCGGGACAGACCTAGTACGAGTACTAATGCAGCGGCTCTAGAAGCTGAGCCTGAAGAGCTGCAAGTTCCTAGCAAGATTTTTCTCGTGTCTGAAGAAGCTAAGACCAAGTCAAAGGGTTCTAAAGTTCGACAATACCAAGATGAGTATCTAAAGATTGGTTTCACTGCGGTTGAAGGCACATCAAGTGAACACTTACCTCAGTGCGTAATATGCTACGAAACGCTATCCAATGAGGCACTAAAGCCTTCAAAATTACGCCGTCATTTGGAAACAAAGCATCCGGATTTTAAGGACAAATCGTTGGATTTTTTTACACTCAAGCTTGAAGAGTTAAAGAAGAGTCGAAAAGTAATGAAAAACGTCCATGTCTCAAACTTAAATGAAAAGGCGACTTTGGCATCTTATGAAGTTTCCCAGTTAGTGGCAAAGTGCGGCAAGGCACATACTATTGCAGAAGACTTGATTTTGCCAGCAGCTGTAATACTGTGCAAGCGAATGTTAGGGGACGCAGCAGCTAATGTTATACGTACCGTGCCTCTCTCGAACAATACTGTACAAAGGCGAATTTCTGATATGGCAGATGACATTGAAGAGAACCTGTTCATGAAGTTGAGTAAATCTGATATGTTTGCGATTCAATTGGATGAAAGCACGGATATTGCCAGTAAAGCAATTATGACGGTGTTTGTACGATTTTTATGGAGTAGTAAGATTTTTGAAGATTTCTTGTTTTCCTGTGAACTCCTTCACACCACGTCTGAAGATATATTTTCTGCACTTAATGACTTTTTTAAAAAAAACGACATCAGCTGGGAAAAATGTGTGGGCGTATGCACAGATGGTGCCAAGGCAATGTCAGGGTGTAAGACGGGACTCCAAGCTAAGATTAAGGAGGTTTCTTCTAAAGCTCAATGGACGCATTGTTGCATCCACAGAGAGGCGTTGGTGGCGAAACGATTACCTGCATCACTCCGAGCGGCTCTTGACATGGTGATCAAAATCATAAATTTTATAAAATCACGCCCGCTTCAATCACGACTTTTCGCATTGCTTTGCAAAGACATGGACAGTAACTATGAACAGCTTCTTCTCCATTCCGAAGTTCGATGGTTGTCTCGAGGGAGAATTTTAGAACGATTTCTTGAGTTGAAAGATGAGATTCAAATTTTTCTTTCGGACTCGAAATTTTCTGATGTCCTGTTTGATTTTTCATGGCTGTGTGAAATTTTATTTTTAGCGGACATCTTTGCTGCATTCAATAAGTTGAACTTATGCTTGCAAGGGAAGGATGTCGACCTCTTTCGAGTGGAAGACAAGATTTCATGCATGATCGAGAAATGTAAATTGTGGGAAAACCGGGTGAAAAAAGGGTCTTTGGCCAGTTTTAGTGCTTTGCATAATTTACTGAAAGATTCGGAAGAGGCCCTTCCCGAAGAAGTGAAACGTGAAATGTTACATTACCTCAAGGAAGTGCCAACTACATTCAGGGAATATTTCCCCGTTTCCAAAGAAAACAGGGAATGGATCAGGAACCCCTTTTCCAAATTAGAAATATGTGAAATTCAAGACCTGACAGAAGCCGAAGAAGACCAACTGTTGGAAGTTTCGCAATGCAGTGTCATGAAAGCTGCATTCAAAGATATGGAGTCGTTGTTTGATTTTTGGATCATTGCCCTTTCCGATCACCCTGACATAGCCAGAAAAGCCTTGGCTTATTTATTACCATTTTCGACTACATACACGTGCGAAAAAGCGTTCTCAGCCATGTGCTATTTAAAAAACAAATATCGAAATCGTCTGAACTTTAATAACGATTTCAGGCTGAATGTCTCTGAAATGGAACCGAACATATTGAAAATTGTACAAGAAAAATCACAATTTCATTTTTCGCATTAAATAAATATTATTATTTAAAAACATTATTACAGACGTTTAAAACTAGGTTACCGTGAGAAATCCATGCTCTTTTTATCTTCTAATTTTTGGTACTTTACAGCTTAAGTATAGGGGTCCGCCGGATCATTTTACAAATTTTGGGGGTCCGCGATAGAAAAAGTTTGGGAACCGCTGGCCTACTGCATTCATTGAGCAGTGCTGTCTTCCTGGGGTCTATTCCAACCTAGGAGAGGCCAACTCCCTCTTCCATGTCACCCTGATTTTGTTTTTAGTTTAAGGTAGTATCATGACTTCTGCCAGCGAGCGTAGGCCGCCCTTACTACGTGTTCGCATTGCTATCTGAGCTAGCTAGTTGGGCAAAACCTTGTCACCTGCGAGGTACTTGTACGTATTCGCTTTGGAGAATTCAATAAAAGGCTAATAAGTAATTTAATACGTAAATACAGTAGGTAGTACCTGCCCCGAGTTGGAACGTATTATATTATAATTTTTTTTTAATTACACAGAGCAGCAACCGGAGGGAAAGGAGAAATTCAGTGGTCGCGTAAAGAACCATCACGTACGTACCGGTATGTATTACACAATTATTTAGTACCGGTATTTACACTATTACACTATCTTTTGTAAACAAACATTGGTATGGATTTAGTTAGGCGACCTCAATGTAAAAGAAATATCGTAAATAGGGAACATGTTCTAACATGGCAGAGGTCTCACTGACAACTTCATGCCATAAAATTTGCCATATGGAATAACAGTGCAGGCTACGAAAAGGAAAATATGTAATTATCTGTAACACAATTGTATACTTTGCAACTTTCTTTAGACTAATTATTATAAGGTGAACATAACCTCACCCGTAGCCCTTGAGCCGGGGGTATTGTAAAGTACCGTTAAAAGTATTGGACGCTAGTGTCCCATCCCTAGATACGAACAATGTGAATGAATGACTTTATTGCAATACAAATGGCGAACAATAAGAATATAAAGTCTATTATAATTATAAAGTGAATTGAAATATGCATTTTCAAAGATTAAAATAAGCGGGGAAGGTGATTGCGCCAAACATGATTTAATCGGCCTTATTAACATAAAAGTTGCGAAGAAAATTCCCGCAAGTCGAACATCGCTGTCCAAGTATATATACAGTGTGTGGGGACCACGGCCCATGGCGTCAGAAGACGCAACGCAATGCACCCTGGCATATTCCGCTCCCGGCCTTCAGCACACGGATCCACACATCTTTCTTCAAAGGTCAACGAAGGAAGGGGCCCGGCCGCCGGCAACGACAGAGGCCTTGTGACATTTTATAATTTTATCTTACTATCGTTCTTGCTATAAAACTTGCTTTAATTATCTATTTTAATTCATTATACTTGATCTCGATGATCTTTTCTATTATTTGTACTGCTATTTGTTATTAATAGCAATGCGTGCGATGATTATAGACGACACCCAAGCTAATCCTCCTCCAGCTTCTCACCTTCTCTCAACACAAATCAGGGATAGCTGCGGTTCCTGTGGTCAAGTTCCTGTTGGATCCGACAGAAAACCGGATCGCAGGGTGCTAGACTCCAGAGCCGCACCCTCCCTCTTGCGGAGACTCAACTCTGGGAGCGTTAAGGACAGAGAGAAACCTGGACAAAATCTGCGACAACAATCTCTCTCTTCTAATGCAAAATTATAAAGTACAACAATTGAAAACAGCGCCAAAAAATAGCGTGTGAATTAAGTTGAAACCACGTAAGGAAAATGGCATTCGAGATGATGATTTTTGATCACACCCGCATTCAAAGGGGGGAAAATTTTTCTCGTTCATATAATGATTTTTTTGATAAAATTATACATAAAATTATTATTAGGTTGGCAATAATGGTGACTAAAATAAACACAAATATGATTAAAATTAATTATATAAATAATTATTACTTGCCAAATCTGTATATTATTAATTATTTATAATGTAAGTATATATTTATAAAGTTTAATATGAATTTTGTTGTTATAAGTATTTTATTTAGAATATCTTTATTCTTAAACGGGGCAACAGAAACCAATATGGCTGACTCGCCAAAATTAATCAACAAAGTCGAAGAGCTCTTATTAATTTTAAAAACAGTTAAAAACCCAGCCGGGAACTTCTCTTTCCGCTTTTACAAATGCAACAACAAAATCATAATGTGAGAGTCACAAGAAATTACTACGGTAAGTACAGTGAAACCATTATATTGACAAACCCGGTGACCGAAGCCCGGAGCCGCTAGTTTTTGCCGCCAAACACAACTCCCTCATACCAGATCCCTGCTGTGAGCAACGGATTTGCGCCTCTTTCCCAAATCATATAAACCCATTCCTGAGCAACCAAAAATCAAAATTCTCCCTATTAATATAATAATTGATGACAGGCACACACATTCTGGCCTACTTAGAATTATTAAACAATTAACATATGCAGCGCCCTTATATATAGTACTATAATATGGGAAAGAATCTCTTCTCGGCCCGAACAGCAATGGTTGGAGATTTCAAAAAACTACAGGTGCTACTCCACGAAAACAACAACGAACATTCCCCAGATTCTTTCACCAGGGTGCCCCTACACAATCAGAAACCAAATATTCTCGACATGGCCCTCACCAAAAACATTCCATATGTAACAGAAATCTCCACAATCCGGGTGCTTACCTTGGACCACTAACCGATCCTATTAATCACTGACTAGACAGCTGACACTGCAACCATCAAACGCTACAGCCACATACGTACCAGCACCGGCGTCTTCCAAGCGGCCTTGCAACCTCTCCTTCATCTTCCCATAATGTGCTCACACATGCAAGAAGTAGACCTTGCTGTGTGCCATCTTACGAGTACCATACAACAAGCGCACGACACTGCTCAAATACGGTAACCACAAGTAGGCAGAGGTAACAGGAATGACCAACCACTCCCGCCCTACATAATAGCCCTTATTAAGGCAGAAAATCGCCTCAGAACGTCTTTCGCTAAAACAAGCAACATTACAATTAAAAAGGAGCGTACAACCAGTGACAAGGTTCGGACTTTCAAGACCGCCAAAAAGGTAGACAGCATCGCCAAGCTCCAACCAGGTGATAGGAGCCTCTGGCACAAGACCCGACGTATCACCCGTAAGACTATAGCAATCCCGCCACTAAAGAACTGTCTTGGAATAACGTCGTATTTCCCCTCAAGCGATAAAGCTGAAGCCTTAGCAACAGCCTTCTCCAACACCATGGCACCCCACACCTCGCCCCAAGACCCAACATTCACCGCCTTCGTAGAAACAGAAGTTCAGCACACCTCGCTTTTGGACATCCTGCAGGCACCAGACTTTGAAGAAATCAGTACAACAGAAATTCGAACAGTTTTAACAAAACTCAAGAATGGTAAAGCCCCAGGCCTGGATCGCTTACCAAATGAGCTCCTGAAACTATTCCTAACGAGATCCTGCCTAAGCTTGCCAACCTGTTTAACTCCTGCATCAAATTGGCTACTTCAGTTCCCCCGGGCATGGAAATCAGCAAAGGTACTGATGTTCCCCAAAAAGGGTAAGGACCTCACCCTTCCAGGAAGTTACCGACCAATAACTCTCCTTTCAACTCTCAGCAAACTCCTTGAAAGGCTCATAATGATACGCTTAGATGACGAAATTACAATTCGCAACTCCATTCGACCTGAGTAATTTGGCTTCAGGAGAGCCCATAGCACCCAACACCAAATTCTCAGATTGACAGAACATGTAATCAAGCGATGGGGCCATAAAGGAAGTACACTACAAGTACTACTAGACATTGAGAAAGCATTCGACTCTGTCTGGGTCCCTGGCCTGCTTTACAAACTAAGAGTATAGGTATTTCACCAACATATATCTCAATCCTAGCTTCCTACCTACCGGAGCGCCAAATCTTAGTAGACCTCAATGGTACGCAATCTTCTTTTTACCCCATAACAGCTGGTGTCCCCCAAGGTAGCATTCTGGGCCCAATTTTATTCAACATTTACATTAATGACATCCCTATCTCGCTCCCTGTCCAAGCCGGTATATATGCTGATGACACCATTCTTTTCACATCTGCCAAAACCCGGCAACTTCTGGTCCATCGCCTCAACTCAGCACTGGAAGATATAGGCAAATGGTGTACTCTCTGGCGCGTGAAAATCAATACACTCAAATCGGAAGCCATTATATTTGCCTATGCATATAAACCCACGGCTGGCATTTCCCCGCCAGTATTTAGAAACCAGATCATCCCATGGTCCAGCTCAGTGAAATATCTCGGAGTACAACTAGATACCCGCCTTACATTCGCGAAACACATTACTCAGACAAAAGACAAAGATTCGCATGTTCTTCATAACCTACAACCACTCCTAAATCATAAGGCACACCCGTCCCGAGCGAATGGGATCACTCTATATAAAATGGTCATCCGACCTATGTTCACCTATCATTCGGACCCGAGCTCTCGTGTGTGCAGGACATCTGTTCTGACCGCCCGAGCCTCTCTCTTTGTGTTCTTGGTGTCCCAGCGGGTGTTCCCAGCTGAATTACCCGTTGAGCCGCCACGTGCTCGCCATAAATCTTTGCATCTGCCGTGTTCTGTGTTTTCACATTCCTTTAAAATCAGTGTTTTTAAACGCTACCCCCCCCCCCCCTTCCCAGCTTGTCGACAGTCCTGCGGCTGGACCCGGTCACAACCCAGGACCACCCATCACGTGCTCAGGGACTGGACTTCTCCCGACTGCTGTTTCCGGAACTGCTGAGGGCGCCACCCGAGCTGCTGTTCTAGCAGCTGCTCTGCTGCGCCCCCTCTGCTGCCCTGGACCCCGACTGCAAGTAGTTGGTAAGCATTCTACAATGTCTTCGGACCTCGATTCCCCCCTCAGTCCAGACCCATCCCAGGAGGAAATGGATACCTATTCAGCTCCTCCGGCTAGCGCCATTTCCGACCCATCTATCTCCGATGCCGACGGCTTCACCACAATCGGCAAAAAGCGCCCACGTACTTCCTCCCCGCCCTTTAAGTCGGGGCCCACCTCTGCTCCCACCAAACCTGCATTAAGTCCTCGTAACTCTCGTTTTCCTCCATTGGTTTTCCCTGTCCCCAAGCACTGGAACTCCCTCGCTCCTAAGATTCAATCCATTTTCGCCCGGACCGATAGCTACATTCGCCATCGTGCGAATAACTACGAAATTCAAACTAAAGACTCTGAAGTCTATAAAAAAGCCCGCGCCCTTCTCAACGCTTTTAACATTCCTTTTCATACATTCACCCCCGACTCTGACCGAGAAGTCAAAATCCTCATAAGAGGTCTTCACTACTCCACTCCGTTAGATGATATTAAGTCCGCCCTCTCAGCCCAAGGCTTTCAAACCACTGCTGTGACTAACCTCACAGATAAACGAAAACAAGAAACATCCCTCTTCCTTGCCAAAGTTAAAAACACTCCGACCGTCAAAGAAGTTTACAATGTAACCGTCCTTCTTATGCTGGATGTTACAATTGTCCCCTTCAAACCTTCCAACTCCCTACAGCAATGTTACAATTGCCAACTCTTCGGCCACAGCTTCGTCAACTGCTTTAGACCCACCGTCTGCATTAAATGCAGCGGAAACCATCGCGCCTCCCACTGCCCTGGTAGTAAACACACCCCAAAGGAGCTACTTCTTTGTCCCAACTGCCAGGGGAAGCACGCTGCTAACCACCTGCCCCATCCTTAAGGCCCGTCTATCTTCCGTTACCGCCAAGTCGCCGCAGCCTAAACCTGTGAAGACTAACTACAACATCCCTGCCCCCCCCCCTCCACCCACAAACCCCTGTTTACCTCCCTTCTCCTTCAAGTCTACAGTGCCCACCTCGCCCCAAAAAGACGTTCCCTTTCTTATAAAGCTTCTGTCCACCCCTCAATTCCTCGCCTGGATTGGACAACTCTTCTCTGCCCTGTGTCAATGTAAGGACACACCCTCGCTCATCTCCACCGTAATGGCCCACATCCCCACCCTCGTTGCCCTATGGCAGTAAACTTTCTCTCGTTTAACGTCCGAAGCCTTAAGCCCAGGATCTCCGAACTCAGAAATTTTCTTTCTGAGCACAAAGTAGACGTCTGCGTTCTCCAAGAGACTTGTTTGTCCCCAAACAATTCCCTTTCTCTGTCCCCATACCTGGTTTACAGAAAAGACAGGCTAACTGCCCAACAAGCCCGCGGAAGTGTGGCTGTCCTTGTCAACAAAGACATCCCACACGCTCCCATCACCATTCCAAACATCCCATCCATCGAGTGTGTTGGTGTTATTACCAACATCTGCGGTACGACCACTGCTGGTTTTTCTATCTACTCCTCGGGAACCCAGCAGATTCCGCGGAAAGACCTCGAACTGCCGTTTGGAACTCCAAGCACCGAGAATTGGGCAGCCAGAGAACAAATAGCCGCGGTACCTCCCTTATTCGCTATGGATATCTACAGAACACATCATTGACCTCCACATACCATTAACTCCCACTTTCATCATTTCCCGCAATGATACCCTTTACACAAATACCCTTGACTTTGGCTTAACCATAGAGGTGCCCGTGCATCCCACCATCAATGTCATAGACGACCTCCCGTCAGATCATCTCCCAGTTCTTTTCTCCTTCCCACGTCAGGCCTCTCCTCCCACGCCGTCCGGTCCTCTTAGGACTAACTGGCGTCTGTACCACGACACTCTAGCCGACTCCCTTCCACCACTCCCTGGCACTCCAATGTCTGCAACCTCAATAGACCATCATCTCGAGGCCCTCTCTTCATCCATTAAATCAGCTATCTCCTCAGTTTCTGCTCCCCCGCGTCCCCACACCATTCGCTCTCTTCCGCCTGAAATTGCTGAGGCCATACGTTCCCGAAGGCGCTCACGCAGGCTCTGGCAGGCCACGAAAGCCCCCTCACACAAACGCGACTTTCTTGCCGCAACAGAGCGCTGCAATCTTCTTCTCGAAGAGGATAGAAGCTCTCGGTGGGAAAGCTACGTTAACGATGTTACCTCCGAAGGCTTGAAACCCTGGCCCGCTTTTAAAGCTCTCCTCCGAACCAAGACCCAGATTTCTCCTCTCAAACAAAACAACAATCTAGTCTTCGACCCTGAGAAGCGCTGTCAAGTCCTAGCGGATCACATTAAATCCCAGTTTTCCGTTCCCGCCACGCCCTCCCCTGTTGAAGAGGAGGCGCTAACAGCAGTTCGCGAAGCCCTCAGCTCCCAAACTCCCATGCCCATCCAACCTTTTACTCTCACAGAAATGGCCACAGCCCTGGGTAAAATCAAGGTCAGGAAAGCTCCTGGCCCTGATGGCATCTCGGGCAATGCCATCAAAAATGCCCCTGTAACTCTTACAACCCATTTACTCATGGTGTTTAACGCCATTCTAGCAACCCAACATTTCCCACCGGCTTGGAAAAACTCAAACATTATTACCCTTCTCAAACAGTGCAAACCGCCAACAGATCCTGCCAGCTATCGCCCCATCTCTCTGCTCCCCACTCTCTCAAAACTGTATGAGCGCCTATTCCTTCTGCGTCTAGGCCCAATGTTAGAGCCCCACCTCAGACCCGAACAATTCGGCTTCCGGAAAGGCCTATCCACCACCTACCAATTAATGCGCTTCTGTTCCCACATTAGCGACAATATGAACAAAACCATGCATACGATTGCCGCCCTCATTGACTTTCGCGCCGCGTTTGCCACAGTCTGACAACTAGGCCTACTTTTCAAACTTTCTAACATGGCCCCCCAGTGATCCGATTGATAAATTCCTATCTGTCAAATCGATTTTTCTGCACCACTCTCCGAACTAAAACCGGTACCTTTTCTCCCGCCCCACACCCGCGGTTGCAGCTGTTCCACAGGGCTCTGTCCTCGGCCCTCTGCTTTACCTAATTCATATCAATGACATCCGGGTACTAGACAGACTATCAGTCGGCCTGTACGCGGATGACGCAATATATTACATGGGGACTTACTTCCCCAAGGCCGTCGCGAAAATGTACCCGCAACCCCAACTTACCGCCCTTGCCGAGTGGTGTAATACCTGGAAAGTCATGGTAAACGCTTTCCAAGTGTGAAGCCATCGTCTTTGGGACCCCAGCTCCAGCTCCAGGGACCCCGGTGGCAGGACCACCAGATCCAGGGTGGACCCCTGAGATTCCAGCTCCACGGATTCCCGTTGCAGGGACCCCAGCCCCAGTTCCAGGGACTCCACTCTGACCCCAAGCCCAGTTACAGGGACCACCAGATACAGGGTGGACTCAGCAAATCAATCGCCGCGAGAGGAGGCGGGCTGCCATGTGCGCGGCTGCCAGGGCGCCTGCCCCTGCGCCTTTTAGGCGGATGCGTGGTCCTGTTTTGCCGGCAATTGCTGTCACGGCTTCTCCTGGTGCATCGTACGCCGAGATGCTGCGAAGTGCACGTTGCAACCTGCGGGTTGACGCGGCCCAGGTTGCTGGAGTGCGCCGCACGAAGAAGGGGGCCATGCTGCTGGAGGTGAGGGGCGATGCTGCTGCTTTGGAGCGGGAGCATGTCCGGGTGCTCCCCTCGTGCCAGGTTCGAGCGGCACTCAGCTACAGGAGGGTCACCCTCTTTGGGGTTGACGCCTCTCTGGAGGCTGAGGACGTGAGGGTGGCTCTTTCGGAGAGGTTCCCTTCAGCTACAATTGTAAGAGTGGTGCCATCTAGAGATGGCACGCAGGTGGCGACTGTGTTCCTCTCTCCAGCGGAGGCAGCAGTTTTGCTGAGTTCTAGGCACTTCGTGGTAGCCTGGAGCAGATGCCGCGTCAAGGAATCTGCTCCACGATGGTGCGCGAAGTGCCTGCGTCCTGCTCACGGCCCGAGAAAGTGTACCGGGTCACGGGACTTCCGCAGCGTGTGCCACAGGTGTGGCCAGGAGGGCCACAGGAGGGACATTTGTCGGGCCACTCCCAAATGTCCCCGTTGCGAGGCAGATGGCGGTGATGCTGGCCATGTTTTCCTAACTGCGACAAAATATTTCTGTTTTCAGTGGATGAATCAAAGAAAAGATTTGCTTACTTGAAGCAATTCTGGGGCAAAAAAAGAAGAGACTTCGACAATCCACCTTCGGGTTCGGGGGCACAAGTGCCCCATTGGATATTAGATCAGCTGAAATGGTTGGAGCCATTTGTCACCCGACGCCGGTATGTTATGCTGATTTATTTTCTCCTTTCTTGTTCAAGAAACACTGTAAAGTCACGGGACACATTAATTTCATAGACATCGCTACGGTTGTTAAAAATTAATCTTATTCCTCAATTGTGACATATGTTTCATTCGTGTCAATTTTAACCGAACGGTCTCAAAGGCATTGTTATTTTATTCCAATATTGCAATGCACATAACAAATTCAAAGGTCATTGAAATTAAAATTGTATCTAAAGTATATTCATATTTTATGACAAATAACCAACGCAAGCTCTCGACTGCCCCCTACATGAGATGCTGCCCTTGTGGTCCTTCAGTTAGTAAAGAAAAATTTAAGAAATGTTTGTGATTTCATCCTGAATGAATATTAATTACTATGTTCATTTTTATTACAGAACGAAGGGGAATATGAATATGGCGTTCACGCCTCACATGGTGACTTATCCCACTGGCCTCCTCTTCGATAATGAAGATTCAGACACGTAGGTTCATTTTATATCAAGCTGTAATCTCATCACTACTTCAATGACATAGTAATTTTGACTACAGAATGTTCTGATAACTACGACCAGTAGTCCTACCATAGCGTTCATTAATCGAGAAACGATTACAGTGCTAATTTGAAATTGTTCTCTTTACATTTTACTAAGGCACTATATAGACCGGTATTCTCGGTTTTTGTTGTTTGTTTACATTTTTAATACCAGGGGATTAAATAAATAACGGTATTAGAATCGCCATGATCAGGCTGCTGCACTTAAAAACTAAAAAACTCAATGTCTGTAGCATGAAACTAATTCTAGGCTACGTGATGGGAAAATGCAATTATCTACTAATTGAAATAAATGAAAATTTCATTTCCTGCCAAAATATTGTACTGTACAATGTCTCCAGATTATTTGACCTGGTCCCCCGCCCACCGTCTCCAACAGACTCTCAACCAATAAATTTCGCAGAAGAACCCGCAAGCCAATTTCCTCAGGCCACAAGTTATTCAGCGCAAGCTATAGCCTCGCCGCCGTCTGAGTTCGAAGCTTCGCCAGGAAGCCCAGCCGCCTTGCCAGAAGTGGAGGGAGGCACCGAGACGCCGCACAGTGGGGTATTTGCCCGATTTAGCTGGCCAAAAGTGATTTTTGCAAAATGTAACAAAGTTGAATCAATATAGGCTAATTTTATTTAAAAAACTTCAAAGTTTTTTAATTTAAAAGATTGGCGGCAAAATATAACGCGGTTTTTTTGCTATTACGTTGCCAAAGTGGCTATTTGTTTGTTTTTGTGAGCATTTTTTACGCAACACTCAGCACAGCCAAATTTGTGTTATTTTTAATTTTGTAAGCTCTGTTTGACTTTAACCCCGTTATGGATTTGGACAAAGAAGGTTAGTAGAACATTTTAATATTATGTTTGTTTAGTTTCATGCTATTTAATTGGGTTTAAATTGCTGATGAAAGTGACAACTTTTGCTAAATTGCAATTTTTTTGGCTTTTCAAACTAGGAATATGTCAAGAGCCCCACCCGATCCCGGGCTATCTCTTATTACTGTGTATAGTTTGACTTATTGAGATGAAGGATTAGTAGAAATCTCGTCCCCGTTCGTCCCCCTTTTCCTACAATATTCACTGAAAGTCTGGTCTGCAACCTACATTATATTAGTAGGCAGATATACTGTAATGTGTTCCTGTAAGATAATGTAGGCTCAATACTTTAGTGATGAACCCTGAAACCAAAATGAAGGTAGTATTTACTGTAGAATACTAAATTAAGCACACATTTAATTTTATAATTGAATAATAATGCATGGAAGTTAATAGCAAAACATTTCACCTACTAGGTACTGAGTATAACTTTTATGCTTACATCACAGCACATGTAGGCTAAATGTTGCAATTACGCTTCCTAAACAAATATTATTTCAATGTATCGCATAATTAATAGCCTATTGTTTATTTATTGGAAAAAGAACGATGAGTTGGCCATCTGTGTGACTGAAGTTGAACTAATTAAAGTGGTGGAGACGCAGTGCGCCCCGGCGCGCTGTTGTCTGCTGTCAGCTATAGGTAAACCCTGCTAGAGGGCGTGGCAATGCCTCTATTGTACATAGGCCCAAATTTCCTTGGCGTTTACTAATTATTAATTTTTTTCTTGCAGAAATGCGATTTTGGTCGTCCAAAATCAGTCACAAAGACATTTATTGTAAGATAATGACCAACAGTGGGACGAATTTCGACGAAAAATGCAACAATTTTAAAGAAAGCGTGCCACGTTCTTTATTAGGGAAATTCATTAGATTGAAATCCAAGCTGAACGAGAGAAGAAAGTGTTGTAACTATATGGATAATCGTTTCGTAGAAAAACACCGCCAGTGGTTGGAACTGGTATGGCACGAGGGAGGTACAGAGGTAAAGCCGGGACGGCCAAATGCGGACTTCGCTTCTAGTTCGGGTCGGACAAAAAGAAGGAGGGTGAAAAAAATTGTGGAGGAAGTTGATTCCCAAGAACTGCTTCTTGCTGCTCGTTCTAAGATATATAGAAAGGGGAAGAGGCAAGCAGCTTCAGTAATGGATGGCTTGATGGGTTCTCCTTCAAAAGTGAAGAAAATTAAGATGGTAATAGAAGAGGACCGGCACAGCAGCTTGGTGAAAAACACACTTACTGCGAAAGAGGCACTCGGAATGATCGTGGACGCAGATCTAACTAGAAATCAGTATAATATCGTTAGAGGCACAGGCACAAATAAAAAATTGTACCCTTCGTACAGTATTGTCCAACGAGAAAAGAGGAAATGCTACCCGGCTCCAGAAGCTGTAACCATAACTGAAACAAAGGCGGAAGTGGACTTAAAAGAACTTCTAAAGCTGACGACGCACAGGCTATTGATAGCTTTACCGGAAATGCCAGAAGAACGCGAGCTCACATTAATTTCGAAATGGGGCTGTGATGGGAGTCAGCAGGCAGAATACAAGCAGGTCTTCAAGGACGAAGTAAATGCTTCTGATTCAGCAGTTTTCCAAAGTTCCATGGTGCCATTGAAACTCGTCTCGACTCAGACAGGACTACCGATCTGGGTGAATCCTCTGCCTTCTTCTCCGCGATTGTGTAGGCCTATAAGAATTCATTTCAAAAAAGAAACTGCCGAAGGGACACAAGAAGAGATGCAGCATATTGAAGATTCGCTGACAGGTTTCAATAATGTAACTTTGAATGTCTTTGATAAGACATACAAAATTAAAGTAATTATGTTACCCACAATGGTTGACGGAAAGGTGTGTAATGCTGCTACTGACACAAGATCCACTATGGCATGTTACATTTGTGGAGGTAACATGAACACTTTCAATGATCTGACGATATCGCGAAAGGTAAATGAGGAGAGCCTGAAGTTTGGGTTATCCACTTTGCACGCTAGAATAAGACTAATGGAAAGCATTTTAAAAATTTCGTACAAGCTGCCATTGAAAAAGTGGAAGGTGCCGAAAAAAGACGTAGAAGGGAAAAGAATAATGAAAGAAAGAAAAAAGGAAATTCAACGCAGATTCAAAACGGAACTGGGCCTAATTGTGGACGTGCCAAAAGCAGGGGCAGGCAATACCAACGATGGCAATACATCACGAAGATTCTTTGAGAGTCCAGAAAAAGCGCATGATATAACAGGTGAGTCGAATGAAGAAATATTTTCCTCCTCTCTGTTCATATACTACGTAGGTACCCTACTGTTTATTTTTGAAAACACATTACATTGCTATATAGGCCTATATAAAATGCTCAATTTATCTCTAGTATATTATATTAACTTGTTATTTATTTGTTCCAGGGTTTGACTTATCCTTAATCCAACGCCTCAAAGTAATCATCGAGGTATTGTGTTCTACGAGGAAAATTGATGTTGAAAAATTTGGAATTTATACGAAGGAAACTGCCGAATTATACGTGACAAATTATCAATGGTACCCAATGACACCGACCCTCCACAAGTTGTTGGTCCACGGGCCTGTAATAGTCGAGAGCTCTCTTCTGCCTATTGGTATTTAATTTAATTACTAACCTATACTTTTTCAATGATGTGATTGTACTGTATTCTATATACCTATTACAATAGTTTATATAATTATATATTTTTCATTAATTATTCGATTTAATTTTAGGCCAGTTGTCAGAGGAGGCAGCGGAAGCACGGAACAAAAGCCTCCGCAAGTACCGCAAGGGGTATTCGCGAAAATGTTCTCGCATAGCCACAAATGAGGATGTGTTAAACAGACTGCTTCTAACTTCAGACCCCTTGCTGTCTCTTGAATACATCAATACACGGCTGCATAGAAGACCATCCAAAAAATTATCAGAAGAGAGCACTAACATGCTAATTATAGAGGAGGAATCAGCCAGCTCATCAGAATCAGATGAATAACTGAAGGGGAAAGGGAGCCAATAGCAGAAAGTTGCCTCTGATCTCTCTACTTTTTGCAATATACAAATCGGCACTGTTTTAATGTTTAATGTTTTAAATTTCCTAAATCCAGCTTATCGGGGTATTTAGCCTGCTTGTATTGTACCACTTAATGTTTGCCTTTGGCATTTAATGAATCAATATCTAGGCCTACATAGGCTACCGAACGAAAATATTTTGACCAATTTAAAGGCTAGATTCAGGTTATAAGCTGATCTTGACTACCCAAATATTTGATTATTTATTTATTTAATAAATAAATAATTTATTTATGGCTGTCAAAATTTGCATATCAACTAATATGATATATTTCCACCTAAATATGAATTTTGGCCTCAATTAGCCCATAATAAGCTGAGATATAGACTTTTGCCGATTTTGGCCGCCATCTTGAATTTTTTTTAACAAAAATTTTTTGTAATTTTTTTCTACCTAAGATGCACCTAAATATGAATTTTGGCTTGAATTAATTCATAATAAGCTGAGATATAGAATTTGGTCGATTTTGGCCGCCATCTTGGATTTTTTTTAACAAAAATTTTTCGTAATTTTTTTCTACCTAAGATGCACCTAAATATGAATTTTGGCTTGAATTAGTTCATAATAAGCTGAGATATAGAATTTGGTCGATTTTGACCGCCATCTTGGATTTTTTTTAACAAAATTTTTTTGTGATTTTTTTCTACCTAAGATGCACCTAAATATGAATTTTGGCTTGAATTAGTTCATAATAAGCTGAGATATAGAATTTGGTCAATTTTGGCCGCCATCTTGAATTTTTTTTAACAAAATTTTTTTGTAATTTTTTTCTACCTAAGATCCACCTTTCCACCAAGTTTCATGAAAATCGCTTGATTTTCTGAGTTTTGGCCAGCTAAATCGGGCAAATACCCCACTGTGCGCCGGTTAGACCCGTGGGTGCAGGGAGAAGGCAGAACACAGCCGTTCCGCCCGGGAAAAAGCAGCGGGTGGACCCGGTTGCCCCTATATTCACGGAGCTAGCCGGTACATTACAACAGCTGGTGCCTTCCACACCGAGCAGGGTGGCCCTGTCTCCTGACGAGGCCTATTGTGAGTGCGTTCGGCCGGTCTTCACAGAAAAATTATCTGCCTTGCCCGACCACAAGAAATATAAATACTTCAGCAACGTCTTAGCTGCATTGATGTCCGGGGCTGAGGAATTGTAATGTACAATATATTATGCCAGTAACATTCTTACTGAAGGGAACAAACCCTAGGATTAAGACTTTCAAATGTAGTTCAAAGTAAAAGGAGAAGGAAATAAAACTGCTGAATTGATTCAGGAGTGGTAGAAAATTACGGAGTTCAGTGAACCCCGGTAAACGGTTGTGAAGTGGTGTTGTTGTTTGAAAATTGATTTTTTCAACCCTGTCTAAGTGCAGTTATCATTTAGTGGCGCCCAAAACGAAAAAAAATATATATACGAGGGCCATTCAGAAACTAACCTCCGATTGGTCACAGTGCGGGTAGTGGGGTGAGTAGCGCGCCATCTGTGCATTCACGCGCACAGCAGGTCAGTCGGCATCAAGCCGTAGTCGAGTGAACATCGTACCTGCGCTAGTTTAGTTTTTGTGGCAGTTTGAAATGTGTCCTGCAATAGAAAATCCCGCCAAATGTGAAGTGCGTGCCGTTATAAGGTTTTTTACAGCCAAAGGATACTCTGCAGCAGCTATTCATCGTGAGCTTTGTGCCGTGTACGGACCAAAAGTTATGAGTGAAGGAGTTGTCCGTGAATGGGTACGTTTATTTAAAAGTGGACGAGAAAACGTTCATGATGAAGAGAGGAGTGGTAGACCATCATTGGTGACTGACGAACTCGTTCAGACAGTTGATGCAAAAGTTCGTGAAAATCGACGTTTCACAATGGCGGAGTTGTCACTCAAGCTGCCGCAAACTATAATAATTGAAGTGTTAGTGACATGCACCCCCCTGAAAGTCAATCAATGACAATATTTCAATGGTTTCAGCTCAAAGCCTGAGTCCAAACGGGGCAATCCCGCCCACTCCACGGACGCCATCAGCGTCTTCTCCGTCGCCGCTACCCATTGCGCCCACGCCGGAGGTTGACACTCCTCGCACGTGGGTTCCGCCAAGTAGTAAGTTTAAAAATAACAGAAAAGTCCCTAGCATGATTTTTTTTTACCGCTTTTGCTATTTCTTATATTTTTTAATGGTGTTTTATGGGTTGCATGATTGAATGCTTTGTTTTGTATGGTGGCTTCCAATTGTTGTCTTTCACTTAGACCCAGAGCCCGCCCTGGCCGTGCTAACAGGGCGCAAATAGATGCATTAGTAGCTGAGGTGCAGCTGAGGCCCGAGCTGCACACTCAGCGGGCAGATGTCCCCAATGCCCGCCAGTTCGTGGCACGTCTGTGGGAGGAGGTAGCCGTTCAGCTGAATGAGCTTGGCCCCCGGCGGTCAGCCGTTCAGTGGAAGACTGTAAGTAGTTACCTTAATGAAGAAAGAACAATTATCACTGCAATTTGATTACCATGTAGAATATACAGTTGATTGTGGGTTTAGACATTATAACAGGCAGGGGATCTCTTCTCTTGATCACTGGCATCAACTTCGAAATGTTTTGGTCAAAAACATGCTCGGAAAACTTGTTTTCCTACTGCCTATGCGATGAAGATTTTCCATTTTATGTGAACTTCCAATTTCAGTATCATAGACCTTTCTTTACCAACATGATTTTTGAACAATCTTTGAACACTGGCTTTACAAAGTGTACTTTTACTATTTAGATAATTTACCACGATTCAATCAAAAAAGAGATGAGGCCCGATCCTAATTTAATTACTATATCCATCTCTATTTGAATTTCTGTTTTTCTTCATTTCTAACCCATCCATTTCCAACTCTTCATTCTTCATTTACATTTCACAGACTTGGAAAGACAAAACAAAGGCCGTGCGAAAACGGCGGAGCGAGATAGCGGCAGGGGCGAGGAGGACGGGGAATGGGAGATTCGCCGTCCCACTCCCCTTAACTGAGCAGGAAAACATTGTTCTGGGGATCATAGGGGAGGAGTCGGCCATGGGAGTTGCGGGCCTTGAAGAATTAGGCGTTGGTGGTAAATAACTCCTCAGCACCTTAACAGTCATTGCAATCATCATGCCATGGAAATACTATACATGATGCGATGATTTTTTGTTTCTGTATAATATTTTTAGGTTGTAAAGACTGTTACACCACATCCAGCTAACATAATACGGGTGCGCTTGTGGCATCCAACTGACTGATGACCAATAAACAAGAAGAAAACTTGCTGACGTCATTCCAGTCACTCTTATATGGTTACCCCAATTGTGTAAATGTTTATAATTAATCTGCAATATGATATATATATATATATATATATATAAGAAAAGAAAAAGCCAGAAATAATGAAGTTGTACTCCAATTTTTTTTTCCGATTACCTGAGAGAGGGCATTATGGTGAAGGCAGAGACGCATTCGTCTTATATTCTTCCCCACCACCCCGTCTTAAAGCTCTCGGGCAACAAGACTCGAGTTAGACCGGTCATGAACGCTTCTAGTTTGGACAAAAGGGGGAACTCCCTTAATTCTCAGCTGTTAGTAGGACCAGCCCTACAAGCTGTCATTTTCGACGTTTTGCTTACTTTCAGAACCAAAAAGGTCACCTTAGTATGCGACATCAAGGGTGTGTACACCCAGTTGGTGGTGCATCCCGATGATAGGCAATACCAACACATCTTGTGGAAACCAGAACCTGATGGCGACATTCAGGAGTTCGAAGTTACTCGCCTAATTTTTGGGCTTGCCACCAGTGCATATTTAGCGCAGCGTAGTATCCAGGCCTTAGTTCATTCTCATGGTAGTGACTACCCATTGGCGGCGGCCACCCTGACTAACAGTATTTATGTTGACGACATCACGGCCTCGTTTGACGATTTGAAGACCGCTATGGCGGCCAAATGTGAAGCTGCGCAAGTTTGCTAGCTCCCATCAAGAGTTAATTGGTGACTTGCCGGCCGATCACTGCGAAATAGTTGATTTCAACGGCGATACTACAATTAAAGTTTTAGGTTTAACATGGAGCCCCACGGGAGACTGCTTTAGTTACGCTATGCAGCAATTCGAGCACCGCTTTACTAAGCGCAGTGTGCTAAGCTACATAGCGCGGTGCTATGATGTAATGGGACTCCTCGCACCATTTACACTGCTGACGAGACAATTTCTTCGTCAGCTATGGAGGGTAGAGAACCTGGATTGGGACACGGAATTTAATGTCCAATTGCGTGAAAAATGGCAATCCATTGTTTTATATATATATATATATATAACGCACCCTTAGTATGAAATGATGGCAAGTGGATCGTTATTTATTTGTATACAAGCGCTTTTGATATTCGTTATTGCTGCATAGATTCCTTTATACTTCTCTTCATGTACAGTGCAAGTAATTTGATGCTTTTGTGCATGTCGTGTCTTGTTGCATGATCTGTGTTGGGTAATTGCTGAGTGTTATCATAAATAAAACAATCATTTTGTCTGCTGAAAGCACAGCACCGCTTATTGGGGAAAATTGTTATGTAGAAGGTGGGCTACACACTCTAGCTGCTGCAAACTATAATAATTGAAGTGTTAGTGACATTGCACCCCCCTGAAAGTCAATCAATGACAATATTTCAATGGTTTCCAGTAAAGCGTGAGTCCAAACCGGGCAACCCCACCCACTCCACGGACGCCATCAGTGTCCCCTCCGTCGCCACTACCCATTCCGCCCACTCCGGAGGTTGACACTCCTCGCACGTGGGTTCCACCAAGTAGTAAGTTTAAAAATAACAGAAAATTCTATGTAATGTTAACACAGAGACTTCCACGGCCGGAGTTACGTGATAAAGCAGTAGAATCCGAGATGTTAGGCCGTTGTTGATTTGAAAGCGTACTTCCAATCGACTAGATGGATCACGGATTCTACAGTTTCATCCTTCAAAATTCCACGTGTCATTTTTGAGAAAGGAATCTATGAAAAAGTGAAGAGGAAGGCTTTCAATGGGCGATGTGTATATTCTAGGCGAGTAAGAGGGACATCCACAGCGAAACAATGAAGAGGCAATAAGCTGTAACAGAGATTTAGCTAGAAGGTTCTCGTCATACGCTACATACAGCCATAATAATGCTATTTAGATTGCGAGTCAAGTGGACAGTAACTTAATGCAACGGATCCTGTTGGCAAACCTGCCTGTTGGATTGAAAATATGTCGCAATTATCGTTTTTACGTTGGAACCTGAAAAACTCAGTCACATTTCCTTTGCCATGATCCCGCATTTCCCCTTACGAAATCGACTTTACTTAGCTTATGCCTATCTATTCTATTTTGGTGGATCCATACACCAATCTCGTTCTTTTCAAAGTTACTAAGGATAATCATTGCTTAATGTTTCAACTCTTACGGTGCAACAGCACTTATGTCAATCTTCCTTATGTGTAACCCATTCCTCTTATAACTCTGATGGACACACACATTTTCATATGAATGGAGTAAAAATCATCATTTTTTTGGAATACCTGTACCGACCTTCAGGGTACAGGGTTCCTTTGCATAACAACCAGTTCCTATGGTTTGAAGTAGCAAGCAGCATCAAAAGATTCGATCAAATTTTGAGCCTCGACCAGCCGTCACTCGTATTTTCTGGTAATATTGCAGGGCGCCGATCGAGGCCACTAAGCCCAAGGAGGGCTTTATTTGAAACTCTGCGGTCCTTGGGGTCGTCATACGATGTAAGTATAATCCGTTATACTATTACTGTCTGACTGGTGGACGAGAAAACATATGATGGGAGGTGTTACGGGTGTGTGAGTAATTATTGACCAGCACATATCCCGTCATTGCATTCTGAGCATGCCAAAGTAAGTACAACGACTTGGCGTTAATAGCGCACATACTTACTGCCGATAATATCAATAATACGTAAATATGTCTGTCTACTAAAAACAAGACTGGACAAAAAATAATATCTAAGTTCGTTCTAAAGCATGTATTTATTGCAATGCAGTTGTGATTTATTGGTGGATTGCGAGATGTTGCTAATTTTTCATTAACAAACAATGAATTAGTGCTTTAATCACAAAATAAATAAATAAGGACTGAAGATCATTCAATTGTTTAAATTTACACACAATTTGAATTTTCCGCGCTTAGCACTCTTGCGACAACTAACACCAAAAATAAAATAAATCGGTTTTATACAGTTTTGTTTTTCATTTATTTTAAACAATTGAATTAATCCCATCACGTGGTATGGTATTTAATAAATACCGGTATTATAATCGCCTCGATCAGGCTGCAGAAGCCTACAGGCTACAGACTTGGCTAAATCAGTAGTCAGTAGTTACTCAGTAGTCGTTGGGCCGTCATCGAGAGTTTTATCCAGATTATTAAATTTATAGTATCCCTCTTTTGTTTGTTGATACCCTCCTGAAGAATTGAGTTTTTTTTTGTATCTGTGAATGATGTGAATTAGAAATAGGATACTTTTGGATGTAAATCATAGCAACGCAACGCAGCCTGAGGTGGTAAGTTATTGTTTACAATTACATCAGATACCAATGGCCCTTTAAGTTATTACGGCCAGAATACAAAATTACCCTAAAACGCATAGGTGGATCCAGGGACCAGGATTTTCTTCAGGATGGGGCATGAATAGTAATGGTAATTATGAATTGAAATGTTCCTGCACTAAGTTTTTGAAATGAAGCATGTACTGCATGTGCAGTTATGCAGAATTCATTACTTCTTCGGAACCTATCGAAAACCAGGTGGACAGCACGGGCTTAAAGTGTGAAGGCGTCAGCATCAGCTTAGAAAAAATAATTCTCCTGTTGGATGAAATGTCCAAACAGGCATGCTTGGACACTAACACAAGAACCAAAGCTTTCGGAATATTTAAAAAACTTAGGTCTTACGATTTTATTATAGGCCTATGTCTTTTTTTTTCATGAAAAATAAAATGCCAAAATTGAAAATTTTGACGGAGACACTGGAAACGCTTCAACTTAACGTAATTGATGCAATTTTAGTAATAGAGAGTGCAATTAATAGCCTTCAGGCTATAACCATAAGCTGCACGGACTTGAACAACTTAATTGAAGCTTCCAAATCATTTTCTCAGTCTCTGGGTATTGACCCAGAGCAAGAGTATAGCCTCCACCATCGAAAAAGGTTGAAGCCGAAGAAGCTTGATGAGAGAGCAGCGACCCAGGCCACTATTCCGCTAGAGCAGTTTTACCGGAAGGAGTTTATTTCGGTGTTAAATACGCTATGTGTTGGTTTGCGTAGTAACGTAGCTGCTACCATAAAAAAAGGTACGATTCGCCTATTAAGCAAACTGTTTACGTTCCCACTTAGCAAAAAGAACATTACCCTAAGTGCCAACCACGATCACTATTTACCAAACGAGTGAGGAAACCGGAAAATGTCTTGCTACTGACTATTCCAAAAGGAGTTCCAGTGAAACCGGCTAAGATTGCAGACATTACAAGGCTTCTAGTGAAGCATTTTGGAAGTGAATTGCAATTTCTATAAAAATTTACTGGATGAAAACCAAGCTGTAGCTCAAGATAGGCCCGAGAATGAAGAAGACCGTTTCTGTGAACTAAATAAGGACTGTTCTACAGTAGTGGGAAACGAAATGTTGCTGTAATATAATTTTTTTTTTTAAATCAGTATTTTTTTTATGCAGCAAAACTCAATAAAAGAACATTCTGTCACTGCATAACTTTGCAAGTCCAGTTAGTCATGACAAAACTCATTATGTACAATTAAAAAAGTTAAATTCAAAGCTAATTACAGATGTTTTGATCGATTTCGCACTGATATTTACAATGTTGATATGAATATTTAGCAAGTACCACCATTGGAGCTGTTTAAATTCACTATAGTATGAGAAACAGTTTTTTGCGTCTTATGAAAAATTATGACTGAGTGACTTATTGAGTTTTGCTATGGACCCCCTCAATTGTCTTGTGGGTCAATACGTTTGGACAAACTGCCAGTGTGACAAGACGAAGAACTGGAGACCCTCGACCCATTAGATCACGTGGGAACATTGAGGTAGTCAGGCTGTTTTGAGGGAACAATTCCCAGAACGCCTCATCTTACTTAATCAGGGGCCATTTGCCATTTGCCACCTTGTGATTTTTTCTGTGGGGTTTTTTGAAATCCCATGTTTATGGGAACTGTCCAAAGACCCTACAAGATTTAAAGAACAATATTTGCTAATTGCTAAGATAACGCCTGCTATGCTCGAAAAGGTCATGAAAAACACCAAAAATCGGTATACTCAATGCATCGACCATAGGGGACGTCATCTTAATGATTTGATCTTCAAAACTATGAAAAAAAAACTTTAAGTATTTACTTACATTATAAAAACCAATTAAAAAGTTTTTGGTTCATACAATGGGTTTTATCAATTTAAAAAAAAAGGAAATTATGCTGCCGCACCCTGTAGAATGGAGCAAATTAAAATGCCAAAACGTAAGTTAATACAGGAGTGTCCCACGCGGTGGAACTCTAGGTAGCTCATGTTGGCGCGCCTCTTAGAATTAAAAGAAGCCGTCGTGTCGACATTGGCCTCACTCGATTTTGATTTTTATGAGAATATTTCGAACCTGCCGACCCATGCTAAGCCATAGATACTTAATCACTAACACAACTGAAAATAAGACCTATTGTTTTCCCTGTCGTTTTTTAGTGACTGCAAGCTACGAAGAAATATCACCTTTTACTAAGAAAGGTTTTAATAGTTGGAAGAACACCACTGAGATAAATGCAGGAATGCATCAACACGAATGCGGTAAAAGTCATAAAAACGCAGTAGAGTCATGGAAAAGCTGCACAGAAAAGCAAGCTGGCAGAAACACTTCCAATACACAGAATAGTCTCCTTAGTAACTTTGTAAAACTTGCTGTCACAATGAGTTTTACCAAGTAATTTTTTCACAATGCCAGACATATACTTCCGTCCTATCGCTTCTCATCTCGATAGATTAATCTAATGTAAGGTTCCAATTTTTTAGGTCTGGTCCCGGATTTCTTGGGGGGTCATCCGGGGCGGTTACTTGTCCCGAATTTACTATATTTTAGTAAAAATTACGTTCAAAGTTTAAATATGTTAAAAGCTGTTGAATTTTTGCTCTACCTTCCTGGAACCAATGCACCAACTGAACGAGTGTTTTCACTAATGAATGATTAGTGGTCGTCAGAAAAAACTGAATTATCAGTTGACACTTTGAAATCCATTTTGGTGACAAAAATTAAATTTCACAAGTCTTGCCAAGACTTTTATAAAATGTTACTTTCTAACAAAAACTTACTTAAGAAGGTTCATTCCTCTGAAAATTACCATTAAGGCAGAGCCTTCATAATAGTAATTTGTACTTAGTCATTATGACGATTACAAAAAACATTCGTACCTCAAAGCTGCATCGTTGGATTTCGTACAAAAAGCTCTAAGGTATTTAGGAAATCCATACCTAAGTGTCGAACAGTTAATAGAATTAGAAACCATTTACACCTATCTTTAAAAAAAAAAAATCAGTTATAGCGTGTAATTTCAGCTACCGAGTCATTTTCATTCCGACCTTAGGGGTCAAACTGCAGACCCCAAAACTCATAAAAATTCAAACTTACTTTCCGGAACAAAATTGTAGTTGTCAGTAGCCGTCTCCATTTTTTTTTTCCTTTGTTGATGATTATCTTACAAATTCGATAGTCAACCAATCTAGCAGTCTCCACAGCAAATTTTGCGCTAATCAACGTTAGGCGTCTAAAAGCACCCTAAATCCCGTAAAAGGGAGGTAAAAGCGTACTAGAAGGTTGCCTATAGGGATCTTCTCAAGTAATGATATCCATCCGGAAAAGTTAATCCACCCGATAAGTTAAATTCCAATAAAACCGTTTTGCTTCAACTAAAATCTTATGTCGCGCGTAAACAATAGCAGACGAGTTTAGGCGGCAGAGTTCACTTCACTTCTATGAGGAGACACGGTCACTTCTTCATGTCCGCCCGAGGGTCAAGGTTGAGCCGTCTGCTGTCATTGTGAGCCTCTCTGCCCGAACTTTCTCTTCTTGTGTACTTGGTGTCCCAGCGGGTGTTCCTTTCAGAGCCTACCCGTTGAGCCACCACGTGCTCAATATTTATATTTCTTTACACCATCACATTACACCGCACCGTGATTATACTTCCCCTACCCCTATTAAAATCAGTGTTTATAAACGCTACACCTCTTCCTCTCCTTTTCATCATCTTCAAGTTTCACCGTGGGACCTGCCTGAAGCCTTCCGGACCGGCTGCCCCCGTGCTGCTGTGGTTCTGCTGTTGCTGAGCCTCCTGGTTTCCTCCAGGCCCCAAATCGCCTGAGCCGCTGTCCCCGCTGACGGTGGCCGACCTCCCAGACCCTCACACGCAGAGCTGGTAAGCATCCTGCAATGCCCCTGATTCCCGACTCCCCCCTCAGCCCTGATCCGTCCCAGGAGGACATGGACACCCGTCCAGTCCCTTCCGGCGACGCCACCTCCCCTCATCTCTCAGCTCCTGACGACGGATTCACCACCGTCAGCAAGAAGCGACCTCGCCCTTCTTCGCCTTCAACCCAAACGGCCCCAGGTCCTGCTACTGCTAAGCCTAGTGCCCGTCCCGCGCGCCTCCCGCCTCTCGTCTTTCCTGTCCCAGCCAATTGGACCTCAGTTGCCCCTAAACTTAAATCCATCTTCGGCACCACGGACAGCCACATCCGTCTCCGATCCAACAATTACGTCATCCAAACCAGAGACCCGGACGTGTACAAGAATGCCCGATATCTGCTTAACTCCCTTAATATTCCATTTCACACCTTCTCTCAGGCCGCCGAACGCGAAATTAAGGTCCTCATTCGCGGCCTGCACCATTCCACCTCTCCCGAAGTCATCAAAGACGCCCTCACCGCCCTAAACTTCCAAATTTCAGCGGTCACAAATCTCACAAATCGGCAGAAAGTCGAAAAATCTCTTTTTCTCGTTAAAGCCAAAAACACCCCTAACGCCAGCGAAATTTACAAAATTTCCGTCCTACTTCTTCTCGAAGTTACGATTGTCCCTTATAAACCCCCTAACACCCTTCAGCAGTGTTACAACTGCCAGCTATATGGACACAGCTCCGTCAACTGTTTCCGCCCTGCCGTTTGCATCAAATGCAGCGGCTCCCACCGTGCCTCCGCCTGCCCTCTAGGCAAAAGGATCCCTAAGGAGCTTCTCTCCTGCCCCAACTGCAAGGGTCACCATGCCGCTAACCACAGTGGTTGTCCAGCCCACAAGGCTAGACAGGCTGCCATTGCATCTAAACCCCAAAAAGCCCCCCCTCAGCCCGCCAAACCTGCCTTCGTCCCTGCACCTATCCCCGCAACAAACGCCTGGACTCCCCCTTTCAACTTTCACATGGCCCCAATCACAACCCAGACTCCGTCCAGCCCGTTAGGGCCGCTTGCGGCACCCCCTGTCCCTGTCCCGACGGTACCCAACTCTACTCAATCGCCCATCCCAAATGTAAAACCGACTAATTCGATTCGTGAAAAATCGACTAAGTCAGCTCCCAAGAAATCGATTATTCCTTCCCAGGTAAAATCGACTAAGTCTGTTCGCCCCAACAAGCCCAAAGTTAAGACCCCCCGAAACCTGTGTTTTCAACCCCAATCCAGTGTGCCCGAACCTACGCAGGCCCAGTCCATCCCTTTTTTGATTAAGATACTCACTTCTCCATCCTTCCACACCTGGCTACTTACCCTTCTCCCTGCCTTGTGCCAGTGCACAAATGCCCAATCCCTAATAACCACCCTCATGGCCCACATCCCTTCCTTGCTCCCTCTATGGCAGTGAATTTCCTGTCCTTTAACATTCGAAGCCTCAAACCCAGGACCTCCGAACTCGGGAATTTTCTTTCCGAGCACAAGGTCGACATATGTTTTCTCCAAGAGACTTGTTTGTCCCCAAACAAATCCCTTTCTCTGTCGCCATACCTGGTTTACAGAAAAGACAGGCCAGATGCCCGTACTGCCCGTGGAGGCGTGGCTGTCCTTGTCCACAGGGACATCCCACACGCTCCCATCACCATTCTTGACATGCCTTCTATAGAGTGTGTTGGTGTTATTACCAACATATGTGGTACGCCCACTGCCTGCTTTTCAATCTACTCCCCGGGAACCCAGCCGATTCCGCGGAAAGACCTCGAGCTGCTGTTCGGCGCCTTTCCTGCGATATTTGCTGCAGGTGATTGGAACTCCAAGCACCCAGAGTTGGGCAGCCAGAGAACCAACAGCCGTGGTACCTCCCTTCTCCGCTATGTTTACTCTACAGAGCGTGTTATCGACCTTCATATACCCCTAACTCCCACTTTCGTTATTTCCCGCAACGATACCCTATACACAGAAACCCTTGACTTTGGCTTAACCATTGAGGTTCCTGTTCATCCCACCATCAACGTTATCGACGACCTCACGTCCGATCATCTCCCTGTTCTTTTCTCCTTCCCACGCCAGGCCGAACCTCCCACGCCAGCTGGTCCCCTCAGGACAAATTGGCGTCTTTATCACGACTCCCTTGCTGACTGCTTACCACCTCTCCCTGCCACTCCAATGTCTCCCATCGACATTGAAGCTCATCTTGAGGCCCTCACTCAATCCATTAAATCAGCAATCTCCACAGCCTCTGCTCCCGCGCGCCCTCGCACCATCCGCTCTCTTCCGCCCGTGATTGCTGACGCCATTCGTTCCCGAAGGCGTTCACGCAGGCTCTGGCAGGCCACGAAAGCCCCCTCCCACAAGCGCGACTTTCTTGTCGCTGCAGAACACTGTAAGCTCCTTCTTGAAGAAGACAGAAGCTCTCGATGGGATAGCTTCGTCAACGAAGTCACCTCCGAAGGCCTAAACCCCTGGCCCGCCTCAAAAGCCCTCCTCAGAACCAAAACCCAAATCTCTCCTCTAAAGCAAAACAATAACCTAGTCTTCGACCCTGAAATTCGTTGTCAAGTCCTAGCGGACCACTTCGAATCTCAGTTCTCAGTTCCCGCCACGCCCTCTCCTGTTGAAGCAGAGGCGAAAATAGCAGTTCGCGAAGCCCTCAAACTCCCATGCCCATTCAACCCTTTACTCTCCTCGAAATGGCTTCTGCCCTGGGAAAAATCAAAGTCAGGAAAGCCCCCGGCCCCGATGGTATCTCTGGGAAAGCCATTAAAAACGCCCCTGTAAACCTCATAACCCATTTACTCTTGGTGTTTAACGCCATTCTAGCCACACAGCATTTCCCACAGGCTTGGAAAAATTCCAACATTATGACCCTTCTAAAGCAGTGTAAACCGCCAACGGATCCTGCCAGTTATCGCCCAATCTCCCTGCTCCCCACACTATCGAAACTCTTTGAGCGTCTATTCCTTCTGCGTCTAGGCCCAATGCTAGAGCCCCACCTCAGACCCGAACAGTTTGGCTTCCGGAAAGGCCTTTCCACCACCCACCAATTAATGCGCTTCTGTTCCCACATTAGCGATAATATAAACCGCAATAAGCACACCATTGCCGCCCATATCGATTTTCGCGCCGCGTTCGATACTGTCTGGCACCTTGGCCTACTCTTCAAACTCTCTCGCATGGTCCCCCCACCCGTGATCCGCTTGATAGATTCCTATCTATCAAACCGGTTCTTTCGCACCACTCTCCGAACAAAAACCGGTACTTTCTTCTCCCGCCCCACACCAGCGGTTGCAGGTGTACCACAGGGGTCCGTCCTCGGTCCTCTGCTCTACTTAATCCACATTAACGATATCCGCGTACTAGACGGGCTGTCAGTCGGTCTATACGCGGACGACGCAATATACTACATGGGGACTCATTTCCCCAAAGCCGCCGCGAAAAATTACCTCCAACCCCAACTTAATGCCCTTGCCGAATGGTGTAACACTTGGAAAGTCATGGTAAATGCATCCAAGTGTGAAGCCATCGTCTTTGGTAGGTCTTCACCAAAGTCCCCTCCCGCCGCGTTGACCCTAAATAACTCTAAACTCCCATGGCAAAAGTCAGTTAAATACCTTGGTGTAACACTTGACAGACGCCTTTCTTTCCGCACTCATCTCCGCCTTCGAATTGCCAGCATTCGCGGTCTAACCACCAAACTTTTTCCCCTTTTTCGCAACGATACACTCAGTTTCCGCGCCAAAGCCCTCATTTTCACGGCAATAGTCCGAGCTCAGCTCACTTACGCCGCCCAAGTATGGTTCCCCATGCTCTCAACATCTGCCCAAAAATCCCTGCTAGGTTGCCACAACGCGGCGCTTCGCCGTGTAGGAAATTTCCACCACCGTGTCCCAAACACTCAAATATTTGAATTTTTCAACGTCCCGCCTCTAAACGATTTTCTTGCAGCCTTGTCTGATTCCCATCACGCCAAGGCCGCCCAGAGCTCTCGCGATATTATACGCGACCTCTACTCAGCCCCCCACCCAGAGTCAGAACCACAGAATGCCCCCAGTATTCAGTTACTCCCCCTTTAAATATTTCGCTCGTTCAGTTTTTTAAAACACATAACTCCTTTGACTCGCGACCACCGGTCTCCATATCACCGCTCTGCAGCTTGACGGACTACTGGTGGTTTGCCTTGTACCTTTAAAACCGAGCTCATCTAGGCCCCCCCCCCCCCCGGCCCAACTAATTTCATTGTCTTTTTACGTTTTCAGCTACATATACCTAACGAACAAACTAACTAACGCCACATACTCGAACTCAACCCCAGTACGGTAAACCGCGCCTTACCAGTTACCGTACTGATACAATTTTCAATCCTCTCCACTCTCATACCACTGTCCGAGTTCCTCCCAAAATATCCATCCCTTCCCTTAAGTAATGAACGTTTTCTTCCAGCGTCTACAGGATCCTACCTGACGTGAGATGGTAGTGGTTTTTAGAGGGTCGGCTGGCGGCCTACTCGAGGTTGAACGCTCAGTTAACCCCTCACTACCTGGATGCTATCCTGATTCACTCATGCCGGAGCATGGCCGTGTTGAAAGGAGGCAAGTAAAGGCACAGGTGCTTGGTTTGCAAGTTTTCCACTTCCGCAGAAAAAAAAAAAAAAAAAAAAAAAAAAACAATTTGAGTGGAGATATAGTGTCATGTGTGATTAGAAAAGGAGCCGAGAATTCTATATACAGTCCAGCCAATTCGGTGCCAGAAGGGAGAGTGTTTCGCAGGAAAGGTTGAGAGGACCAGAAGCATCCAGAGTCCTCAAGTAGTCAATCCCCCATTTCATGGGGGTTTACATCGGAGATAAAGTCGGCGGGCTGACAGCTCGTGTGAGGCTGCGGGAGGCCAAAATGAGCTAAGGGAGGAAAGTGGCCGGGTCCTAGGTCAGAGAACTTCCGACAACCTCACTTCTCTTCTTTCCAAAGTCATGAAGCCACCTACCTGTAAGTGTCTTAGTTATAGAATCGCACAGTGGAACTATGGAATTAAAACTGTATTATGAATTGTCATGGAATGTAATGAAATTTTAGCTTATTGAGGAAAGGCGTCGCCATCCAGAGGGAGGGAAGTAGGACCGGATTACGAGGGGAGCTCTCCAAATTGCAGGAACTTGTCAACTCAATCTGAAATTCGAAACAGCCAACGGAATACGAAGCTGGAAGGGAGAAGTCTTATTGGTCAAAGAACTAGTAGATTGTAGATTATTTTAAAATTGAACACTGAAATTTGTACACGTTAAAATGTTATGTATGGAGGACGTCAGAGTCTCCTTGGCCTGCCGGAGTAGTGATGGTAAGGAAGAAAGGAGTATCATACCGGTTTTCCGCAAATTTTAAAGGACTCAACAAACTGTCCATCGATCCCGCATTTTCCCTACCTCGAATCAACGACATTATCGATCAAATGAAGGGCGCATATTATATCAATACTATCGATCTTTTGGCTGGATATCATCAAATGAAGATTCATCCAGATACCATCCCTCTACTCACCATCCACGTGCCGGGAAGATGACTGTTGTCATATACTGGCTGAGGGTGTAGTGCACTCCTTTAACTCTACAGTTTGAGGGCCGTTTTAGAGGAGTATTTGAGGGTGGGTGGTCTGGTCAATGGGGCTGTAACGTTGACCAGACATCCGCACTGGGTACCTGGGTAACCCTGGGTAGTCAGGTACCAAATGAAGGACGCCTTTTATACCAACACTATCGATCTTTTGGCTGGATATCATCAAATGAAGATTCATCCAGATACCATCCCTCTACTCACCATCTACAAGATCAGATCAGATCAGACTCGTGTGTTTTTTAAAGCTCCTTAAGTGCTTTTTCCAGTTCTTGAGAGCGCTGGATTTTGGCTGCCCATCCCGGAAAGGCAAAATTCAACGCTCTTTGGTGGACTAGCGTTCGGGTAGTGTGTGTATGCTCCTACACCAAGTGCTGTGTTCCACAATACCGGTGTATGGTCTTAATTAAAACAATGCAGGACCGGAAGGATCCACTTGCTAAAAATGGAACCCCCTCCCTTAAGATTAAAATGAAGAAGCTTCCATCTGGCTCGGCCGTGAAACTTCATATAGTTTAGTAGCATCATCCAAGAAACAAGCAATTAATTTCCTAAATGCTAAGGCCACTAGGGCCGATGAAAGTGAGGAAAGTCTAGGGCACGGCTATGTGCAACAAACCACCGGAGACCCTAACACCGACCTAAGCTTCCGACATGGAAACTGGCAGTGACGTTGTGGAAAAGGTGTTCCAGATCCCAGTCACTAATAGTTTCCAACCACTGATAGACACTACGACAATGCCGACCACGGCCACCGAGGCCAATACGTCAAAGAAACTTCCCACCTTTATCAGGAACAATGACAAAGACAAAATCACCATTTTACCGATACACGTACAACTAGGTGGCAAATACACGTACAAAAACCTCATGACTCTAGTAAACAAACTGACTTACAGACCGTTCATATATTCACTCAGGGGAGATGCTGTTGCTATACGGGTTAGCACCATCTCTGATTACAAAACGCTCACGGACTTACTAGACCAACAGGATTATCTTTTCTACCTCTTGAGGACACCAGGGACATCTAAACCACTTAAAGTCACTATCAAACGTCTGCACCGTTCAACTGACCCTTTAGACATTAAAAACGAGCTGCTGCTCTGGGCTTTCCGGTACTTGATTTGCCCAGAAGTCCTCTGACAGACATAAGGTTCCCTTGCCATTATTTTTAATCTCGCTCGAGGATGGAGCAAAAGCTAGGAAAATCACCACCGTCACAGACTTCATGTACACTAAGGAAGAAGTAGTGGACTACAAACCTCCTAAGGCGCCGCTACAATGCTTTAAATGCTTGGCTTTCACTCATCTAACCAAGCATTGCCACATGAGAGCCAGGTGCGTCAAATGCGGCCAGCAGCATGAGGCGAGCCAGTGCACCATCACAGATCCAGCCGAGTTCCGTTGCGCCAACTGCCAGCAAAACCATCCGGCGAACTACAGAGGTTGTATAACATTCAAAGCTACAGCAAAACAGATGGCCAAAAGACGGGCTCAAGCAGCGCAGCCTACTACATCAGCTACCCAGACAACAACAGCGACAACGTCACACACTCCTCTATCCAAGACAGACTTCCCATCACTACCTTTAACTCACAAGACACCAGCACAGCCCAAGCAGAACAAGCCGGCGCAAACACAACCTCCGAGACCAGCACAGGCAGTTAGATCAGCTCCATCAAATCGACCTGCGCCTACACCAGCTCCAAGGACTGCAGCCCCTAGACAGCAACGAAACGGAGTCGCCCTAGTACAACCGCCAACGAATCACTGGAACAGACCACAGCATGGACAGGACGCAACTACCAGAGGACAGGACTTCCTGAAGTTACTCAATCTACTCAAACGTTCCACCGAACTAGCCTCGGACATCATGTCGGGCCACTACACATTCACCGAAGCATTTTAGGCTGATGTTGACATTAAAAATACAATCATCACAACCTCTTTAGAAATGGCGTTTATCATGGCTAGGTCACCACCGGAACTGGGAATGGCTGCCTGGAATTGTGGACGAGACATGAGACGCCACAAGCAGGAACTAATAGACTTTACCACCAAACACAACACTGACGTTCTACTTCTTAACGAGACAAATATGGACAAAACTTACTTTACTCTGCCAGGATACACAACATACACCAGCTACCTCACGAACGGTGTGGCCATACTAATTAAACGCAATATCATACACACTAAAATAGAAGTTGGTACTCAATACCTTGAAGCTGTGGGAGTACAAATACAATACAGAGGACAGAAAACTGCCATCTTTTCTGTATATTGGCCGCACAAAACCCCTCTCCCAAAAAGCGACTTCGACAAACTTTTTGGGGATTATAACGCCTGCACACTACCTGGGGCTGCTACGTCAACAACACACGTGGTAATAACTTACACCGACTAACAACAAAACAGGGACTTACTATACATGCATCTGAAAGTTTCACTAGGCTGTCTCCCCTAACACGCGGACGGAACAGTGTTATAGACTTCCTACTAACCAAGAACTTACAGCAACCAGTTGACATACATGCTATACCGGAACTCGACTCTGACCATCTATCCCAGTCATGGGCGAAGTACGGCCCGCGGGCCAAGTGCGGCCCTCGGGCTAGTCTGATCCGGCCCGCGACACGATTTTGATTAACCCCTAAAATTAACTGCACATAGGAAGTGATAATTTTTTTTGTGCAGCTATAATAGTTAACGGGAGCCTTAGGTGTGGTATTATCGCATCTAACACTAACTGAGTTTGCATCGTGTGTTTTCGTTCCGTAGAAAATGTATGTATATCGGTAGTATGGCGATTTAGTGCGATGCGTGTGGCCTGTCCTGTAGATCGTTCGGTGTTGCTCGGTCAAGTTCGGGATGAATCGGCGCTAGCAATATTGTTTTGTCCGTCGGCTGTTCTCTGGGTCAGTGTAGTTCAGACTTGGAAATAATTTTTTACACCTATTAAGGATAAACCTGTGTGCCTAATTTGCAATGAAGCTGTAGCCGTATTTAAGGAATTTAACCTCTCTCGACATTTCATGACAAAACATAACAACGCCACTTATGAAAAGATGACTGAAGAAGAACGGAAGCAAAAATCAGGAGCTCTACGTAAGCAAATATCAGGTCAGCAAAATATTTTTAAAAAGCTGAACAGCTCTCAAAAGCTTGCTACACGTGCCAGCTATGTTGTAGCATACAATATTGCTAAAAGTAACAAAACATTTTCTGATGGCGAATTTGTAAAAACTTGTTTACTTCAAGTAAGTGATATTTTGTGTCCTGAAAAAACAAGGGATTTTGAAGCAGTAAGTTTGTCCCGAAAAACAATTACGTCTAGAATTGAAGCTATCAACAAGCAGTTTGTAACACAACTAGAATCAAAGATAAGCACGTGTAAATTCTGTTCTTTTGCGTTGGATGAAAGCACCGACATAACTGACACAGCTCAGTCACTGATATTTATAAGAGGTATAGATGACAACTTTGGTGTTACTGAAGAATTAGCCTCCATGCGTTCATTAAAGGGAACGACAAAAGGATCAGACATTTTTGAAGAATTTCAAGAAACTATCACATCTTTGAAAGTACCTCTGACCACTATTTGTAACATTACTACTGACGGAGCACCAAATATGACAGGGGCAAAATCTGGTTTTGTCGGCAAATTTAATGAATCATTTCCTGGGAACGAAGTGGTGTTTCTTCATTGTATCATCCATCAGGAAACTCTGTGTAAATCTGCTCTAGAAATGAAACATGTGCTTGATGTTGTTATTAAAATTGTTAATAGCATTCGTTCGCGAGCGCTCAACCATAGGCAATTTCAAGAGTTTCTTTACTCATTGCAGTCAGAATATTCTGACGTACTTTACTACACCAAAGTAAGGTGGCTCAGTGCAGGGCGGGTTTTTGAACGAGTTTGGGATCTAAAAGACGAAATTATCTCTTTTATGGAAGAAAAAGGAATGGACGAGTGTGATCATTTGAAAGATATGTTATGGCTTTCAGACTTTGCATTTTTTACAGATATTTTTAGCCACATCAATAAATTGAACCTTAAACTCCAGGGAAGAAATCAATTGATTCATGATACTTGGGGTCATATCAGGGGTTTCAAACTGCAGTTAAATCTATTTTCCAAACAACTACTCAAGAAAGACTTCACTCATTTTCCAAGGTTAAAATCCATTGCAGTTACAGAAGACAAAGTTAAGAGCTATGAGAAAAACGTAAAATGTCTTCATGAAGAATATGAACGAAGATTCCAAGACTTCAAAGTTATCGAACAGGACCTGGAGATTTTTAGCATGCCATTTAATTTGGATTGTGAATCAGTTAAACCAGAACTGCAGCTCGAACTAATTGAGTTGCAATTTAACACTGAATTGAAACAACTATTTCTCAATGTTTCGAAGATTGAGTTCTACAAGGCCCTGTCAAAAACAACTTTTCCAAACCTGAAATCTCACGCTCAGAAGATAATTTCGATGTATTCCTCTTCTTACATCTGTGAACAGGTGTTTTCTACTATGAAGCTTCGCAAAAACAGTGTTAGAAACCGATTGACTGACCATAATTTAGCTTCACTACTGCGAATCAGCTCATCTCAGTTTCTACCAGATTATGACCAACTTTTACAATCTCAGTCACAATTTCATCTGTCTCATACGCCTTCATGCACTTCTAAAGATTAATCATTTTTTGTGACTTGTTTGGAAGTTTTTACCATTTTAGTATATAAGTTGTGTATGATGTAAAATTAAACAATAAAAAGGTTTAGGCCTATAACTTGTTATTTTTTTTTTTGGCCCGCTTGTAAATTTTTAAATTTTATCTGGCCCTACTTTTAAAAAGTTTGCCCATCACTGATCTACCCATACTCATTACTTTGGACTCAAATGCGGAACTACTACCTACTAGACCAAAGTACCAACTAGATCTACTGGACATAGAGACTTTCAACACTTACTTAGATAGGCACTTAACACACAGACCTGAACTCGTGACTACCAGACAAATCGATCAGGAGGTCAACACACTGACTCACTACATTCAAACAGCTACGGCACTAGCTGCACCACTACAACAACCAGGCAGGAGACTGAGACTACCACAATACATACTGAAACTGATAGACCAAAGGAACCGACTACGTACGCAATTTAGTCGCCACAGAGACCTACATACCAAGGGACAAATAAACAAACTCAGACGTACCATCTTAGAGAAAATCAGGAACTACACCACTGCCACCTGGATTAAACATACTAAGGACCTCTCACCACGGGAAAGTGACAAAAAGGCTACGACGGACTCCGACGTACTTATTGACAAAGACGGAACCACACACAGTGCTCCGATTGCCAAGGCTAACCTTTTAGCTGAAACAATCGCGACACCACACACTGACCCACGGGACATACACTTCACAAACACAGTGGACAGCCTGGAGAAGACTTACATGGCCAGACCTACTAGACAACGCACAAAACAGACTAATAGACACGAATTAACCTACTACATAAAACGGTTTAAAAGCAACAAGGCACCAGGACCTGATGGCATTGTCAACAGAATACTTAAAATTCTGCCCGACTCTGCCCTTGACTACCTCGCTAACATCTTCAATGCATGCATCAACGTCTCTTACTACCCTACCGCATGGAAATCAGCTGAGATCCTAGTCTTAAATAAACCGGGAAAAAATGCACAAGACCCAAGCAGCTATAGGCCTATTAGCCTGCTGAACACCATGGGTAAGTTACTAGAGGCGGTCATGCTGCATAGACTTAACGTACAAATAAAGAGACATAACCTGGACCTACCGGAACAATTCGGCTTTAGGGAACGATATTCTACTACACATGCGGTACTCCGACTAACCGAACATGTCAGGAAGCGATGGAACCACGGCGAGCCGACAGGGGCGGTATTGCTGGACGTTGCCCGCGCTTTCGACAGTGTTTGGACTAACGGACTTATCTACCAACTACAGGACAGCTCCAGACAGCCTAGTCCACATTATACACTCCTATTTAGAAGGCAGAACGTTTGTGGTCAACCTGAATGGCATCCTGTCGGGGCAGCAAGTTATGTGTGCGGGCGTACCTCAGGGTTGTCTCCTAGGTCCCAAACTGTTCACCTTTTATATCAGAACGATTCCAACCACTGAGCAAGTCCATCTTGGAGTGTACGCGGATGATACCACGGTGTATACGTCCTCTAGAAGCGCCAAACACATTGTACAACGACTTAACAAAACGTTACAGACCATAAACGAGTGGTGTACGTGTATAAAAATTAATGTATCTAAGAGTGAAGCCATTATGTTCACCAATGCTAGGAAAAAACACATAACGGACCTGCCGACCATGAACAACCAACCTATACGATGGACAAAATCTGTTAAATACTTAGGTATATAACACTCGACAAAACCCTAACTTACACTAAACATATCAAACAGGTTCGATCTAAGACGTTAGGAGGTGCTGCAAAGCTCTCATCACTACTCAACACACGCTCACAATTAACAATTGACAACGGGCTACTAATCTACAGAACTATACTACGACCGGTCTTCATGTACGGATCTACTGCGTGGGGCGGCACATGTAAAACAAACATTAATACATTACAAATGCTACAAAATAAACTAGTTAGACGCGCTGTGAGGGCTCCACCTTACATGTCCAACGCGTATATTCAGAGGGAATGCCCAGTGCCTACCACCCGAGAACAAATATGTGCAGCTTGTAATAGAAAAAAAAATAGTATAATCAGAAAATATAAGGAATCGGCCAAATATTGGAAATGAACAGGAGGAACATGATTGGGATCCATCTTGGCTGAGCTTTATTGTTTTCGGATTGCGTTGAAAAATTGAAGGACGGAAAAGTATTTTTTTAATGAGCTTTAATTGTATTCGGTTCGGAAATTTCTAATATGATAATGAACTAAGAAGCCCGGAGAGATTGTGGGGGACCACCCCTTGGTGGAGACCAGATGAGAGGTTTAAATCATTGCCGAAGATGCAGCCATACGACGTGGCAGATGTCGAAGGACTTGTATCTCGGCATTCGCGGACGATGAGGGCTGGACGGACTGGGCGAGTATTTTATGAACATTAACGAACTACATGTCTTCTAAATAAAAGTAATGTAAAATAAAAGTAGAAGGTTACTTCCTTTCCATGAGAAGTTTTATGCTTCCACAGCTGTCTTGTCCTTCCCTATCCTGCGGGAGCTAGGAAACTATTACCACGATACTAGACGATACCCGTTACCTAAAGACTTCTTGGCTCTCTCATAATGGGGAGGGAAACATATCATATAAACCCGATTGTGACTTTCGGAGAGGAGTGCGTCCGCCCCTAGCGGATGAAATCTACCGCCAATATCTTTGAGACAGAGACTCTAATCCAACTTGTACTGTGTCGTGTGTGTTTACATTTTATGTTACAGCAAGCAGTCCAGCTGGTGCTTATGAAAGCAGGTGGATTGTCCACCTGACCAACTTCAGTTACAGGGCGTTTGTAAGACCCACATCAGGTTTAGTACTACTGAGATGAAGCCGGACGTCTCTAACAGTCAGGAAAAGCCATCACCACACATTAACCCACTTCAATTTTTACACTAGCTATCTCCCTTATTCGGTAAGGCGTTCCTTTACTCTTTTGCCATCCTAGCTATCTTTTGACTAACAACTAACATGAAATCACGCTAAGGCAACCTACACACACTGGAGAGGTTCTTGGTGCCTGGAGGCTTTTTTCCTCTCCAACCAAATACGTATACTAGTCTTTTCTAACGCATACAATAGGCTATTCAGTCTAGTCTAATAAGGGTCCAATGCCTCTTGAGGTAGACCCTTTATCCTTCCGCTTATATCTTTCGAGAGGTGACGTCGGTATTTGAAACCATTCATCATTTCCTAGAGCGAGGTTGGGGCTCTATATCAAAAACATTTTCGCATTTTCGCATTCACCATCTACGTGCCGGGAAGGGGACTGTTGACTGGCTGAGGGTGTAGTGTAGTGTGGTGTAGTTTGAGGGCCATTTTAGAGGAGCATTTGAGGGTGGGTGGTCCGGTCAATGGGGCGGTAACGTTGACCAGAAATCCGCACTGGGTACCTGGGTAACCCTAGGTAGTCAGGTACCAAATGAAGGACGCCTTTTATATCAACACTATCGATGTTTTGGCTGGATATAATCAAATGAAAATTCATCGAGATATCATCCCTCTACTCACCATCTACGTGCCGGGAAGAGGACTGTTGTCATATACTGGCTGAGGGTGTAGTGCACTCCTTTAACTCTACAGTTTGAGGGCCGTTTTAGAGGAGTATTTGAGGGTGGGTGGTCTGGTCAATGGGGCTGTAACGTTGACCAGACATCCGCACTGGGTACCTGGGTAACCCTAGGTAGTCAGGTACCAAATGAAGGACGCCTTTTATATGAACACTCGATGTTTTGGCTGGATATAATCAAATGAAAATTCATCGAGATACCATCCCTCTACTCACCATCTACGTGCCGGGAAGAGGACTGTTGTCATATACTGGCTGAGGGTGTAGTGCACTCCTTTAACTCTACAGTTTGAGGGCCGTTTTAGAGGAGTATTTGAGGGTGGGTGGTCTGGTCAATGAGGCTGTAACGTTGACCAGACGTGGTACCTGGGTAACCCTAGGTAGTCAGGTAAAAGGAGAAGTGAAAACCGGGAAACCCCGTCTCCTTGTATATAGTATTATTATTATTATAGTATTATATTATTAGTCGCGGTCATTGGGAAAACGTACGAAGAAATGAAAGAGAGATTAAGACGGGTCCTACGACTTCTACGAGAGTATTATATTGGCCCAAATGTCGATTCCTACAGACAAGAACCACCTACCTGGGTTTAGCAATCGGGGAAGGAAAGATCAGAGTAACCGACGACAAGGTGACAGTAATCAAGAGCTATCCGGCGCCCAAAACGGTAAAACAAATCCGGTCTTTCATCGGAATGTGCGCCTGGTTTAAACGTTTCATCAAGGATTTTTTCGAGGTTGCTGCTCCACTGACTCACCTTACCCGAAAGAAAGTGCCTTTCCATTGGGATAATGATCAAGAAGTTGCCTTTCAAGCTTTTAAAAAATTATTTAACCACCACTCCTGTTCTTAGCTGTCCAGACTTCGAAAAGCCTTTCGAGATACACATAGATGGATCCTTGAAGCAGGTCGGAGGAATGCTAGTCCAAGAGATAGATGGGGAGAAAACTGTCATAGCCTATACATCAAAGAAGCTTACTCCGTGCCAACAGAAATACTCCATAGTAGAAATAGAATTGTAATACGGGAACGAATTCGGAAGTGTAAAGAATGTCAAATGCATAAAGCATCCAACCAACCACCTACGGGACTAATGCAAGTCCGCGACACCATGATACAACCAGGTGCCATTTGGACAAGCGACATGGTGGGAGTTGATGTCGTTCCTCAGCACCAATAGACAGCAGATAGAGCCGTCTGACACTAACTTAGTTTTTTTTTTTTTTTTTTTTTTTTAATGCAAATATATATGCATTAGACTGGGACCGAATACATTTAAAAACTCCTGCTGCAAATGACGGCAACTCTAGAACATAGATTAGATATAGAGCGAATGCTGGAGATAAAGACTTGAAGGAGCACCTGCAAAAAATAATGCAGCTAATGCAATGTACACAAGCCGCAGCAAGGCAAAATTCCCTAATAGAATGCTTCGGCAACTTATTGTAAATAAAAATAGTCAATAAAAGCAGATATTTTACTATTTTGGCAAATGAAACCACTGACATTTCGCAAATAGTACAACTATCATTAAGTGTGCGTTATATGGATGTCGACCGTATGGTTCTTAGGGAAGACTTTATATTTTATTCCGGTTTTTGACGTAACCGGAGAAGCACTCACCCGCGCCATTGAAGAAAACATGGTAAAGCTAGGCTTAGAAAAACCAAACAGTACAACAAATGCGGTAGCGATCAGCACCTTAACAATAAAAACAATACAATTTTTGGAAGTTTTTATCCAGTATACTAAAATTCTGGTAGGGCTAGTGTACCGTCCAACTGGAGCGAGCAACTTGGGAAACAAACGTTGAGGAGGTACTCGGGAGATTTGCATCAGCCTATGAGCATATTATTTTAACATGCTACTGCTTCGTCACGAAGCCTTTGCAAATATAAATATTGAAATATGTGGAAAAAGTTTTAAGGAATGGATGTACAAACTTTTGTTAGAACAGAAAGTAGAAACAAACTTTCCAAATGTTGAAATACTGCTGAGGATGTATTTGGTAGCGTCAAGAGCATTTATGAATTTTGGAGGGATTTGCACCCACGGCCCCCACAAGGGTTAATCCAGCACTGCTGATCAGTGTTGGATACGACATCATTCTTTCTTTTAAGTGGGTTGCAGTCATGCACACGACATTCACTTTTATTTTCTTATTGTTCCAGATGGTTGGACGATAGTCTTGCACTGAGAACGGCACTTTTAGGCTGCATCGAATTTGAAAACGCCACACGAGCGAAAATGTGTGCAGTTTTCAGAAAAACATTTTGAGGAAGTGGGATGTTGTTAACATGATCGCATGTGTGGTGGGCAATAATGCAAGCATTATTATGGGGGCTATCAAGTTGGGTGGTTGGGGGCATCATGCCTGCTTTGCTCATACTCCTAATCTAATTGTGCAGTTAGGAACAAAGGAAATTGATGACGTAGTTGAGAAAGCAAAGGCGACAGTTAGATTCTTTAAAAAAAAGGAGCCCGGAAAAACACAAATTAGAAAATGCTATGGAGCAAATTAAAATGTTGAAACTCAAGTCGATTCAGGAGCATCCCACGTGGTGGAACCCTACATATCTCATGTTGGTGCGCCAACATTGGCCTCACTCGATTCTGATTTTGATGTGAATATTCCGGAGCTGCCGACCCATGCTGAGTAGAACATTACTAAGCAGATGCTTCATCATCTGACCCTGAAGACTCGGAACTTGTTGCCGGGGACATTATTGGTTCGACTGATTAATAATCTGACATGGAATGTAGCACTGAAGAATTAATCGAACCGTCCGAGTTGGTGAGCTCAAATACGACGGTTTTTGAAGGTAATCCAAGCCCATTTGCCCTGTTAGACCCTTTAGATATCTCAACTTCTGTAAGCAATGGGCCCTGGCTACCTAATTTACAGTCATATCCGAAGTCAAAGTTTGGCGTTAGGTAAGGCTACCAGATGTCCAGATTCAGTACTGACAGTTATGATTTCCAGGTGTACTGTCCGGAGTCCCCAGCAATTTTTGAAAATCCTGAAATTGTCCAGCTTTTGAGAAATTGTTTCATTAGGAGATGTCAAAAACTTATTTTTTGAAAATAAGGCCTATTGTTTTCCCTGTCGTTTTTTTGTGACTGCAAACCACGAAGAAATGCCACCTTTTACTAATTGGAAGAACACCACTGAGATAAATGCAGGAATGCATCAACACGAATGCGGTAAAATTCATAAAAACTCAGTAGAGTCATGGAAAAGCTACACAGAAAAGCAAGCAGGCACAAACACTTCCAATACAGTATACATAATAGTCTCCTTAGTAACGTTGTAACTTAATACCGCTCCATGGCAGTGACAGTGACCAGAAGAGTGACAAGAACTACAGTTCTGGCATTTAATAAAAGTGAGATTGTAGTTTTGTTTGTGAAAAAAGGTGAGGTGAGCATAGTGTGCGTTACGATAGAGTTCATGAAGCCTCAGGCAATACCTGCCAAGTAATTAGACGGCAAAGTTTGGTAGTAAAATACCATGCTTCACTTATGGCCCATTCAAAGAGGGTTATTTATATGGGAACCTGCTCGAGAAAAGCAGTAAAAACGTACCCAACTGAGTTGCTCCGAACCATAGCGAAGTAAATTGGGGTAAGCAGAATACCCGATTAAAGAAAAAATGTTAAATTACTATAACATTTGTTGTTATTTAAATTGCAGGTAAGAGGAACTTATAATGCTTCTGAAAGAACGCTTGTTTACCACTCAGTTCGCCACTGCCACAGGTATGCATCAATGGACTGTACGTCGAAATTGGTGGAGTCCACCTATGAATGAAGAGTGCGGAAACAATTACTCAATGAAAGCGTATTACTGCTTCCTAAAGTGGGCCTTTCCAAAAATCACCGGCTTGAACGAGTTTTTTCAGTCTGAAAAGCCGACGAAGACAGTCGCTCATGGCAGAATGATGGAAGTCTACCAAGATTAACTCCTGACTTACATGGACCGAGATCATGTAATGCGCGGCCCATTAAAAGACATTAAGCCAGACGATGCAACGAAATTTAGAAATGTTAAGAACATTTACTTAGGGTCGGACTGGGAGGAACAGTCCCGAGTGTACCAACAACCCCATACTGTTGGAAGATATCAGGAATAGAGGCCAGGCATTTTAATTAATTTTTTGCCGCAAGATAAAAGAGAAGTAAGTATAGGCTTCCCATGATTTTCATCACCCACAAGTAATTTAAGTTGAAATGAATCACATTTTACTTTAACTAGATAAAAAATTAGTACCTCCGCCCTCCAATATGCTAACGTCCGAGTAAGCCAGACACATGTATTATTGTTCCAGGTAAGACTTATAGTGATCCAACTTTTGAGTCAAATGAGTCCAGTGTTCGCGTTATCTCACAATGAAAGGAATTCTGCAACGCCGGCCTGCCTCGCCACGTGCATCTATACTTCCATGGCAGCGCCCCCTCCCGCACTGTGTGATCGCCAGAGACGGATCCCGAGAATCATCACGAACTACGAGTATATAGGCAGCATAGTAGATAGTTATATAATGTAGTATATAATAATAATAATATAGTAAATGTACTTGGCAACCATTATGTAAATGAGTTTTCCCTTAGCAGTAAATCCTGAATTCACTGAAAGTGTTTAAGCAGATCAGCTGATGGTTTGGGCTAGTCGGAAGGTTGTGGGGTTAGGGAATCTTCTAAGGTGAGACGAGGGAAGATGCCGGCCGAAAATTTGGCTAGCATCGATGATTATCAGAAATGCCTGGCTCCATCTGCGAGTCGACGCCCGATTATTCGACAAATTCGCTGCATGGCCAATTGAATATTGATTTCATTAATTATTTTGCTTTGTATTTGTTGCCATAACATGTCGCACGTATAAATTAATATTACTGCATAGCATAGGTAAAATACTAAGTTCCTGACTCAACATCTCGTCGCATATAGTGAGTAATTATAGTTTAATAATTATTATTCTTGGCTTCTTAGCTTGTTCCGTGCTATAAATTGTATTTTTCTTTTTCCATCATGGCAGCTCTACATTATTGTTATATTAAGGGATGTTTACATTCCAGCAGGACCGATGGAATCACTGTGCACCGTATAAGTATTAACTCTAGCAGTGTGGCAGATATCCCAAAAAAAATATTCAGCAACAGAGTTTATCGTATGTTTGCTCTAAACATTTTGAAAAATATTGTGTTTTTTTTTTTGGAAAAAATGGAGAAAATAGACTTTATTAAAGGCTGTGTCCCAACGTTATTCCTGCCCATGACTTGTAACCATGAGGTTGCTTGTTATGTGGAGATAGGTGAAGATAAGGTATATGATTTCAGCACAATTGTAGGCGAATACAGCAAGCCCAGCGTTTGAGGTTTCTCAATTGGAGACGATAGCCACGAGTCTGATGACGATGAGTATCCCGAATCTAAACCTAACTTGTTTTCATTTTCTGATCACTCATATTGTTCTGTGCCTGATCACAATTATAGTATTAGTATTAATGCTACTCCTACGAAGCCTCCCCAGACATTCTCAGAGCAGATCCCATGTCGTAGGCCACATAGAAGTATCCGGAAGACACCTCTTGCTAATAGGTCATTACTTTTTGGCCATTCATTGAAATCCATGACACCTTCCCGATCTAACTTGGATCGTTGGCGAGACGTTTACAAGTAGCCCTTAGAAATGCTTACACTCAGATCAAAAAATTAAAAGAGGAAAACAAGTCCCTGCGTAAAAGGTCACACATGAATATGGCGGAGGGGTCTTCTGCATTGGCTAAATTATTTATTAAAGGGGATTTTAATAGTAAATCTAAGGGTAGACGTGGTCGGCGCTGGAGTAATGTGGAGAAAGCGACTGCCGCGTATCTGTTTAAAAAAAGTAAGTCAAATTTTAAGTTTATGGCTAGCAATGCGATTTTGCCGAGTGCGTCCACCGTTAACCGTTTACTATGTAAGATTCCTTTCCCTGTTGGTATCAATAACTACACATTGAAAATATTAAAAAAGCGGGGGGAGGGTATGACCGTGTTTAGCCGACTTTGCACTCTTATGTTTGATGAGGTCTCAATTTTGCCCACAATTAGTTTCAATAGTTCACTAGGAAGATACGAAGGGTTCGAAGACTTCGGATCAGAAGGTGGACGTGGAGGCAGGTTAGCCGATCATGCAGTGGTATTTGTATTGAGAGGAATTACTTCCTCTTGGAAAATTCCAGTAGCTTACTTTTTCACTCATTCTACTGTTAGTGCTCTTAAACTAACAGAACTTATTCCAAAAATAATGCGTCAAACTTTTGAAGCTGGCTTTACTAGCTGGCTACTAGGTTTTTATCTTTTAATTCATGAAGGTTGAGCCCTTAATTTATTTTCCCAGCAGGAAAGATTCAAAGATCCCAGCACTTCCAGTTAGCAGGGCCCAGCCACATCTCCGACTGCTATCGCTGGAGGCGTGAACGTGCCAAGCACTTCTGCACGAAAAAGAAAAATCCCCAGTGCCTCGTCTTTTAATGTAAGCATCATACTGAATTTAATTCAGGCGCTTGCTATCACGTATAAACACCTTTAAATGAACAACAAGTAAAAGTAGAAATTTTCCATTGCAAAAGCATTTAATTATGTGAAAAAAGCATTATGTGAAAAGCAACATCGGAGCGCGCAATGGCTTGCTAATAGGTTTTTGTCTTTAAATTCATGAAGGTTGAGCCCTTAATTTATTTTCCCAGCAGGAAAGATTCAAAGATCCCAGCACTTCCAGTCAGCAGGGCTCAGGCAGACCTCCGAATGCTATCGGCGGAGACGTGAACGTGCCAAGCACTTCTGCATGAAAAGGAAAAATCCACAACGCCTCGTCTTTTAATGTAAGCATCATACTGTATTTAATTCAGGCATTTGCTATGACGCATAAACACTTATAAATGAATATGAAGTAAAAGTAGAAATTTTCGGGACAAAATGCCTAACGAAACTAAAATTTGATTTCGTAATGTAGCGTGTTATTTCCGCTACCGGTTCATTTCATTCCGACCGTGGGGATCTAAATGCAGAGTCCCCAATTTAAAATAAAAATCTTAACTTACAGTAATCAAATTAATTGTTGTGTTCATGAACTCTCCATTTTAGTTGTTGATAAAGCCCAGCAGACGCCTGATTCTCGAATGGCTTAGGCTACGCAAATTTTGCACTAATTACACGACCGTAGTAAAAAAATTCACAACTTCATTAAAACTCCCCAGAGGCATGGCTATTCCCTAAAGAATTATCTATTATAAGAATACATATTGTTAAATAAATCACTGGGTCGTCATTTTCTTCTCAGAAGAGTAAAATTACTAAAAATCTCGGTTTGCGCCAACTCATAACCCAATTCATAACCCAACTCGCGCCTTTTTATCCTTTGATTGTAGCAGAAGACAGTCGATGTGGTGGGGTACGGAATATTGAGTGGCATTATTTCTCGAAATCTCAAACAGCAAGGTTTATCAGTTTAACTGGAAATAATTCCTAAAAACTTTTGAAAAGTGAAAGTGAGAAAGGAGGATCCGAGTAGTCCTGAGCCCTACCTGAATCCAGTGGTTCAGGAGGCTAAGGGTTTAGTCATGGCTAAGTGAGTTCCGAAGAGAAGGATTCGAGATGTAATTTCCCTCATGGAGAATTACGTTGAGTATGGCGTTGAGGCTCACGACGTAGCCACCGAGGACGGACTGCTAAAGGAAAGAAACTTGTCAGAATGAGCACGGACTAATGGATATGGGCTAGGACAAAAGGGGAATCCTTTGGTCAATTTCCTCAGCATCACTTCAAACTTCAAACTATCTGTAAGCTGTATCGGCCTTATGTAAGTGGCTTACCATAGTCTTGTATCTTCAAGATTATAAATGGAATATTTTGATTTGTACGAAGGACGGCGTCGCTATTCAGAGGGTGGAAGGTAGATCCAGCTAGCCGCTCTTTTTCACGATCCGGGGCTGCAATCCATTCCCTGGAGAGATGGACGCACTGTCCTCAGTGAAGGAGTAAAATTTAATTTTGTTGAGAGACTGCCGGCTGGCACCATTACTTTATATCGTTTGTGCTTTACAGAAGTCCAGCCGACAGAGACTCTCTGTCAATTTTGTTGATATGTTAAATTATGGATGATCGTGGGATCGATGACGGACGGAGTGGAGTAGGTGAGTCAATTCTGAATCCGGACTCCCGGATAGAATCTGCCTTACTCGTTTCCGTCCCTCAGCGATCCATGCCGGATCTCCGGCGATATGCCGTTTCTCTTGTATTGTATTGTATTGTGGAGGATGGAAATTACACATTTACACTTAGTGTCGGTTTATGGTGGAGATAAGGGGATGTGGACCTTCTCTCAATTCACAGAGGAGAGACTGAATTCAAAAATTATTTGAAAACAGAGCTTCAGAGATCAGGCAAGTTTAACCCAAGATGGCATGTCTTTCTTTCATATCCACATGTATGCTCCTAATTGATTATTATCTTAGCCATGTATAATTAGGCAAGTGTTTTCATATCCAGTGAAGAGGTTTTTGTTTTCAAAATCATGTTAGAAAAGTTAGAGAAGCTCGTTGACGGGATCATCTCATCTTGGGTTCGCCAGAATCACCCAACGTGTATTAGTGATGGGCGAGTTTGAAACGTTTCAATACAGTGTGTCAAACATCTAACTGTGTCAGAGAGTGTTGAAACACCTTTTCAGATCTCATGAAACTGAAACAGTGCCAGGTCGGTACTCGGTCCTGGCCCAGCGCTGCACTGAGCCACTGACGCAGTGACGCACTGCCTTACTTGAATCTTTAGGCGAGTTTTGAGATAGTGACACACGACACACTCGAAGATTCTATTATGTTTTATTTTTAAAAGATTTATGTCAGGCTTTAAAAGTATTGTTTGACTAACTCAATTTAGTTTAAAGCTGTGATTGCATATAATAACGTTAAAAGACGTATTGGGGCCTTTACATTTAGTGGTTTGAGTAAATCAACTTTGAATTTAAAATCTCTGAAGCAGTGTTGAGACAATGAGTTGACACACTCGAAGATAGCCGACAGGACCCGAAGTATACGATACTATTATGTTTTATTTTAAAAGATTCATGTCAGGCTTTAAAAGTATTGTTTGACTAACTCAATTTAGTTTAAAGCTGTGATTGCATATAATAACGTTAAAAGACGTATTGGGGCCTTTACATTTAGTGGTTTGAGTAAATCAACTTTGAATTTAAAATCTCTGAAGCAGTGTTGAGACAATGAGTTGACACACTCGAAGATAGCCGACAGGACCCGAAGTATACGATACTATTATGTTTTATTTTAAAAGATTCATGTCAGGCTTTAAAAGTATTGTTTGAATAACTCAATTTAGTTTAAAGCTGTGATTGCATATAATAACGTTAAAAGACGTATTGGGGCCTTTACATTTAGTGGTTCGAGTAAATCAATTTTGAATTTAAAATTGTAAATCTCTGAAACAGTGTTGAGATAGTATCACTGCAACTTTAAAAATATGCAAGCGTGTAATATTAGGCCAATTCGACACAACTTTGACTGTACTATGAACAGCAGTACGATAACAATCGAATGAAGAAAGTAACATCAACTAGGATTTTATCAAAATAGTCGTTAGAGGTGTAGAGAACTACATAAATTCGTGGGGTGTATGACAATTAGCTTAGCGGGAAAAATTACTGTGTGTAGGATTCTAGCCTCTACGTTTCATTTTAATTGGTATATTGTTAGCTACAGTACATCTTGTACAACTGTATTAAAGTAGCTATACACTGTAGTTCCAATTGGCAGCTCATAATGGCTCATTTGCAGCATACTAAACCTATGCTGCATACATAAAGACATAGCTCTGTATTGCAACATGCGTAAATGAAACGCATCTTTTGAAGTTAGTAGGCTTAGAAGATCTATTAGCTGTAAACAATTTTACAGCAGATCTTGGAGTACGGTACCCAATTTCCAAAGGAGAGATGTAGGCCTATTTAGTTTTTAGAAATACAGTTCGCGTGTACTGAAAGTGTGTAAAACGCAATATAATATACATACTGTGTATTGTGAGGTAGGCTATTATCAAGTAGGTATGTAGTTATTAAGGATGTAGCAAATTATTAAAAATTTGAGAATTCAATAAATCACGCATGCCTTCCCCTGTAAATTATAAACGTTTCTGCTATTAAAATCGTAAACCCTCCTATTTTTGATCTAAACTTTTCGCCCCGGGAGTCCCCTGGGCACTATGAATAGGTAGGTAAGCATTCCATAGTGAAATCTATACTTTAATGCAGTTAAACGTAAAACCCCATTATTTTACACTAATATTTTCAAAAAATGCAGCAAGTGCATTTTTTCATTCATCATGTCATTTCGAATTTGAAAGTAAAACTATGGGATCTTCCAAAAATTATGTTTACCCACATCCCTACAGTATGAAGTTATATATTGAATGATAAGCAATAGATCTAGCCTCAACTGCAATGTTTAACTAATAGAAATAGAAGACAACAAAAATTGAAAAATAACAAACAGACAAACAAAAAATATATTGGAAGTGAAACTATTGTTATGTCTAATTTGCGCATCAGTCTCCCTGAGAGTTGAGACCCTTACCCATCTCCCAAGAACAAAGAGCGCGTGGTAGGGGCTTCAAGGCGCAGTACTAGCACCCTGCATCATTGTATCAACATATGACACTGTTTCATGTAGCTGTGTTGAAACATCGAGGTGTGTGTGTCATAGTGTATCAATGCAGCTTGGTGTTTCAGATTTGCCATCACTAACGTGTATGTATCTTAATGGCGGGGTTTCCACATACGTCAATGGTCAATGGTAAATGTGATATTGACGTTTGAGCAGACATTAAAGACATACTAAAACTGTCTGCTACCACGTCAAAACTATATTTACCATTGACGTATGTGGAAACCCCGCCAATGGGCAAAAGCAAACCGCCCCCGCAGACGAGAGGAAATTCTGCTGTCGCATATGCTTCTGGGCCACACATCTTCTGTTACCGAACCAAAACTGTGAAGACCCACTGACAGGCGACCTGCCCGGTCTACGCTGGCCCCAGACCCCATCTTTGGCTTCCGTACACACTGCAGCACCTGCTACGAAAGGCTGCTGAGAATGTAAATAATGCAGAAACAATTGACGAGGTTTCTTGGCGCTATTAATTTAAAAATGTTGGGTTGGTAATACCTTTCTTGCATGTTGAGGCGAGTCCCGCCTGTCGTACTTTTTGATCAGTATTCGCTGGTGTCTTATTGATTAAACTTTCTTTTTAGTCAATTTATTTGTCTCATAACGAAGGCTCATACCTCAAGTCAACCCCCCTTTTCAAAACACTTGTGGAGAACCTGGGATTGCCAACAACATGGGCGCGGAACCCCAGATGGGCAAAGCACCTATTTATTCAAATAAATCTTTATATTATATCTACTGCACAACCAACCCTTTTGAATGTACTGCCCGACCACGATAGGATGGCACTTGGACAAATAAAAATCGAAAAAACTCGGTGTTCCGCTTATGCAAGTTTTCAATGAAATTTCATTGGGCAAGAATAGTGAAGATGTCTGCGCAAAATATTTCAATATGTGTCCAGTCTCGAACACCGACCTCCCATTTCTTAGTCTAGTGAAATTTAAGCTGCACACGGGCTGAGCCCTGCAGCATAATACGATTACTGTGTAACTTAACTTTCTATGGAAATATTTAACAAAAAAGTGTCTACAAACTAATTCGAGACCATAACTTAAAGAAGACTTAATTCACTTCGTAAACATAATCACAGCAGAAAAAAGAAAACAAACAACATTATACAAAACAGTCATCCCTGAAATAGACAAACAAATCAGTTGCTGTACCTGCAGGTATAACACGAACAGAAAAGAATAACTTACTCGGGGGATTATGGAATAGTATTAAAACTTACCCGCGCATTTAGAAAATAATAAAAGCAAAGCAGACGATATTCATACTGAATCATACAGAACAAAATGGCTCGGTCATTTCGCAAAGGACTCGTTACCCAATGTATATTATCTATTGACATTTCGATAATTGTATCGTACCAGCCTATCCTCATTTGTTATTAATGCTTACTCCCTTTTAGTACCGTCAATTGACATTAATTGGGGCTTATTTAGCGTTATTTACATATATTCCCGGATAGGCTATTCTTTGGTGTTGTAGAAAAAATAGAAAAGTACCAGCAATTCACTTTCCAAGATCTGTAAGAGCACCTAAGGGCACACTCGAACGATACCGCTAACGGAACAGTTAAACCTTCATTTACCTGGGTAAGACAGGTTTCATTTATTTATTGTTATTGTGTCTTAGGTTTAGAACGCCAATTGTTTCAAGTTGTGCCTCAATACAGAGATATTCCATTCTAGGTGCGGTCAAACTTATGAAACCTGTAGGAGGCCAACAGCGCCGCCTACAACTTCTCCCGATTCTGGAACGTTCGCATGGACACGAAAAAGTAAAGTAAGCAAGTAACATGAACAAGTCTAGGGACTCCACCCAATTCGTTCACACCGTTTATATGTTGCAATTAGCAGTTAGGCAGTTGGATAAAGCCTGTTTTAGAACATATTTAAGGACAAATTTATTGACGCGCTTCTCTTTAGCCTGTCTGAGTGCGATCCGAGGAACTGGACGATTTGAGTGTCTCCCCCCCATTTAACAATACCCTCTCGGGTGGTAATTTTTATGTTATTTTATTGCTACTTGTGACACGGTCGATCCGGCTCTGGCCAGGGTCCAGCGACTATAATATTTGCATTGCATTGCTTTAGTGACTCACAAATTATATTAACCAAAATAAGAGGAATATAGCTGCAAAAGCCAGAGAGCCTAGAACTAGATAACGGGATCAGATAAAGTAAGAGAAGACAATGGAGGACTTGGCTGGGGGAAATATAAGGCAAAAGAAGCGTACTTGTATAAATGTGGAAGAGAATGGTTGGCGTCACCCGGGCGACTGGAGACATAGACGATGATAATGCTCAGCGGTTGGATCGGGGCAAAAGATGAAGCAGTGTGAAAATTGAGTTCTATACAGGAGAGATGGGACATTCGCCCACGGTAAGGATATTCCTTCAATTTCTAGTGCCACATGCAACGACTTCTGTGACCAATCACAGCTGGCCTTGCGGCCACGAGGCAACGACAGGATATGCTCCCATTTGGAAGTAGCCAACGCATTCTCTGAGTGGTCGAAAAAGACGTGTCAATTAACACCAGATAATCAATAAATATCATTAGCGGGAGCGACTTACCTATCCCTCCTATATGAAAACTACGTAGTTCAATAGCAATCCCATACAGTAAATTGAGGCAAATCAATACTCGTCTGCCATTTTGATTCCATAACCAAGCTTGGTGTATAAGTATTGTGTGTTTACGTTTTTATTTTTTAGAAATTCAACAATTTTGAAGTGTTTTTTTCTTCATTTTATTTGATTACCCCGACAAAGCATTGAAATGCCCTTAATTGAACGTAACTCATCGATACCCCAGGAAAACGCTTTTATCAACAATAGAAACGTGAGCTTGCACTATCGCACAACATTTATATAGATATCTTTATCTATTCATTTAGTTATCTTTTCATGACTTATATTGGTAGAAAAGCTACCCCAAAAAATATTGAACTTTCTTTACCTTGCTCGTTCTTGCGTGCCTTTCATATGCAGCGCAGTTGTAAAATATTAAAGCAGTTAATAATAATCAACAGCGATGCATACCAGTAAACCATCTCGCGTGATACTAGAGAAATAATGGCATTCTGCCCACTGAAATCGCACCAATATTCAAAGTTTCGAACATCAGAGGCAACGGAAGAGTTTGTAATTAGGAAACATTCAGAGTATGTGTCTTAGATATCTTCCCCATAGGTTTAGAAGTAGCTGTTAGCGGTATCAGACGATCTACAGTTTAAACAAGTACTTCTCCATACGACAAACAATGGTGTAAATGTCCCGGGTGGGAATACTGACTAGCCTAGACCCTACCTTAAGCAGCCAACTCCAGCAAGACGGGAATCCCGGCATGAAGTCACTGTTGAAGCTATCTAGTGTGTGTCCCGTGCAGTGCCGAAGCCAGTAGCCACGGTCGCGACATAGGTAGGCCACACGGCCACTGCTCACGGGTGGCGTCCATCTAAAAAACCAATACACAAATACTTGACTTTTTGTTCTATTTCACCAAGGCAACCCATAGGAATTATAGCTATAATTACCTCTCTTACACTTAACTGGAAAGGCCCAGAACCGCCTGTTTAACATTACCTTCGAATACTACAATTGTGCTTGCGCTTGAAAACCATATAGGTTAATTAATACGGTGCGAGGGTAAACCGGCCATTCTAGGACATATGGCTGGCGGCGCAAATACTCGAAAGAGTCCCGGGCCTAAGATTAAAAAAAGAAGGCTGCCACTGGCAGCTCGCTGCGGCGGGTCATCTGCCATAAGATGACCGTGAGTGAGCCTGGAGTGACGCAGGCGCATATGCGACAACAGAATTACCTCTTATCTGGGCTGGTAGGCAATAGCAAACCACCCTCACAGACAAGAGGAAATTATGTTTTCGCTCATGCCATTATCAGTGGGACGCCACAATTATGGCAACTTGCGGTGATGGGTCGTCTGCCATAAAATGACCATATATAAGCCGGGGGTGGCCCAGGCGCGTGCGCGACAACAGAATCTCCTTCCGTCTGAAAGGGGGGCTCGCTGACGGCCTCAGATGGGGCTTGATTAACCGTAGCTTGTGATCGTGCTATAACCACTCCAGTTCACCTGCCAGTCGCGCATGACTTGCTGGCCAATGTGCTTTAAAAGATAAATTACTGAAATTACCTGGCAGGAATATTGGGGATGGATCGTCGGCCCACCGGGTGATCTTTCGTATCGATCACAGTGATTTTCAATGGCAAGCCCAGATCCTCATCGATGGGAGTCTCTGAAAAGATAAATACCTAGCTTATTTTAACCGGTCCGTGGCAACTCCCAAGCAGAAGATGAAGAGAGAGAGAGAGCGGCTGAAAGATGCTCTTAGGGTAACTGTACATTTATATTATAATATATTGCGTATTTTTAAATTAAGTTCTTTTATGGAGTACAAATAGACCAAATATTGAGCCCAGCCCACGCCCAACCCAGACCATGGGATGGATCGAGAACCGCATATTGAACCCAGTTTTCACCCAAGTTTTGTGATGTGAGCAGAGGCATTCCAGAGGATATGGTACCCACGCCCACGAAATCTGTGCGTGAAACAAACGATTCCACGCGTGGATCACCACTGGCTGGGGTAGCCGTGCACTGGGTCCAATGTGCGGCAACCCGTTCGATAGTGTGCTTCACAGAACCTTCCACGCGTAGGTTGGGCGTGTGCTACGCCTGGGCTGGGTTCAATATGCGCCGGACCTAACACTGATGCATGGTCATCACATGTGGCAAGTGTGCGACTCGAACCAACAACCTTTCGGGTGAAAGTCCGTACTACTATGCTACATGTATGTATTGTAGAACGGCTTACTTTGGATTCCACTTTCCCTAGCTACATCAACAATGATGCGACCCACCTTTAGCAAATATAATCCAATAAGGCGGTTATTCCACCGACGTCAATAGTGATAGTAATGGTGGTATTGACGTGGTATCAGACATTTTCAGACTGTCTTTAATGTCTGCTACCACGTCAATCACGTCAAACCACCGTTACTATCACTATTGACGTCGCTGGAATAACCGCCTAACTAACCTGTTTCGTCGTGCCGCACATGACTATTCAACCATTCCCTACTACGATCCTCCTCCACAGTCACCTCCAGCTTCAGAGCCAGCTCCTTCAAATACCTGGGCTCCAGAATGTACAGTACACTTCGCTGTCGCCAATCCAGCTGCAGAAAATCCACCCACTTTGGTATCCGCTGCGTTGATGGACCTGCAAACTGTAGCAGACACAATAGCATCCAAAACATGTGGAGTATTGCACTACTATCGGTTCGAATCCCATTCTTTCTTTCTTCATTCTGGCCATGCTACGGAGGGCCTGTAAAGCATACGGTCTCGGGCCTTCCTAGTTTGAGTGTAAGAGGGGGCATTATGGTCCTCTAGATAATGGAACAAAAAGGCCTTTATTTATTTATTTTTATAAAACTATAATAAAGTACAAGCGGCTGTAATTAAGTTCATACTAACTAAGAATGCTCCAACTCAAGAGAACGACAGAGGAAGGAGTACCTAGAGGATGTCATGAAGGACCTAGGGTGCGACACCAATAAAGGACTGAAAAGGACCGCACAAGACAGACAAGAGTGGAGAAGAAGACTATAAAATTCGCTGCAAACCAATCCATAGATTGCAACTCAAGAAGAAGAGCTAAGACCTCGTCAGAGGACGAGAAGGGGTATTATTTTAAATGACTTTATGGACCCAGGCCTACTCATAGTGGTCCATAGGTCCTTCGTCCAATGCCAACGACCCCATGGATTTCGGAGCTTACCATTGACGCATTGAAACAGGCGAAAGCATGACTTAAACAAGTACAGATACGAGTCACGGGAAGGGGTAGGACTAGGAATGATGTGATTAGAAGGAACATTTGGTGGATGGTTCCTTGCCTATTGCTCGTGACCACTCTACAACACATCATACCGTACGTCGTAATTGGTATAAAATAAGTTTTAATTAACGTTTGCTTCGTTCTTGCCTTGTGGGGTCCTTGTCATTCCAGGACCCAGAATCTGAACTTACCTTTAAATGTTGTATAATAGCTTCAATGTTGGAGGTGTCCGGAGTTAAAGACGGCTTGAAACTAGGTCTGGCTATAGGCGCCACCATCTGACTGTCATCACTTATCCTCAGCTTAGTCAGCAACCGGTCAAGGTTGTCCTCCAAGCGTCGTCTTCTTGTAAAATCAACTAGAAATTGACAATGGCAATAAATTAACAGGGACGCTATGTAACAGGAGAGATATTGGTCACCCCTGAATTATTCCAAGATCTGTTCATTTATATTTTCCATTTAATTTAAAACGCGAGTTATAGAGATTTCGTCTATCCGTAGAAGGCTTGTTCTTTTGGAGGTTCAATCTATCGATTGGTTTTGCAACGAAAGTTTCAATCTACTCCACTCTTGTCTATCTTGAGCGGTCCTTTTTAGGGAAAAGTAGGTAGGTGTCACATCCAAGGTCCTTCATGACATCATCCAGGTACTCCTTCATAGGAAGACTATTCTATGCATACATAGTACCGTACTATTTAAATTCTTTTAGTTTTCATGCATGTTTTCCCCGTTAAACTGATAGGTGATTGATATTTACAGAATTTTGAAACTCATGGAAATATTGTAACGCAAAAAAAAAAAAAATATTGTTCAAGAAATAGTCTTCCACTAGACTCGTATAGATGAAATGCAAATTAACAGATTTTTGATGATTCAGGGATGGCCAATATCCATGGTTAACTTTCTCTCGAAGCCATTGGCATAGTCTGTGGAAGAACAGTGCTTCTTGCTGCATCACAAAGCTTATACTAACGTACAATATAAATAAGAAAGTAAAAATACAAGTGAAATAATTAAAAAAAAAACAATCCAATACAATAAATAGTTTTTTCGTACCAAAATACGAATTATAATTTATAAAGAACAAAAAAAACTAGAAAGGTTGACCGCGGTTGGGCTGGCACATCCTGGATTAGACTAGACGAAAACCGCGCACCAGCGATAAACCAGCGACAAGTCAACTACAACAATCTGCTGCTGTAAACCGTGATTTTGCCAGGTTTTGCTATACCTTTCCCATTTGTTCCCATGATAAATTTCTCAGCGGATCGCTGGCGACCGAATCGTCTGGCATTAAACAACGAAGCGTAAAAAAATACCGGCACTTACCACCACTTTTCATGAAAATACGTTGGCGTAGGTGGACATCTCTCGTTAAATTGGTCACGTGATCACACGTGGTAGCCGCGTCATATCTCGCGCCGGGCTCGTAGATATCGCGCGAAGGTTGATGCCACGTCGACAAAACAGTGTAACGGCATTCAATCATTTTCTGCCACTCTGTGAAGGAGAAGAGCGGCGGTTCTACAGATTCTAACCTGCAAAAACGAAAAAAAAAATGATATCATCCTCAGCAGTAGCATCATAAATGACTCGTATCTGTACTTGGTTAAGTCATGCTTTCGCCTGTTTCATTACGTCAATGGTAAGCTTGTCTCAGCTTGTCCATTATCGCTTGTAGCCGGTGTAGGTTGACATCGAGGACGTATACTAGTATGCCAAAGACCAAAAATTCATACGGAAACTTTCATCCGAAAGGTTGTTGGTTCGAGTCTTGCTACATTGTCTGGCCATGCTTCAGAGGGCATGTTGTAATGTTGCAAATAAAAAAAGGTTAATCGCGTACAATTTAATGAATGCATCTGATTAACCTCTTCAATCGCCTCACTAAGTGACCTGGCAGGTACTTGACTACTTGAGTCGAGTTACGACACGTCTCCGACCGCAAGGTGTGCAGAGACTCGCACAAGTAGAAGCACACTACCACCTTTCCACCGAAGTCGCAAGCGGCCCCGGACGTTCCTAGTTGAGTGTAAGAGAGGGCTTTATAGTCCTAACTCCTCTAAGTTGGCTTTGTAATGGAACAAATAGTCAATATTTATTTATTTATTTATTATTAAAAAATGCACGGTTATGATAGTCCCATGCCTTTAAAAACGCCATACGGTGCTAACATCGTCTAAATTCTAAGTATTAAAATGAAGAGGAGCACACATACAAGTCTTCATACATGCTCTAACGTCGACACTCGTATTTGTACTTGATTAAGTCATGCTTTCACCTGTTACACTGCGTCAATGGTAAGCTTGTCTCAGCTTGTCAATTATCGCATGTACCCGGTGTAGGTTGACATCGAGGACGTACATCAGTTTGCTAATGGCCAAAAATTCCTACGAAAAAATGTCAATAATGTCCGAAATCCATGGAATCGTTGGCATTGGACAAGGAACCAATGGGCCACTATAAGTTTTTTTCCCCCCTTTAAAAAAGATTAATCGCATAGAAACAATTTAATGAATGTATCCGATTGACCTCTTCAGTCGCCTCTGTAGGTTAATACCAGTGATGATACGACACGTCTCCGATTGCATGGCGTGTAAAGACTAGCACAAGTGCAAGCACGTTACCACTTGGCCATCGAAGTCGTTAAGTAGGCCTAGGTTCATAAGAAGTCCGTCAGAGCATTATTATTTTTTCTATAGTCGATATTTTACGAGAATTTTATTTTCAGCAAAAAAAAGATAATTACACAATGAGATGAAAAAAAAAATTAAATGCGAACGCCACAATGCCTCTCACTCTGAACTCAAGACAAATGAAACTTGTTCAAACAAAGCTTGGCTGAGTTCTGACACCACTCCTAGTCACCTGCATTACCGGAATAGTACAGTTGATAGAGAACTAGGCTATGACTCAAAAGATCTATGTTCGAGACTCGAGATAAAAAGAAAAATTTTCGGCCGGTCCTGGGGGCTGGGACCACCCAACCTTAATGGTTACCTTACCTTCACCAGCAGGGTAAAGATGCAGCTGCCGGGAATGTACATAACACCCCAAATAATAGAGCATTGGCCAAGTGAGTGGAGCCTACAAGTCTATTACGTCACATAGACCTTCCTTTGATGGCTTGTGCCACGGCGTTTTTTTTTTTTGCTTTCCTATTTATCGGTTAGTATAATTAAGGCTTTGTGATTGATGGTCAAAATTTTGAACACCGTGATGTTAACGGATTTACAGTTTTTGAGATCCTAAGAATAAAGAAAAAGTATTTTTTTTACGAAATGTCAGTCTCTCTGTCGATCTATAACTCAATTTGGGGCCAAACTACTCGATAGAATTTGATTAAGTTCGGCATGTAGGTTCACAGAAATTTCCTCCAGGGACATCTCTCAGCCACTGCTGACCTGTCCGGTCTACACTGGGGCCCCAGGGCTCTTGTTGCGCATCCGTACACACTGCTTGAAAATGACGACCTACTGACACTGGCCTGCCCGGTCTACACTAGCTCCAGAACCCTTTTGTCGCTTCCTTGCATACTGCAACACCTACTTGGAAATGACGAAAGGCTCATGCCTCTTGAAATTGTGTAACTTTAGTCAAACCTCTTCAAAATCTCTTAGGAGAGTCTGGGGTCAACAACGACATGTGCGTGGAAGCCTAAAAAAAAGCACCTATGTAATTAAAAAAATATATTAAAAAAAGCGTAAGGCCGGACTGATGCTGTTGCGCAGCTTTACAAGGACTTCAGTGCCACGATAACGACGAGTACATTGGTGATGATGATAATAGCGTTAAGGATTATGTCGATAACAATGATGATAATACCGTTAATGATTATGATGATGACGATAGTGATGTTGATGATGTGTGTTCTCACAAAACAACAACTGACCTGTTAATATTGTCGGCAGTGAAGGAAAGTTTGTATTCAGTAGAATTGTCCAACCCCACGAGCAGCTTGAGAGCTATCAGCAGTGCGCCAACTGCCCTACCTTCATAACAGGGCAGCTTGTCTTTCTTACGAGATTTTTGCTCATTCTTTATTACGACACGGAGTACGTTAACAGCTAGCGTCGCTACTTCATCTGTAACCGCCCAAACAACACCATTTATAATATATAATATTGGCGAGAACGTCTAACAACGGTCGCTTTCGTTATGGGAGGACTACAGGCAGGGAAACAACTTCGCCCAAAGGAGGTGGCGCGCTTCGCGTTGTACGAGTGAGCAAGATGGCGCAGGTCCTATGGGCCCACGCCGTGGCCTGGGACTTAGCCAAATATACCACTAATACATAATATTGCATTGGTATAGGCCTATATATTATTTATATTGGGTTGCATTATGTATTGTATTATATACTGTCACACTGTCTAATTAATAATAAATAAATAAATAAATATCGACTTTTTTTGTTCTATTACTAAGCCAACCCAGCGGAGTTAGGGCTATAAACCCTTTCTTACACTCAACTAGGAAAGCCCGGGACCGCCTGCTTTACATGCCCTCCGAAGCATGGCCAGAAAACATAGCAAGTGTAGGACTCGAACCAACAACCTTTCGGGTGAAAGTTGGAGTCCGTTCCACTACTCTACATGTCCTGACCAATGTAATACAATTGAATTTTTGAATCGATAATTGACAATCACAAAGTTTTCCTCATACTAACATACAAATAGCAGAGCAAAAGTAGATTATTTTCTTAATTCTCCCCATGAAAAATCTTATCTCACCAGGCAACTGCAGTTCAACAGCGTACCGCCTGACTAGCTCCTCACCGTTGGGGATGGGCCAGCGGACCATTTCAAATTCCCCAATCATATTACAGGCCAGTACACGTAGCTTCTTATAAGTGGCCAACCTCATCTGGCAGACGTCAATGGACCTCAGGTCACCCGAAACTAGTTTCAGCTCCGCCGGGAGAAAGTGCGTGAACTCGGTCGATGAGACATGGCCATCACGCATAAACCTGAAAACAAAATACATCCCACAATGACGGTCACCACAGTAGAGGTCTATGTAGGAGAGATCCCTAATTTTTATGAAACTTTAAATTAAAACAAATACATTGTATCAGTCAGGACATGTATAGTAGTGGTACAGACTCCAACTTTCACCCGAAAGGTTGTTGGTTCGAGTCCCACACTTGCTTCATTTTCTGCCCATGCTTCGGAGGGCATGTAAAGCAGGCGGTCCCGAGTCTTCCTAGTTGAGTGTAAGAGGGGGCTTTATTGCCCTAACTCCGCTAGGTTGGCTTAGTAATAGAACAAAAAAGTCAATATTTATTTATTTATTTTATTTTATATACAGTATGTATACATTACATGTTAACGAAACGTTTGTAATTACGCTTTCAGATTGACCGCGGTGTCCGTGAATGCCTCGCATTGCACAAGCTAAATATAGTTGCGGGTTGTTGTCGCAGGTACCTTACCCTAAATCGGGTAGGTACACAAGTACTCATCCCCGCATTTTACAGTTAGTGAATTCAGTCTTAATATTGTATCGGCTCCGATAGGTTCTATATTTATTTAATTATATACCTATTGTTATTTACATTAATTTTATTAGTTGTGGTTGTAGTGTTTTCTTGTTTGTGTTATTATTCTTTATATTAAACAGTGTTTATTGTGCTCGCCCCTCCTGTGATTCCTGCGGATACTTTGCAAGCCACGGACTCCGGCAGTAGATAAGTAGCGTAGCCTATTCACTCAAAACACATACACCCAGACACTTTACAGCACCACACTATACATTACATTTTATAATAGGTCTTCCTACTGTACTACACCTTCACCACCGAGTAAGCAGAGTACGGTAGGCTTATTCTCTTATTCTCTTACCAATCATAATTATTTTCATACAGTCCACTCATTTCATAGGTACCTAAACCTCCAGGAGCGTAATTTGGAGTTCCTAGTTATTAGCTTAATAGGATACGCCCCTGTTGTGAGTTAGGTACTTATTTTATTTTACTGAGCTATCGCAGAAAACCACACGCGGCCTATCATCCCGGATTCTACTGCTTCATCATGTAACTCCGGCCGTGAAAGTCTTAGTAATTATATTTTGCACGGAGTGTGCAGAAAAATAAATAAATAAATATATATACAGTATATATATATATTTCTGTTAAATTCTACAATACAAGTAATCAACAAGTAATTGATAAGTATAAACTAAAATCGTCAAAATCAGGTAGTTCTGTCATTGTCATTGTGCTAGTGCCAGTGTAGAAAGCTTTCTCCAAGAGATGGTTTCTAAACAATTTAGGGAAGTTAGAAGCATTTCTCGCCGTTCTCAGTTCAATCGGGAGTTTTCTAAGGCTAATCGCAGCCGCATTGAAGAAGCTCGAAATGTCGAAATGGAGAAAGCGCTTAGGGGTCGTTATCTGCGGTTGGACTTTCGCTTGAGAATGACGAAATGTTATGTGATCCCAATCGAGGTAGGGAGGGATTGATGTTGACACAAGCTATAGAGAACAGAATCAGAGCATTTTAAATGTGGATATACAGACGAATGCTGCGCAAATTTTGGAGAGATCGTGTTCCTGATGCCGAGGTCCTGATGCGAATGGAAGCAGAAGCCGAGTGACCATTATGAAACGACAACTAACATACTGTGATGAGGAACGAAAAATTCTACATGTTATAATCCTAGGGATGACAGAAGGACATATAGTTCTCAGCAGAAGAACATCCTGGTTAAAACCCTGAAGCAGTGGCTTGGCAAGATCACGACTTTCCTTTTCGGAGCAGCAATTTCCAAATTGCCATGATGATCGCCAGCCAATCTTTACTAGAAGAGGCATATAAATAAAAAGAAGTATAGCTTCGACGTACTATACAGTATATATATATACGGTAAATAAAAGGCGTCGGTTAATTAACTTACCGTAAGATGTCACTTAGCGTAATTGGACTGCCGGCCACCAAGAGCGCTAGGTACAATAGGGCAAACAACCTTTTAGGCGAGAGACGATGGCCGTAATAAGCGTTCCTCTTTTCAAGTTTGGCTGCAATGGAACATTTTACCATGTGCTTGAAACCTTTCTTGGTCATATATGCTCTGTAATGGAAAAGAAAATGTCAATTATAAAAGGAACTGACGCAACATCTGGTATTCGAAATAATGTGATGAGAAGGGAGTGCGGGGTGGAGGAATCAGCGGTAGAGAAGATAGCAAGAAAAAGACTGCAATGGTTCGGACACGTAAAAAGAATGGATAACAGCAGATTCCCGAGTAAATGGCAGGAAGATGAAGACCGCGGAAGGAAACCATGTTGAGGACGATCTCAGAAGACTTGGACAGGTACCAGTGAAGGTGTTGAATGATCACAAGGGAAGCGACAGGAATGAGTGGAGGAGGCTCACCTGTCACACCCGGTGAACAGAAAATAGATGATGATCTCCTTATAAGTTTTACATGTTATTAGACGCTCAGCGGGCCAACTATTAGTATTAGTATTATCTTATTCCTGGGGTTAAAAATGAAACAAAATCAACCAGCCTTACCTACTTTATGGTTTGGCAACATCTATTATATTTTATATCTTTGTACTAATCAGCGTGTTCATAATTATACCTTACATAATAGTTTTCTTTTTAACTGATTACTTGTGAAGCCATTTTACTGTAGTTTGCCCACTACACACACACAGGCGAAAATATATATTTGCGGCCGGTTTGGCGTATTTCGATGGATTGGACCGCCCGTCAATGGGTGGTTTCAATAAATAACCTACCTTTTCAACGTTTCTAAGTCAGGTTCCTTCTTAGAGCTGGACATTTCTAATCCTTCTAAATCTGACTCATCAGTTACGCGATGTTGTGACTGTGACAACTGAGAGGCATACTCCTCTCTGATGATCCGTTTCTGCAAATACATTATAATTTATTATATTACATTATATCATATATGCATGACCTTCTGCACGTAATAATCCAAAGGAAGATAGGACAGAGAGCTCCCGGCAGAAGAATAACATCCTGGTTCAGAAACCTAAGCAGTGGTTTGGCAAGAGCAACGACTTCCCTTCTCAGAGCAGCAAGGTCTCCAAGGTCCGTAGAAGGTCGATAGAAGAGACATTTAAAGAAGGTATTACATCATAGCCCGTTTAAATAGCGATCAACATGGTAATTAGGATATTGGAGACTGCTGCTCTGAAAAGGGAAGTCATACTTTTTGCCAAACGACTGCCTCAGGTTTTTCAACCAAGATGTTCTTCTTCTGCCGAGAGCCCTCTGTCCTTCTATCTTCCATCGGATTATTACATGGAGAAGGCGATAGTTATACATGGCCCATCAGCGCCCGGATTCAACCGTGTCATCATCATCTGACTCCGGCCGATAGTTTATAATTATAACGACTGTGAACACTTTGGCTGTTATGATACTACATACCTTCAACTGCCTAGCAGACATAGAGCCTGAGCCCTGGCTTTTTGACGACTTTGACGTAACAGATGACCTATACGAAGTTGAGGAGTACTTCCTTTTTCTTGCCAAATTGCGGGAAATGCTACTCTTCGTCACAACTCCATGGAATACCTAAAAAAATAACAGCTAAATATTAAATATAATCGTAATCGTAGCTAATTATTTTTTTTTTTCTCGTATTTTGGTTCGTCTGCGTCCAAAGAATGGCAGATGAAAGGGTCACACTTCTTACTGACATTAATTACTCAACGTTATAATAGATATTTCCTGTCGTCACCAGTACATGATCATGATTTTTAAAGCCTGAGGACGACGACTGTCATGGTGGGGCCACGTCGAAAGAAGGCACCCAGATGACCTGATAAGGCGGATAAAACGTATCTAAGGTGAGGGAAAAAGAAGACAAGGTCGGCCCAGGCTAATGGTAGAAGCAACTGCAGTCGAAGTAGACTCGCAAGGAGTGGAAGAGAACCTGCAGCATCGCAGATCCCTCTAAGGGGTATAACCGAGGAATAAGTAAAAGCAAGATAATTTATCATTTATTATCATTTATATTATATTATTTATCATTTATATTTATTATGAATTTATTATCAATTAAGGAGTTCAGTGGCATAGTGGTAGCGTGTTCGTACTTGTGCGAGTCTCTCTACACATCAAGTGATCGGAGACGTGTCGTAACTCAACACAGGTATTACCTACAGAGGCGACTGAAGAGGTTATTTGGATACATTCATTGAATTGTTTGCACGCAAATAATCTTTTAAAATGGAGAAAAAAGATCAGCTGCGACATACCTTTGCATCACGGGGACGGTATGGATAGCTGAGGAGTGGTTTTAGCTCATTTTGACGAGAAACAAACCCCGCCCTTTCCTTGTGTAGAAACACTGCCCATAACTGCAGTACTACAGGTTCAATACTTTCCGACGCGCCAGCCGCAATCAACTGCTTCGTCAGACCCCGAAGAATAAAGTTGTAGGCTTCCCATGTTGTCCATTCAGGCCCTAAGACATTATCAGTATGCAGGTTACAGGGGCGGGGCTGAAGATGGCGTAGTTGGTAACTGGCTTGTACTTGTCCAACTGTCTACACACCATCGAAGACGGCTCGGAGACGAACTCTCGCAACCTTACGCAGGTATTAAGTTACCTGTAATGGCGCCTGAAGAGGTAATATGATACAGATAAATTCATTGAAAGGATTGAATGAGATAGGTAACCTTGTGAGAGTTTCTTTGGTGACTTCGTGGAATTTGGAGAACATCGTGAGTAGAAGAACAACGCAATGATCCACAGTAAAATTCTTTAATAGTGACCGGTCTCGGATAAAATTATCATCATCTGATGATGGATTTTATCCGAAACCGGTCACTATTAAAGAATTTTACTGTAGATCATTGCTTTCTTCTTCTACTCATGATGATGGTAAAAAAAAAAAAATGAAATTTCCACACTTTTCTAGAAATTTTCCCCACACGTAGAGTATTATAGAATAACTATAATAATTGTACAGTATCTTAAACAAACACAAGAACTATGACTATAACTTTAACTTAACATTGCAGCTTAAAACAGGCTTAGCATGATCCATCGAACACTCCTCACACAGTGCCAAGTCAACAAGGCTAGTCATTGTAAGATAGTACTTGTGTTTTTGTACCATAACTAACGAAAACAAAAACCATAACTTAAACAAAACTTAGTTATCAAGTCCAACTTTTAATTTCTCCGTGGTGTAATCGTAATCTTCAAAGAAGCTGAGCTTCGAAGTATAATCTTATGGTTTCAGAGACGAAAATCCCGAATCACTAACTCCTCGTGCGGAAGAGCCGGCCGCCATACCAAGTTGAATCCAGCGGACCAGAGCAGGTTCAAAGCTGCAGATAAATTGGCCGTGTGCACAGTGCCGGTAGGGAAACATGGTAGGACTTGTCCTGGTCACCTCCGAACTAATCGTGTGACTTCACTGTGTTTCCCAAGTGGTTCGGAATCCACTATAATCAGGAGGTCCACTGGAGTCCTATGGGCCCACACCGTGGCCTGGGACTGTGTCAAACCGTACTACTACTACTCGTGCGGAAGATTACTTCATGCCATACAACTACTTTGATTACTTTTAATTACTTGATTGTATAATTTAACCGAAATTTATATAAAATATACATTTAAGTAATTATTTAAGATGTAATCGTATTCAGTATTATCTAAAAAAATACTGCCTGTAAGGCGTTCCACACATTCTATAGTGTCGTAAATTGTACAGAAAGAGTCTTACCTATTTCATATTTATTGACAGGTTTTGCAACTTTTTTTTCGACTTTGCTAATATTAAGCTTAGTTGTGAATCCCTCGCGGCCATCAAACACAACTTCACGGGCATTCTGCAATACATTGTATAAGCATTAGAATTAAAAACGTCAGAGACACCTAAAATAGCAACAATACCAGTGACATAATTACAAACTAGGGGAGCGAGGGAACGGATTTAAAAACATCATGTAACCGAAATTTGGTGGGAACAATATGGGCCGGTACACGCGGTCGATTAGGCGCGGTTTCCACCGACCGGCTAGGGCTAAATACAAATACGGTGACGTGGTAATAGACATTCAAGACTTAGGCGGGGTTTCCACCGACCTCGCATTGCAGAATGCAAATGACATTGACGGAAATGTTTGTTTTTCTTTTTATAGAAATCTATTAAAATGTTTGTAATTAACATATACCATGACGCCATTTTTTAATTTTAGTTAGTTTGTGTGTGATTTTACTCTATGATCATTGATCAATTTTAACTATGGCATAGAGTAAAACAAACATTTCCGTCAATGCCACTTGCATTCTGCAATGCGAGGTCGGTGGAAACCCCGCCTAAGTCTTGAATGTCTGTTACCACGTCACCGTATTTGTATTTAGCCCTAGCCGGTCGGTGGAAACCGCGCCTTAGCATCTCGGCGACTCACGAGACGCTGAGAAATTTGGCATTGTAGAAAATGGGTGGTAGGAAAACCTGAGTCAACTTCAGGCTATTTCTGAGAGACTGAGATTGAAGACAGGTGCACGGTTTTCCTCTCAACATGCACAGGGCATTTTAGCTCATGGAAATCTTTTGAAGTAGACTCTATGGCTTAGAAAGTGCAATTTAAAAAATATATATATATATTGTAATAAATAAATAAATAAATAACGGCTTTATTTTTACCTGGGCGAACCATAAGACTAAGAAGGCTAACCCAGGTAAGGCAAGGAATGGTTAGTATTACAATAATCAAGATTCTTAAGACTAGTGTTGTTAGCATTGTCCTAAAGTTTCACTAATTCAATAAAAACACAATCAAAAACAAAACAAAAACGAGAAAAACAACAATAAGTATTGGCGTAGCTGCCCAAAAAGAACTCAAAACAGCATGGACTGTGTCACCCTCACACGCTTCGGCTTGAGGGGGCACAGTTTTTGACATAATGCTCTTGCAAAACAATGTGAAAATAGACGAAATATCTGTCTTTCTATTTCCACCCATGACAAATTTCACAGCGAGTCACCCGCGTGCCAATCTCCCTTGTACATTTCGGGATTTCTAAAAAGAGGTCGTGGAGAATTTTCATAATAAGACCAGGCAATGCCGGCATGACGTTCAAGAATACTACTTGTAGTTGGCTGAATTACTCACATCTAGGGGAAATTTCAGAGTCAGTAAATGAAAAGAGCACTAACTGTACTTTCTAAGTGTGAACTGAAAGTTATTTAGAACAAACATAACCACAACACAAAACTACACAAACATTGGCTGCATATATATACATATAGAGCCATATATTTTGGCCAACACGTGTGAAATTTCAGAGTAAGCGTAGGGGACTATTTAAGCAGTCAAAATTACATACAGGTACAGCTTTTTCATTACTTATTTTACTTACTACTGTAGCGACAGTTACCGAGAGCAACCACAACACGCGGCCTAACAGAAGCATGAAGTCAAAATTACCTGACACTGGGTATCACAGTACGTGCAGTAGTAATATCCGTCATGTTTCTCGAACTCAGAACTCCCACAGCCGCGACATTTTGGCATTTCAGCGATAATTTAATTCATATAAAAAAAATAACAATCACATTCGTTCAAAAAATAAAAACATTGTAAATTAACAACCGGCGGGTGTCCGGCTGTCCGCTCCGGCTCCAGTCTCCAGTGTTGCCAGAAAAATAAAATTAAAATATCAAAATAATTCATTATTTCATCGCAGCTCCGCTAGGGGCAGCGTTGCCAGTAAAATAGTTCATGACTCCGCCACTAGGGGAGTGCCAACCCTCCAGCCGCCAAATTTAAAATCTCTCCCAGGCAGTGGCGGATCCAGAGGGGGTGGGGAGCGGTTGGCCCCCTCATTGGGGTATGAGGGTAGGCACATTATGGATCATATTTAGGTAGGTGTCCATTTGTTAAGTAATAAAATAAAACGTCATGAATAACGAAGAACTTTTATAAAAATCTCATTTTTAATTTGCAAGGTTCGCCCCCTTGAGAAATTTCTGGGCTCACCGTTGATCCCAGGACACTGAAATCACATGTTTTATGCTAATTTGAGAGTTCAAGTTCAAGTTCAAAACAGGTTAGCCATTGTTAACTGAGATATAGGCTAGGCGAATAATCCCAGTTTTAGGCTTCGTCAAAGAATATGACAATTAATTTTGATTCACCCATAATGTTAATAGATGCATTAAATAATTAAAAATAAGGAGGGGCATATCGCATGTCAACATTACCGTCATTACGGAACGTACGCCTCTATAATATATTGAATGTTGCTCTTTGATTTTTTTTTGTGCTTCTATTAGTGTCTGCTTCTTTACAGTCCTGTACCTACAATTTCTTCATAGGCTACTTGAACACAGGCGCGGATCTACAGGGGGGGCTATAGCCTATGGGGGCTATAGCCCCCCCCCCCCAGGTTCTGATTTTACACTAGATAGGCTATAACTGTATTATTAACTACCTATACAACTACAAAATGCATTACCTCTACTACCAATCAACAGATAATAATACTGTTTTGAAGTTTTAAACATTTGGCGCCAATTGAACAAACGTAACGTAACCTAATTCATTAATTATAATTTATATTGGCAATTTTTTGCAATTCATCTTCTTTATTCGTATTTAATGAGACCAAGGAGGGGTTAATAATTCTATATCCGCGCCTGCTTGAACATGAACAACCATTGATATGGTCGACTTCAATTATTTCACAAATTCTCTTGAATAAGAATTAAGTGACAAGATTTGACTCTCTTTATAAGTTAAGGATTGGGAATTGACCCGCCAATCACAGTGAGGCAACGTTCCATCTTATAATATCGAACTCGAAATTCTCGATTTCAAGAAAAGTGGCGCAATTTGGAACATATGACACTAAAAAATTTGGCTGAATATGTATAAAATATTTTTTAAATAGTTGTTTAATTTATTCCTGAGCCCGTCGATTACCCACCCGCCCAACGCTGAAACAGCAGCGAGTTTTTTATTTCGTATAAGTAAATATGTGAAGTTAGCAGGGAAATTTACTTTTAAAACCCGAATTTCCATCAACTAGTGTCGACCATTTTTGGCAAAATATAATATACGAGTAGCATATACAAAGCACAAACTCTTTAAACCTAAATGAAGTAAGTGACTAGAATGGTCTAACTAGAATGGTCCACAACGGGCTTTGTAGTAGTATTTGTTTGCTACATTCTCTAGTAACTTTTGAGTTCAATGCCCAAAAGTCGAAACAATCTGTCCTTTCTTACAATCCCTGTCAGGATGCATGCGCAGTTCTTCTTCTACTTCTTACAGTGAACACCCACTATAGGGGGGTGGTTTGCAGCAACACGCTCCGGATCTTCCGTTCCGTTCTGTTCTCGGCCACAGGTCCCTGTAGAAGTTATGGGTTTCAAGATATTTCTAAAAATATTTAAATGGACAATAATAATTCCGTGTGACACAATTGCATAACTTTATTTTTGCAGAAATGATGTAAAACCTGCCGGCATCAGAGACAAGATATGCTGTAGCTCCAGGATATGCGCAGCATTCATAATCTCTTATAGCATATGCAAAACGTCATGGAGACGTGCGCACTAATATGAATATTTATTTGCAAAAAAACTACACTTATAAAATAGGCCTATAGCATTAGTTCTCCCGGCCCTAAGTTCCCCAATGGGACTTGTGTTGCCAGGATTAATTTAAAATATACAAATTAAAAAAATTAATATTATATATATAGGTACATAATATATAATAATATAATAAAAGTTAATACTGTATATTATATCATAATATTATATAATAGGCAGACCTGGACCTAATGGGCTTAAATTATTTGAAATCAAAAAATCATCTAGATTCTTAATTAACTTAATGTCTAATTCAGACCTGAAAAATTTGGGTGTAGCTATAGTATAATAAATTATTAGTGCAGGCATTTGAGAAGAATTTAATTAAATAAGTTATAATTAAGAAATCTAATTTAAAATAATATATTAAACTTTAAATACAATACTGTTTGCAAAGAAAAACAAGTTAGTTAATAAAATATATTTTGTCTTGGCAGAAGGCAATTTTTCAATATGGCGAATTCTGGAAGAATGACTGAATGAGTTTTATAGCCATGCCAAAAGACCACGTGTATTTTAAATTTATATTATGCATTTATGGTTCATGCGTAACAGTAGAAAATGAAGCAGAACGTGGTTCATATTATAATTAATTGTATAATAAATTGAGTCTATTCATTTTAGGTAAGAAAATAATACTATTTCCACATATATCTTCAATAATCCTTATCAGCATTAAATATCAATATGGCACTTGGAACACTTTCTTAATTAGAAAAGGCGCGGTTTCCACCGACCTGCAAGTGCATAATACACATACGGTGACGTGGTAGCAGGTATCATTAATGAAGGCGGGGTTTCCACCGTCCTCTCATTGCAGAATGCAAATGACATTAACGGAAATTTTTGTTTTACTCTATGCCATAGTTAAAATTGATCAACGATCATAGAGTAAAATCACAAACAAACAAACTAAAATTAAAAAATGGCGCCATGGGATATGTTAAGTACAAACATTTTAATAGATTACTGTAAAAAGAAAAATTTAAATTTCCGTCAATGTCATTTGCATTCTGCAATGAGAGGTCGGTGGAAACCCCGCCTTTATTAATGATATCTGCGACCACGTCACCGTATGCGTATTTTGCACTTGCAGGTCGGTGGAAACCGCGCCAAACTTGCATAAGCCTAACACAGAGTTTATTCGATTTTAGGGAGATTGCCTACTGAGATGTTCGTCGACTTTCGGAAAATTTCTTCACGACTTTTCATTTCATCACCCCCTGAGCCTAAAACCACCCTCCGTTCAAAATGTTATATTTATATATATGTATGTAGGCCTATTTGCTGTATGTATTTCGATTTTAGGAAAAACTAACTTCCGTAAGTGATGAAACTTGGCACAAAAATTGGTCACACAAATGTCTTGATCGAGTACGTTAACCAGCTAGATCCACTATTTAGTTAACAAGATGGTGGCCAATTAAAATCTTATATAATTCATATCTCAGTTAATATTGGTCGCAAAGAAATGGATTAAAATTTGACTGAAAGTCCGTATTATTATCTACGATAATTGGATAATGGCTGTCAATACATTTTACGACAAATCAACGATTTCAAGATGACGTCCAGTCAAAGTAAAAATAATTTAATAAGTAAAAGTTCAGAGTCGCGTCATTGTTTGGTACACAAAAGTGTTTTGTGTATTGATGTTGTGGTCGGGAAAATAATGAAGTATTCTATTATTTTTTATTACATACATGGCGTAGGTAGCTTAGGCGCCCATTCCATTGACCGGCTAGGGCTATTTCCAAAAACAGTGACGTGGTAGCAGACATTCAAGACTTAGGTTGTGATTCCACCGATCTCGCATTGCAGAATGCAAATGACATTGACGGAAATTAGACTTTTTCTTTTTATAGAAAACTATTAAAATGTTTGTACTTAACATATCCCATGACGCCATTTTTTAATTTTAGTTTGCTTGTTTGTGATTTTACTGTATGATCATTGATCAATTTTAACTTTTATTTATGAGATAGAGGAAAATAAAGATTTCCGTCAATTCTGCAATGCGAGGTTGGTGGAAACGCCACCTAAGTCTTGAATGTCTTCTGCTACCACGTCACCATTTTTGGAAATAGCCCTAGCCGGTCAATGCTGGAATGGGCACCTTAGAGGAAAAGCAGGGTCTGCGGAATCTCCCTACCCCTGATCGGCCACAGCCGAAAAGGATTTTTTATTTTTATAAGTGTTCCCAGTGCATCCTATCATGGTCGGGTAGTACCTGTGTATGCAATGTATGTATGTATGTACATACAGTATGTGTACCCGTACCCATTCATTATGGCTGTCAGCAGTGAAGAGACTCAGACCAACATCTCAATTGACGGTGTTGCCTTACAGAATGTCATCAGTTTTCCACACCTTGGCAGTAAAATAACGCACCATGGAAAATCATGCGTCGAAATCTCCAGCAGACTTCAAATGGGCCGGCTAGCGTTTAACAAAAAGTCTAAGATATTCGAGGCTAACAACATCGACATAAATATTAGAAAAAGACTGCTTAAATCACTAGTATGGAGCATAATGCTTTATGGCTGTGAGACATGGTGCATACACGAAAGAAGCAAAAAGAAGCTGGAGACTTCTTGGAGTGACCACATAGCGAACGAAGAGGTACTTCAAAAGGATAAACTATAAAAGATCCCTCATTACCTCCATTTCGGTGAGAAGAGCAAAATGGATGGGTCACCATAATAGAAGGCACAATCGATGTCACCAATGCAACAGGACGACCAAGGAAGGCGTACGCAGAAGACCTCAAGAAAGATATGAGATGCGGAACCTACTTGAGAAGAGAACGGCCCAAGACAGGGAGGAGTGGAGAAGGAGGTGGAAAGATTTGCTGCAAACCAATCGCTAGATTCCAACTACAGAAGAAGACCCATGCGGCCGTACAAGACGCAGATGCATTTAAGTCTCAAATTTCGAGAATTAAATAAATATCTATCACACAGCTAGTAATGTTTTTTTTTTTTTTTTTTTTTTAATATAGGCTAATGAGAAAAAATTTCCCTGTAAAACTGAAAATGTAAACTTTAATTTTTTTTTAAATAATTTAAACTTTAAATTTTTTGCTTAATTCTAATATATAATTCTTACATTTTCAAATTGAGCCTTAGCTTTAAAGGGGGGGGGGGGGGTTTGAAACCCAAATAACCCCAGTGTCAGCCCAGGCCCCAGGGACAGTCAGTACTGCTGCATTCATTCAAGAGATCAAAGAGATCAAAGGTCAATGGCGGATCCACGGAGGTGGTCACGGGGGTCGTGACCCATCTTAACAAGTAAATTAATAAGATAATAAAAAAAAAATTTAATTGCTCTACTCTACTTTTCAACAAACAAATTACCTTTCAAATTTACATACAACTTGTGACCCTCCCTCCCCCAAAATTTTCCGCTGGATCCGCCCTTGTCAAAGGTGTGCTATAAACAACCTTGACTGTAAAGGGGGGTGGGGGCTGAAACCCAAATAATCGCCAGTCATCGGTCCCGTCAGAAGTTCTGCTATAGCCATACAGAAGATTGAAGAGATCAAAACGATAAGAGCAAAGAGAATATTGCTTTGTGAGTTTATCGCGTTGACAGGGACAGGTCGCTGTCATCGGAGCATCTGATGTCACAGGTATTCAGGTATGGATATACAACCTCGTGTCGTAGCTATATCATGCCATACCATCTCATGTCTGTGGTTTAATTAGGTATAGCACAGTTTTGTTTCGGTAATTGACAGGGGAACTCTGGGCTATTGACAATTTGACGTTAGGCTATGTCAACGAAGTATTGTATATCAAAGCTGGATGATCGTCAGGGCATAAATGCACCAACAATACGGAGGAATACCTACTGTTAACTGTATCCGTTAGTGCTTTACGTTAATATTCCATGTTATGTAATCAATTAATTACGTATTGGCCCAAGGTAAAAATGTTTTTCTCTCGTTGCCTGCGAAACATCAGCGAACGTCGTCACCCTAAAATCAGAAGGGCTAAAGTTACTACTCATTCAGAAGCTCAGCTACTTTGAGGACCCTTCTGCAATGCTATAGGCCAATAGAGCCTAATCACTGCGCATACAAGCTGCGCAAATCGCGATAGCAGTAAATGATAAAAATATAGATCTGACCGGTTAATGCGTGTGCATATTGGTGGCAGGATGATGGACGAGTATTTAAGAACATGGCGGCGTCATTAGGATTAATATCTCGACTGACTTGCAGCATCCTTTGCAGCCATACAAACGCACCGCCTGCTATACGGGTATAGGCGCGTAATTAGCCGCTTTCCTACAAAAACGACAATGCACTGGAAATGACCATACAATGGCGCCAAATTATGCCAGTTCCATACCACAGTAGCATAATTACCGTGATTGCTTCTTATATTTTTTCTTGAGCGTAACTGCCGAAATTGTCTTACGGATTTTAGTTATTACCGCCACATTAGTGTTTCCGTCTGGTTGAAAGGTATATTAAATAAATAACTTAAGCATTTATTTGCAAACAGACGAAGTCCAATGATATGCATATTGAAATTACAGGGACTTGATGTTATTCGATTCGACTCCAGAATCGAGTAATTCATTTCTATTAGAGAGTATTTGGAATCGATTGATACGAGCAATGATCGAGGGACTGAGCATGCTGCCAGACTACTGTTTAGCCTCTAAAATAGATCAGCACTGTGTAGTTATATCTAAAAAAAAAAAAAAAAAACAGTTATAGTACACTTCTACGCTTTTATCAAGTTCAATTGAAATGGCGAAAACTTATACGTTATTTAGCTAGATCGAAGCCATTGGCATGGCCTGTGCCTGTGATGGAACATGGAAGCTTTTTAAATCACAAAACGGCGCGAGCTTATACATAAGCGCAAAATTTTATGATTTAATAATATAATGCAGAGTTATTGTATATGAAATTATCCACTAAACAGAAAGAAGTGCAAAAAGTCTATCTTGTTACTGTTATGTTACAATCGTTGGAGCCCAGAGCACTAGCTGATCCAGAAATTTTTGGAGGGGTTGATCTAGTCACTAGTGGATTAAAAGTCTATAGTCAGGACTTCAGGAGGTTTTATGATACAGTGAAGATTTACGCATAGTAAACTCACTTTAATTACTTGTATTGTAATGTATAGATTACAATATAAACTATTAAGCTATTCAGGCACGTAGCTAAGGAGAGGGCTTTGGGGGCTGAAGCCCCCCCCCCCCGAAAAGTAAAAAATAAAATAAAAAATCCTTGCATTGTTCTGTTTGATGCTTCACCTGTATTTTTTTTCTCCATCTAAAAACACTAAAACTGTGTGTTTTTGCATGTAAATTCTTAAAAATTTCCGCGGGGAGGGGAGCCGACCCACCGTTTTACTGGGGGTATTCCTTACCCCTTCGACCCCCTGGTAGTTAGCCCCTCCCGAAATAAAATCCTGGCTACGTGCTTGAAGCTATTGAAAGACCAGTTGCATTCTGCACGGATGCTTCACTGCATATACTCATATGGATCCGCTATAGTGGTCCAGGGTTTCTAGTTGGATGTTGACCAGGTTTCTGTTGGAGGGGCACATTAAAAAAATCATCATTTAACAATAACGATGGTTTAAAAAAATTAGTTGACAAAGAGTCATGAATTGCTATTTTATTTTAGTTATCATTTTTTATGGACCCAGGCCAACTTATAGTGGCCCATAGGTCCATCTTGTTGCTATTACCCCGTCCTGAGTCAATACAGGGGGAAACGTTTTGAAAAAATAGGCGCGAAATAGGGGGGGGGGGGTTTCCGAATCCAATGGAGCCGTATAACTATTCCTGACTAGCGAAACGAATAATAGAAAAAGACTATAGTTAACTGGGTAGGCCTAACCTGATACAGGACGTTTTGATGAGATATTGACCCGTTGGCACTTGCCAGAGATATGGGCCTACTCGGTGGACAAGCAGATGGGTTATGTACCCGCACAGATGAAATTATTAGGCCTATCCGAAGACCCAACGATCAATCAATGTGATCTGCCGCATAAACCGAACCAATTCTCATTATCTCGTCATACTACATCCAACCAATACATCAAGCCACACGTTTCCACAATCCTGGTGGTCGCCTTTAACCTGCCGATAATATTACATCTCATATCTGGAGAAGAAATCGGTTTGTTGACACGGTATTCAATTAGGTACGTACCTGTAATGGTTTTCATTCATGAATTAGACAGGCCAGGGAGAGAAGCCAAAATATATAATGGTCAACATCCCCACATCATTTGGGAGTTGGGGCAAAATATAGAAACAGTTATTATTTTTTGTTATTGTTGAATTGTAGTTGATAAAACGGTTCAGAGTCCCTGGACAAATGTTTTACAAATTACGGCTGGAGTCAGGTCATGGAACATTCACAAACATTACAATACCTGTCAACGACTCGTAAAAGACATAAATAAATAAATTCCCCATTTTGACTTGAAGGCTAAAATAAATATTGTTAAACTTATTACTTGTTTATTATTGACCTTGAGCGCACTCCCACAGATGGCCCTCCTGTGTGAGTGCCATTGCTGATCTACAAATATATAACAGACATGAAAAGCAATAAACACAAGAAATAAAGTATAAAAAAGCAATTTCTAAAGTACAGGTACATTAATGGCAATACACGCGGTTGATGTTTTTCTGCCGTACAAACCAAATTTGTCGACTCCTAGCGTGACCTTGGGGGTACGATTTTGTTGCAGTGATGGCATATATGATGGCGAGAACCACCCACCTGGGGAGTGCGCTCAGTAAAAGGCAGGAAACCTTGAATTTAAATTGGAGTGGACTGTTTAATGTTTAATGTTAATGTTTAATGACACTACCTACCGTGCCTACCCTATTGCGAAAAATACTAAATCCTTCATCTTTGTTTATTTACAAGAAGAAAATGAAGAAGAAAACGAAGAGAAGAATAAGACGAAGACCATGACGAAGAAGAAAGAGTAGAAGATGACGATGAAGAAGCATTGGCGTAAATTCCCAAAACTTCTGGGGAGGGCTTTAGGACCCCAAGGGCCAAGACTTTCATCCCCCGGAGAAAAAAATAGATAAATAGGCCCGAAATTAGTGAGGTTTTACGCATTTTGCAAGCAGTATACAGTTGAGATAGTGCTGCCGACGAATAAACCTACCATTGAGGGGGGCCCTGGGGCCTCCCCCGGTGAAAAAGTTTGAAAATATAGGTCTGAAATATTGGGGATTTAGGCATTTTCAGTAGTATAATTTTGTGAAAGTGCTTGGTTAACATGTTGATTTTTTTATGATGTCTTTCATGTAAAATAAACGTACCAAAAATTATTTTCCTTTCGTTATTGTGGATATACTATGCCATTACGTCTTTGTCACCAGAAATCCTGGGGGGGGGCTACGGGTGCCCCCCCCCCCAGGACCCCTCCCCCCCCCCTATTTACGCCAATGAGAAGAAGGCGACAACGAAGAAGGAGAAGAATTAAAAATTGTACCTATGTATCGTAGGTATCGTAAATATAATGAGCCCAACAACTAAAATTGGTTAGGACTGGAATTGAATACGGGACTATAGTTATACAGTAGCCTGTACACATGGATTTGATGATGGCGTCAAAGCCGCCGCTTTGAATGGCCCATCGGCCCGTGTTGTATAGTCATCAAAGCAATCAGTGCCGTCGTCAGCCCAATGTGGGCTATTCACGAACGGTTCGCACTGCAGTGAGTCGCTCCATGTATAGACCCGCAGGCTATACAATGATGGCGTCAAAGCTGCCGCTTCCCATGGCCTATCGGCCCACGTTTTATAGTCATCAAAGCAATCAGTGCCGTAGTCCGTATTAAGTGGGGTGGGCTATTCATAGACGGTTTACTGCAGTGAGTCGCGCCATTTAGACCCACAGGCTACCGCTACACAATCGACAACGGGCTTACCAAGTTGAATCCATGAGAGCAGAGCATGTTTCAAACTGTGGCAAACTTGGTAGTGCGCACAGCGATTGGCAGGGGAACATGGTGGGACATGGTAACGCGCTGAGACTATGCCAGTCAGTCTAGGTGCGTGTTGAGTCCTCCAATTTAATCGTCTGTCTTTACCATGTCCCCCTAGTGGTTCGGAATCCACTATAATCAAGAGGTCCACCCTGCTAGTCAACTCCCTTTTTCCCCGAGGTGAAAGAGTCTGCCCTTATGGTGCCTCAAGTTAACAAACAGATTCACTTCCCCGTCAGGCTGACAGGGTTGCTTAAAGCAGAAATTCTAAAAGCAGGCGTTGGAAACAAACAATGATGGCGAAAAGCTGCCGCTTCCAATGGTCCATCGGGCCACGTTGTATAACCATCAAAGCAATCAGTGCCCTAGTCCGTTTTGAGTGGGTAGGGAGGGCTATTCTTTGACGGTTCACTGCAGTGAGCCACTCCAGCATAAAAACACACAAAATGACATAATAACACTTGTGGTAGCAAGGCAGAAACTTCCATTTCCAGACTTTTTAACCCGAAAGAAATTAATTAAAATTACCTATTGAGTATTGTATACTGGACTGTTGAGTTGCTGGCTAAAATTATAGTTCAGTCTGTCTGAATTGGCTTCAAAAGCTAGGTTTAGCAATGATTATGACAGGGGAAACTCCATAAGACCCAAAAACTGATAAAATTAAATATTAATCATACTGAATTTCATTTCCATAAAGAAGAGTTTAGTCCGAGTCCGGTCTCTTGATTGCTATGCTTTCATAGAAACTTTGATCCCCACTATACCCGGTATATACAGTATGTATATATATTTTTACATTTTAAAGTTTCTATGTAAAGGCTTTATGTAAAAGAGAGCCGACATTTCACATTTGTAAAATAGAGATGTTATTTTTCGTTTTCCTATTTATAAGTTGGTGAAAGGAAAGCTCTGCAGTGGTCCAAATTTTTGATTATGAGATTTAAACGGAATTACACGACCCATATTGAGACTTATGTTTTTTCGCAATGTCTGTCTATTACTACAAACTACCACTCAATGAATTTTTTCTGAAATTCAGAATATATAGGCCTAGGTATACAAAAATCATACCTCGGGGACATTTCATGTACATGCATTTTACGAGCGAAATTTTAGTCAGGCATGACAGGTAGGGCCAGGTCACCAAACAGATAAAAAAGTGGCGGCAAACTAATATGATTTACAAATGTCCATTCTCCCCTACATAGAATTCTAGCTGGCATCTGCAACGAACAATATTTAAGGTAGGTACCCGTACAAGGTATGCTAGGTATGGGGCCAGCTACTGGTCTTTGAGGCATGTGGTCTGTAGAGCTGTCAGGGGATTTGAAACCCAGTCTGATGGCTAAAGCACCGCCGCGGCGGGAGGTGCTACCGACTGGACTACCACATTTTTCCCTTTTAGTTTCGTATTTGTTTTTTGGAATTGACTGGAATTATTTGCCATTGAGTCCGAGTTAATGGGTTTCGTGGGTGGTGGCATGAAAAAATACAAAGGAGACAAGGGCAAGGTACATTTAGTACTCAGAAGGTGGATTATATCAGTCAGGTATTAGGTATACCTAGGTAGACAGTATTATTCACCGTATAAGCTTTACAAACCCTGGCCAGGGCCATAGGTGTTGTGGGCCAAGCCCTCAGACTTGTGAGAGCCGGGACCTTGTGGGCCAGAGCCTAGGGCCCAGACATTTGAGAACCAGGACCTTGTGGGCCAGGGCCTAGGGCCAAGACATTTGGGAACCAGGACCTTGTGGGCCAGGGCCTAGGGCCTAGACATTTGAGAACCAGGACCTTGTGGGCCAGGGCCGTGGACATTTGCGAGCCGCACCTTGAGGGCCAGGGCCGTAGACATTGTGGGCCAAGGTCAGGGCCGTATACATTTGAGAACCGGGACCTTGTGGGCCAGGGCCTAGGGCCTAGACATTTGAGAACCAGGACCTTGTGGGCCAGGGCCGTGGACATTTGCGAGCCGGCCCTTGAGGGCCAGGGCCGTAGACATTTGAGAGCCCGGACCGTGAGGGCCATTCCGGCTACTGGCCCTGGGTTGAGCTTGCTTGGGTTGGGCATAGCCATAAAAATTTTTACACATTTCGTTTTCATTTCAAGTACTAGCATTCGGAAAAATTATCTATTCTATATGTTGAAATTGCCTACATAAGCTAAAATTGTGAAAATAGTGTATTTTACACTTATATTTTCAATATTAGATTATATACAGAGTGTCCCCAGTGGCGGCGCTAGAAATTTTAAGGTAGATGGGCCATTGGGGGGTATGACTTCTACCTGGGGGGAGGGGGCAATAAAAAAAACAATACAGCTGCTTCTTGACATGCTCACCTTGTATCAGAATTCAGAAAGCCGTTTAAGCTCTAACACTCTGTCTTTTGGCCTGACAAGTGCTCTCTTTGTAGCTTTAAAAACCGCGACATGAAACATCCAAGCGCTCCACAACTTCTAAAAATGTTGCTGCTTCGGGAACAGCTTTGCAAGAGTCTACTGAATATAAATTTAGTCTGTGGTTGAATTAATGGCCCGAGGAACTTCGTTTCGCAAGAGCGTTTGTACACCACCACAATTATAAAAATTCTGCAATATAACATGCAAAATGTTTAAAAAGGGGGGCGGGGCCGAGAAAAGTTCCGGGGGGGAGGGCCCACCACTATCGCCGCTACTGGGTATCCCGTGAACTCTTGGCGTTTGTTTTATTTCCAAGCCAAACCAAGCTTTAGCTACAGTACGTAACTAAATAAATAAATAAAATAAGGACTTTTTTTGTTCTATTACTAAGCCAACCTAGCGGAGTTAGGGCTATAAAGCCCTCTCTTACACTCAACTAGGAAGGCCCGGGGCCGCCTGCTTTACATGCCTTCCGAAGCATGGCCAGAAAATGTAGGAAGTGTAGGACTCGAACCAACAACGTAGGTACCTACTTGTCTGCCACAACCGCCTGGACTGTTTTCAGGTGCTATACAGCCCCACAGCATTTCAATAAAGCCTGGTAATATTTGATAACAAACATATAAAATTCCAAGTCACTGAATTCAGGATTATTTGCGGCCATATCAATGCTGAGGCCACAAATTGCAATCTATTGTTGCTGGGAAGCCGACAGTCGGCTTAAAATGGCGACACTTGAACGGGCGGCCACATTGAAAAGGGTCGCGTCTTATCGAGAGACTGCCCGTATTAAAAAGGTCTGGGTGTACCTTTTATTTTGGGGCAACCTGATCCTTATTCCCATCCATTATAGAAATGAGCCTGCTGCTGTATGGTGTAAACACCGGGGTATCCAAACCGCCTACTTTTATTATACAGTTACAGGTGCGTAGCCAGGTCTGGATCATGGCCGTGCCCAGGGGGGTGGTCCATAGGGTCCAGACCCGCCCCCCCCCCGAAATAAATTTTTGTATGTAAACCTGTATATAAGAATTTATCCATTAATTCATTAATAAATTACGTATACAATATTTTTGGACCCCCCCCAACCGAAATCAAAACCTGGGCATGGCCTTGGTCTGGATATTTACAGAAGATATACAGCCCGGTAGGCTAAGGCTGAGATGGATGAACTAAGTGCTCGAAGATGTGCACGCCACCGGCTCCCGAGAGTGGAAGCTAGCGGGGGAAGATCGTCCGAGATGGCGTAGGGTAGTGGCAGCGGCCAAAAGTCCCCCCCCCCCCCCCCCCCCGGCTGGATACACCTACTAGGGTTGCCAACCGTACTCTATTTCAGAGTATTGTACTCTTTTTCATGTATGTGTACTCTACATACTAAAAGTCATTTAGAGTACGCAAAAATACTCTTTTTCTGAAATATGTAAGAAGCAAAATACTTTTTTTTTTTTAAATGAAAAAAAACTTAAATTTAGGGACATTGACTAAGAAAAGACACATTGGCGTAAATAGGGGGGTCCTGGGGGGGGGGGGGATTGCTGGTGACGAAGACGTTATGGAGGCGAAAGGCATGTATCCACAATAACGAAAGGGAAATGAATTCTTGGTATGCTTATTTTACATGAAAGACATCATGAATAAAAATCAACACCTTGACCATGTACTTTCACAAAAATATATTACTCAAAATCCTTAAAACCCCAATATTTCAGACCTATTTTTTCACACTTTTTCTTTGGGGGAGACCCCCCCCCCCCCCCCCCCAAAGTCACATGTACTTTATTTCAGGGGAAAAAGTTGGCAACCCTAGCACCTACCTAAATTAAATTACATTAATACAGCACTATGCATGCGCATACGTTATGTTTTTTTTCCACTTACACCAGATACAAAATGAGGCTGCCGCATTCCCGCATCAGGCCTCACGCTTTGGTAGGGCTCACCGTTGGCCTGTTGTTGTTTATCAATAAACCTACTATTTTGCACGTCCTATGCGTATTCAATTTTTTTGCCCGGGGAATTAAGCCCCCCTGTTTGCAGTTTCATTATTGTAGTTTTATTACTACTTAGTCTACGTGTGTAGAATCTATATAGTTTTGCATTTACTAAAAGCGTCAAACCCCACTATATACTACACACCTATATTTAAATAAAATTTCCTCGAGGGGAGACCCCCGAGCACCCTGCTGATTTAAGTAATTTCATTCTTAATCAATCTAATCGGGAATGGCTGATGAGACGGGAAGAGGTGGAATCTTCATTTGAAATAGTGGACTAGACTGTTATGTTATGTATGTTATGTTATGTATCTGTTATTAATATGTAAGTGTAGTTTAATAGGTTAAATTAAGTCTAATTGATTTTTTTTCTTTTTTCATTAGTTTTAGAGTAGGGTAAATTGTTATAGGTCTTCATGTGGGGCTTTACAATTATTGTATTTAAATTGTTCTATATTTAATACATTCATTCATTCATTCATTCATTCACCCTTTCAAGTTATAATTTTAATTTTATTTATTTTATTTATGTTATTTATGTTATTTATTTTATTTATTTTATTTATGTTATTTATGTTATTTATGTTATTTATGTTATTTATTTTATTTATTTTATTTATTTTATTTATTTTATTTATTTTATTTATTTTATTACCACTCTCAATTTGAAGATCCAACCGTTCTCTGTCAACTGGAATATTCCTGACCATGTAAAGTCTACAGTGGGCATTGAAGACAGATTATGATTGTGTAATACAGTAGGTGCGAAAGGTATAGGCCAGGTATCGAGGTATCGTATCAACACCAAATGGATTCCATTCCAATAATATATTCATTGCATATGAGATGAATGTTGTAGATAATCCGACCCTCTAAGCCCTAACATCCATTGTGAGTTACAGTATAAGAATGGATTGTCTAGCGACATCTTCAGTGGCACTCCGCTGACTTCTAAGTACTTGTGTGAGCATCTACACATCTTGCGGTCGGAGACGTGTCGTAACTCGACACAAGTACCTATTAGGGGACTTAGTGAGGCGATTGAAGAGGTTAATCGGATACATTCATTAAAGTGTTGTACGCGATTTAACCTATTATAAAAATAAAGAACCGGTCCGAGTTTACTCGAACATGCTTTCCAATTAATCAAAATTAGTAGAGGAAAATTAGTGGAGGTGAGGTAAATTCTAGATAGGGCAGACACTACATTACATTACCACACGGCACACAGCAGCCATAATGGCAGGGCACGTAATGCATTAGAGCGTGAATTTTCATTTTTTCAAAAACATTTTTTTTGCACAAAACCTAATAGTTTTTTGGGAAAGCAACCTGTCCGGTTTCGTTACTCAATTTAACATCTAAAATATGTCTGATGGTAGAAATCATCGACCAAAAGGTTTCGCAGAAAAATTATTTTTTAATCATTTTTCATTAAAATTTAGTTATTTTTATTTATTTTTTTACCCCCAGAAGCAAACTATCAAGGGGCAAGCGACCCCCCGCATTTTATTGACATTAATAACAGCTATAATATATGGGAATTTGAAAGAAATCGTTGAAGCCGTTTTTGATAAAATGATTCTTTTATACGTTTTTTTTTGGAGTTTTTTGAGTATAAAACCCCCCCAAATTGAGTTAGTTCAAAAAAACAAAATTGTCTCGAGGTATGATTTTTGTGAACCTATATGCAAAATTTCATCAAAATAGACCGAGTAGTTTGCCCGGAAATCGATGAACAGACAGACAGACAGACAGAGCGACAAACAGACAGACAGAGCTACAGACAGACATTTCGTAAAAACCACTTTTTTGGGTTCCTGGGACCTGAAAACGTGTAAATCCGTTGAAATCTCGGAATCGAAAATTTCGACCGTCACAAAGCTTTCCTTATACTACGTATAAATTGGAAAGCAAAAATTGTATCTCGGAGGCTCAGCAGCAGTGGCGGCTCGTCCATAAGGGTACTGGGGCTACTGCCCTCCCAAAATTTTACAGGCAAACAAAGCAATTTCCTTTTAATAATAATAACAAATAACAATAATAAAATAATAATATACTAATCTAGATTCTGGAGAAAAATGCAACTGCTACAATTCGGCTATGCTATGTGCGTGCTCTGGGCAACTTGGGGCAATTTTCAATTTAGCCCCGGGTCGCCATGGCAACCGAGTCAGGCAAAAGTTAAGAAGATCGTTCCCACCATTGAAAATGTGTACACAACTTTTCTTTTATGGACCTTGCTATGCAATTCCTGGCATATGCATTAATACATGGGCAGCGGGGCAGCGCCCCAAAAATGACTTTAAATGTTTCGTATTAATAATCGTTGAATATTAGTATTTTTTTTAAAATCATAATTATAAGAGTTATTTTTGAGAAGAGTTTCACTATTTTGTCATGAGTGATGATTATTATAAAATTTTTCAAAGTACAATTTTTGACTAGGGAAGTCAGGTTCTGCCCAACGGCCAGTTGTAATGTAAACAAATATTACAAAAATGTAAACAGCGAGTGATAGACTTGTTTGCCACTTCGAAATGCCGAAGAATCTATTTGATAATCAAGTAATGGTAAGTTATATGCTATTACTTTATTACAATTCGTTGCCCCACCATTTTGATACACTACGAGCCGCCACTGCTCAGCAGCAACTCTTGTTTGGAAGTACGCTTTCATATTGACCACAGCCTATCATCCCCGATTCTACTGCTTCATCACGTAACTCCAGCCGTTAAAGTCTTTGTAATTATATAATTCAATGAATGAATCCGAATATCCTCGTGTTTCCTCCCTTTCTGTAGTTAATACCTTGTGGAGTTACGACAGGTCTGAGCATTGGTCCCTCAAGACGTGTAGTCAACCAAAGTTCATTTAATGTCAGTGTTATATTGTAAATAACATATATAATATAAGCAATATAAAGCAAGGCCTTAGCCAAGATTCTATTTTAGAGGGGGCAGTGCCGGGTTTGGCTATGGGGCACTGTGGGCCCGGGCCCCAGGGCCCCCACAAAAATGGGGCCCCCACAAAACGAAAAAATACAAATAAAAAATTGAAAAAATTAAAAAAAATCAAAACAGATAACTTTTTAAATTTTCGCGGGAAATTCGAACGCATCGTGGCATTAATGACTCATTTTTGATAAAAATTTAACAAAAAATGAAGTATGTCCACTCCTGCTCTGAAACCACGATTGTTTTGCTTCATTAAATACAAATTGAAAATTTGAAATCAAATTTCTAAATTGAAACTACTTTTATCAGCACTTTCTGGTTGGTATATTGTTAAGGTAAGTAGCATAAGTTAATTCTTATATTAGAGGCGGAAGTACCTAATAGTTGTTCTTTATAAGATAAGGTCCTTATTTTTCGTATTCTGCGCCCATTTACCACAATTCACAGAACGCATCAAAACTTTGTAAGCCTATTAATTTTAATACGAAATGTGCCCAGCCACGTGGTCGCCACAAAATCGAGCACGTTATAAATATAAAATTCATTGGTCTAAAATGTTATATGTCATAAAATGTTATATTATAAGACGCATGATTCGGAATTTTGAGATGTTTTATACAAAAGGGGATAAAAAATAAAATGTATTCGATTTTGTGGTGACCACGTGGCTGCACATTTCATCTTAAGTAGGGCAATAGGAACAAGTGGACTAGATAATTAGGCTCTGGCTAGTGAGTTCTGAAAAAACTAATTTATTACAATTTTTATTTTTGATTCCGTAGTGAAATAATGGATCGTCACAAGGGAAAACGCGAATATGCAAGCGGCAGTGAAAAGCGGAAAATCGCAGCAGATAAAGAAAACAAAATTCAAGATGTTTTATCTAAAACGCGCCGTATAACGGATTTTGTAACAAAAATAGAGACGGGTCCATCTACTCCTAGTTCTACTTCTAATTTTGTTGAAATGATGAGTGGTGATTCTGATTTTCCTGCATCTTCTCAAGTTATTGCTAGCCCTACCCAAGAGGTAAGAGTTTGACTTTAATTACTTAATTAAGGTGACCGCAATCAAAAATTACCGACCCCACTCACCCCAGTAATTCTTATGGAATTAAAAATGGGGGACTCCTGTTAATTTACTGTATGAATTAAACCTACCTAAACTTGAGTCGGCCATGCCGAAAGGATTGTTTACAAAATTAATTACAACTGTAATTGTTTTACTTGTAGGCAGTAATTGATAACAATGACGAATCCGAAAATACTGCTGATGATGGATTTTGCAAAGAAAATGACGTGGGATTGTGGCCAGCAGTTCTTAGTCAACAACACATCGACTATTGGATCAAGAAAGGAAATTTGGAAACTCAGCATTGTAATGAAGATATTTTGAAAGAAAAAAGCTTGGGACAAGTAGATGCAGTGAAAAGAAGAAAATGCCATGCAAGTTTATTCCTTCGTCAAACTCAGGCAGGCAAGTCTATAAGCCGCTCTTGGTTATGTTTTTCACCTAGTACGGGGAAGCTATACTGCTTTTATTGTAAATTGCTCTGCAAATCAGCAAATCAGTTTTCAACTGAAGGGTTTGCTGACTGGAAGCATGCGTCTGAGCGTTTGAAAAGACATGAAACTACCGTAACGCATTTGCAAATAGTTTGCCAATTTAAGCATCTCTCAAACGAGGCAATGCGTATTGATCGTGAGTTGGCCACACAAGTGAAGGAGAGCATTGCTTATTGGCGAAACGTTCTAAACAGATTGATTTCCGTCATAATATTTCTTTCTGGACGAGGACTTGCCTTTCGAGGGGACAACGAAATTTTGGGATCAACCAAAAATGGCAATTATTTGGGAGTCCTTGAGCTAATTGCACAATATGATCCGTTTTTAGTAGGCCACTTAGAGAAGCATGGAAATCGTGGCAGTGGTAGTGGCGGCGTTAACTACCTATCTGCCCACATTTGCGAAGAATTAATTGCGCTGATGTCCACCAAAGTTAGCGATGAAATAATTAAACGCTTAAAAGCCTGCAAATATTATTCGGTTTCGGTAGATTCAACAACTGACGAAGGCCATATAGATCAAATGACTGTGATTGTCAGGTATCTAGAAGAAAGCACACCAAAGGAAAGATTTCTTAGTTTTATGCCAAACCAAGGCCATAAAGCTAAAGAATTATTTGATGGCCTCAACAAAGTTTTAAAAAAGTTCGGCCTGGATTTGAAAGATATTCGTGGGCAGTCGTATGACAATGCTTCCGCTATGAGTGGAGAATATAGTGGTCTACGCACTTTGGTGCTAAATGAGAATCCTTTGGCTTTATGGGTTCCATGTTTCAATCATTCCCTCAACTTAGTGGGCACAAAAGCGATGGACTCCTGCTCCCAATCGAAATTATTTTTTAGCTTTCTTGAGCAAATTTATGTATTTTTTACAAGTTCCACAGCTCGGTTCAACGTCCTTTCAAATGTTCTAAAAAGTGCTGCGAAGAAGTATGGCCACAACATACCAGTGCCCAAAAGAATCAGTTTAACCCGGTGGTCCTCAAGAGCGGAAGCTACTAATAGCCTAGTTTTGGGCTATAACGAAATACGAGAAGTCCTTAAAGATCTCTCCGAAGAAGATGTCCAAGCAAGTGGACTCTATTTGCAAATTACCACGTTGGAGATAGCAATTTACGCTGTTCTTTGGAACGATATACTGGCAAGGGTGAATGCAGTAAACATCAATCTCCAGAATCCAAGAATCGACATTAATACTTCGATCAGTGTGATGGAGTCCCTTAAGATCTTCATTGGGGAATTTAGGGATTCTTTCCAAGAATATGAGAAAAAGGGTGTTGAATTGTGTGGGCACAATTCTTATAAATCGGAAACTTTGCGGAAGCGGATCCGAAATGTGAGGCTAAATCCTTTGGATTATGGGAAAACTGAGGAAGCTGAATTCAGTCATAGCGAGAAATTCCGAATCGAAAGTTTCATTCCCATAATTGACCAGTTTATGCAATCATTGGATCGGAGAATTTCAGCATATGAAGACATAAATAGGAAATTTGGATTTTTACAATATTTAGAAAAAATAAGCCCTGATGATTTGAAAACTAGGGCAGAGAACCTGGTGAGTTGTTACACAGGTGACTTGGACGGTAACTTGTACTTCGAGCTAGTACAGTTTCGTGAGTTTGTGAAATTATTTGTGATAGATGATGCACAAAAAAACAATATAATCGAAGAAAAACGTATCAGTTTTGAACGGTTCATGTACAATTTGATTTTAGAAAGAGGAGTAGCTGATAGCTTTCCCAATGTAGAAGTACTTTTGAAGATGTACTTAGTTATAATGAGTGGCAACATAAGCAGCGAGCGATCTTTTTCCGTACTAAAACACATAAAAAATCCTCGTCGCACCAGTTCTTCTGAAGCTCGGCTTAGCCATCTTTCAATGCTGAATATAAATCACGACATAGTGGCAGCGTTAAATTATGACGATATAATTGACAGTTTTGCTGTAATAAAGAGTCGAAGAGTGCATCTTTAAATAAATTAAAATTTTGTGTTTATAATTAGGTACCTATTAATTTATTCCTTTTAAAAATACACCGCAGTGTCTACAGCTTTAGTTGAGTAGCCCTTAGGCTTGTATTGTACTATTGACTTGACTTTATATTACTAAGAATCGCTTTTCTTTTTTATAATGATTTTGCAACCTGTGTCACCATTTTATAATTTATTGTGGGATATTCGTCTAAGGGGATTAGAAATTTCTCCCCGAGAAAGGGCCCCCACATAATTCGGGCCCACGGGCCCCCACAAGCCCAAACCCGGCACTGAGAGGGGGTCAAAGTGTCAAACCTGTGTCCTAGTCTAAGTTTGTCCTAATGTATGTCCTAGCCTAGTTTGTGTTCCTGAACTCCTGGAATGTCGCCCCCTTTCCCTGACAATGGGCTCCGCCCTGATTGTTCGATGACTGTGAGGCCCCTGCCTCTAACGACTATTAACACAGAAGTCAATTCAAGTCCAATCAACACTATGTTAAATAATTTTACACCATTACCATTAACCTTTACCAATAGATTAAATTTTTTATTGTATTTATCATATTTATATTGAACGTGTACATCCTACATCGAACGTCGAACCCATTATCTAAGAGTTCAATGACCAGTCTTCTAACAACTAAACCCCATCAACACTCATAGGTTCACAGGTACAAAAAACTTCTCTGCATCAGCAAACATTAGATGGAATGCCATCGTCACCCACTAGCTTATACGGTATATACGAGGTCATATTATACACTACATACGCCCTAATAAGCAATATATCAACGTAAAAGGCGGTACCTTTTTGAGATCACCTCGACAATACTGGACCCCCTGTACATCTCACGACGTACAAATAGCCTCATTTCGGGATTACGCCTTTGGGCGACGGAGCGGTGAAGGCTCAAAAAGGCTCAAAGAGGCCGCACAGCCTTTTTTTAAAACCTTTTCGATATTGTCCTCTTCTAAATGTGTGCAAAATTGCGTAATTTTGTCGTGTATATAGGGTGTCTTTAGAATAAACAAAAGGCTTTTGCTTGATTTCTTTTGCAGCTGCTGTCATAAGCCTACGTGTGTTTTGTATCTGAGTGCGTGTGTAAAGGTAGATAGTATACGTGTATTTTGCGGTTAAATCTGCGTAAAAGGTTTCTTTACATTCCATGTAAAGTTTCTGGGATTGTTCTTGGGTTTTTTGAAAGTGGTTTCAGTTGTGAGGGATTTTCCGATTTTATGGGTTGATAGTTTCTACTTTAAGGTGACGATGTTTTTTTTAGAGATTGGGTCTTTTTTCCTTCATTGGCGCAGTTAGTGGGGTCTGGGGGGGGGGGGGGACTTAGCCACGCCCAGGGACTTGTCAACTTTGTCAGGATTTTCGAGGAATTAAGTAAACCAAATTAATTGAAAAAACTAAATAAAAAAATAAACGAATTACTAAAATTTTATAACAATAGGTTTTTATAAAAATCACTAAAGCGTGAAAATTCGACTATTTTAATGTATTATGGTGACTTTTTTTTTAATAAAAAGATTAATCGCAAATTTCAGAGTTTCGGACTTTTGTCAATGTTTGCATGTGCTGTTTGAATCTGCACTGCAATCATGGATATTAAAGTTTTTGGGGTTATACACCTCCACCCCCCTCCTGGATCTTGACAACTAGGGGCACGGAACACATAGGGTCCTAAGACCCCCCCCCCCCCCCCGGTATTTACTATTTGGGCAATTTACGCTAATATATTTCTCCATTGAGGTACCACAAGCTATGGCCAATGTTTTGGGTCCTAGTTAAAGTTGATTTTGCATTTGAAAAGAATGTGAGTTACAATAAAACCACAGGGGTGGTTAAAGTAAATTATTTCAAATTCGTGAAATTTGACAAAGTTCAGTTGACCTATTTTGTATAGGAAAATCCGAAAATGTGCGTATAAGAAAATCCGATCATGGGCCCAACCATTCAAAACATTGGGATTTGATGTCGTTTCTCTATGGATTCCAACACAAAAGAAGTTCAATCAAGTTCAAGTTTGAATCAAATATCATAAATTTTATTTGTTTGATCGAACGTCCATAGGCTTGACCTGGAGTAGAATCTATGTCTTTTGAGGAATTTGTGTTCTGTGAGAACGTTACATTATTATTGCGCTCAATTTGACTGTATAACGGTGTACCGGGATACCATTTTGTACCCCAACAATCCCCAAAAACGACAAAAGCATTTTTTTTTTCTCTAAAAATCGCTCCGACTATTTATTTTAAATAATTCTCACTATATATACTGTACCTAATTGTTGTATTAGGCTAATTGTAGTTATTAATGTTAACAAAACCCTCTAAGTCGCATTCTCCTTGATAGTTTGGTTCAGGACGTAAAAAATAAAAATAAAAAATAAATAAATAAATAAGGACTTTTTATTGTTTCTATTACTAAGCCAACCTAGCGGAGTTAGGGCAATAAAGCCCTCTCTTACACTCAACTAGGATGACCCGGGACATGCCCTCCGAAGCATGGCCAGAAAATGTAGCCAGTGTGGGACTCGAACCAACAACCTTTCGGGTGAAAGTCAGAGTCCGTACCACTACGCTACATGTCCTGACTAAAGCTAAATTCTCATTAAAAACTACTAATAAATAATTTAACCTTTAAATCGATGCTTAATTCCTTGTTAGTCTTATTCAGGTATGTTTTAGGGGCTAAATAACAAAAGGTTATTACTCTCCCTCCAGAATGTTTTGGGATTTGAATAAATAAATATTTTTTGAAGTAATCATTGATAATCCATAACCCAATAAATTTATATTGCATTCCATACCATTATTTCGTGTATTATTAGGTTTTTCAACCATACTGATTGTTTTTTCCATGATGTAAAATAAATACCTACGTGTATGTATATATATTAAAAGAATGTTTATATATACATGGGTCTGCTCCTTCTAAAATATGCAAATGTCCTATCAAGTAATCAAGTGCTTTATGATAGGGAAAATCTACAGGCAGCCATTATTTAACCATAGGGCAATTAGTTACCATGGAATTATTACAGTACCTATCAGGCGCGGATCTACGGGGGGGGGGGGGCTATGGGCTATGCCCCCCCCCCATTAGGGTCCTCAAAATGCGTAAAACATCACTACTTCAGTCCTATTTATCACAATTTTTCTCCCGGGGGAGAACCCCGGGCCCCCCTTGTGCTCGATTGTATTAATTACCTATAATATAGAACCCTTATTGCACTGAAAATGCCATATTTTTCAAAAACATTCGAAATTTAATCTTATAGCCCCCTCCTTGGTCTCATTCTAGATCCGCGCCTGGTACCTATACTAATTGATAAAAAGGGAAATAGATATATACAGGTTTACTCATACCGGTTCTTTAGGATAATTTACACTTATTCCCGGATAAGTTATTATTTTACGTTGGTGCTAGCCCTGCAGTATTCTTAGTTTCAAATTATTTTACAAAACCCTCTACTCCATACAGATCTTATTACACAAAAACAACACTAGAAGATGGATGATTATACGAATCTAAAACCTTAAAAAAAGAACCAAACTGAAAAGTTCAGCGATTTGTCAAAATGTCACACCCCCATCATACCTGTGCCAGGTTGGCACCTGTCACCTCTTCATTCCGTGGTAACCTGAGACCTACGCCGGGACCAGCACAGACCGAGGATGCCTTGACAGTTCACGAGATGGTATCTCTTCGCTTGGACCCGAACCTGAAGAAGGTACAGCGTCGTGGGCCGATCCAATGCCTCCTCTCATGGTTTTATCATTAGCATCAAGGTACATCAACGGTAGTTGTTAATAATATAAACGTTACTGTGATCTGTATCTGGATTCAGAAGGATTTGTAAGTGATGAACGCTGACGATTTGTTGGTATGGTTTTCATATTGATTAGAAGAGGTCTATTTTGACGTGACAACGTCTAATAAATCGATGAACGCTGGCTGGAACACTGGATGCATGCACGAAAAAGTGTTACGCCTATATGCGTTACGCTCATTCTCCCAAAAAACCGTTACGCCGCATCTTAGTTAATGTGGTTTTCATTCGTTATTACAACAACAATTTTTTATTTATTTATTATTATTTATGTTTAACTTTTTTTTGTTTTTGTTTTGACCTTGTCACGTTAAAATTTTGTCCATAAACCGAATTTACAGACAACCAATTTTTGTTGTTGTAATGTTATGGTCTACTTCACCATGTAGGAGGCTGTATATAAAATAGAACTTAAATGATTAAATATAATTAATAATGTATTACACTTACCCTAAACGCATTATTGCAGCTGCTCTCTCTTACTGGAGTAGTTTCTTTTATCGTCTTTGTCAGCTGCTTGTCTGCGAATTGTCCTAGCTCTAAGTCGCCGTTACAAGTCTTTTATCACTTCAGAGAGCCTACCCATCAGTAGTATAAAAGACATGTAACTAGCGCTCTGATTGGCTAATAATGACGCACATTGATGACAGTAGGCTATAGGTACACATGGTCTACACGTGTACTACCTTTAGACCTAGCTGCTCAGAGTAAATCATTATTATGCCATTTAGGACAATTGTCAGCACAACAGTAATGCAGGCCACTGAGCCATTCGCTGTATACTTACTAGACGGTATAGCGGAACCGGGTTGGTTTAGAGCTGACGCGTCGCATTTAATTAGAATCGAAGATAAGACAGGGCTTGGTTGATACGTTCCCAAAACCTCAAAGACGCAGCACAAACGCGAGAGACCACTGCTACAACACTCGGCAAAGAGACGCACTCCTACTACCCAAACAAAATCTCAGCTTGGCAAAACGTAGTTATACACATACCTGGCACCAAAAATATTTAACCCCAAAGACATAAAAGGTTGTACAATGAAAACTTCTTTTAAACACCTTCAGACTTAGAAAACTTACTATTCCATGTAGAACAATAAAAATATATTTTCATCAACATTTTTACTCAACGCAAAGAACAAAACTTATTTTTCTATTCACTCCTTTCTAACATATACTACACTTTTACATACGTAACACATACCTGCATATCAGCATCTGAGTTGAACTAAAACACTGCTCCGGCCCTAGCACGTGGAAACACAGTTGGGCTGGTTATAATTCCTTGTAAAGTATACTCGCCATTCTATTAAGCTGTCGCATGCGGTCAAAAAGTGTCTATTCTAAGCAATTGAGGACAATGACATCCCCTGAAAATGCTGGGTTTGGCCCTTTCTCTGACAGAAAAGACAGAAAGACTAATATTCCACTACAAATTATAAAATAGGGACACAGATAAAATAGAATGTAATGATTAAGGCGATTAATCATTAATGTTACCGCACGTTCCAACTTCCCACCAAATATTTAAGTTTATTTGCTTTAGTTGTTTGTTGTTGTCGCTTAATCTATTGTAATTTTGTACTGTGCGGTTTTTGTGGGACCCCTTTTTCTGGGGGCCCTGACCCCATTGCGAAACCGGGCCCCACCCCCGGCTACGTTATTTTTCGTGATTTATACAATTGTTTTTAGCAGCACAGAAAATGAAATCATGCCAAAACATTTCAGCGGTTTTACGGTGTTCCCAGACTTCCCACAATTAAACCATTTCTGTCCTGATTTTCTTCTAAGCTGCCATAAAACGGCAGAAGTCTACTGCTTTTATTGTGAAACCGGGTGTAAGATTGGATCTGCTATCATTTGCTTATTGGACCGTTCAAGGAGTTAGGAAGATCGTTAAGAGTCCGTGAGAATTCGCTACTAATTGACCACAGGATGACCTAGTAGAAGAAGCCTTCAACCGTAGCGAATGGCTCCCACCCCCGCCCGTCTTCTACGATTCTTTTAAGTTAATTACGTCACTCTGTTCTACTACGTAGCCTAGGTAGACTATTTACAATCTAGTATCTGCGCATCGAGCAATTGATATTTCAATTGAGCTAATGACCAAGAAATGAACCGCATATCAGAATTGACTGACCGTGCCCAGGTTTTGATTTCGGGAGGGGGGGGGGAGGTCCAAAAACATTTTTACGTCATTTATTAATGAAAGTCCATTCTATCTAGTGTTCAAACTCGGCAAATAAATTTATTCCAACTCTTCAAACAATACAGGTTTACATTAAAAAAATCTTTCGGGGGGGGGGGACCTTGGTCCCCTTGGAACCCCCCCCCCCCCTCTAGGCACGGCCATAATTAACTCGTATCTCTACTTTGTTTAAGTCATGCTCTCGCTTGTTTCAGTGGGTCAATGGTATAAGTTTGTCTCAGCTAAAAAGTCATTCAAAATTACAATTAATTACATTACGGATATCAATCGATACCGAAAAACATAAATCGATACCATTAAGGATCGGTGGCCAGGGAATCGATTCTAAATACTCGGTAATCGGAAGCTGCCTTATTCGATTGTGGAATCGACACGAATGTCCCCAGCCGTAATATGTAAAACGATTGTTTCATGTTTGCATATGAAGCCACTGCCAGCCACTATGAATGATGAAGGTACCGTAATGTGACTTTAAGACAGTGGCGGATTAAACAAAAGGTTTTGGAGAGGGGGGGGATCCTATGTGAAATGAAAGCAAGTGCCCCTTTCCGACAATGCCGAATATTATTGTTAATCAAAATTGAAAATACGCGGATGGCATTTCTCAGAAGCTTTGTTATTACAAGCTAGTCAACATAAAAAGCACGTAAAAACGTGGCAATGGAACTTGTAGACAGTGATTGACTTTTTCGCGCCAATTTTTTTTTTTCAACTAATGTGCGAATCTCTGTGTGATAGAAAATGCTTCTTTCTTTTTTTCATAGCTTGGGTGCTTGCGGGGGTGGTCGCCCCCTTTAATCCGCCACTGCCGTAAGAGAAAGCTAACCCATGATATTGGCCACTCCTGAATCACCCCAAAATAAGTTAGTTTATATTTTTTATTTTAGTTAGTACATAAGTTGTAAATGATTAATACTTAAGTGGAAAAAACGTAAAGATTTCGTCCATTCAATTGGTAGAGGACTATATTTAATAATATAAGGTGCATTTCATTTTTGTTGCTATAAGTTTTTCATTCATTCATTCATGAATTCGGTAATATTTTGAAAATTTCATTCGTCTATCAGCATCACGGAAAAAACAAACAAAAAATCCTCATAGTACTTGTTTGGAAAGCAGCATAGACAGAGTAACAGGGAAATTCACTGGGAGATATACTGGGGGAGATACGTAAGCCACGAAAGAGGTGGGGGGGATGGTGAGATGCCGGGAGATTTAGATAAAGCTTTTCGTCTGGTAATCCGAGCAAAGAGGATATGGTGCTGGGGCCGTAAGCATCAACTTCTCTAACATACCCACCTCACGAAATCCCTAGTCAGAAAGCTGCTGGCTGTGTTATATACTAAATCCCACCCCAAACCCACCCCTTGCCTCATGTAGGCTGAAAACAGAATTTCTAATACTATAAAGTTGTGGGGGAAACTACACGTACATAATGGATATGTCAGGTACAATATATATGACAATATATGAGGTCAACATAGATTTAGCAAGAGGAATGCAACTTCTCTAACATACCTACCTCATCCACGAAATCCCTAGTCAGAAAGCTGCTGGCTGTGTTGTATACTAAATCCCACCCCAAACCCAGCGCCCCTTGCCTCATGTAGGCTGAAAACAGAATTTCTAATACTATAAAGTTGTGGGGGGAACTGCACGTACATAGTGGATATGTCCGGTACAATATATATGACAATATATGAGGTCAACATAGATTTAGCAAGAGGAATGCAACTTCTCTAACATACCTACCTCATCCACGAAATCCCTAGTCAGAAAGCTGCTGGCTGTGTTGTATACTAAATCCCACCCCAAACCCAGCGCCCCTTGCCTCATGTAGGCTGAAAACAGAATTTCTAATACTATAAAGTTGTGGGGGGAACTGCACGTACATAGTGGATATGTCCGGTACAATATATATGACAATATATGAGGTCAACATAGATTTAGCAAGAGGAATGCATCTTCTCTAACATACCTACCTCACGAAATCCCTAGTCAGAAAGCCAAACCCACCCCTTGCCTCATGTAGGCTGAAAACTCAATTTCTATACTATTGCGTATAAAGTTGTGGATTACATAATGGATAATATCCATATTATGTTCAATAAATGGCAATATATAAGGTCAACTTCGAGAAATGCAAGTTCTCTAAAATGTATACCCACCTCACGAAATCCCTATTCAGAAAGTTGCTGGCTGCAGTGGTGGGTTTGCTCTTAATAAATTTACACTCCAAATGCTAATAAATAAATAAATAAGGACTTTTTCTAATAGTAAACCAACCTAGCGGAGTTAGGGATATAAAGCCCTCTATTATACACTCAACTAGGGCGTCCCGCGACCGTCAGCTTGACATGCCCTCCAAAGCATGGCCGGAAAATGTAGCCAGTGTGGGGCTTGAACCAACAACCTTTCGGGTGAAAGCCAGAGACCGTACCACCACTCTACTTGTCCTGTCTGTCATGAAATTCAATGGAACCCCCGGGCAAACAGACCCCCACATTATATACCATATATATACGGCATTGTTTGTCAATATACAGACCTCAAGCCCGCCTCCTCGATCCCTCGCGCTATATTAAAATAAAAATGTAAAATCCTGAGGGTTCAGGTATGGCGGGCTCTTTGTCGTCAGAACCAATGTCCGGTGAGGTGGAAAATGGCTGTACCTCCCTGTAGATAGCACCCTTGTCGACGGCACTTATTTATTATCATTTATTTTTGTACATCTTCCCTATACTGTCTATTAAGTGCGGGTTGGAGTGCCTCTTCAAAAGGGGGAGCCGAATTTTATATGAAAATGTATTGTGTATACAAGTTATTCAATGAGTTTATACTCCCGTACCTGTACTTGGTTAAGTCATGCTTTCACCTGTTTTATTGCGTCCATGCTGAGCTTGTCTCAGCTTGCCCATTACCGCTTCCAGCCAGTGTAGGTTGACATCGAGGACGTATACCAGTTTGCCAATGGCCAAAAATTCATACGGAAAACGGAAACAATACAAAGAACCGGTCCGAGTTTACTCGAACATGCTTTCCTATTTATCAAAAGTAGTAGATAGAGAAAATGAGTAAATAATTTTCCTATGGATAAATTTCCGATATCTCGGGGGGGGGGGGGGGGGGGTTGTCGGTTGTCCACCTGACGTCACTGGAGGTGAGGTGAATTCTAGATAGGTCAGACCTACACATTACCTCACAGCAATACTGGCAGGGCACGCAATGCATTTGAGCGTGAATTTTCTATAATTTTTTCAAAAAAACATTTTTTTTTACAAAGCCAAATACTTTTCTGGGAAAGCAACCTGTCCGGTTTCGTTACTCAATTTAACACCTAAAACATGCCTGAAGGTAGAAATCATCGATAGAAAGGTTTCGTAGAAAAATTATTTTTTAGTCATTTTTCATTAAAATTTAGTTATTTTTATTTTTTTACCCCCAGAAGCAAACTATCTAGGGGCAAGCGACCCCCCGCATTTTGTTAAAATTAATAACGACTACAATATATGTGAATTTAAAAGAAATCGTTGGAGCCTTTTTTGAGAAATAATTTTTTTAGGCGTTTTTTTGGAGTATTTTAAATGAAACTCCCCCAAATTGAGTTAGCCCGAAATAAAAAAATAAAAAAATAGTCCCAAGGTGTGATTTTTGTGAATCTACATGCCGAATTTCATAAAAATTGACCGAGTAGTTTGCCCGGAAATTGTGGCACAGACAGACGGACAGACAGACATTTCGTAAAAACCACTTTTTTGGGTTCCTGGGACCTTAAAACATGTAAATCCATTGAAATCTCGGAATGGAAAATTTCGACCATCATCACAAAACTTTCCTTATACTACTTATACATTAAATTGGAAAGCAATAATATTTCAAATCCATGGGGTCGTTGGCATTGGAAAAGGGGTCTATAATCTTTTTTTTTTTTTTTTAAAGTAGGCCTTCAGAAAAGAGTTACTCTGCATTGACTCCAAAAGCATACTCTATACTAGTACTAGGTACTCTACTAGTACCGGGATGTTCAGATGACCCAAGTGAGGGCCGTCAGAAAGAAGGCAGAGATAAATACTAATATTGTTCTGGATTGCGCTCTGCAGTTGATCCTTCGATTGAGAATGGTAAAATGTTATGAATATGTTCTCAATCGTTCTTCATGGTATGGAGGGGTGGACGTTGACACATGAAGAACAGAATCAGTGCATTTAAAATGTGGATATACAGGCAGTGCATATACTGGAGAGATCGTGTCCATAAAGCTGAGGTCCTGAGGCAAATGGATACTGAAGCTGAGTTGCTGCTGACGGTTAAGAAACGGAAACTACCATACTTGAGGGGGGTGGTGTCCCCCCCCCCCTGCACCTCTCTGGCTACACCAATGCTACGAATATACAAGCAATAACTAAGAAGCCAGTGACTCTAAAGGCTATAGGTTGTCAATCATCAACCTCCATGATTTCATAGCGAGTAGTGATTAATGATTCTACCAGCCAACCCCCCCCCCCCTCCTCAGAGCTTGGGCAGGATATGGATACTGTTTTTATTGTATATCGGTTTGGACTACCTCGGAATAGGGAACCCAAGTCTGACAGCCTGCGGGCGCAATGAGAACAGCTGAACAGAGGGAGCATTGAATGTAAGCAATAAGGGGGCGAGACTGTCTCGGCACCCCTACCTACACCGTGGCGTAGGCAGCTTTTATAGTCCGGGGTGGGGTCACAAGCTGTGTATATTTTGTTTAAAAGGTAGGGTAATTTGTTTTGCTGAAAATTTGAGTTTCAATCAATTTTTTCAAAAATAATTTGTTTACCATCATATATGAATTTACTAATTTAGGGGGGTCATGACCCCCCCCCCCCCCCCGTGGATCCGCCATTGCTTGTAGGTCTATACATTGTCACCCTAAATTCAGAAGGGCGTAACCAACATTTTTTTGCGAAATTCAGTTTTGAGTAGATTTAGTGACCTTGCAATGAGCTCAAAAAAATCTGGGGAATATTTTCAATAGAGAGGGCGTATCTAACTGCTGTAGCAAACTATACAGACATTTGCAGGTATATAGGCAATTGGTTGCTGAAAGATTTCCCCCGGGGATACAATGAGAGCTAAGTGCTGAGCAGGGAATTTAAAGAATAAGAGGACACAAAACGGTCTCGGTGCCCCTGCCTGAGCCTGAGCTTTTATAGGCTGGGTAGTCTTATGTAGGTCTATATTATACAATATACATATACATGTTATTCACTTGAATGCAATTTCAGTTTTAGGACAATATAACATGTAAAAAAAATTATGATTATCGCTGAGCTTCCGCAGCCCGTATGCCATTGTACCTAGCAGACACGGATCTAGAATGAGACCAAAGAAGGGGCTAAGATGAAATTTCGAATTTTTTTTGAAAAATAGGACTGAAATATTGGGGGTTTACGCATTTTCAGAGCAATAGGGGTTCTATATTATAGGTAATTAATACAATCGAGCACATGGGGGGCCCGGGGGTCTGCCCCGGGAGAAATTGTGTGAAAAATATGACTGAAATAGTGGGATTTTACGCATGTTGAGGAACCTAATGGGGGGGGGGGGGGCTATAGCCCCCGTAGATCCGCGCCTGGCACCTATAGGTATTATATTTGCTTATATGCTCGATAGCAATTTGCAGGTAGGCAATGGGTAACTGAAATATTACCGCCAATAAGGATACCGGATACTGTGAGAGCTAAGGGAACAGGCAATGTAAGCAATAAGTTAGATTAGAAGGGCTCTATAACTTATATTGTATATATATGTGTAGGTCGTAGGATGTCTTAATTGGGAATGATAAAATTAAGTACTACGCAAGCGTGTTATGCAAAAAGCATGCTCAAGAGCGGATGCACTGAAAAATTTAGGGGGGGGGGTCACAAGTAAGTTTAAAAGGTTTTTTTTAAAAAAAAATTTGAGTTTTATTCAAAAAAAAATTCTATCATATGAATTTACTCATTTAGGGGGTTATGACCCCCTGCCCCCCCCCCCTGCTGCATGCTGTACAAAAAAAATAGATGATAAGTGTCGTTTTTGTTAATTCGTGTCTCATGGTGAGACAGTTTTACCATCTGGGATCGAACTACGTTGGTAATATCATGCCTAAATTCCTAAATTTTGAAATAGTGACCCCGGGCTCATAAAATATAGATTAAGCACGTAAAAACCTAGTAACCGCCGTGACGAATATACCCATTTCAAAAAAGATCAAGCAATACACACTGCAGAATTCAATTGTTGAGTGGCGCATGCTATTTGGGGCGCCCGAGGACTTGGCCCCTCTGGCCCTTGATGACAAATTGACAATAGGACCACCGTAGTTGACAAATATCAATGAGGGACCCCGCTGAATACACAAATAGGGCCAATTTTGATCCGAAATGTATCCAAAATAGTGGCTCCAGGCATGTTACAAAGTAAGTTGGAATTGGATGTTTACCGCTTTTTAATTGTGGTTTCCCAACGTGGTTTCCTTAAGGACATATTGGACGTTCCCACTACGGCACTACGCGTGTTTTGTACAAAGTAGAATTTTCCTATGTAATATCGATCATATACTATAACCATAAGCGGGAGTAGAATTGAAAGAAATGTTCAGCTACATTTGTATACATACAGTACTACAGTAGTATGTATAATAACTTTCACCCAAAAGGTTTTTGGTACTTGGTACACTTGCTACATTTTCAGGTCATGCTCTTAGAGCAGGTGGTCCCCTGGCCTTGCTAGTTGAGTGTACGAGAAGGTTTTATTGCTCTATCGCTTAGTAAATTGCACTATATAACAAAAAAGTCATTATTTATTTATTTAATTTATTTATAGCCGGTATTAACACCGCTTCGTCGCAGTTTTTGAAGGGGTAAAAAAAATTGCAATTAAGCTTAGGTTATGTCCACACCTTCACAGGAACTGTGGCCAAACGGTGTTAGTGCCGGCCACCTGACGTCACTCGCCACTGGTGCACTGGTGGTGAGGTAAATTCTAGATAGGTCAGACCAACACATTACCACACAGCAAGGGCACGCAATGCATTTGACCGTGAATTTTCTATCAATTTTTCAAAAACATTTTTTTTGCACAAAACCAAATAATTTTTGTGGGAAAGCAACCTGTCCAGTTCCGTTAATCAATTTAACACCTTAAACATGCCTGAAGGTATAGAAATCATCGATAGAAAGGTGTCGCAGAAAAATTATTTTTTAGTAACTTCTCATTAAAATTTAGTCATATTTATTTTTTAACCCCAGAAGCAAACTATCAAGGGGCAAGCGACCCCCCGTATTTTATCAACATTAACAACAACTACAATATATGTGAATTTAAAAGAAATCGTTGGAGCCGTTTTGGGGAAATAATTTTTTTATACGTTTTTTTTTAAGTTTTTTGAAAATAAAAACCCCTTAAATTGAGTTAGCCCAAAATAAAAAAAATGGTCCCGACGTATGATTTTTGTGAACCTACATGCAAAATTTCATCAAAATCGACCGAGTAGTTTGCCCGGAAATCGACGCACAGACAGACAGACGGACAGACAGACAGACATTTCGTAAAAACGTGTAAATCCGTTGACATCTCGGAATCGAAAATTTCGACCGTCACAAAGCTTTCCTTATACTACGTATAAATTGGAAACCAAAAAAGAAAAAAAAAAGTTAGTAAACGGCGACGGATGAATGTGTCCCTCTGGGCTCCGAACCTTGGACATGCAGACCAACAAACCTGAACGGCAATAAACCCAACAGTGGCGTGGCAGTGCATAATGCGAGCGTTGTGTATCAACAAAGCGGGCCATAAAATAGAGACAGATGTGGCCGCAAGAGAATTAGACAGTCATAGATATTGAATACGTAGAATACTGCGTTGCAGTTCTATTGCTTAATTTCGCAATCGGTTTCATACTACAGGTACTACGGACGGACGCAGCCCATTCTTTTGGAGGGGAAGTGCTGGGTCAAAACAGATTAAACTCATTTAGTATTATTATAAAATTAAATTAATATAGGCCTACAGTATATTTATTATTATATAATATTGTTCAATGACTATGAAGGCCATGCCTCTAATGACTATAAACACAGCAGGCAATGTAAGTCCAACTAACCCTTTGTTAAATAGTATTACACTATTGCCATTAACCTTCACAAATAAAATAGTGATACTTATTTGTGATAGATAAAGTGGGAAAGTTCTTGGAAAATATAGCCTAAATTTAAATAAAAATAAGTTAAGTAAATAAAAGTCCAATTATATTTTATGTATATATTTATTAAATTTTATATATTTCAAATGATATTTTCCCAGACTTTTCCCATTTTGCCACAGATATGCTACACTACACAAATAGCTTGCATAAGATTGTATGCATGTAAATGGAAAGGCCATGTCATGATCTAGGCATTCAAAGTCAATGCCAAAAACGAATATAAAAGACGAGTACTACCGCACCCGTTTCCCAGATGGCTGCCCGCCCCGCCCCTCACCCATTTTTCTATAAGCTAAACATCAGTCTTCCGTCAGTTTATCATTTAACCGCGGTTTCTTAAAAAACCACGTAACTCCATAAAATTTTGCTTTGTTGACGCTGAAAGAGCAATTAGACTATTTAGGCGGATTTGATGGCGATTTAGAGCAGAAAATCGGACGACCTTTCCTTTCGACTATGTGGCCTTCACCTTCGGTATTCGTCCTTGGAATTTTGATATTGTAAACTGAGTGTTATGAGTGTGACGTATGACTAATTTAATATAATTAGTAAGGCTTTTTCGGCTGGAGTCTGATGATGGAAAGGGGAATCCGGGCAGAAAGGCCGTGGTCGATCTGAAAGAGTTCTTCCAAACGTTTCGTCAGCACCAGCCGTTGACATCATCAGTGGCACTATGCAGGCTTCGATGACGTAGGAGGTTCAGTAGGGAGTCGTGTAGCTAGGGTGTTTGGCGCCCTTGGCCAGGGCTAATGGTGGCGCCCCTTCTTATATTATAATTTTATAATTATCGTTATTTCACTACTTTTTATTAGCCATTATTTAGCATCACAATTAGATTTTTTAAAATTAATTTTGGGCTGTTTTTGGTGGCCTTTGGGCCCCAGTGGCGGCGCTACGGGGGTGCCCGAGGGGGCCTGGCCCTCCCAACAGTTTCTCCGGCCCCTCCGTGGCCCCCCCACTTTTCAGATATTTTACATGTTGTTAAATTGGAGAATTATTGAACCGTATACCTACTCCCAATGACAAATGTTTCGTTTTTTCATTGGTCCCCCGGATAGAAGTCATGCCAATCATGGCCCCCCGCCATAAAATTTCTAGCGCCGCCACTGCATTTGGCACATGCAAAAGTGCAATAGAACTTAAGACACTAATAAGGTCACAAAATCTGATCTTAACTCAATTTTTTTAACGTAATTTATTAATGAATTAATGGATGAATTCTTCATACAATACAGATTTACATAAGAACGTTTATTTGCGGGGGGGGGGGGGGGTCCGGAACCCTTGGACCACCCCCTGGGCACGGCCATGAGTACCCTCAATCGGAACTCACTGTATAAGGTTACGAAAAACTAAACTGACGATATTCAACAAACTTTAGCAAGATAGGTTATTAGGCTATCAAAAATAATTATCATGAAATTTACAACATATTATCTTTTAATTATCCTGTCCTGGCTCTTATTTGTGACATTGGTTTACATTTTACATAATTACATACTAATTATACTATATATAGGTTCATTTAGGTTGCTGACAAGTGCCAACCCCTTACAGCCTTACCGAACCTAATTAATTCAACGTTTCAACCATTCCAATCAGTAGCGTATCTACAATTCGTGGGCCCCGGTGTATAAGATAAGGCATGGGCCCCAAGAAAATAGAGATGGTAGGCCTAGAAATTAAAATTAAAATCCTGCATTAATATTAATTATTTTTTGAACTTTGTTTATTATAAGTTTTCTTTAATTTTTAAATATTTTCATGACTTTTATAAAGAAGATAAATACAGTATGGCATGTAAGTCTCGATATCGTCGCCGTTTTGCACCAGAGTAGTTCCGCCACTGAATTTCCAATCCAAAATACAACCTGCTAAACCGATATCCCTTTTTCGGATACATTTACAATTTACGGCCCTGCCCTAAAAGACAAGCGACTAAGTGACTGAAAACAAAATCAGCAAATGAACCTTGCAAATCAAACCACAGTGCCCTAAACGATGCCCAATATTAACATCAGGATATAACCGGTTTTACCGCCAAAACAACTCACCAACAGCAAGTAAAAACGGTCTAACCCGCCCCCACAGCTGGAGAACGCGTTCCAGTATTAATCCAGCGGGCGTTAACACTCGAGAGGGGTGGGAGTTGCGCTGTTTTGGTTTTGAAGCGTCTGGAACACACGGAGATAAGGCCTGGTAGATGGGGTTCATCTTAGTGTGAAAAACACATCTCGTTGATTCGGTCATTCGAACGGAAACCGACAACCGTGAACGCGTTTGCAACCAGCCGGAAATAGCAAGGGCGTTCGCATGCAGTGAACCGCAGCGAGTCGAAACTAGTCGTAGATAATGCACATGGCGCAAAATTTTATCTAGTTTTTTTTTAAAAGTAATTTTTGAATTTAAAAATTTTCGCGCGCGCGGGGTAGTACGGTGTCGTGTTGAAGTTTAGCGCGGTGGTTTCGCACGGACGATGTTCCGTCGGTGAATTGTTTTGGCGGATTGCAGTGGTGTTTTTGATTTTTTAAATTGTGCTTTGGTTTTCAAATAATTAGGTTTTCCATGAAGCTTTGGTCCGTCTGTAGTAATCCGTAAGTGTTTTTTTGTTTTGTTTTTTAATATTTGCTGCTAGGTAAATTTAGATATTAAATATTACTTTTACAACAACCTCCTTTATCCTATTCTTTAAACGTTGTAAGTAAATTAGAAAACGTCGTGATTACGAAGATAAGCGTGTAAGCATACGATAACTCTAATTTGTAATTTTGATTTAAGAAATCCAAATTTTCTTTACCCTAATTCCTGAAGAAAGTGGTCCTAAATTATGTACAAGACGCTTGAAGAGCAAATACATAGATCTTCAATAACAAAAACTACAACTGTAACTAATGCCAATCTTCAACACTAACTTACTATATTTATAATAATAATAATAATAATAATAAACGTCTTATATTTACGGGGCGAGACTTAAGACTAGAAAGTCTTTTTTTGCCTAACCCACGTCCAAAAACAATACAATGGACAAAATACATACGCTTATCGTAAACAATCTTATTCTAACAATGCATAAAAAGAACTTATTCTAAAGTGACGTGACGTAAAAAAAAACACATACAGTAAATATCTAGACATTATTCTTATTCTAAACCTATTCTGTTCCTAGTAATTTTTTCAGCAACTGGGTTTTGAACCCACGAATCTTTGGCTGCGATCTAATTTCCTTATCTATAGGGAGTTCCACTGGCGGCAGACATTTACAAAAAAAGAACTACCATATAAAGCTGTGTTATGTCGGGGTATTCGCAATACAAGTCCATTTCTATGGGAATTCAATGGCTTTAGGCGGTCATATAGATATGGAGGAGCTGCACTGTTCAAAACCTTATATACTAATAATAGTGAGTGGAAAGTTCTTCTTTCACCTAATTTCAGCCACTGATTTACTAGGTTTCTGTTTTGGAGTAATAACACAGCAGCAACAATTATTTAATTAACTTATCTATGTAAATTGAAAAGTTTGCAATCATAACTTACGCTACGTGAGTAAAATTAAACGTTGAAATTTCATGTTTAAAAGCTGGGTTGTAACTTGTAAAATTAGTAATGAGTGTACGCCTACGAGTTTAAGAATTACTTCAGATAACCAATTATTTTGTGAATAACGTACTAATTCTTTATATAGTATATTCTCATGACATTTGGGAGCGTCAAGCAGCTAAGCCCTGGTCAAGTTGACGCTGTTGCTACAGCCGATAGCTAGACCTAAAAAATTAACGTATACGTAGGATATATTGAGTATCTATTTTTTCCTCACTTTTGAATTGAATTGAATTGAATATTTATTAGAAAACATACAACAATTAACAAACACCATTAGTTATCCCGGCCCTAAGTTCCTCAAGAGGACTTGTGTTGGCGGGATTAATTACTTCCTTGTGTTGTGACAGCCGTAAAGATATGAAAATTGTCTTAGATGCTGAACAATTCACAAATAACATATAGATATATAGCCTATAGGTACTATGTAAGCTAAAGTAAATTTGCGTTTTGCACTTGAAAAATTAGGCTACTTCTCCGGGAAACTCCATATAAAAGGCATTTAACCACTTTTACAGAATATTTGTAAATCAGTTGGGTTAATGTTCTGCCCTTATGGACAGTTTGTATTTTTATGAATTTTTTTATGTGATCATTTTCATATATCTTTGCGACTTTGCGGCTGTGGAACGAGGATTTATAATTATAGTATTTTCTTCGTACATACCAGAGCATATTTTAAGAAATTTTCACTGGGTGGCACAAATTGAAATCTTATTCTATGTCGTGTAAATTTTGCTTGTATCCACCCCCTCCCCTCCATAAATAAGTTCATATTATTATTTTTAATAATGGATAGTACACCTAGTTCTAAATAATCACACTTTTTCAAGATTACCAAAACCATCATTTATATATTTTCAAAATAATCAAGCAAAACGTTAAAAACAAAATTGGCGCCATAAATACGATGGGCAACGTAACTTATGACTATTTTTTTAAATTCTTTTCTAATTTCTAGTTTTGTTAGTCTTGTAATTTGAAATTTGTGCCCAATTTCTGTGGGGCAATATGCCCAAAAGTATGAGGCAAAATCACCTCACTGGGGGGCACGCTTGCAGAAGTCTACACAGTGCTACTGAAGATGCCGACCGCAGACATTGACGATAAGTTTGGAAGTAAGCTTTCAGATCGCCCAACGGCAGTGGCGGACTGGACCGGCGGGCAGACGGGCATTTGCCAGGTGGGCCGGACCAAAAATAGTTGCTTGGGGCCAGACATCAAAGGAAAAAAAACTTAACATATTTCAAAATAAAATAAAATAAAATATGTGTTCATAACAAGCATTACAACAGCATTTTGAATTTCAAATGTCCGCCTTTATGACCTGAGGAAGGAGCCGCGGTATCCAAAATTGCCAGGGCCGATTTCCAGTCCCAGTCCGCCACGGCCCATCATCCCGGATTCTACTGCTTCACCAACTATACATAAATAATTATGTAACGTCCAAACGTTGGCATATAGTTATACTAATACTTAGTTATAAATTTTTACAATAAATTAAATATATAAGGACTTTTTTTTTAAATAAGGACTTTTTATTGTTTCTATTACTAAGCCAACCTAAATTGACTTTTGGTTGAAGAGGCAACCTTCTTCACCTCCTTCAGGACCATAGGGGGCAGGGAGGGGGATTTTTTTGACCCACAACTACCCCCCCCCCCTCCAATGGGCTGGATCTGTCCCTGTTTGGGATATTATATCCTAAATAGGGTGTCAAGTAAATTTTATCGTTGAGCATGAAGTAGGGTATCTGGCCTAAGCTGAGTGTGGTACAATCCGTGGTGTAGTGGTTAACACGATGCCCCGGTAAGGCAGATCGTGGTTTCGAGTCCCACCGGAATGGGTTAATTATAAGAGTGGGCCGAAAGGCCCCAAATTCACACATATGGAAAATAAAGACAATTTTCTTCCTTTCTTTCCTATTCAGGATATAGTATAGTTACTAGCAGAGGCGTAAAGTTTTAGGAGGATGGCGGGGGCAAAACTAAGAAGACCTTATGGCGTCAACAGGCAGGATGAGGAAAAATTGAAAATATAAGTGCAAAATAGTAGAGTTTTACGCATTTTAATAGTAGTAAAGTATAGCTGTAGATTTTAAAATGCTAACAAAGAAATGCTTAGATTCATATTGCTGCAAAGGGTCCGGGGATCTCCATGGACCACGTCTTGCAATGCTCGAGGCTGGGGGGGGGGGCAAATAGAGCTGTGGGTGGGGGGGGGGGGCAAGATGGACCGTTCCCCCGCCAATCTTTACGCCCCTGGACTTACTAGAGTAAGAAACGTTGATGAGGCAGCTTTCTTGCTGTTCTAATTTTTAAACTTAAGGTATAGAGATTTTCTAATTAAAATTAAATATTTTGTAAATCAAGCAGACCTGAGAATTTTTTATTCAATAAATGAATTCCTTGTTTTATTTGGTCGCCGGACCGCAATGATATGAACAAAGTCCTATAAGACGAAAAATTCATATAAAATACAAGATTTCACAGTGAATTTTGGATTTTTAAACCTGAATTATTATTGAAAAACGTGATGAAATCCGTGAATTAAACAGATTTTATAAAATAGTTGTAGGCTAAATCCAGCTGGAAAACAATCATGTTTTTATAGAAAGCTTGATTTTCAAATCTTTAAATCTTTTAACATTTAAATGTTCCAAAATTAATTTGATTATTGAAATTTTCTATTTGGCCAAAGAACGCCAACGGCAGTATATACAGTATTTGAAGCACCTAGCAGTCAAGGGATGCAAGTGACATTATTTGGGGGGTTGGAATTAAATTAGGCTACTTAAGTGGCCATACTGTTACTCTAGCTGCTCTTTATCTTAAATACGCCAACAGGAACATAGGGATTTGTCATTTTGGCAATGTTATGCAATTAATGGAAATTGTGTACATGCTTATACATTTTCAATTGAGTTACAAACTTTAGCCTCAATTATTTCAAGTGTTTATTTTTGCCAATGGCACCCCTTGGGCACTGGGCGCATATATTGTGATGTCAAATCAAAAATCAAAACAGGATCCAAATTTTTCGCGTTTGTAGCATATAATTTGTTTATAAGAGTTCCCCAACAAAGGGAGAACGTATAATGTAACGAAAACTTACATAAAAAATTCTCAATATTTTCTTATTTATCGGTCTACACAATTTGTGATTTTACCCTGATATATACGTAACAACCTATAATTGTTCTGGGTAGCCCACTGTTCAATTAGTAAATACTGTATATGACCCGCATACTTACAATAACGAAACTGTGGGATATAGAATGTAGAATTTAGAGTTTTATTTTGTAATTTATAATTTTTTATGATGGTTAATTGAATATATTTTTTCTTTCTTTCTTTCTTTCTTTCTTACTGTACCGCTATGTGCAATATTGCGTTTCTATGTTTCTATTAAAAGCATATAAAATGTTGGCATCAAGAGTGTTTGGGATGAAATGAAATGAAATGAAATGAATGAAATGGTCTGGCAACTGATTGTATACTGTCCTTCAAACTACAATAGATAATCACAAAAGTTAAAGTTCATTGCTCATGGCCCCAAAGATGTCAACAAATGATCGCGAATCCCATTTTGTCATATGTTTGTATTGAAAGCATATGCAGGGCGGATGCACGGGTGTTGAGAATGGCGTAATGGTCGGTTAGGTAACTGATACTGTCCTTATATTAAACTCCAATCATTCGCTCAAGTTCAACGAAAATCACAAAAAATAATGCTCATTGCTCCTGGCCCCAAAAAAGTCAACAAATGATCGCGAATCACATTTTATCATATGTTTGTATTGAAAGCGTATATAAAGGGCGGATGCAGGGGTGTTGGGAATGGTATAAAGGTCGGTTAGGTAACTGATACTGTCCTTATATTAAACTTCAATCAATATGCCCCCGGGGACGGGCCCTATGCGTATTTACCGACCCTCCCCTACAGCTATTTCTTATATCCTACACAAGTATTTCCCCTCCCCAATTCTTTTCTTTAGCTATTTCCCGGTCCGAATTGGAAATAGATTAGACGAAGAGTGTTCGATTATGTGAATCTGTTTTCATTTCAAAAAGGGCAAAGGTTTTTTTTGCAAGGGTTTGGAAGTGTTTTTTTTTGGAAGATAATCATTGCCTCATTGGAGGGAGGGTAGGTATTTTTTGAATATTTTTCCTTATATATGTGTAATCGTATATATATGTTTCTACATAAAGGAGATATGGACAGGAAATGTCAGTCAATCTTACAAATGGGTTAATTGTAAGAGTGGACCGAAAGGCCGAAAATTCGCCTGTATAAAGACAATTTTCTTTCTTGCTTTCGTAAATAGGATGTCATAAGCCTGGAAAAATGCTCCTTCTAACATTGATCTTCCACAGTCATTGAACTTGATTTCTAAAAAAAAAAATTGGTTGTCTGTAAGTCGGTTGTAAAGTCGGTTTACGGACGATAGTTTTACGTGACAACGCCTAAATTAACTCAAACTTAATTAACTTAAACAATGTATGGCTGGAAAGAGAAAGAAATGTGGAAAAGCTCTTAAGTACCATAGTTTGCATTTTTTAAATACTATAGATAATAACGCGGCCGAAAGAGGCCTATTTTTGTTGAAAATCGTGCGCACCCCCTGACGTTTCACACCCCCATAGCCAAACTCCTTGCTTGATCACCACAAATATAGCATGGCCTGAAAGAAGAAGAATAGACGAAGACTTGGGTATAATTTAAATTAAGATAGGCCTTCTTTCTACATCAGCCCAAAAAATTGCTTTAAATCCGCCCATGCGATTCAAATGGTATTGCTGCAAATGCGTCATTTTGTGTTCCACTCGTGTTTAAGGGGTGAAGGGGTAATTTTGAAACTATGTATTTATACTCGTTTGAAACCTTAATTTATACTGCTTCTAATGAGATATTAAAAAGTAATTTCGGTTGAAAATTGCAGTCTGTGGAATTTTTTTACTCCATCCATGTAAATTGGAAAGTACCCTTTGAACCTGATTTTCGCCGAAACAGTGATGGCTTACCAACTCACCTGAGCCTGAACGAAGTGACGGATAGTAAAACTGAAAATATGTCTGGAAAGTATAAGAAAGGTGGAAAAGAACTAAAGTAGTTTGAAGTTTGAAATTGATACATAAATTGACACCCCCAAAAACCCGGCTGAAAAAGGCCCATTTTCGATGAAAATCGGCAAAGTCGGGCGAAATTTGGGCGCACCACCTCACGTTTCCACCCCCGCAAAGTCGAACCCCTTGCCCTATCACAACAAATATAGCATGGCCTGAAAGAGGAAGAATAGACGAAGACATGGGTATAATTTAAATTGAGATAGACGTTCTACATCTGCCAAAAAAGATGCTTTAAACCAGCGTTACTGACCCGCGTTAGGGACCCGCGTCAGCGACCCGCGTCAGCGACCCGCGTCAGCGACCCGCGTTACACTTTTTCGTAGATGCACCTAGTATTCCAGCTGGCGCTCAACGATTTATTAGATGTTGTCACGTAAAAAAAAAAAAAAAAAAAAAAAACAAAGGAAACGAAACGCAATTCAGATCTGACTAAACCGTGTTATTTGGATAGTCCTGCGATCGAAAGTTTTTTTGACCGCCACCATGCATTTTGCATATAATATTTATGTCGGTTGATTTGTTAAATTTATTTGCATAATGTATTATTTGTCTGAATCAATTACCGTAAATACTAGTTGAAAATATAAAAACCAAAATAAACAGAAAATATAAAAAAAACAGAATAGAATAGATTTCTGTCACTTTCTTTAAAACAGTGCCACGAATGTCTTTACTAAGTTATACCACCACGTTGTTTACTCTGTTAAACATTTCCGATTTAGCACAATAACTCACCCCTTGGATAACAGTGATAACACTGTGAAGGCCCTTTATAATGCCCCGAGGAGGTTGCCTCTTCAACTTATGTCAATTTAGTGTTGACAATAATTGGCTCTGTTATTACATTTTCCAAGAAGGTGAAACGGTTTCCCTCCATTCTTACGCGAACGACCCAAATTGTACTTATTTATTAACCCTTGCTCGGCCCTTCTTGGAACTTAACTCGTGTAAGAAGAAACCCATCACCAGACGCACAAACCTTCCAGAAAATACTTAATGTAACTAAACCTAAAAACGAAAAAACTAAAACTATTAATGTGTTATATTTTGATGACTGACACAGCGGCTTCAAAAGTCCAGAAGCACCTGTTGAAAAATTTGTCACACAAAAAGCGTTGGTTTCTTCAGAAAATGTTATATTTGTCACCTGACGCGGCCCATAAGAGAGGTACAGGTACATATAGAATTATTGTAATTGTAGTTGTTTTTGAAAACAGTACAGATACATACAGAATTATTGTAATTGCAGTTGTTTTTGAAAACAGTCTTTGTGCTTCTTAAATGGGGCGTTCATTATTCGAGCAGGTGTTAGGCGAGTTGGTCCATTCCTAAGTTTTTGACGATGTATATTAAGGAGCAATGCCCCCCATTTGGGCTATTGGGGCTTTGTCTTAATTCTTATAAAACCTTTGTATTAAGACTATTATTAATTTATTATAACGGTAGCGCCAAGGGCGGATTTTGCCTCCAATTTAGGGGTCAGCGGGCAGGTTCAATGGATTATAACATTAAAAACATTATTATTTGTAATTCCCACTGTAAACCCATTGTTATCTTGTGTAAGTTCATTTTATTTTATGGGGAGGGGGGTGCGGACCCTCTGACCCCCCCCCTTGGTTAAGAGAATATCGGATATACCCTCACTCACTAGTTGCTTTTTGTACATAAGTTATTATTACTGAGGTTCACAAAAAATACTAGGTCCAGACCCCACTGGATGGAGTGGACTCCTCCTCCCTTGGCTACACCGCTGCCCGAAGATCAGGGACGGTTTCAGAAAAAGTTTTCGGGGGGGGGGGGGCGGTGACCTGAAAAATATCGAGTTTCCCTTACTTGAGTAACAATTTCTCTTCATTTCCTTCAAAAGTCCATTCTATCTAATATAAAGCTATTTTTCTCGGGGGGGGGGGGGCGACCGCCCCCACCGCCCCCCCCCCAAGGATCCGTCCCTGCCGAAGGTCCTAGAAATGCAATAGCAGGACAGAACAGTATTTCAAGCTTATTCTATCTCATCGAAATCGTAAATTGAGTTCTGTGTAGAAGAGATGCGACATTAACCTCCACCCACCAAAAATATATTTTTCCGTTGCTGTGGCCACTCAAGTCTCCAATGACCAGCTATTGAAAGAACGTAGCTGTAAGTGGATGGCTCCAGGATTAAAAAAAACATTTGCTGGCGCGCTCGAACGTCCCATCTCTCCTACATAGAATTCAAGAAATAGTAACGAGTAAAATGTTTGAGAATTGAGAGCCATCGATTTGCTTGGCGTAAAGGAACCCTTGAACCCCCCCCCCCCCCATTTTGACATCATCCCCTTTCAAACGTGTACGGTACTTTACCGGTCTCAGTAATTATTTCCTATGTCGTCAATTCGATTTGAGTGCTTGTTATTCAACTTTTGCATCCCTACGGATATAGTAATGACAAGTCTTCAGTGCCGTACCTATTTTTTTTAATGGAAAACATCCTTAGGCGCAATTTCAACTTTTCTTCATGATTTTTAATATTTGTATATTATTATTATTATTATTATTTTGTTTTTTATATTATATTTTCTGTCCATTCATCCATGCTAAATGCCAACGACCCCCTGAATTATCTGACATTATATTAAGAGGACATGCTACGTAGAAAATGAGCATATCTAAATTTGTTGTTTTTATTGACTTCTTATTTTTTTATTTAATTAAAAAAGCAAGTCATCAAAGATTTGGCTCATGGAAGTTGTGGAAGACTACTTCATGCATCATATAATAGGAAATATTAAATATTTGGAACCTTAGTTCTTTCATAAATACCAGACAGGACCAGAGGCGTAAAGTTGTAGAATGATGGCGGGGGCAAAACTAAGTAGACCTTATGACGTCATCAGGCAGGATCATGGGCGCCGAGTCGTGAAAATTATTGGTATGGCCTAACATTGCCCGAGGAAATCTTTTTTTTTCGGGGGGAAGGAGTCAATTTGCCCCCCCCCCCTCCCCCAATAAATATATGGCTTCACTCTGTAGCTATCGTTTCAATAAAAATAAGTAATAAATAAAAATATATTTTTGATCAAAATACACTAAAATATGAGGAGGCTATTCCTAAAATTATTGGTATGGCTCAGCCATACCAATCTGAATATTGGTATGGCCCGGGCCATACCAAGCCTTACGGAACCGGCGCTCATGGGCAGGATAAGGAAAAATTGAAAATATAAGAGCAAAATAGTGAGGTTTTACGCATTTTAATAGTTGTAAAGTATATAGCTGTAGATTATACAAAGCTAAAAAAGGAATTCTTACATTTATATTGCCGCAAAGGGGACCATGAAGTATGAACCACGTCTTACATTTTTCGAGACGCCCCAAAAGGAGCTGGGGGGGGGGGGCAAGTTGGACCGTGCCCCCCCCCCCTTTATGCCCCTGGACAGGACTAAAATTTCGCGTATTCTGGGATTTTTGGAAAAACTACAAAACCGAAAAGTAAAAATACCCGAATATATGATGCCCGAAGTAGTCTTCTACAACTTAAATGAGCCAAAGTTTTAATAACCTGCTGAGTTAATGAAATAAAAAAATGAAAAGTAGAGCATTTTGGGGGGTGACAATTTTCTACGTAGCATATCCTCTTAATAATGTTTTCGTGTCGATTTTTGGCCATTGCGTGGCAAACTGATCTTTTCCTTCTTCGAATGCCTCTTCTACCGAAGATTGGCGATCATCATGGTAATTGTAATCACGTATATACCGTACTTCGAACTCCCCAAAAGTAAGTCAAGTATATGTAAGTAATCATTGTACAATTTTCTTTCCTTTTCTCTTTCAATAACAAAGCCACCTGATTTTGACGATATTTTGACGATTTCACTTTATATGTATACTTTCTTCTCCATTACTTGATTGATGCACCAATTATGGCAGGCTTGTCACAGCTTGTACATTATTGCTCGTATAGCAGGTGTAGGTTGACATCAAATGCTTAAGAACCGCTGCCCTATACGACTGCCCCATATCAGCAATACTTATTTTTATTGCTTTCCAATTTATGATTAATGATGATTTATGAATTAAGAAAGCTTTGTGATGGTCGAAATTTTCGATTCCCAGATTTCAACGGAATTACACGTTTTGAGGTCCCAGGAAAACAAAAAAGTGGTTTTCACGAAATGTCTGTCTGTCTGTTTATCGATTTCCGGGCAAACTACTCGGTCGATTATGATGAAATTCGGTATGTAAGTTCACAAAAATCATACCTCACGACCGTTTTTTAATTTGGGCTAACTTAATTTGGGGGGGTTTTATTCTCAAAAAACTCCAAAAAAAACGTCTAAAAAAAATATTTCTCAAAAACGGCTCCAACGATTTCTCTTAAATTCGCATTTATTGTTGTCGTTATTAATGTTGAAAAAATTTACTGTGAAATTAATCATTTTCTCTATCTACTAATTTTGATTAATTGGAAAGCATGTTCGAGTAAACTCGGACCGGTTCTTCTATTATCGTTGGTTCTAAGCCTTCAGGATAGTGGTCAAAATTAGTATATGAGATTAGGATATAAAATTTAAATAGCATCACAGAGGACCTACAATGAAACGATACACTAGTATTACAATCCACCGTACCAAATATTTCGGTCGTCTCAAAGAGCTAGGTCAGCTGATTCTTAAAGAATTTCGGCCTGATTGAGTAGGTACCTACAGGCATTTGAGACATCCACGTAGAAATGGCACGACTCTATGAGTCTGCAGAGTTGCGGTGGCGTATCTTATCTCTTATCTTCTCTACATAGATAGACGATGATACGCATAATTTGAAGATGACAGAAACAAAATAATTAGGCCAGATGAGAGTAATGAGTCTGGGCCCGCATTTTTGGGAGATTCATCTAGGTACCTATTGATACGGTGACCAATGTCCGGAAAATTTCTTCACAACTTTTCATTTCATGACCCCCTGAGCCTAAAACTACCCTCCGTTCAAAATGTTATATATTTATATGTATGTATGTATATCGATTTTAGGAAACACTCTTTTGATTTTGATTAAACTTGGCACAAAAATTGATCATACAAATGTCTTGATTGACTTCGTTAACCAGTATGATACGCTATTTAGTTCCAAGATGGCGGACGATGAAAGCTTTATATAATTCATATCTCAGTTAATATTGGTTGCAGATGAATGAAATAAAATTTGACTCAAAGCCCGTATTATTTTCTACGATAATGGTATTCACCACTTTTTACCACAAAGCAACAATTTCAAGATGGCGTCCAGTCGAAGTGAAAATAATTTGATAAGTTAAAGTTATAAAAATACATTAACTGGAGCGGCGAGAGCCATAATATGCCTTACGAGGCACCCGTTAACCATAAGCCAACTATCAGAGATAAGTACCAACGCAAAAAATATCGAAGTCTTACACATTGCAGCATAGCAGAACGGATACCTGAACCCGGTCAAAAACACTGTACTTAGCTTGTGCAGGCTACACTAGCAGCCATATTGATAACGGTCTCCAGCCACCGGATGGTTAAAGTTCGTCATTGAGGTTTGAAATATGGAACACAAGCGTGTTTTGTGTATTGGTGTTGTGGAAAAGAATAAAGTATTTTATTATTTTTAATTACATACATAGCTTAAGGAACTAAAAGGAAAAGCGGAGTCTGCGCTTGGTGGAATCTCCCTACACCTGATCAGCCAGAGCCGAAAGGGATTTTTGCTTTCCAATTTATACGTAGTATAAGGAAAGCTTTGTGATGGTCGAAATTTTCGATTCCGAGATTTCAACGGATTTACACGTTTTGAGGTCCCAGGAACCCAAAAAAGTGGTTTTTACGAAATGTCTGTCTGTCGCTCTGTCTGTCGCTGTCTGTCGCTCTGTCTATCTGTGCGTCGATTTCCGGGCAAACTACTCGGTCGATTTTGATGAAATGGGGCATGTAGGTTCACAAAAATTATACCTCAAGACCATTTTTTTTAATTTTGGGCTAACTCTATTTGGGGGGGTTTTATTTTCAAAAAAACTCATAAAAAACGTCTAAAAAAATTATTTCTCGAAAACGGCTCCAACGATTTCTTTTAAATTCACATATATAATATATTGTAGTCGATATTAATGTTGACAAAATGCGGGGGGTCGCTTGCCCCTTGATAGTTTGCTTCTGGGGGTAAAAAAATAAAAATAACTAAATTTTAATGAAAAATGACTAAAAAATAACTTTTCTTCGAAACCTTTCTATCGATGATTTCTACCTTCAGGCATGTTTTAGGTGTTAAATTGAGTAACGAAACTGGACAGGTTGCTTTCCCAAAAGAACTATTTGGTTTTGCACAAAAAATTATTATTTGAAAAAATGATAGAAAATTCGCGCTAAAATGCATTGCGCGCCCTGCCATTATTGCTGTGTGGTAATTTGTTGGTCTGACCTATCTAGAATTTACCTCACCTCCAGTGACGCCAGGTGGACAACCCCCCCCCCCCCCCCAGATGTCCGAAATTTAACAATAGGAAAATTATTTACCATGAAATTACTCATTTTCTCTATCTACTACTTGATAAATTGGAAAGCATGTTCGAGTAAACTCGGACCGGTTCTTTTATTTCTTTCGAGAATCTGTATTATTTGCGATCGGAAAAAAATACACATACTATAGTAATAGTAATTTATCTTAGTAGGCATATTATAAGGGAGTTCACAATGTTTGTGCTATCGAGTTATCCCTAGTTAAGTGTGTTATATACTTATAAGTAGGCTATATCAAGTTAACACTCGTGATGGAACCTGAAAAAGCCCCAATGGTAAAATGCATAGATAGAAATATTGTATATTGATTTAAAATAAAATTCGTAAAAGCCCAGTAAAAACCTGCTATTTTACAGCTGTACTTTTAAAAAAATTTCCCGCCACAAGAATTGGATCCCCGCAACATCCGACATTCAATTGTTACCTCTACCTTCTTGGTTTTTTTTTTTTAATTTAAATTTATATAAGTTAGTCTAAGGATTTCTGAAACAAATCATGTACTCCTTTGATCAAGATTCTCTGACGAATTTGGTGCAGAAATAGGATGAGTCCAGGTTGGTCTTCTATGGCCCAGTGGTAGCTTTTTCGTACTTGTGCGAGTCTCCAAACACCATGCGATCGGAAACCTGTCATAACTCAACACAGGTATTACCTATAGAGGCTGAAGGAGTTATTTGGATACTTTCTTTGCATATATCAATATTATTATAATTTTTTTAAAAATCTCCATGCCTTCCTTTCTGTAATGTTCCTGCCTGTAGAGGCTTTCAACAAAATTAAAGAGGTACTCCGAGCCTCAAATAGTTGTTATATGATAAAATGCAATATTGAGGATTTTGCAAAAGATAGATCTTATATTTAACGCCTATTGTTTCTTATTATGACTCAATACAGAGATATTCGATTCTATTCTATTGCATTCCAAGTCTTCTTCCCCCCAGAAATGGATAACATACATCGGCCGGTAAGGCACCCTTTTAGGGGTCCGTCACTCAGGTACAGTTACTGCACTGACAGGTATTTACTTTGAAAGGGCCACCAGGGACAAACGAACGCTCATCAAAAATATTGATGTGAAGGTCCGTTAGAATGACTGTCAGATTTTAACAGTAGCCTTTTGATTTTATTTACCCAGTTTTGGTGATGGCTTGGTAAGTAATGGTTTGACGGGAACAGAAGCACTGAACTCTAGTGACATACCTAGGTACAGGTCAACCGCTACTGTATGTTGTTGTATCCAACGAACGTGTCACTAAGACCGCAAGGGTATGTTTGGGAGAGGTGCAGGCAGTCTTTTCTTCTGAGGTCCCAACGATTGTTAGGTAGCAACTCCCTGCATCCAGCTCTCTCGGCCCTGCGCCTTCCTCTTCAGGTCTTGGTATGTTCAAGTTCCAAAGTTCTCGTACAGACTACAGTTGATTCTTGAATTCCTTCTTCGGCCCGCCTTTATATTGGTTCCTTCCATTGTGCACTCAATGGCAGTCTACACATTGAGAAATTAATTTAAAAACAATTAATGGACTCGTACATGTAGTCCTATGTATAAATTAGTATATATGATAGGTACCGCACATATTGTAATATAATTCTTTAATAGTCAGCAGGATCAAATAGATTATCTAAATACGATTAAGCACACAACCATATTTGCTCATTAAGTACCTAAGTAAGTCAGTAAGTATCATACCTATTACCTGAATCACTTGAACTAAGACCCTTGGAAGAACTAGGACTGAGGATAATTTGGGGAGATGTAGGGCAGCTTGTCATCACTTTCTGGGGAGTAATGTGTTAGACCTTTATTTTCTTTTGTTTACTGTGCAGGCTAATTAGTATATTGTTCAACTGCAATGTAAATATGTAAACCAAAAATAGGTTAGTAGAAGAATTCACTTTATTTCATTTAATTCCATTCACTTAATTCCCTTTCATTCCAATCACATAATTTCATTCACTTCATTCCATTCACATCAATTCATTCCATTAACTTCATTCCATTCATTTCATTCACTTCATTTCATTCACTTCATTTCATTCACTTCATTTCATTCACTTCATTTCATTCACTTCATTTCATTCACTTCATTTCATTCACTTTATTTCATTCCATTAGCTTCATTTCATTCTCTTCATTCCATTCCATTAGCTTCATTCCATTCACTTCTTTTCATTCCATTCACTTCATTTCATTCAATTCACTTAATTTCATTCCATTCGCTTAATTTCATTCCATACATTTCATTTCATTACATTCAGACGCGGATCTAGAATAAGACAATGAGACATTAAATACGAAAAAGTTTGAAAAATAGGGCTGAAATATTGAGGTTTTACGCATTTTCAGAGCAATAAGGGTTCTATATTATAGGTAATTAATAGGATCGTGCACAAGGGGGTCCCGGGGGTTTCCCCCCGGAGAAAATTTGTGAAAAATAAGACTGAAATAGTGGGGTTTTACGCATTCTGAGGAACCTAATGGGGGGGGGGGGCTAAAGCCCCCATAGCCCCCCACAGATCCGCGCCTGATTACGTCATGTCATTCATTTCATTCCATTCACTTCACTTTATTCCATATTACTTCATGAATAAATGCATAAAATTGCATTTGCTCATCTGCTGTGAGCCATCAGTTCCTCTGTTTCCTAATCGTCAACACAGCTCTTGAAAATTTAGTCCCTCTGCTGGAACAGAATTAACTAGCTGGGGCTGACTGAGCATTTCGGGCCGAGCTTTGGAAATGTTTTGGAATTTTGTGTTACGAGGACCAGACGTCGGAACCCTATGTTATTTCCCCTTATTTGAATGACCGAACCGCAGTGAAAACCTCTAACGTATTCCATGTCGTCAGCAAAACCCGCTGCCTTGTCTTGCGTCTCCCGTACATCCCTAGTGACTATGTTTTGTTTGCTTACAGTTGCTGAGTCAGCAGCAGCACCCTGGGTGCAAGCGTACTGCAGGGGGGGCACGTGGAGCCCAACTCTTCTTCCCCCATCGCTCCCTACACCGTTAGCAAGACGTTGTTGAGCGCGAGCCTCGCCTTAGCGGGCTCAAACAGGGAGTCCTGTTCGGATCACTTCTGGAAGATGCCACATAAAGGTAAGCAATTCATATTTTCTAACAGATTATTATTTTTATTATGAGCATGGAGATGGAGACAATATTACTTATATTATTGTACAGTACCCTCTATAGGTTAGTCCTCATGTTGAGTTACGACACGTCTCCGATCGCATGGTGTGTAGAGACTCGCACAAGTATACGAGCATGCGATCACCTTGCCACCGAAGTCGATACGACTAACGACATACTTGTGATAATAATTTCGGGATATCTTTTATGCCATCCTTCATGGCCCCCTGAAAATTTAAATTCTACAAACAGGTAGCTTAGCCGAACTTTGTTATCATATTTTTTACCGGAATCCAAAAACCTCATAAATCATAATAATTAATATAAATGGGAAAGAATTGAACAACTCGGCGGAGCAATAGGGAAAACAATGGCCGAGCTCAAGGCGTTAGCGCACGACCGGGGCTAGTCCAGGAAATGGGTTCGGGGCGTACCCCCCCCCCCCCACGGTGCGCACGCGGCACTAAGGCGAAAGAAGAAGAAGAAGCGATAAATGGGGAGTCCGGGTTATCTGGGGCACCCTGTATAAGCCACTGCAGTGTATGAGAACGGAGGTTGACTCTATCTAGGTATTTATCTCATTGATATTCCCAGTGAGACGCCGCTTGTTTTCCCAATCACACTTCTCAGCAGTGAGCTGACTGTTTGAATAGCTGACACGTCTCCTCCCGTTACTACTGCAGTGAAAGTTATCTATACTACGTTACCAGTAGCGTATATAAGAGCTCCTCCCCTTGGAAGCTCCATAAAATATTTTATATTTACACTTGCAAGGTTTTTCCCCCTCCTATTTTCTCTCAAGAATATTTTTAAAAAAATCGCTGGTGTACTAAGATTGGATCTCTGCAGACATATAGTAGCAACTATTCCTACTAAGGCGCGGTCTTGCTACAAAATCAATCCAGGAACGGTATGTAATATATAGAAGTTTGTATAGTGCTCAACATCCATATCCAAAAAATAGTTTCACTGCTGGTGTCGTCTAAGATTGTATCTCTGCAGACATATAGTAGGCCTAGCAACTATTCCTACTAAAGCGCGGTCTTGCTACAAAATCATTCCAGGAACGGTATATAATATGTAGAAGTTTGTATAGTGCTCAACATCCATATCCATAAAAAGAGTGTCAGTGCTGGTGTCTTCTAAGGTTGTATCCCTGCAGACATATAGTTGCAACTATTTCTACTAAGGCGCGGTCTTGCTACAAAATCATTCCAGGAACGGTATGTGCAATAATATATAGAAGTTTGTATAGTGCTCAACATCCATATCGACCATGTCCATAAAAAAAGTGTCAGTGCTGGTGTCTTCTAAGGTTGTATCCCTGCAGACATATAGTTGCAACTATTTCTACTAAGGCGCGGTTTCCAGTGGCGTAGCCAGAATTTTTTTTGGGGGGTCCAATTTTCATGCAACAGCAATACACAAAGTTTGCCCACTTATGAGTACCACGAAAGTAGAAAAGAGAAAAGCCGTTTTCATGGACGTGCGCAGATTCTAATTAGGGGGCATGATCTTAATTTCCCTTGCCCAGGCACCCAAGGGTTTGTTTGGGAGACCAAAGGGGGCCCGGGGGCTTGAAATTATGGAGTTTTACATACTTTGTGTACCTATGTTTATATTTTACATGTGAAGAATATTACTGCTAACAAGGCGGACCCGGGGAATGTTTTGAAAAACAGATCTAAAATAGTTAGTCGGCAAAAAATTTCTGATTTTGAGAAGAGAACTTTGTTAGCAAAACTGGAAACTGAGGGACCGGGGTCTCCCCAGGGAATTGTTTTTTGTAACTTGCTGAGTTGCTGAATTGGGGGGGGGGCGGGGTCCAGAGCCAGGGGACCCCCCCTTCACTGTTTACTGGCGGGTCCCACCACCAGATAAGTTCTCGTGAGGAATACAGGGGTGTCATCTTACTGCTTTAAAGTAAAACCTAAAAAAGTGTCCCTTTGACAGCATCCAAAGAAGTATGTTTTTGTCTTTAAAATCTAAACTTCATAGGTAGGTAATTGTTTAAATGAATCAAACCCATCACTGTCTCACACCTATATATTTATGTTCTCAGCACCCCTGGGGACTGGGCAGACACCCTCATGTCAATATGTTTTTGTTCAATCTAAGATTTCTGAATCCTCCATCTAACCTGTGGGTTCTAACCTGTGGGTGGCGTAATTTGCTTCTGTGTACCTCCGAAAAAGTCATACCTGCCGCTTTTTCTTTTAGTAACAGTGTAGCACTATATAATGCTTCTCTCTTGCACATGATTTGTCCCTATAATATTACCAACGATAATAAAATAGAATATATCGCGCCTAGCCATAAGTTAAGCATGGCTGTTTCCCCTGATAGTTGACAAATGTAGGTGGTATTGGCAAATGGACCGTGGAGGAAATATGAACATAGTTTGTAGGTTGGCAAACAAAACAAACAAAAAATATCGGAAAATGTAAACAAACTATAGTAACATGGGGTAACAAATAAATAATGACTTTTTGTTCTATTACTAAGCCAACCTAGCGGAGTTAGGGCTATAAAGCCCTCTCTTAGGCCTGGCATACACGTAACTGTATACCCGTGCAGGTTTATGCCTCTTGAAAAACTGCTCATTTTTACCTGCATAGATAACCAGCTCACACACGCTCCAGAATGCTCCCATGAACCGATTTTCGATTCTTCCTGGCGCGCCTGAACGCACGCTGCCACACACGCTCCGGTATAGCGTTACGTGTATGCCAGGCCTTACACTCAACTAGGAAAGCCCGGGACCGCCTGCTTTACACGCCCTCCGAGGCATGGCCAGAAAATGTAGCTTGTTTAGGACTCGAGCCAACAACCTTTCGGGTGAAAGTTAGAGTCCGTTCCACTAGTCTACATGTTATAACAATCAGGGCAGACAACAGAATTGCAGCAGGAGCAGAAGTTCTGCACCATTGACCTTGGGTCCCCACTCACCACAACTGTGGAACCATTGATTGCCTGAGTCTCGGGTGCTCATCATAAGAGCTTGAGTATTCTCCTACAACTGAAGAACTGTGGAATTGTTTATTGTCTGAGTCATGGATGACCACCTTACCTGCTTTATAATTACAGAGAATTATGTTGTCATTGTCCCATATTCTAAGTAATTCTACTTGATTTCGCACGTGTAAACATCGGCCAAAAGATCATCAAGTAAATCCTTTACATTTCAACTCCAAAATTCCATATTCATTCATTTCCACAATTGCTAAACTGCGAAATTGTTGTCTGCTGAGTAATGAATGGTCATCTTGGTGATCTTACTCGCTTGGCAATCACAGATAATTATTGTTATTATCTGCGCAAGACCCATTCTAACATACTGCACAAACAATAATTAATTATTAATTTTATTAAAAATATAACTACAATATAAATAATAATATAATTATTGAAGGAAACGACATGCTTTTTAGAATGTTAGCTCTGTAAGCTGGAAAAATAAAGCCTTAAGCTGATTCTTCAAAACCCCTATTGAACAGAGACCTCGTAGTTCATCGGGAAATCTTTGAGAGTGGCGAGGAATGGTAAATCTAAGCTCATTATATCCGTATGAATTTCGGTAAATTCTTTACATTTCAACTCAAAAATTCCATGTTCATCCTCTTTCAGTATTCTCATAAGCTCTCCACCCTGCATCATCCCTATCCCGCAGGCCCGGGCCTAGGGGGTGGCGAGGTGGGCCTGCGTCAACGGCGCAGACCCAAGGGGCGCAAAATTGACCCCTGGAAACATTCTATTTTCCTATGGGTATGAAGCGCTCTCAGACAAAAAAACTCTAAGAGTATAAGGAAGACTGGAAATAATGGAATAAGTTAATACGGAAAAGTAACTGAAAAGGCGCAAAAATTTTCTTGTGACAATCTTCGGTAGAAGAGGCATTAAAAGAAGAAGACTATATTAATATATTGGAGGGCGCAAATTCTTCACCTAGCCACCAGCGCAAAAGTACCTCGGCCCGGCACTGCTATCCCGTTCCAAAATTTCTCCTTTCAAGCCTTCGTTAACCACCCATCCTCAGCATTCCCAATAACTTCCAGCCGACTAGTTCTACACAGCAAAAAAAAGCGGTTCTTTTTGCGGGAACCACGGACACCCCTCGGTGTCGAACCAGAGCACGTGTGGCGCAACGTCTGACACGCTCCGTCGATCAAAGCCTCTCTGTCTCGGTCTTCCCACCAAATGCAATTCCAAAAGGCGGTAGGGGGGGGAACTCATAATTAAGACCTTGCCCCCCTAAATCCCCCCTCTCATTTTTCTCTTTTTTTCCTTTGACATCTGTAACAGTACCGACATTGACTTGTCCGTGTTCTGCGATGCGTGGCCTTTTTTCCGTAACATCCTTCCTCCTTTTATGTTCTTTTGAATGTAATATGGGGTTGTGTGTGTGTGTGTGCAGTGTGCAGTGTTTCTTTGGCTGTTCATTTCTAATTTCCCTAAGCGTACTTCTGCTGCTGCTGCTGGGAGGGTTGCTTGATTGCGAGTCTAGTAATGAGTCGGTGGAATGTTCTTTGATCTGGAGTGTGGTGGGAACGCCACTGTTAGGCAGAGGCGGTTTCAGTAAGAGTTAGAGGAACTGGATCGACATAGTAGTAGTAGTGTTCGTCGGGTTAATAACGACTTAGGCCTCGTATTTGGGCCCATAGAGCGACCCCGACTTAACTGTCCTACGCCAGCCCATAAGACAGTGGACCTCCTGATTATAGTAGATTCCGAACCACTTGGGAAACACAGTGAAGTCACACGATTAGTTCGGAGGTGACCAGGACAAGCCCTACCATGTTTCCCTACCGGCACTGTATGCACACGACCAAGTTATCTGCAGCTTTGAACCTGCTCTGGTCCGCTGGATTCAACTTGGTACGGCGGCCGGTTTTTGGATCGACATAAGTTACTCCTGACCGCGCTAGCATGGTACTCGAGTACGCCTATTTCTGTAATGGAGAAAGGGCTTATTCGTCATATTCTGTATAAGAAATAAGAATATTGCCATTATAAGATTATAAATAGAATTCCACACTAAGTGAACAGCAACTGTATATAATTATCACTTTGCTCGTGTATGAATTTTGGCAGTATTGTGACGAATGCGTTGTCTTATCACGCCTCATGGAGTTTATTTATCATTCATCTGAGGATTTTGAAAAGTGGGGAAATAAAAATATAATATATATATATATATAAAGATATAGAAAAATGATTATTATTGATTTCTATCATTATTTGTTTCTAGGCCACCCTAGGTTATCTGGTTTTTACAAGTTTAATTTTCCAGTAACTATTATATTGTAATATTAACTCGGTCGAACCAATACGAGTGAACTCTTACAAGCTTTCATACATATACCTGTATATAGGCACCGTAATAGATAATTATTAATACTGTCATTCCATGATAAATAACAGCTGTCCCAGGGATAAATTTCGGCTGTCTCGATTTTCCCTTTCCTAAAGCACTGGACTGGTTGATGGGACGATTGTACAGTCTATAATTGAATTGCATTTTCCATTATAAAATTATCTTATTTACATTTTTAATCCCAGGTTAAGATTAAAAATTAATCGCCATAGCAGGTCCGCAGGCGGTCCCAGGATTAATATAAATATAAATATATTAATAAAAATATTTTTCCTATATAGTCTACTGTAGAACTCTAGGTTATCTGAAATTTTACAAGTTTAATTTCCCAACAGCAGCCATTATAATACTAACCCGAATCCTCCCCACCAAAAGAATCAGAGACAATACAAAAGGTTATACAGGCGAAAGGGCGGGCACTGCTCTACGGGAGCGGATCGAAACTCTGTGGAAGAACATTACAGAAATGATGTTGGGGAGCCCAAAAAGATGGAGGAAGTTCTCCCTTCCCTTCTCCCCTCGGTGCAAGGTCATTGCGCAACCCTTGTTTCCCCCCTACTGATAAAAACCCCATGCCTTCCTATGCTGGTGAAACACCATGGAATATCACGAATTTATATGCGTAATGAACTGTTTTTCGCATAAGCTTATTCTGTGTTGAGAGATTCACTTTCATTTTTGCCCCCTATGAATACCTACATACCGCACTACCTAGTAGTTCGGTCAATTTTTATTTTTATTATCATCAAGGCCGTAGCCAGGGGGGGGGGGGTTCATTGGGGTTCAACCCCCCCCCCCCCCCATCCCAAAATGAAATGTCTTGACACTAGATAGAATCAGATTTTGAGAGGAAAAATAAAAAGTACCATGTAATATCCAGTGAAATTTCTGGAAACCGCCCCCCCCCACCCCGAAATAAAATCCTGGTTACGGCCTTGATCATCATGTATTATAATAAGAACCCGTAAGAGTGAACCCGTACATGCTTTCGTCCTTTCTTAAATCAATAGGTTATGTTTACATTAATAGAAACTGATGCATTTATGTGATTTTAAAAAAAAATCTTTAGAGCCGTTTTTTAGTAATAATGTTTTAAGCTATTTTTTTTTTAGATTTTGGGGGTAAAATACCCTACTTTTGGGATACTTTGGGATACTTTGGGATACTTTTGTGAACCTACGGCCGAATTTAATCAAAATTCATTGAGTAGTCTGCTCAGAAATCAATGAACAGATAGACCAACATACAGTCAGAAAATTGCGACCATCACAAATCTTTTTTGATGGCTTATACTACGTACAAATAGGAGAGGAATAGTGTCCGAAATCCAAGGGGTCGTTGGCATTGGACAAGGCACCAATGAGTCTTGTATACCATAAAAAAAAGTCCTTCAGGGCATTATTAGCAGTAACTGAGACCTATCGGTGTTAGTGACGACCCCATAAAGTTCATCAAAATGTAGAGGGACATTTCTTCTATTTTACGACATGTCATTTATGGTTTTACGATCGATATTTCCTCTATTATAAATTTGTATTTTTACACCTGCATGGTTTTTCTCCCTCTCTTAATCCTTCTTCTTCTTCTTCTGGCTGTACAGCCCTTGATGCTCGACAACACTCCCCCAGTCATCTCGGTTTTATATGACGCTCCACCATTTACGGACTCCCAACTCGCGGAGGTCAGCTTCTACCTCATCCATCCAGCGTTTTCGAGGACGTCCCGCCAGTCGTCTTCCAGTCGTGCTTGCTTTGTACATCTTGTTCGGCATGCGCTCAACTGACATTCTTACAACTTGTCCCAGGCATCTTCAGCGTTGTGTTTTTATAAACTGGACTATGTCTTCTCTTGTCTCTTGACTCTTGACAGTACCTCTAAATGCTTCTGAGTTCAAGACTGTGAGAGGGCCTATTTAAGCTAGTGGTCAATGTGCCGCAGATGGGTCTGATTAGTGGGGAGGGAACGGCAGCGTGCCATCTGCGTTGGATTAATCTTCAACGAAGATATTCAATGGTAACCTTCCTTTGAAGTTCATTTAGGGTCAACCAACCGTACAAGTCGTTCGTAAAACACTCTACTATTTTTAAATCAAATTCAATTAAATAAAAATTTAGGCCTATACGGACAGGGATGGATCCAGAATTTTCGTCAGCGGGAGCCCAAATATTCCTGAACCAAATGCATGATAGCCGATGTAGCCAGGCGAGCTGGATGGGCATCCGAACCTCAGTCACTCATTAATTTCGCGGTAGTTTCCACGTCTAAGTTAGTTCTTGCCATAAGTCTATTCGCCTATATGGAAAATAAAGATAATTTCCTTTCTTTATTTATTTAATAGTGGAAATCAAGCTATTTAGTGAGCCGAGTTCTTATAGAAACTTACGGCGCCTCTTGAATTGCTCATTTGTTTTTCATTTCCCGGTATTTTATTTTTTCTGAATCCTTACAGGGGCGTCATTTGGTTAATAAATGAATGTATCTTCCATTAAGCCATGTAAAAAGGGGCGTTCTTGTAAAGGGTGCATCGTAATTTTTTTTGGAGAGTCTCATGAACCAAATTCCTTATGAATATGTAGTTAGGCCTATATCACATTATTGTTTTATTTGTACAAACCCAAAAAGACCAAAAACTCAGTATAGAGGGATACTGTTCCTCCACATTTCAGGGTTGTGCAGTGCTGACCATGCTGCACCCTTGCTCAAAAACCATAATGGCTAATGGCGGCAATGGCCCCAAGGGCAGCCCCCCCCCCCAACAAATACAACTAGTTACAATAGCATGCCCCCCCCCCCCCCCCCCCCGAGAAATATATCCTTGAGTCCGCCCTTGGGCACATTTAAAGTACCTATTTTAGACTTATCAGGGGATGGCAATTTGGTTGCAATTGCCATGTACCCACTTCCCCCTCCTGTAGTTATGTTACTGTTATAAATAGACTGTGCAAAATTATAAGCATGAAGCAGTGTGAAAGCCAACTACCCTGCATAGATGGACCGGAGACTAGATCAATATCCTAGTTAATTGGGACAAAGCAAATTTGCGGACGCGGAATGGCAAGCTTCAGCCCTGAAGGTTAATCTGCTAAATTAATTTACCCTGCGCATATTGATAATGGCTGCCAATATATTGTGTCTATTGCATTTAACTCT